>OX424555.1:23028708-24278708 GCA_949152475.1 Terebella lapidaria | reverse complement strand
ACTGTTAGTGATGAAATTACGATTCAATTGATAAGCCTAAGACGTATCACTTCTCAATTTTCTCAATTCTCACAAAAATTCCGGCGAACTTTGTGCAGCGACCGAGAATTATCTAGCTTTTTGAATCAAATACTAAAACATTAGGACGGAAAAACGCCCAAAAATCACACAGAGATGCGTCCACTTCGAACATTTGAGCAACAGTGATTTGCATCGCACCACCACATGCAGCTTTGATGTTGTCTAATTACGGACAACTTGTTGTGACAGTTTTTTAATGGCCAATGGCCAAGGAAATATGCAACATAGAGTCGTGATGAATTCGGCGAAAATTGATCGACTTGCGCATGAAACATAATTATATACACCATCATAGAATTACATGTAAATTATATTACATTTTTTGACAACCACATCGCATATATCATGGCGGTGTTTTACAAAAAAAAACAAGTACAAACTAGAAACACAATATTTACGCTTATGAATAATCCAGTAAATTTAAACGTGTTTCTGATTTTACCATAGTCAATAAATAGATACATAGATTTGCGAGCTGAACTGAATGAGGTATAGTGACTCGCATGCGAAAGCACATGCGAAATTCGCAATTCAAATTAGAAAATGTATCTGGAGCTAACAATCGATCATTTACTGTAAAATACATTTCAACATCACTTTTGCCCTTGAACTCAGCTTCCGCTCTAACAAATGTCAAGAATCAAAGAGGTGATATTCCCTGTTCAATCGGGCACTTTATCACTTATCTCACAAGTTATCAAAAGTCGCCATTGATTCAGCGTCGTAGCGTATTGTATTTCATGTCCATGTCTTTCGTATTCCTGGATCTAGTCAAATGGTGTTGTGATATAACCGTCGACCAAATACTCTCAGTTTGTACTTGATTTGCCACAGGTAGTTGCGAAGTGCTGATCTAAATTTCTTCGAACATATGTTATACAGGAAAAAGTTGATGGCAAAGTTAGTGTAGAACAATTGTTGGAATAGCTGGTTCAGCAGGATGTCCAGCCTATTATCTGCCAGAGCCATGAGACTGTTGATAAGTGCCATAACTCTGATAACATACGAAGGCAAGTTGACGACGAGGAACGCTGTGGAAATAACCAGCAGCATTTTCGTTATTCTGACCTGGGCACGGTTTCTTAGACCCACCATCTGTGCTTGGAGTTTGGGCAGAGGCGCAGCAGGATTGTTTTTGCCGTAGAAGTACGCGATCTTGTAGACGATACAAACATTACAGACGAGAATACTCATGAATGGCACAACAAATGTTAGTACGGCGTCAATGTACGTCAAGATTCTATAGAGTGTACCGTAATCCATCAAGGGCTGGCATACCGCGAACCGACCCATCTGCTTCACGGCCGTGATTTTCAAGGTCACGGCGTATCCGGGCAGAGATACGGCCACCAGAGCGGCGACCACGACCTTGGCTCTCCACACGGTACACATCTCCATACGTCTCAAGGGATAACATATCGCGATGTAACGTTCCACGGTGAAGCTGACGACGAGCCACGCGGATAGAAAGCTGCAGACGTAACTCGTGAACACCGTCATCTGACACCAGCCGTTCTTGTGGACCAAGTCGATCCCGACACCGTTCAGCCATCCCAGTGATAAGGCACACAGGAATCCTATATCGGCGACTGCAAGAGCCGCCAAGTAAACGCTGAGGGATAGTCTTCTTAGATGGGTGAATACAAACACCACAAACGACAGGGTGTTCGAGATCACCCCGACTGCTATAATTACTGGAACATAGTACAAATCCAAAAAGTTTACAACCTGCGCCAGTTGTTGATAACTTTCCGTGTCATTGCTATCCTGATAAAAATAGTAGTCTTCGTAGTAATATTCGCTGCTTGTGTTGTTTTCCATGACGACTTTGTTTTTGTTTTATCAGGTGCAGTTCAACGATAATGATCGTCAGATGTTATTGACTTTTGAAGAAGAGACAATTTCTAATCACACAATAGACGCGCGCATAACGTATGTCATGTCCAGCTGTCACGCCAATGCAATGAATCATGGCGGATCAAATCAGCGGACGAGTAGAGACTTCCGTGCGCACTCGAGAGCGTCTCCAGCAGAAATGGTAACCCTGGCTTCAGCATCAGGCACGGCACACGAGCCAGCCGGTAATCAATAGAAACCGAGCTCGACCTGGGCAGAGGACAAAACCATCACAACCTCGTCACACTGCCGTTAATACGGATTTTTTTACCTGCAAAATTTTGATTACATGTATTTAGATTTATCGATGATATGACATAGGCCCAGGCTCAGTGCACACTCGTACGGTAATCCCTGGATCTGTTATATCAACCAGACCTTGTAATAATCTACATGATGCCAATCACATGTAAGTATACTATCAAACGGAACTGTCACGCAAACTCTATATCAATTTTACGGTACAATCAACGTCTATACACCTGTGTAATAATTCATCATCAGATCTGATTCAGACATACAATATCCTGCCATTTCCTGATAGCACGCACTTAATCTTCAAATTAACCTAGCTTGAGTCGATAATACATCATGGCTTCCTAACTGTAATACGCTGAATGATGACATGTTGGCATAGATTGGGAAATTCGTGATAAGAGTTCATAAGGAAAACTGTCTATTATACGGAAAAGGACCATCTGAAGCAGTGAACCTCTGAACACCCATCACTCAAGGATGTATTCGAAGGACGAAGGGCACTGAAGAAACGCATATATACAATAGATAGGTCCCGTGTCTAGGCACACAGAGAAAACAATTGTCTTTACTGCTGACGTGCGTAAACATATAAAGCAAATTACTGTAAATTGGAAGTTTGATATGCATACGTATTCAATATGTTGGGACACATTTGAAGCTATGGACGTCCGGAATTGACAATGGGCATTTATCTTCCTGTTTGATACATGTACTGTATACATGTACAGATCGGTGTTCGCAGACCGTTAGTAGCAATTAAACTATGTTTTCAAATGCAAATGAACGTAATTATTATAATCGATTGTCGGATCCATGGGATATTACGCACAGATACGACACAGATCAATCAGACCATACAGCTAACCCCAAGCCAACTGCAAATGCTCGCCCTTAAGGTTTAGGTGCGTACGCGGTATTACGGTCTCGGGCATAAGTTACTTCCGGTTCGGTTGACCTTCGCACTCGACACACCCATCAAATCTTTGTCAAAAACAAGTCTTTCGAATTGTATTTCCTGCGATTGTACACAAAATGGTATCTTAATCTATTTATCATTAATCTACTATGTGATAATATTATTAGTACTTTTTTTCATATTTCACACCTTGGACCATGAGGAGGACGATATGGATTATAGTCAGGAATATGCAGACTTGATTAATGAACGTCGTGAACATTTTGATGGCGCTTCACAAGAAGCAAAATATGTTTTAAGTTGTTTTTCTTCATATTGACTTTGGTTTAATATATCTATGCTAAATTAAAATCAATCAATTTGAATGTGATGAGTTGTAACGATTTTACTACAATATTATAAATAGTAAAATATTATAAAATTCTCTGTCTACTAATTTCGAGGACTCTTATCCTAAACATACATACACAGAGTTAGATTATTCGTTTTCCATAATTTGCAGGATGTTTTTAACTGCTGACTTGGTGGAGATAGTGGTGGAAGAGTTGTTGGCTGATTCACTGAGTACAACTGTGATCAATGCATTGAGATATGTGGCAGTTGATGGTACATGCATATGTGTGTGTTCAAAATGAGAGGATTAATAAATTATGCATAAACAAAAGATATTTTCCAATGTACCTGCAAATTGGTTCATACACTGTCTTGAATACACCCCCCCCCCACACACACAAAATTAAATGGTATTGTACATGTAATTCAGTCCTGGGAGGAACAAGAGGTGAGGCCAGGGAAACAACACGAAACAGACATATCCTCGTGAAAGACACTTTGTGGGAGGGAAGCCATCTTAACTTCGTGGAGCCAACAACATGGGCATCGCAAGGGCATATGATACCAGTTGTCAACAACATGGGCATCGCAAGACGACCTGGTATCACATTGCTACTACATGCTCTGGTTGTTTTTCACAAGGTAGCATTGCACTAACCACAGAATTACATACGTGGCGAATGTGCCCTTAGACCAGGACAGGCATTTCGGTCTGGATTCTGCTCCATACTTTGTCAGGTTCACATTCGAAGCATATAATTCCTTCTCGTGAAGCTTGCAGCTCACTAGCCGGCCTGAATAGCATAGGTTGAGGTCAGTCTGAATAGCATAGGTTGAGAATGGCGGACAAGAGAGACACGCTCTTCTGGCGTTCTGGTTAAAGGCGAATTGTCCTCGGGGAAACAAATAGAAATGCAGGGGAGGCTGTGGCTGCCTATATTGTGTTTTCCACTGACCATACAGTCTTCCCTGAGGCGTATGCAAGGCTCTGACTGTCCGTCGGGTTATCCGAGGTTGCATCATTCCGTGTGGAATTTACAAGGACATTGAACTTTATCCAGTTTTGACATAGTGATGAACCAACTTCCATTTCCTGTCCCTTTCTGAGCGGTCCATACTCATGTGAACACATGATAATGTAGGAACAGTTCTGACTGTAATTGTTAAATAACCAAGTTGTTTTTTTTTGGTTTTGTTGAAAACTGTAGAAAACATGTAAAAAAAACATACACAGAATAAAATGCAATACAAGAGCACTCGTTATAGAACCTTCTGCTATTGAAAAAAAACCACTTGGTGCCAATAACAGATCTGCTGTCAGCTTTTTCTTGGCTCCATGACCGTGTACAGCCCAAGAAAAAACAGACGGTCCAGCGGTTCATGGAACAGGCTTGGAGTCTCTACCAGGAAGAGATAACCAGTGTGTTGAGCAAGAATGAAATGACGATCGAACTGCCTAGAGAATCGCTACTGATCGCTAGTGATCGCTACTGATTCTTGGCGCGCACTGGTAAAACATCTGGGTGCAAACTTGGCTGTGCCAGGCTGCGCGCAAAGCTCTGATGTTTCGGTCATTGATAAGGAGAAGGTTTAACACTCTTTCATCTGAAGGAAATGGCTTACCGGCTGAAGAAAAGTGAAAAGAAGAGTTTCCTGGAGCACATCCTGCAGAAATTGAAGTCTGAGGAACAAGTCACCTCCTTGCAGACGGCTTGCAAGAGCCGGGAAGGTCTTTTGTTTGTGAGGAGTGACATTCTTTCCCTGTTCACTAAATTAGAGGGCATGTTTTTATCCTGAGTGGTGGACACTAAACTTGACTCATTCCACAAATGTGTCCTGCTGTCCAGTTAATCAGTGTGCATGATATAACAAAATGAAGCTTTTAAGCATTTAGTAGTCATATTCCTCAGCAGGTGAAATAATGGCGTTTGTCGCCAGAAAAATCAAAGATATAGACAAAATATAGACAAATAAATTGAGGGAGGGTCTTTGAACAGATTTGAAGAAACACAGGTACTGGTATATGGAAGCCTTTTTTGATCATCCACTTAACCACATAATTTTTCACGACCTGCCGTTTTGTGTATCACAGTAAGCTACCTTATCGTGATAAATATCGTGGTAAGCTGTCATGTTGTGAACAGTAAACAAAAATCATCTTGACAAGACGTGTTACCATAAAAATTATCACAACAATGCATCTTACCGTGAGAAAATATCATGTGAACATGTAATACCGTGAAAATTATCATGAGGAGACGTTTTCTCGTGTTAAAAATAATGGTAAGTGAGCATACATGTCGTTATATTTTTATATGTTAAGATGTCTTGTCGTCATATTTTTTCACAGTAAGACGTGTTATCGTCATATGTTTTCATGTTAAGACTTCTCATGGTTGAACATTTTCAGAGTAAGACATTATATCGTTATGTCTTTGTCATTATAATTTCGGAGATTTTCATAACATGGCAACTTGCCATATTTAAGATGACAAGACGTCTTATCGTGATGCTGAACACGTCAGGTCGTGAAGAATTATGTGGTTTAGTGGATGATCAATTAACGCTTCCGTACTGGTGTGACATGTTTACAAGAGTGATGAAATATTAAATTTTCACATGCTATGAAGTTATCTTGAACTACAAACAGTAGCAACTTCCAATGATTTCCGACAGTATGAGAGCCTTTGCTGGAACCATAATATTTGCACAATTTCTTTCACATTTGGGATTTGGGCTCCACATTTCTCATATTCACATGCACTTGTCTGAATGCGTTTCGACGTGAAATTACAATAGAAGCGCTAGTGTTCTATGACGTCACAATGAATACATCACGCGATTCTTCTAGCCCTAGTCCAGTATAACCATGCAAAAACGTTCAACAATTGTGACGTCATAATACATAGTACTTGACCACGGGGTGGGCTGCAGTGTTTATACTGTTTCATAGTAACGCCCATGTTCACGGTTCACCGAGTAGCAGGGGTCATTGGGTACAATCTAATAGGGCTGTAACTTAAAAGCGGAAGTACTGATCGATGAGAATTTACAATGAATTTATTCGCCCTGGGGATAAGCACCTGACGCCCCTATCTTTTAACATGGGGGAGTATCAACTATGGTGATTTTATGTATATCAACTATGTGTATTGTAGTATCCATACACGATGAATGTAAGTATCAATCTGTTACCACCAATACAGTCAGATTTTGATGATACCAATAACAACATTTTGCAATAGAAACAAAGCCCGACCAAATAGTTTATCCAAAGACACACTGGCGTTATCAGGGGCAGACAGTGTGCTAAATGTAGTTGTTTCTACTGTACACCTGATGGAATTAGTATACAACTGCCCAACAACCTATGGAGATAATTTAGAAATCCGAAACAAACCCCATGAAACAGATAAATGACAAGTACATAAGTACCTGATCACAAGCCCGAAGGCTACTGAGTTGATGGTATCCTCGGGGACAGATTTAACGTCCGCCAGCAGTGACACCGACTCAGTGGTATGAATGTAAGTATCAATCTGTTATCACAAATACAGTCAGATTTTGATGATACCAATAACAAACGTAAAATACAACATTTTGCAATAGAAACAAAGCCCGACCAAATAGCTTATCCAAAGGCACACTGGCGTCATCAGGGGCAGACAGTGTGGAAAATGTAGTTGTTTCTACTGTACACCTGATGGAATTAGTATACAACTGCCCAATAACCTATAAAGATAATTTAGAAATCTAGAAAAATTTTAGAAATTTAGAAAGATATACAAACACAGTTGTAATAGATACATTTTTTACAATTCTACAGAACATACAATATTCGAAGGGGCGCTGAAAAAATAAAACATCAGGGGCAGACAGTTGTAATAGATACATTTTTTTTCCAATTCTACAGCACATACAATATTCGAAGGGGCGCTGAAAAAATAACACATCAGGGGCAGTCAGTGTGGAAAATGTAGTTGTTTCTACTGTACACCTGATGGAATTAGTATACAACTGCCCAATAACCTATGAAGATAATTTAGAAATCTAGAAAAAATTTAGAAATTTAGAAAGATATACAAACACAGTTGTAATAGATACATTTTTTTTCCAATTCTACAGCACATACAATATTCGAAGGGGCGCTGAAAAAATAACGCTTCGAAAAAAGCATTGCTCCAGCAAAATTACCGGCAGACGGACTAATATTGTAACGAATTTTGGCACATGTAGACCTGATTTGTACTTTCTCTGAAGTTGTTTGACATGAAACATGTTATTTCAACAGTCATAGACGTTATTATAAAGTGGGCGGTAACTGGTTTATCAGCTGATTATCCCCGGCGAGCCTTATTCACGAATATTTCATTGTAATTTATCGCCGATCATAGTTCCGCTTTACAGTCCTATTGTCAAGGGGTTGGGTTTTTAAAATATTTTAGAATCATGAATTCATGTGTGATAAAAACATAGCCTGTTTCGTGTGCGGAAAAAAACCCGTTTGACCTCTCTTGTATTCTTCCGCCAGTTTAAACCCGATCCTTCGCGCTTGATGGAAAGCACACTCAACTAGTTTTTTCATTTTGTATTTACCTGTATGTAATATGAACAACAATACAGGTCTGATACCGATTGTTTTTACTTTGAGAATTGTATCCTTTGGACAGGGGTCTAATTGTCATTTACTACATACATGTATACCAAGGTTATAATATTACCATGATTAATATAAGAATAACATAGACCTTAAGGCCTGCAAGCGCCTCAAAACCTTGTGATGGAAGTGTCTCTTTTTTTTCTAAATACAACACGATGTGTCGAATTTGTTTTAGCCAACTCAGAGTTGGCTGAAAATATTCATAACCATGAGTGTATCTGTAGCTCTATGATGTAGGAAGACAATTTCAAGTCACAGAAACTAAAAATGCCTAATTTAACCAAGTTTACTATTATTTTGTTTACTAAATCAACATATCTTTTGAATCATGAGAAAATCACCCCGAATCTTTCATCAGCATCACTGGAATATGGCTTACTGAATGACTTCAATGTCTGGCGGGCTACATCAAGATGTCGTACATTCATGCAGTCAAAAATTTGTCCACAAGTATAATGAAGTGTGTTGTCTTCGCCACGTCAGGACTTCCAAACTTGAGCAATATTTTCCCACAGACGCATTCATCAACTGTAGAATCAAAATTGCTTTTGACAAAGAGAGATACACTGGAACGATGCTGAGAGGTGTTGTAACTCGTAAGATGTTATTGCCAGAACTCAGAATATTTTGAACTGGAATTCGTTGTTGAAGGTAATGGTGGATTACCTCAAATTACTACTTCATCCTTAATTATTACATATAACAAAGCATGAAATTCTGGCAGCAATACGCAATAGGCATCTTGCTCTGGGGAGTCAAAAGCACGTGATCATATGTGTGTTTTGTCTTGTCCCTCCATTGCTTGCTCCCAGGAATTTTTTATATGAAGCCAAGCCACGGGAAGCCCATTGCACTGCAAAATACATGTACATGTATTAAGGCTGACTGCCAGCTGGAAGAAGTCGTTTCGCCGTGGAGACTGTGATGCACACAAATAGGCCCTGATACGAAGAAGATGAAATTGTGAGGAGGATAAATGTTCACTCAACTTCACTGTTTTGCAGAAATGCCACTGTGATGGTTCACACCCATTTGGCAGGACGAAGATGAACATTTACATGTTTGGTGTTGCCTCATCGGTTTTTGTTGCAATTGACTGATAATCATAAAATTATATGTGTGTTCAATGTGTACAGCTTATACAAACTTAAGTGTACACGCAGTCAGTATGCATGGCTGTTAGCTTTGCTGTTATACTGTCAATTTCAGTTGAAAACACTACTCGAATAAGCAAATAACATCTACAAATTACTTCTACAAATCCACACACTCCCACATGTAGTACATGAGAGGAGTAGATACTTCTGGTGACGCCAACGGACATCAAAACGGGATCAGCCACATTTTCATCAAATCCCTGAAGCATCAGAATAAAAATATACGCATATGCAAAATTATTCAAGTATATGTATATGTTCAAGTATATGTATATATACTGTTATAATTTGTCTGTCATCATCTACACGTAAATACACGTCACGTGCATTACATATGTATCTGAGCAAACAAAACCGAGTCCATTATCAAAACTCAAAGTCCAGTGTCACGCAAAATGGAGAAAAATTTTAATGGAACTTCATGAACCCCCATATATGGCTATAAAGGGGCGAAATCAGGTGTTCCGGAAAGAGTGAGCATTTCCTGCCCCACATGTGGCACCCGTCATGAATACCAAAACGTTAACATGCTAAAAGGTCCTGTTGCATACTTGTCACGGATTTTGTGTACTTATCAACCAGATATTAGGCCTGGTAAAACATATCCCTGTCACAGCAGTTTAGAGGCTAGCTGGGAACTTCAGTGAACAAAATCCTCATAATTGCAACTAGCTCTTGAATAGCGTATGAGTTGTGAGACAAACACGCCATATGCTGGCGACATAGGAATGTTGCTGCTTAGAAAAGGAAAACTGACTATGGAAAAATTGAAACGTTTGTCATACAACCTAGTTGACAGGTTAGAATCTTCATCAATCTCCAACCTTAGGTCTAAATATATGGAAAAATTAGAGAAGTCTGTAGTATCTTAAATTTCAAGTTCCTTAGGATATATATCATCCAAATAATCACCAAACTTGGGATTATTTATAGACAATACATCATCTATGTATCGGAAAGTGAAATTAAAGCTATTAGTTCGAACTTTGATACACCTCTTTGTAGATGTTGGATGGGATTTATGAATATAAAAACAGGTCTGCCAATAATGGTGCACTGTTTGGACTCATTGGAATACCAATAGTCTGCTGACTCCACAAACTCCACAAAGATATTATTAATAAGGAAATTAACCATATTCACAACATCGGTTTCTGTATATTTATGTGGAGCATCTGAATCATCTTTACCAAAGTAGGCTGTATTATATTTGACTACAATATACTTATAACGACCTTGTCCTTTCTTGGAGCAAAAGGAATCATGTATGAGCTTTTGAAGCTGGGACTTCATTAGACCGATCTGATGAATGTATTAACATTCACACATGAACAATAATAATTGTACTCAAAATGCCCTCAATGTTCATTACATGCACCTTTGACAGGTAAAGCTTTTCTGGTGACAAATAACCGACTAGTTTCTCGCCCTCTCTGTCAAACACCCAAGTTGTCTTGGATCAACACCTCGTCATGCATCAAACAAACATAGTGCTAGGACTTGTGTAGTTTCGATGCCTGCTCCTTGAGATCTTGCAGGACATGTTCCTGGAAGCCAGGATTTGTGCGTGTCACGAGAGACACACAAAAATAGTACATTATATCCAGGTATTTCATTGTATTTTGTGATAAAATGTCATTGTCAACATACAAATACAGAAATTGACCCTGAAATTATATCAAATTAAAGTGATATTGGCAGAAAGTTATGGATTTTGCCATATCTTTCTGATTGAACGAAGAAGACATAAAAGTTATACATCTGCACTTGTATGCCCAAACAGGTGCCCCTTTCTAATTGATTTCGTTGCGAGTTTCTGGTGGATATAGTTTGAGTTTGTTTACATTACCGCCATTCTCGTGCTTTGTATCCCTTGATACAGTGCGAGTCCAGCTCACTCGTATATGTTTGAGCCAGTCGAGCGTGAAATAGGTTAAGTCAGAGGTAACTCTGAGTGGCGCACAAAACAAAAGAAAAGCGGCTGCTAGTACTGTCAAATGCTTGATTTATCCATCTGATCAAGCATAGTGTGTTTTGTAACCTATTTTGCTTATACCACAGGCAAATATTTAATTTGATTGGGCAAAATATAGTTTTATGCCAATATCACTTTAAGTACCAAATGTTACACATATATCGCTGGAAATCTGGCGAAGTCTTTCACACGTACGTATGAACGGGCTACACAATACGATTAACATAATTGTCGTCTCCATCAGGAGGCGACATAATCAAATACGATTAAAACGGCCCATGGATAAATGCGTTCGTCCGGTCCTGCAATAGTTCCGCAGCAATTGTTTAAAAAAAATTTGTGTCAACAAGCAGATGGAGGCAATCACTAGAAAAAAATATAGTCCAGTTTTGTGAATTGTTCTCAAATTTTCTTCATGCCTGACAACCGCTAAATATTGCGAGTACTTTGAAAGATTTGACCGATCAGACAGCGGCTCCCCTGGAATTCCCCGACCCCGTGGCGATGGCTTGTTGATATCATCATGGCTTGAGCACTGCTCGGAAAATTGTCATTTTGAATGAGAACGTATTGCCGACCATTCAAATTGTGATAATTGTCGGGGGAAAAAAGTTTGTGAAAAAATATTTTGGGCACGTAACGGATCCCTTCTTATCAACCGATGTACCCAGTATACTTGCGATCATGAAGTTTTGAAGCTGATCGAATGGGCATAAAGGCATTTGCACAAAGACATTAATCTCTTCAAATCTACACAATCTTTATGGAATTATATAGGTATGACAGTCAATTAAGAACAGACAAAAACGGACGAGTGGTCAAAACGCCGCTGTTCTCTGTATCGATTTTGTACACGGTACTGGTGACAGGGTGCACAATGCTTTGCGGAAATATATTTTATAGCGATCTTTGCCATTCAATGCAGTTTGACGAAATGTTTCACCCAAAAAATGTTGTTTTACAAGTCGAATACAATATGTATAGATGTGAATAATGGAGCCTAAGCGTACAAGTTAAGTTTATGTAGCATGTTGAATTTATATCAACGAGCTCTCGTGTATAGGGGTTTCGAATTGATCTGGGTCTGGAAAAGGTCTGGAAATTGTTCCTTTTTTAATTCTGGAAAGTCCCTGACCTTGTTATTCACAGAGCAGTTACTATAATTGCAGTATCTATGTCTACAGGAATGCAGACTCGATTAAACTTCCCATTCCCCACATTGGAATCGAGCTGTGCACTGCTGAGAGGGGACACATGTCTTTTACTACATTTCCTGACGCTTACTTGTTAGAATACTAACAAACAAAAACAAAATAAAAACAATGTCGATCAAATGCTTTTTCTTACAGGTGGCTACCTACTTGGTTTCTTTGTGGCTGCTTGTGATTCAGGCATGAATTTTCGTTTGGAGGCTGAATACTTTCAGATACTGGTTGGTCTTATCTGGGCAAATAGCTTCGAGTGTATCTATTAAATATAATGGTTAAATATGTCGCAGACCGTAAATCGAGTACAACATTACCACAATAATGATATTTATATAGTTCTGAGTGGATGCGATCCCAACAATGAAGATGTGTTTTAGCTCACTTTATACAATATTTCTGGTTACATAAAAACGTTTTCGAAATGGAGAAACCCTTACGAACAGTGGGTGATTCAACATGGTCGAGGGCGGCAGCCCGAAACTTTGTTGAATAACCGCCTGCGACTCGGGGTTTTCTCTTCATACAGAATTGAATAAACCCTTGCAAGATCAATGCAATGTAAGTATCAATCTGTTACCACCGATCCAGTCAGATTTTGATGATGCCAATAACAAACGTATGATTTAAACGACTAAAAACAAACGAGCCATAATCGTCAGGAAACACATTTATCAAGTTTTGAGCAATGGCCAATTTCTTGAGAAAGATTGAAATAAGTCACCGGCCCAAGAATCATATTCTGGGCTTTCCTCCATTTTCAATGAGGATTAAAAAGGTGCAAGACGGATTAAATGGCATGTTTTCAGTGGACGAACAGTATTAAGGAGCAGTGTACGTTACTTGGGTCAAGTCACCACACGGCAAGATAGCGGAATTTAGACCAAGTGGTTCAGTTACTTGCGACTGATCAAAGTCGCTGTATATCGATAACCGATGTATGGAACGCCGTTCGAGGACATTGTGTTGCTCGATTCAATATATCCAACACAAATTTGAGTATCCCATTCAACAAATGTTAACATATATGCTGCTGAGATACCGCTATGCCGGTGCCATTAACACCTGCGTGGTGGTATATCAGCAACATAGTGGTAACATTCTTTTCATGTTCTCATGTTATAGTTATTATTGTAATAAACATGTTATTGCCGTAATTATCATCGACTTCACTCTCCTTGAACCAGTAACACTAAGTAGGTATTATACGCTTTTGCTTTCGCAACCTATCCATGCGCCGATTGTCTTTTTGAGTTTGTGCATATTTCGCAACATCAAAGCACTGGGTAGTATCAGTTAATACAGATATTAAAGGGTATATATCACGAAAATTGGATATTGGTTTTTGTTGTGTATGTGGAAGCACTATTGGAACCGAACAAAATGGTCTTTACAGCATATTGATATCATGATTCCTTCCAAAGTTATGGCACTTTAAACATGTACATATTTACAGAATCTGACAACAGAGTCTGACAGCTAATGAATATGCAAATGAGATGTATGACGTCATTGACAGACTGCTTTTTAATTAGGCATTTTTAAATAGAATAATGAGACCGTTTGTATCCATATTTGTTCACCAAAACCCATTTTTTATGCTTTATAGTTAGAATAATCAGTGATTTCAAGAAATTCGTGGTTGCCATGGCTACCAATGGTCTGGCTGGGCCTTAGCAACCATGGTTGCTAAGGTCAATATCTAATTAAAAACAAGATATACATGTATGAAACCATTTCAGACAATAGAGTAATGACAATATATTGAGGAATATATCATCAAAATGTCTGAACACAACCCTTAGCAACCAATACAGGCTTGGGAAACCAGTAGTTATGGTACCATTCATTTGTAAGGGCTCTAAACATTGGTGATTTCTCAGGGTTGTATCGGTTACTAAGGTGTGTCTTTGAACTATTTGTTGATCAATTCCACAAAATATAGTCACTACCATGTTATCTAAATTGGTTTGATACTTTCATATCATGTTTTAACTTGAAATCCAGCCTTAGCAACCTGGTTGCCAAGGGCCAAATCAGCCCACTGGTTGCCATGACAACCAAAATTTATATACACTCACTGACTATTCCTGCTGAACGATATATCTGATGAGTTTCGGTGACCAAATATGAGCTTAAATGCCTAATTGTGATATAATAAATCGCCTAATTAAAAAGCAAGCTGTCAGTGACGTCACACATCTTATTTGCATACTAATTAGCTGACATATTTTTCAAGGCTATCTGGAGAAATTTGCCGGATTTTCAATATCAAAATAGCTATAACTTTTTAACAAATCAAGATATCAACATTCTGTAAAGACTGTTCTATTCAGCTCAACAAGTGGCTTCAAAAAAGCTGATATCATATTTTCGTGATATATACCCTTTAAATATTATAATATTGTTTTCGCACTTTTTACTTGTGCTTTGAGGTCAAGGTTTTGCTTTTCTGGTACGCAGTCTCAGGCGACCCTAACAGACTCGCTTTTATACTGTTGCTTACGACTTGCTGTGCCAGATTTTGATGATCAGCAGCAGATTAGGAATATGACTGGTCATGTCCGCTTGGTGGTGACACCGGGGCGTCTTCATGGTGAGCCTTCTTTAACCACTTCCTGTTTGCTACTGGCAACAGTGTTGTGGTGTTCGAGTGAACAACATTCATTTGTAAACTCATATTGGCGACGAAACCGGTACCCGGTTTAAAATGAGACATTCTTCTGGCATTTCTTGCTTGCCGATGGACTTTTCTTTGAATTAGTATGAGGAAGGCCTGGGATTCCGGCACATTCAACCCAGTGGCCTGATTAGATTGGTAGACTATCCGTGATTATCCGTGTTCGTCACTCGCGTAAGCGCACGTATGAAAATAATTGTTCCCATCCAAAAAGATGGACGAATTCACACCTAGCTGACTGATAACACCAACACTAATAGTAAGCGTAATAAAAAATGGACGATGCCGATTTCGACTATCGGTGTGACAAAAACAATTGCTAGTTCACACTCAACTACGGTTGTAGTTCAAGATGGCTGCAGGTAAATACCTTCAATGAGTTTCTTTGTGATTTCACTGTATATATTGTCGTTTGCATCGTGTCAACGGTCCTTATTCTTCGTTTTTACCTGTAGTGAACCAGCAATATGCATTTCAGGCGTTATAAGTCATTCGTTGACTTGTAATTCGCCTCGAAAGGAATTACCCAGTACAACCGTAACGTGACCAAGCATATTGCAGCATACAACCGTAACGTCACTATGGTACAATCGTAACGTCAGTCAAGGCTGCCGAGTATTTCCCGAGTGATCGGTGCTTTTGGCAAGAAGCAGAAGGTAATTCAACAAGAATCAGTAATCATGCCAACGGCATATTTTACATTCAATTTTCCAAGAGACAAGATGGCGACAGCACGAGATGTAAACTATGTTCAGAAGTTGAACGTCGTTAATATTTCATAAGAAGTTGTATCGAAATATAACTCAAGTTTATCAGATATATATATATATATATACGATGACTTTACAAATATTTTTCTTAATATTTTTGACTATGCAACAAAATTTATTAGGGTATTGACTGTTTTGGAAGTGACTTAACGATTATATAAATTTTAGATCATTAAAATAAGTTAGTCACTTAAAAATAAGCATTTGCCAAGTTGCGAGGTGATGAAACCATGTTATTCATCAACATTAAAATCCAACATTTTTTCAGTAATATTGATCTAGATTTAATAAATTTTTTGATAAATAGAAACCATTATGTGTTCTAATACACGTTTGGCGGTAGATAGCACCAATTTTTATTTTCAGGGAATAGTGTGGACGGAATAGATGGTTTGCTGCTCACGATAGCAGATGCTGGGCCAGGGTGCAAACAGTACGCCAACTAAAACATCTCGAATGATGATTACGAATACAATATGGCAATGTAAAGATCTGCAATGTTATCAATTTAATCACGTAGTGGTTGTACATTGGCGGGCCACTACACGTCACGGTTTTAGCATGAACACATTACGGTTATACATCACTTAAATTTTATATCCCAACATTTTTCATGATTTAACTGACTCAAGCCGAATAAACATGATAAAGAATTGGGACCAAGTGGATTGGGTGGTGTTGTCACTGTGATCAATACCAGGTACAACTATAGTGGCTAAATCACATTGACTCACCCGAAACAGCCCCAGAAATTATGTGAACCGAAAACAATGAACCATCATCCGCCATCTTGAACTACAACCGTAATGCGTGTTACGGTTGTAGGGGTATCGAGTGTGTAATTGTGAAGTTTGACTTCCTATTCGTATATTCTTATTCAACTGCATTCATATCAGCTATATATTCGCAGCAGTTATCCAAAATTGCTGTTACTTTCGGTAGCGTTCCCTCGTCATACCATACTGTAACTTTTGTAAATGAGGATGTCCTTATTTCATGACACAAATTATTTAACCTAATACTGACACTAATTTAGCATTAAAGTGACACTAACTCTTTTGGCTGGGAGATATAGATGTATTATCAACTTACCACTAATATCATAATGTTTTGATGATGATAAAAAATCTAATAGAAGCATGATCAAACGTTTGATCCATAACACGCTCTTGCGTCATAAGGGACACATATCGTGTAAAATATATATTTCTATTGTACACCTGTTTCTAGTATACAACTGCCTAACAAGTAGTGAGTGTCTGAGTGGGTGCGATAATACGTTTGATATTGTCATCATCAATATCTAGTTGTATTCGTGGCAATAAATTGATATTTACATTCATATCAGTGCGATTTTGTCACTGCTGGTTTACGTTGAATCTGCCTCCGATGACACCATAAATTCAGTAGTCTTTTGGCTTATGATTAGATACTTGTGTACTTGTCATACATCGATCCGATGGGGTTTGTTTCGGATTTCTGAGTTAGTTTTATAGGTTGTTGGGCAGTCGTATACTAATTCGATCTTGGAAGTGTACAGTATGAACAACTATATACACAGAAAAAAAAAATGTCTTATTCAAGAAAAAGCAAGAATTTATTTCTTGGAGTTGCAAAAATTTTCTTTCTCAAGAAAACAGGTCGAAAATTTTCTTAACATGCATCAGATTATACACTTGTCCAGAATAAATTTCTTATTATCAGTTATTATATCATATTTCTGGCAAGAAGAAATATATATATTTCTTAATTTTTCTTCAAAAAGAAAATAGCTCTCTTTTTTGTCCAGGACATGAGACTGCATTAATGGCCAATGTTCCTGGTGCCCCTGTTTCTACATTGTCGTACTGTCATATATTATATTAATCACGATAATATATCACAAAGGTATATGTGTCGTAATTAGGGATTTGTCAGTACTTAACCGTAAATTTGAGAAGTTTGCTGTGCTACCATAGAACACTGTGCTGAGACGAATAGAGTGAGGCAAATTGACCTATCCCAAATGTCCCCAAAAGTTGTCTGATTTTCACAAATTACATGTATTCCTGTGTGAAATGCCATCCTATGAACAAAATAACCTAATGCAGAATGAATAAATTTGGTCAATTCCAAGAATTCTAGTTTATACAGTTTGTGAAGACAATGAATATTCGGCAATCGTCGGGTTATTCCGTCAATTCAAAACAACCACTGAAGACTGCTCGCTCGCAAGTGCGTGTCATGGCAACATAAAACCACGTTCGTGAAACTCCGTGGCTTATGACCACCCTTTGAACCCCTACCACCGTAAAGAAAATAAGCGTGCATTATACTAGTTGCATGTTGACATATATTACATTATTCAAATAAGCGTGGTAGATGTTTTGGCATGAGAATTTGTAAATCAAATGCGTTTAATGCATACAAAATTTTGATGATACTGAATTTAAAACATTCAATACAATGCTCCGTAATCTCGAAAAAAAGCCTTCTCATTCATTCACGTGTGGAAAATAGGCTACAAATCATCGTTGCACAGCAGATTACCATTTTATCATGATACTAGCCTATTTGTTCTTCTGATTTTCGTTTACTGCTTACATTTTCGTGAATAATGACGTATTCGCCAAAATAAATAAAGAGAATATAATATTTATTTGTGAATATATTCATTTCCATTGTATGTTCACTTGATTCATTTACTGCAGTAGCTTTGTGGCCCTCATTTGCACATTTTCCAGTGATGTATTGTCCTTTTTTTCTGTGTGGGTTCCAGAAAGAATGCCCATATTCAATATCACTTGTCACCATTTCAGCATATAGGAGGAATAACGTTCCTGCGTCCAGGTACTTTTATGTCCTTATCAGTGCACTTTTCAATGTTTTCATTGTTATGATGTTTCTGACTAGGGGAGTGTACATACTTGGAGTGCTTGATTTTCATGACTTTCACCAAGTAATGCACATGTATGTCTAAGTCTTATAACTGTATGTACTTGATGCGGTGGACGAATGATTGTCTTTAGCTGATGCCTGTTTTTCAAGTGATATGTTTGACACAATTTTTCAGTTTTCATTTTTATGATATTTCTGACTAGGGGAGTGTACGTCCTTGGAGTGTATGATTTTCATGACTTTCGTCGAATAATGCACATGTATGACTAAGTCTTACGACGGTATGTACTTCTTGTGCGGGACGAATGATTGTCTTTAGATGATACATGTACTTCCAGTAACATGTTTGACACCATTTATGTTTCTATGGTTATGATGTTTCTGGTTAGAGAAGTGTGCTCGCTCACAGGAAATGTTTGATTTTATGGCTTTCACCAAAATATGTACATGTTATGAGTAATTCTTATGACTGTATGTACTTCTTGTGCTGGACGAACGATTGGTTTTAGATGATACATGTTTTTCCAATAGTGTTCGTATACCTTAGTTGAATGTAGCATTTTCATGACTTTTGGATTTCTCGCAAGTGACGAGCGATTTGTTTATCGTTTGTGAAATAAAATTGTTTGACCCTACAGTGTTGTGGTATTTCTAAATGTAAGAAAATAAATCTTGCTATAATAATGAGCAGTAGTATTTTTTTTTATGGAAGAAGAATTCATTTGATATTGAGAATATTTTTCTTCACAATTCTGGTAATGAGATAAATTTTCTTGAACAGCCTTCTGAATAGAAGAATATTTTTCTTGTGTTTGAATATCTGTTTCTCGAGTTAAGATAGTCATAGTCACTACGCAGAGCTATACAGGTGAACTGAATGTGTGATTGTATGAGCAGTGAGTGTGACCGACACCTACCAAGTCGAATTGAATAAAACAAACGCAGTTGCAATTGATCCTTCTTGGCCGTAACCGGGACGTTTGCTTTGGACAGCAGCGCTTTCAGAAGCCTTACGCCGAATTTCTCCATCAAATTTCACAGAGATTCATCGTTTATCACATTTGACACCTCTGATATACCCGTCACTGTCAAATCAGCCATGCTGCTCTTTGTTGTGATTCTTTATTTCCCACAATTCAACATTCGCACATGCGCAGTGATTCACCACTAGGAACTGTAAAGTGAAGAATAAATCAGACCACTAATCGGGAAAAAATCTGATTCAGCTAAGACATTTACATGTGTATTTTAAACATTCAGTGTAATGCGTGGTTTTGTTGCAGGTTTCCAATTTTTCACCTGTACGACAACATCTATGTTTTCAGTATAATTGCAAAGTATTATGTCCATAACACCGCACACTTTTGCCTGGCAAGCCTGCTTTGGAAAACGTCACTTTTATGGACCGCAAATCGATACCAGGTGGTATTTGAATATGTCGCCTCGAATAAACATCGTTGATACCACCATCATCCATGGCATCATCAAATTTTAGCTTCATTTCCAGCAGTATAACCAGGGGGCGTGTACAGGATTTCCGGAAGGGGGGGGGGGGGGCACGATATGACGGCAGGGGGTCTAGGGGCCGCTCAGTGGTCCCAGAAGCTGGAGTTTTGGTGGGTTTGTTGCCTTATTTAGATACATTACACATGTACATGTAGTTAAATTTAATACAGAATTTTGGCTGTGGGACGCTTCTGTGCAGTGGCGAGTTTGAATGGAAGGGGTTGTTGGGGTCTGGGGCCCCAGCAACCAGATCCTTTTTTATGTCCTGTGGTAGCTTCCTGGCATCTCCTGGATATAAATCCCACTACATGCCCCTGGTATATAAAAAAATTATTTTGTGGCCTTTCCTGGGAATAAAGTGTACTTGAAGATTCATCGACGAACATGTTCTGAAAAGTTTGTAAAAAAAATGTAGAAGAAAAGCTACACATTCGGGCCAGGGTTCTGAGGCCCGTTGAAGGTCTCCAGAAGTCCTAGCCTTTTTTATGTTCAGAAATAGTTTAGTGCCCTTTCCTCAGAATAAATTGCACTTAAAAATTATTGATTGTCATTTTCTGAAAAATGTGTTAGAAAAAAAAACAATGTAGAAGAGGAGTTGCACATTTGGGCCGGGGTTTGGGGCCCGCTGAATGGCCCCATAAGCCAGAACTATTTTATGTTCTGTGGTAGCTGAGCATAATGGTCTCTCCTGAGTATACATTTGAAACAAACTATGATCAACCTGAACTCAAACATGATATTTTGACATAATTTTTTCGGGCAGGAGGCCTGAATCCACCTATTGAATCTCTGATATATATATATGTGGGGTTTTTTTTCGAAGGGGGGGGGGGGGGGGGTCAGGACCCAGTACCATCCCCTCTAAATCCGCTACTGTACATAGACCCCCTTGTACGCTGCCGCGATTTTTTAAATTTTGATCGCTGATCGTCAACAAACAGTTCGGTACTAAAACATCTTTGTGCAATTTATTTCCGAGTAAAATAATCAATAGTTACAGCATAGAGATATATGGCAACAGTACGTTCTCGCGCCTCCAAAGATTGTTAATTATATTAGGGCTCCGTACACATCAACTGCAGGGATGGCTATGATGTGCAAAACGGAAATTAATGCATTCTCTTTGGCGTGTCTTCTTCAGGAGTGTCAATATTCAGGTGCATAATGACTAAAACAAAGGGGGGGGGGGGGGGGGGACACAAAGGTACATATTTCATGGAATGAGGGGGGGGGGGGGGGGCATGTGCCGCCTGTGCACGCCAAAACACGCCACTGGTATAACGAGAGTTGAACCAATATTTCTTCCTGGGAAAAAACTATGGTGATGAAACTTCTTTCAGATTACTTCTATTCGTGCGGATATGGACATGGTCAGTTTTGAGAAAGATTGTATGACAGTCCTGGCATTCATTAAACTGCTCCATGAGTCGATTTTACGGTTGACATCCAGGTCAATCATTATTATGGAATATCATACAATTGGGAAGTCAAGGTACATGTACTATGATAACTACAGTCATAATAGGTCATGCTCATCTTCTCTGTCCGTATTACTATAAGGCATTGCCAAATAATGTTCCTTTGCAGACAGGTGATTGAACATGCAATGACATCAAAATAGCAATGACATCTTTCGGGCACTATCAAGAGGGTATAATGTAATTAAAGTAGCATAATTTGTTCCCGAAATTCATTATACATCAATGGGGTACCTTCTGATGTAATGTGCTTTTGAGGCTGTAAAACAGTCTAATATGCCCGAAAAGTACAAAAAACGTCATGTCCATTGTCTGCATTGTGCAAAAACAAACATGACAGAAATTTAATGTAACATTATTACGTTTTTTGTATGTATTTAGCACAGTAGACTGTTTCTATGGTTTATCTATACCCGAATTACATGGTGGCAAACAGGAACCCCGTTGTACTCGACGATATTGTACCGTCACAGCCTCTAAAATACGTGCGCATGATTCTGCAGTGGAATTTGAACATACAGAAAAAAAACGTATTGTTTACATCTGCGCTGAACATGAACAAAGACATGCATTTTTATATATTGTCGTTCGTTGCAACACAAATGAATCAAATAGAATATTTATGGCTTCATCACTAAAATATACGATACATATACATTTTTCAAGTGATTTGACCTTGTTTGGTATTTTTGCATTACTGCATGGGAACCGTTCCGTGTGAAACTGTCTGAAAACTCAATGTTTCAACATAATTTCGTGTCAGTAAATGATTATGCAACTTGAAACGTCCGTATTTTCCTCAGTAGCTTTGTTATGTAGCATGTGAATTCATGTTCACCTAGATCTTTATCTGTGAAAAATAGTTCACTGTCACAACGTTAGCATTGATCATCTTTGGCAGCATTATCAGTGGATTCATTACTGCTCACTAACGGCGAACATAACAGCGCACGCGTGTCACGACGTTATCTGTAAAGTGCCGTTAAGTGTAAAGTGACTGAACTCGAATCTAAATCGAACTCAAGTTAGGTTCAGGTCAATTGCCCCGCTACTACCAGCACGCCTGTATGCTGTTGATGTACACAATGATGCACATTTCGCGGAAGTTTTATTTGTGATCAAAATAAAACATCAACTATTAGATCTAGATCTATATATCGTACTGTCGTTAAAATTGTAGTGATCATTTTATCTATCTTATTTTGTTTTCGTGCAACGTTATGACAAATTTATGCCCGCTAAAGCCGAAACTGTAATCTTGACACATTATGACGAGATCAAGCCATAGATCTACTCTGATTTTGCTAACTCGTTTATACAGTTTTCGCCGATATTTTTGCGATGCCAAATGGTATCGTTCTATAACTTGAGATACTTCACGGTTATTCTCTACAGAATTTCATACTTCTATCGCGAAAATTGAAAAAGTTGGCTATTTATCCCTATGTTAATTGGGTTTAGCTCCGTCATTTAATTTATGTGTTTGCACATAATTTAGTGTGTTTGCTCGATTTTGTACAGCTGTAGAGGAACAATCTTTCAAAATCAACATGTTTGTGTAGAATACACCCAATGTGTCTTCTGCTCCAAAGCTAGAATAATATTTCGAATACTGATGGATGTAAATATGACTAAATCCTCGAATATGCTCATATTCTCGAGATCCAGTTTGGGCTGAAATTTAACATTGAGGTAGATTGCCAACTTCTTCAGTTTTTAGCTTACCGTACCTAAGCTTACGCGTCTGGCGTCCGTCCGTCCGTCGTCGTCGTCGTCGTCGTCGTTGTCGTCCGTCCACATTTTTATCTTTGAAGTTTACGGTCCAATTTTTTCTGAAAATTTGGGAAAAGATATCTTGAAATAATTCGAGAAGGGTGTATTTTTTAGTTTTTTTTTCATTTTAAATTTTTTTTTCGGAATGGCAGCTGTTTCCGTAAAAAAACGGTCAATTTTTGGCGGCCATTTTCTCAAAAACTGTCTGATCAGATTTGAGATTTTTGTTTCCAAAGATTTTCCATATGTAGCTCTGTGATGTATATAAGTTTGGTTGCCCTTGAATCGCCGGCGTGTATGGCGGCTATTTTGAATTTTTGACGGGTCGACGAAAAAAAAATTCTTCGGCCCAAATCGCATTACTATCCATTTTGGGCCATTTCCAGACAAACAAAAAAATGTTTACCCTTTGAAAAAAAAATTTCGGCACTTTTTTCCTTCATAATGGGAGCTGCCAGAACTGTACTCCTAGAACGCCTGAAGATAGAGCTTAGAAATTGGCACTTTCAAATGGGAAATCATATATGGTGACTTGTATGGTGACCTTGAATTTGACCTTAAATGTCAAAACAGCCATTTTGGAGTAAAAAAAATGCCCAGATTTGCTTCTACAAATGGAATGCTTTTAGATAGAGCTTAAGTTTGCATTATGAGCATATAGGAAGTCATATATGGAACAAATGATGATGACCTTGACCTTGACATCAGATGACCTTGAGTGTTAAATGTCCAATGTGAACTGTGTAAATTAGCCACCGAGGCTTAAACACTTGCACATACAGGTTAGGATTGTGTATAAGCTTACAATAAGTCATGTATTTATAGCACATATCTTGGAAACCTTGAATTTGACCTTACATATGACCTTGAAATCCAAATCGCACAACATTGCCTGACCTGACATGTGTAAATTGGCCTCTACAGACAAAATACTTCTTGATAGAGCTTATATGTTTGTATTATGAATATATATGAAGTCACATGCAGCTTTCACAAAGATGACCTTAATTAATAAATCTCAAAGTCATATGTCACTTGCAATGCTTAAAGCCAAAATTGTTCGGTAACCTATCTTAGCCCTTGGGCTAATTTTTGCAATAGAAGTCTGAAATTTGGTAGGAAGTTGCCGTTTGACCAAGTTATAGTACGATAACATTTAACATCGCAAAAATATCGTCAAATATAAATAATAAGTTGTGTAATTGAGATCGCGACAGGAGTTTCATTGTTATTACTATTCTTGTTTTAGCCGCTCCATGTTTGAAGCACTGCATTGCATGGCAACGCTCTCACCCCTTGTGTCTCGAGCTTGCGGTTATAATACTCCCAAGCCACTTTGTATGTTCGGAGTTGTCTCAGAGCTAGCAAAGCTAGAGGACGACGGGTGAGCTCGGCCATGAGCTCCACGTCCCTTTCGTCCGGCTAGGAGTGGGCTGTAAGGCCCCGGGAACGATTTCAAATAGAGGGCCCAGGAGGGTGCGGGGCTGAATTGGGGCTCGTCCCCGTGATCACCGGTCTCTCGCCCTGGGATGGTGCGACACAGGCTCTGGCAGACCGTCGGGCTGTCCAGGGTTCTATCTCTGCGGCATTGCCGTCGGCGAGGCCGGGTAGCAACACGCGCACGTGCACGGGTTCTGGGGTGCCGCTCCTGTGGCGTTTCAGGCTCCACACAACGGGCTACATTAACATAACTGATGTATAATGTATTTTGTATGTCTATGATGTGTTATGATGTGATGTATGACGGCCGGATTCGTGCGGACGGACTGTTACCTGGTTGTAGTTCTAGTAATCACGATGCCCGCTGTGACGGTGCCTCAGCACACGGCGCATGCACCCTAGATAGCGGGCGTCAAACGTTACATTGGTGCCGTGACCAGGGTCAGTCTGACGGCGTTCCATTGCAGCCTACTGTCACAGTGTCTTTGCTCCTTAGTCCCTGGGGACCGCCTGCTTTCCTCCGGGATAATCTGAAATGAAGAGAGGCAAGACAATTCAATATGAATCAAAGCCATGTGTCCCAACACACCCGCTCCCAGGACAACCGGGAGCTAACCCAGGATGACTCCAGTCAGGACCAAAACCAGTCTGCGGACGAGTTGAACCCTGTGGGGTTGCAGTACCGGTACTCTTTCCCCCGACACCTCTGGATGCGAGGAGGCGAGTGCCAGTGACTGCGCTGATGCCTGGACAGATGGATAACCTGTTCCGACTTCCCCAGCCAACCGGGTCGACCCCCTTGTGGACCCCCGGTCCAGCTGCCGGACCGGCTATCCTAAGAGCAGTGGAACAGCTCACTGACTCGCTTAATGAGCTGGCTCCCGATGGCCGCTATGACCTCGGCCAATCACCCCATGCGGGACGATCAGATCATAGACGCGCTCGCCTTCTCCACGACACCGGCCCTCCGCTGAACAGCTGAGAGGGAGCGGCAGTTAATCCAGATTGCGCTGGACGAATATAAGCGCAGTCAACTCGCCGCACCGAGCACGACTTTTGTGGTCACTCCCACACCAATGATGACCGGTCCGTCGGTAACACCCCTGGTACGTCCGGGCCCGCAGGTGCCGGTTACCCATGTCATGGGACCTGCGCCTGTGCCACGGCTCGAAGGGACCACGCTAGCTACCGCTTCCGTTGTAGCCCTGGCCACGTGGTCCTATCCTATCCTATCGGCCCCGAGCTACATCTGCATTCTATCCGTTAGGATCAGCGGGGGCTCCTTCCGCACTGAGTCAGAATGGGATGTTTGCAGGGTCTTCCCTGCTGGCAGCGCCAAGTTATCCAACACCCACGTCCGTGGCCTACGAACCTACTGCTTTAGGTTTCGCCGCAGGTAGGGCCGATGCTTGGTCTGCCCCCTCTTATCCACTGGCCTCGGGTCTGGATCAGAAACCCGAGAGCGTTACCTGCATGACCGGAAGCCAGGCCAGTCAGCTTGGCGCAAGCGGTTCAACGAGGACAATGCTGATCTGGAGGACTGCCTCCTTCAGCTCCGGCAAACAGCTGTTTACAAGGGTTGGACCCAGCAACAACCTGGGCACATTCTCTCAGGTAGCCTGGAGGGCAAGGCTCTCCGGCTGATGTCCTGTTTGCCGTCAGTGAACGCTACGTTCACTGAGGTTGCCGAGCAACTTCATTTACTGTTCATGCCGATGACTAACAAGCGGATGTACGAGAAACAGTTCAAGGCTCGTCACCGCTTGCCAACAGAGGATGTTACCAACTACGCGTTCAACCTGCGCGTACTTGGCCGCCAAGCCTACCCGGAAGAATCGGCGAGTAGGTTCGAGCCAATGCCAATGCTGAAGCATACGATGGAGGAGGCTATCAACTCTGTGCTAGCGATAGAGGCAGCTGTCAGCTCCAGACAGATGCCTCCGTCCCGCCTACGCCGTCGATCACTTCGTTGCTGGCTGCTGCTCCTCCCGCGAAAGCATCACGAGTGTTCCCTTGGGCATTTTCGGCTGTCTGGGAATCCGCCAAAGGAACCAAACCCCCAGTGGGTTTGTTCGCCCGCGTCGCCTATGGTGGCGCCGGTGCAAGCGACACTGGCCGCGGCATCATACTTGTCCCCAGATGAGTATGATGTCGAAGAATATGATTTCAGCGCTGTGCAGATGATTGCGCACTGTGCTGGGATCGAAGCCCCGGGACCAGTAGATTACTGCCGCGATCACCTTCAGACCTAACGCCTACCGGCCCTGCTACTTCTGCGGAAAGCAGGGCCACTTCTGGTTACAGTGTCCGGATTTGCTCAAACGCCTACGGGCCAGTGGCTATAAAGGCAGCTTGTCTGAGCCTCACCAGAGGAACTCAAACTTCCGCCCCGGTCCTCCGGGACAGAGGCGGCAACCCTCTCGTGAGGGAAACTGAAATCGGACGTGGTGGCGTCCAGCACTGCGTCCGAGGACAGTTGTCCTGTGGCACCTGCAGCTGCCCCACCCGCTGACGAGCCGGAGGATTCTCAAGTAGATATAACTCCTACGGGAGTAGTCCTTGAGGATACATCTAGGATACATTCCTCCACAGCTGAGGCAGATAACGAGGACTCTGTATCGGAAACCAGTGCACCGGGTGACCTCGGTCATCTAACGTGCGCATTGGTTAGGGACCCCTGCTGGTACCTGCCCTTTGCCATTTGGGTGGGAGCCGGCGTGGTTCCTTGTCGACTCTGGTTCAGAGGTCACCCTCGTCACCACGAGGACGTATAAGTGGGAACCCGCATTCCGCAGCATGGAGCCCCGGGATCCTGGCAGGTACAAGCTCTACGGAGCGTGAAACAACAATATCCGTATCCACAGACTGATCGACCTCTCAGTCAAACTTTGAGGTATCACCGACACTACAGAGGTGATCGTCGCGGATATCGGGGGCAGCTGGGATCATTGGAATGAACTTTTTACGGATCCATCGGGTGATCGCGGACTTTAGTTCCGGCAAACTCCGGATAAGGACAGACATACATTATCTCTTCCGCTAGGGTCTGTCTCGTTCATTCCAGCTCAGGGCGGCGCGCATCAGGGTAGTGCCGCCCCTAAGGGATGATCGCCAAGGTCAGACCGCGCCACCCGCGCATGATCCTCGATGGTTGCCCTTGCATATTACAACCTGTGAGTAACTTCGCCCGGAGTACGGACTCGCACTAGGAGGGACTTTGGACAAGTCTGACACTTGTGCGATGCCCATTCTCGTGGTGAATCCCACCGAGGCTCCAGTTGTACTACGCCGCAGTGGACAAAGTCAGACCTCCCGTTAAGTGTAAAGTGGTCGCAATGGACAGAGTCGGACCTCCCGTTAAGTGTAAAGTAGTCACAGTGGACAGAGACAGACCTCCCGTTAAGTGTAAAGTGGTCACTGTGGACAGAGTTAGACCTCCCGGGAGTTAAGTGTAAAGTGGTCAGTGGACAGAGTCAGACCTCCTGTTAAGTGTAAAGTGGTCACAGTGCACAGAGTCAGACTTCCCGTTAAGTGTAAAGTGGTCACAGTGGACAGAGTCAGACCTCCCGTTAAGTGTAAAGTGGTCGCAATGAACAGAGTCGGACCTCCCGTTAAGTGTAAAGTGGTCACAGTGGACAGAGTCAGATCTCCCGTTAAGTGTAAAGTGGTCACTGTGGACAGAGTCAGACCTCCCGTTAAGTGTAAAGTGGTCAGTGGACAGAGTCAGACCTCCCGTTAAGTGTAAAGTGGTCACAATGGACAGAGTCAGGCCTCCCGTTAAGTGTAAAGTGGTCACAATGGACAGAGTCAGACCTCCCGTTAAGTGTAAAGTGGTCACTGTGGACAGAGTCAGACCTCCCGTTAAGTGTAAAGTGGTCAGTGGACAGAGTGAGACCTCCCGTTAAGTGTAAAGTGGTCACAATGGACAGAGTCAGACCTCCCGTTAAGTGTAAAGTGGTCACTGTGGACACAGTCAGACCTCCCGTTAAGTGTAAAGTGGTCACTGTGGACAGAGTCAGACCTCCCGTTAAGTGTAAAGTGGTCAGTGGACAGAGTCAGACCTCCCGTTAAGTGTAAAGTGGTCACAATGGACAGAGTCAGGCCTTCCGTTAAGTGTAAAGTGGTCAGTGGACAGAGTCAGACCTCCCGTTAAGTGTAAAGCGGTCACAGTGGGCAGAGTCAGACCTCCCGTTAAGTGTAAAGTGGTCACTGTGGACAGAGTCAGACCTCCCGTTAAGTGTAAAGTGGTCAGTGGACAGAGACAGACCTCCCGTTAAGTGTAAAGTGGTCACTGTGGACAGAGTTAGACCTCCCGTTAAGTGCAAAGTGGTCAGTGGACAGAGTCAGACCTCCTGTTAAGTGTAAAGTGGTCACAGTGCACAGAGTCAGACTTCCCGTTAAGTGTAAAGTGGTCACAGTGGGCAGAGTCAGACCTCCCGTTAAGTATTAAGTGGTCGCAATGAACAGAGTCGGACCTCCCGTTAAGTGTAAAGTGGTCACAGTGGACAGAGTCAGATCTCCCGTTAAGTGTAAAGTGGTCACTGTGGACAGAGTCAGACCTCCCGTTAAGTGTAAAGTGGTCAGTGGACAGAGTCAGACCTCCCGTTAAGTGTAAAGTGGTCACAATGGACAGAGTCAGGCCTCCCGTTAAGTGTAAAGTGGTCACAATGGACAGAGTCAGACCTCCCGTTAAGTGTAAAGTGGTCACTGTGGACAGAGTCAGACCTCCCGTTAAGTGTAAAGTGGTCAGTGGACAGAGTCAGACCTCCCGTTAAGTGTAAAGTGGTCACAATGGACAGAGTCAGACCTCCCGTTAAGTGTAAAGTGGTCACTGTGGACACAGTCAGACCTCCCGTTAAGTGTAAAGTGGTCACTGTGGACAGAGTCAGACCTCCCGTTAAGTGTAAAGTGGTCAGTGGACAGAGTCAGACCTCCCGTTAAGTGTAAAGTGGTCACAATGGACAGAGTTAGGCCTTCCGTTAAGTGTAAAGTGGTCAGTGGACAGAGTCAGACCTCCCGTTAAGTGTAAAGTGGTCACAGTGGGCAGAGTCAGACCTCTCGTTAAGTGTAAAGTGGTCACTGTGGACAGAGTCAGACCTCCCGTTAAGTGTAAAGTGGTCAGTGGACAGAGTCAGACCTCCCGTTAAGTGTAAAGTGGTCACAATGGACAGAGTCAGACCTCCCGTTAAGTGTAAAGTGGTCACTGTGGACAGAGTGAGACCTCCCATTAAGTATAAAGTGGTCACAATGGACAGAGTCAGACCTCCCGTTAAGTGTAAAGTGGTCACAATGGACAGAGTCAGACCTCCCGTTAAGTGTAAAGTGGTCACAGTGGACAGAGTCAGACCTCCCGTTAAGTGTAAAGTGATCACAGTGGACAGAGTCGGACCTCCCGTTAAGTGTAGAGTGGTCACTGTGGAGAGAGTCAGACCTCCCGTTAAGTGTAAAGTGGTCACGATGGACAGAGTCAGACCTCCCGTTAAGTGTAAAGTGGTCACTGTGGACAGAGTCAGACCTCCCGTTAAGTGTGAAGTGGTCACAGTGGACAGAGTCAGACCTCCCGTTAAGTGTAAAGTGGTCACTGTGGACAGTCAGACTTCCTGTTAAGTGTAAAGTGGTCAGTGGACAGAGTCAGACCTCCCATTAAGTATAAAGTGGTCACAATGGACAGAGTCAGACCTCCCGTTAAGTGTAAAGTGGTCACTGTGGACAGAGTCAGACCTCCCGTTAAGTGTAAAGTGGTCACAATGGACAGAGTCAGACCTCCCGTTAAGTGTAAAGTGGTCACAGTGCACAGAGTCAGACCTCCCGTTAAGTGTAAAGTGGTCGCAGTGCACAGAGTCAGACTTCCTGTTAAGTGTAAAGTGTTCACTGTGGACAGAGTCAAACCTCCCGTTAAGTGTAAAGTGGTCACAATGGACAGAGTCAGACCTCTCGTTAAGTGTAAGGTGGTCACTGTGGACAGAGTCAGACCTCCCGTTACGTGTAAAGTGGTCACTGTGGACAGAGTCAGACCTCCCGTTAAGTGTAAAGTGGTCACAGTGGACAGAGTCAGACCTCCCGTTAAGTGTAAAGTGATCACAGTGGACAGATTCGGACCTCCCGTTAAGTGTAAAGTGGTCACTGTGGACAGAGTCAGGCCTCCCGTTAAGTGTAAAGTGGTCACAATGGACAGAGTCAGACCTCCCGTTAAGTGTAAAGTGGTCAGTGGACAGAGTCAGACCTCCCGTTAAGTGTAAAGTGGTCACAATGGACAGAGTCAGACCCCTCGTTAAGTGTGAAGTGGTCACAATGGACAGAGTCAGACCTCCCGTTAAGTGTAAAGTGGTCACAGTGGACAGAGTCAGACCTCCCGTTAAGTGTAAAGTGGTCACAGTGGACAGAGTCAGACTTCCCGTTAAGTGTAAAGTGGTCACAGTGACATAATCGATCATCAATAATTGGTCTGATTTTCAACAGATTAATTTTAACCGGCCCATCACCAAAAATAAAATATTTTGACTTAACATCATGGCCAGCATATGACTTCTGTCCAACACAGGCAAACTGTACCCAAGTTTTCCCAATCAACTTAGTTTGACGCTTATAAATGATCTACAACACGTGCTGAACGCAATACCCGTCGTACGTTGACCAGAGGGGGCACGCGCGTGCGAGTACCATGCCATGGAGAGACACCTGGCGAATAATCAGTACACCAATACAAATAGTTTGGTATAAGACATAGTAGTAGTTCGATCCCCCAATCGAGTTATGCTACTTTACACTTAACGGCACTTTACAGATAACGTCGTGACACACGCGCAGTGATGTCCTTCCCTCGCACGTTACAGCAGATGTAAAATGGCAACAACACCTGCATCACCGGCGATTGTGTTCCTTTCCTCTGCACAGGGACCATGTCTGCTAACAGAACTGTAGATCGGGTGAATTTGCAATGCGAGTCATTTAACTTGAAGCCATGTAAAGAAAGGTTTCATGAATCAAGTCGCCTGTAGCGATTGGAATTGGACAAGGCGTGTTTCATTCAACCTGCTGTGAAGACAGGACATTACAAGCCCAGTGTGGCTTGTTCGGGAGTATTGCGGATTTATTCGATATGTGTTTGACGGATGTTATTCAACAGTGAATAACATCCTTGTTGTTCAACAGTGAACTGTGAAGTTTGCCAATTTCTGAAAGAAAACACTTTGAAAGGGAGTTCCATTTCACTTCTCCTGTTTGAGTGACAGTCTTGTCCAACAGTTTGACAATGGAAAATATCACGAGCGTAGACACAGCCGAGCATTACCATTATTATTACTACGGTGATTACAACGTCAGCGAGCAAGCGTACCCGAGACTCTCTAAGGTGGTTGCGATCTTGGATACGTACTACGTACCCGCAATTATCGTCGTTGGACTCGTCGGGAACGGTCTCGCCGCTGTTGTGTTCATGTTCACGTATCTTAACAGACTGTCTCTCAGTATCTATCTCGCGGCTATCGCAGTTGTCGATTCCGGATTTCTTTGTGCCTTGTCGGTTGGTTGGCTGGACTATGCCGGAATAACTTTATTTCACAAGAACGGCTGGTGCCAGATGACGGTGTTCACGAGTTACGTCTGCAGCTTCCTATCCGCGTGGCTCGTCGTCAGCTTCACTGTGGAACGTTACATCGCGATCTGTTATCCGCTGAAACGACCAGAAATGTGTACAGTCGCTAGAGCGAAGATGGTCGTGGTCGGCCTGTTTTTCTTGGCTCTACCAATATATGCAATCAGTTTCAAAATAACTGGTGTCAATAATGTTGGCATGTTCACAGTTTGCCAACCATTGATGCAGTACGGCGTGCTATACCACGTTTTAACATACGCGGATGCTATTGTAACCTTCGCTGTACCTTTTATATCAATATTGGGTTTCAACATCCGGATGGTTTTCAAGATTGCCTATTTTTATCGAGGAACGAAAAACAATGGATTCACTAATCTACTTATTTCTCCGATGCGCCATCGGCGTCACCGTGTGAATCGTGTCGGCTTGCGCAACAGGGCACAAATGAAAGTCACAAAGCTACTTTTGATCATATCCACAGTTTTTCTGTTGATAAACTTACCTGCCTACGTCATACGGGTATTGGCGTTCTTTAACAATATCATGGCACTGGCTGACACACGATATGATCTTCTCTTGCAACAACTCTTCCAGTTCCTATTTTACGCGAATTTCTCCATAAATTTCTTCGTTTACAGTGTATGCTCAAAGAAATTTCGTGTGGCCTTGTACAAATTACTCGAACAAACAAAAGGTAAACTGAAATACTGCCTGCTTTCTTTATATTGTATGTTGGGAGGAAATGTCGATTATTGATTGGTTGTACCGATCCTTACAATAGAAAATTACTCGATAATATTGTATAGTTGTCTGTGTTGCATATAAGCAAACCATGTAAGCATTAATGCTGTGCGATTGCTATGTAGAACGTGGGAATGTGTATGTGCGTAGAGAATGGCGTGACTGTAAATGAGTACATATATTGTCAAATTTCGTAATAATTGAATATCGTTTACTGGAAAAGAGAGCTATAATGCTTAAAAGCTTTTTAAAAGTACCAAGATGTTTTTTCTACGACCAAATATTGTGCAAATATTGACTTTTGTGTCGGTGAATACGTAGCATATGTAGATATATTGACCAAGATTGTGAGCAAAAGAACTAGGTATTCACCAACACAATCTTGAGATTGATATTTGTTTGCATCTATTTGTTCATGGTCATGAATTTAACTGTGCGCGCGATATCTCTCACACATACCATGGCTGACATAGTTTGTGGTCATATGACAACGATCGGGCCAATCACAGCACTGTTATCGCTTCGGTAACATGTTCATTGCACAGACGGACCAAGACATTTATGACCTGTTGAATAAAAGCTTGCATTGCATGACATTGTATTTACCGTGTTATTTTATTTTAGCACGGTCAAGGGAAAACTCACGTTACAATTACATCAGAGGAGACTTCGTTTATTGGTGAGGATAATAAAAAAATAAGTTGAGAGCCATACAGATGGAAAAGGCTTTTTTCCATGTTCTGGTAACTTTAGTGATGAAAATAACAAACCAAAAGTACAATATTTTGGGAATAAAAACAAAGCCATACCAAATTGTTTAGTATCTAGCTTCCAGGATCTGCGACACAAAATCAAAGATATTCGATCGTAATCAAAATCATGAAAATGGATGCTACATGTGACGAGGCAGATAATCAAAAGCCCACTCTTCCTTCGAACGAAATTATTGCATACTAGTTTGTTATTAAAAGAATACACCAAACCTCATATTCTTCCCCTCAAACTAGTCACATCTGTAGATATCAAAAATACCGATTAAAGTACAGTATAAAGCCAACTTTGGAAGACTGATATATTTAAAATAGCTAAGAATAACTCAGTCGATAATATATAATATTCGAGAAGATTAAAAAAAGGCTACCATAGAATATTACACTAGTTCAATAGATTGTCGGTTCATCAAGCTCCACATTTCAAGACGTTTGGGTCCGGTTTGTTGTGGCTGGACAGACCTGATTTGCACTATGCGCTCATTCTTCGTGATCATCGATTTGGGACTGGGCCAAAAAGTTCTGTCAGCGGCTCCAGATTTTAGAATTTAGTGTTGTAAATATTACTCTATATATAAAACTGATATGGCAAGTTTTTGCATAACATATTCTTTGAAGAGGTGAAGCTAAAAATGGTTGTTTTTTCCACTCTTGAGAATCAGACCATTGCAATAGGTATTCTTGGAGCAAACAGTGTGTATTGTGTTTTTCATTCAGACCCCCACTCTCGGTCCTTACTATACTTAGTTAAGCCGGCACTCCAATTCGTTCAAGGATATGCTTACCTAAGTCACATTCAATATAAAATTTCCCTAACATATATTGCTGGTGACAGTACTTATTAGATCTAATGTAGTTCGGACTCTTCATTAATTGGCATGCAGTTGTCAGCACGTAATTGTCGCTTGCTACAACTCTTCTTATGACATCATAAGATTACACGATACGGGCAGAAATAAATAACAATACGATAGCAGTGGCAATATGAACAGAAATAAATACTGACACCAGTGGAAGTGTGATTGGCATCAAGACGAAGAATCACCACCACAACCGTCACCGAGACCATAATGCCACACAATCATCTGGATTAAGGACACGGGTCGGGGGTGTCAAGATAATTTGCCACCATCTATCCGCGACACGTCCATGTCCAATTAGGATAATAGGAGTTTTTTTTTGCAACTGTGTGGCCATACTAGCGATGCTGTAATCAGGCATGAGCACCACTGCTGTGATAGTGCATTTCAAAATTGCTAAGCCATATCCATGATCTTCCTTACTAATGGTATATTTCGTTGAACATAATATTAGCCTAATGGTTATTTCTTTTGAGGAGAACGTGTGCAATATTTGCGGGTACATACAAAGCATTGATCTTATTTCGATTCTGGTCAAATCCTGCTGCTAATCAGAAAATGCCGTCTTTCTGACGAACATTCAAGAGTCTCTAGGGATCGGTGGATGTTTGTCGTGTGACAGCTGTGTTGCGTCCGTGATACATTCTGCTGGAAGAACACAATCATCTCGCACTGTAGAGAACGTCAGTGGTGGGATTCATCTTTTTTCCTTTGTATAACTCTACAAGGGAGTGGTGACTACGTTACAGTATCAGGTGTTACGATCGAAAATCCGATGTAATGTATTATGTGTAGTGAAATTCTTTACGAGACAACTCTGTTACAGCTTTGCAACAGGTCAATCCCATCAAATTGGGGTAGAAATCAATGACCCCACTATGTAATCATCACAAAAACGAAAGCAAGGCATACATACACAATCTCATCGTTGTCTTTTTGGGAGGGGTGGAGGAGGGGGTTAGAGGGATGCTATTCGTACACTTTTAAAAAATGGAACCTATGTTGCTTATAATCGGGTATTTATAATGGTTTTGGTATCCAAGAATAAGGTATTTCATATCAGTGTGACCAGTAGATCCAAACTGAAGCAAGTATACTGGCGTTTCCCACTCATCAACAAGGAACCGTGTCAGTGTATCTTTGCTTGACGGACGGACATCTCAAGATCTTACTCCATTGTTTGACCCTATGTAAAGGCAGTGTTAGACATCCTAATTTCTCGCTCTCCAGTTTTGATTTAGGCATCATGGTGGACATCAGATACATCGATGCGATCACATCCAATCCAGTATGTAGTATGGAAGCGAAGAGATACTTTGCCACAACAGAGAATGCCATGTTGTCGCCTCTGGTAATTGTGGATGAGCGCCATGCCGTTGATAATACAGACTGAACGACTTGGGATTTTGTCAACTGGGGAGACATTTGTCAATCATCGAGCCAGAGTAGCTTCATCAAGATCAAGAGAAACATCAATGGGCCTTTGGCAATCATCCCAGATTCCACGGCAACATCACGGAGTCCTGCATCATGATACCTCTTGCCTATAATTGAAAGCATCCGACAGATTGTGTGGAATGCGCCCAATCTGAGAACTATTGGATAAGATAAAATTTGCCAGTAAAGGTATTGATGCAATTAACACCAGTAATATATTACATCATAACTCTGTTCAGTCGCAGGTACCATCATACTTCACTGACATCGGCGCTCCATCTATATCCTAATCATATACCAAATCTGTTGCTTCCAAGATATTCAACCACAAACAAACATTGAATGATTTAGATATTGATGATCTGTTACAAAACCCATCCTCCTGCACTTGCATTACTTCTCCGTTCATACCCGGTCCAGTTGGGCATGTTATTTCATGTGACAAATGAATGATTGAAGGACATTTTGTCCAAAGGTCTCAAATTGAGAGCCCACATCGTTTTCATGGAGATACAATTTTAAGTTAATCATGAATGCAGTTGAGGAGCGTGCCAGAAAATGGACAAAGCGAGAGAAGGCAGAAACTGACCCTGTCAGAATAGGTCAAACAGATTAGGTCAGTGAATAAACGCATTGATGTTTTGTCGAAGTCGGTTAGTACTAAATATAGCTCTGTCTTCAATGATCCTGTGGTCGCTAATAGTTTGTTGAAAATTCAAGAAAGGTTGTCATTGCCCTGCTGATAAAGCGTCTAATAATGTTGTTTTTGTTTGTGAAGCATACTATATACAGTGCCTGTTTGACGAACTTCCAACAAATCTAATTCCAATAGTACATACCAAGACATGACCGTGCCGAAACAGGATTTCTTATCAAATCATGTGTCTGCATTGCATTCGTTTGGTATTACTACCTCATGTAAAGATTCCAATCTACCAAACTTTATTAGATCCCAAAATTACACGACAATCCACACAAACAAAGATATATTTCACCAAAGCCCTTTCTAAAGTATTAACTGTTATATTGTCTAAAATTGAACAGGGTCTCAAAAAGTACTGTGAAATCATCTATCCTAGAAGTGGTTTAAATCAAATGTGGATATTAAAAAATTCAAAATCTTTAATGGAATATCTACATGTTCACACATTTTCAAGAGTAACGTCTGTCAAAACATTTGATTTTTCCACTTGGTACACAACTATACCTCATTCTGAATTGAAGTCACAGCTTAAAAAACTCATCAATAATTAATATTTCTCTAAAAAGGGACAACTTCGGTACCACTATAGTGCAGTTTTTCCATAGTCAATTACCCTTTTCTAAGCAGCAACGTTCCTGTGTCACCAGCATATGGTGTGTTTGTTTCTCAACTTATACGCTATTCCAGACCTAGTTGCAAAAATATGAGGACTTTGTTTATCGAAGTGCCCAGCTAGTATCGAAACTGCTGCGACAAGGATATGTTTTACCAAGGCTTATAGCTTCCTTTGAGGCCATAGTAGCAAGGTACCATTATATGGTTTTATTCATGTTCACATAAAGACATTGTGGACATTTGGTGATAAAAAATGTGCTCGTGTTAATCGGTAACTAATAACAGCGACATGTAAGGGAGTATATTGAGCCAGTATTGCAATCGCCTTCTCCAGCCGATGAAAGAAATAGCTTCGGCAATTTCCGTAATCGTGACGTCAGTTGAAGCAGAATGTGCTTTGATGGCTCGCCAAAAACGTAAAACACGTAATTTGGTGGCCAGCTCAACGACGGAAAATCACTACAAAATGCATGTGATTCAACAGAAAACACGCAGTAACCAACAAATACGGGACCTCTCGCAGTTCAACAAACCTCCGTTCTGGGGGAATAAATAGTACTAATTCTAAATATCAAAACAAGAAATGCCCTATTGCCGCCATCTCACCCGTTCACTTGAATTGTCAAACATACATCAGGGGATTGAATATGCGACATGCAGTTTACCTTGCTGGCTACATGTACTTTCAGTTCTGCCTCAAATGACGTCACTAACCACGTGACCCACACTAAAATCAGGACCAAAATCTTCGACAATTTACGGAAGAAGTGCCTATTTGATTCAATATCTCGAAACCCATTGATTGTATTTGTAAAATTCGTTCGAATTTATGAAAAACTATTCATTATAGACTAAATGAAAAACACTTTCATCGGCATGCTACTAGGTCTTTAAGAAAGATTATGGACGTCACCATGATCTGGTTGATAAATACACCAAATCCATGACTGCCATGCAACTAGATTTATTTTCATGTTAATGTTGGGGGAATTCATGAGTTTCCCTGTCATTTTTGTTTTCTCTCACATCGTATGCCTGATATGACTTTCTGTCCCCAGACTATGAGATTGGATAACGGATCCTGCTTTGTTCGCTCGGAATACTTAATACTGGGTATTGATTCTACGTCTATTGGGTTGAACACATTTCTCTTCCAGACAATCAAAGATGCACGTGATTGAATCAAGGTCAAGTTTTTCCTTGAATATCAGGCAGCGTTGGAGGATATCGTAGACTGTTGATAGTTATGTGTTGGCGGAACGCAACCCACATCTGTCATAATGGAAAAATAACATTTAGTTTGGGATACCACACGACCTGTGTATATGGTTGCATTTATGATTTGGCAAAGAACTTATGTGTATCCACATACACTGTGTATTCACGTACATGTTGGCTTCTTACCAAATTCTCCAAATGTGCTGTCTGTAGAACATCACTGAACATCATTCCCACTGCTTAGTCCGGCAATGTATGAAACCAGAAATGATGGTGGTGGAGTAATGCTACGTTTCTTGGTGTTTACTGCACTTGGTAAGTCCTGTGTGGTTCAGCTGTTTGCACATTCGGCCGGACTGCAATGTCATTGACACGATGTGAGGTGCCTGCTCCAGTTAGTGTTTCTTTTACTCGGTCAATGTTATCGTAAGTCAAACTGGTGGGGATGTCAGGAATGATGTTTGATGGTACAGCAATTCCAGATTCATCTGTGGAAGCAGAGTGACAGAGACAGAGTGACCTATCAAGCTCTTCTAGCTTGTTATATGATATCCCGTGGCCAAGTCTATTTCATGTCTGGACGACTTCCACATTTCCTGTTAGCGTCTTCACAGCCCATGGCAGAAAAATGTGTTTTGCAGGTTTGATTTCAGCATAAAACATGTCTTGCTCTAATGAGTGAATGGTACCATGTGTCTTCTGAGATGTAGGGCTCTTCATATCTCCAATGTTGCAATATGCAGGAACTTCTTCACAGACGCTAGCAGAGGAACGTATTCGTTGTTCAGCGCCTGTGGGTGTGGTGTTTTCTTGGATTGAACAGATCTCAGGTCTTGCCGGATGTTGAGAGCATACTTCTGTAAATACGTGTGCCTGCACCCTTAACGAGTCATTCTCCTCAGTACACGGCATGTTTTCCTTCGCAAGCTTGGCTCTGGTGAGATTGCCTGGAAGGACAAGTATTTCCCCTTTATCCTCGGGGACCATCAATTTTCAAGGCACTGGCCAAACCTTGCTTCCAATTTACGTGTGATATGTTTCTTTGTCTGCATCTCGAGTTCTTAAGCAGCGAGTGATTTCATGTGATCATTGAGCATGCATGTTAGCTGACCAAAGTGATACACGCAAGCCTTGGGTTCTGAAATAGGTCGGTACATATTATATGGTTCCTCTTCAATGGCCCTGTATGAGGCTTCTTGTTTGGAGGAAGTACCGAGATGATATGGTCTCATTCGAGTGTACTGTCAATAGCATGATCCGTGAAAGTGTGCCTGAGCAGCTACTAACACTCTTGAGGTATAGGGCGATATCTTGGTGTCCATATTTCCTTCAGCTTTTTGGCGCAGTGTTCTATCTGACCTCATGTCACTTGCTTGGATCAAGGGCTCCCTTATTCTGGAACCTCAGGAATCCCTCAAAGCTTTGTCACAAAAAAGTACAGATTTTTTTCGAATACTGACGAACTTCCTGTACTACTCCCACGCCGAGATTTGTGGCTTGTTTGTGGGTCCGATGTTTCCATCAGCATTGACCGCAAGTCCCTGTAAACTTTTTTTTATTGACAAACCATTTTCGGCAATCTGGGTGGTGAATTACTTCGGGAAATTCTGTGGCATAATCAAGTCGTAATTTTTCTCCATTCTGACGAACTCGTGCTACAAGAAGACCTTGCCAAGATTGGCCATCACGTGGTTTCGCCAGACTTATCAAATGTGAGTGACAGATTCTGCACCTCCGGTCTTTTATTTCTTTTCTGGCGAGCTTTATTGGAATACCATCGTCTGATGACTCAGATTAGGCTAAACCCTATGCTACACGGAGGTCATATCTACCTGTAATTTAGAAAAACACCCAGTTATATCAATAGACAAAGGAAATCAGGTTTTGTGTTCGCTTCAAACATTATGAGATCGTTCCCCGTTCCTAATCGTCATACATGAATGTAGATGGCAGAAATCGGTTGAATTACTGATACATGTATGATACTCCAATCTAAAATTATGCAATTACGGTTGATTATTATGATTATTATTATGTTAAGTGAAATTAGTGTCCAGAAGGAACTTAATTCTATCATGGAGTCTGCAGTGAGAAAATACAACATAGTGTGACGCAAATCGTGCAAAATACATATCGTAGAGTTTCAACAAATAAACGTTGTCCGGAATTGTTATCCAACAAAAGCCTGCAACATAATTAACTACAAAACTGACAAGCTTTTCTCAAAATGATATCGAAGAGATAATTAGCACATTTTGAGGAGAGAATAATTTGTGACATGATGATATATATATTGTCGATATTGTAAATTATAGATTGATTCTATTCACATTTTTGGAGTACAAGTAAGTGACAGTTTTTGATCTGCAATTAATTAAAAATGATTATTAGTATCGAACAAAAATATGACCAACTCACATTAGTTCTCTGTGAAGTGATTTGCGTATCAAAAAAGGTAATTCACCAATTGAATATTCCAGCTGAAACACACCATTTTACCCAATGCAGTGATATGCTAGACTCTAGTGAGATGATAAAATGACACAAATTTTCGGAGATAATATGGTCGTCATGGAAACAGGCTTGGGTAACGTAAAAAGCTACCACCTTCAGATGGCCCACTCACTTTTTTTGGGTTTGGCTCAAGGCCTGGATACTGAATTCATTAAATATACAAGATAAGCAATGTAGGTTTCCTTTCTTTAGAAGTGTAGTTCTCGGACTATGGTGAATGATGACTGTTCGCCAGTACACCTGCACTCGCTCCATAAAGTCAACATTCAAACATTTTATGACATATACATATTCATAACGTGTATTCATAACGGGTCAGACATATCGATCAGAAGGATCACAAAGCAAGTGAAAATCACGCGTTATGATATCAAGAATGGGGTACCTGCTGATGCCATGTGCTTTTGGGGCTCTAAAACAGTTTATTGTGCCAAAGAAGTAAAAAAAACGTCATGTCCATTGTTTGTATTATGCAAAAACAAACATTACGAAAATTAAATGTAACATTATTACGTTTTTGTATGAATTTGGCAAGTAGACTGTTTCTATGGTTTATCCATACCTGAATTACATGGTGGCGATCCTGGTGGCAAACAGGAACCCCATTGCGCTTCACACATGATTCGCCAAAACATAAGATGAATACGCCATGATAGTCAGTTTCGTTCGAGTGTCTTGTCATGAAGTGCGCAATCAAATCTGTAACTGGCTTAACATTAGAATGGAATAAATCGTTTTCTGTTTCGTGGTTGAAAATTGGTCAGTAGCTGCCCGATTATCAGCCAGGGTCAACCAGATCATGATGGTGTTGATAAACTTTCTTGAAGGTCTTAGTAAATTATATCCTTGTCGTAACAGTTTGAAGACAAGACCTCCAAAGAGAACGTCTCCATTATTGGAAGTATAGCTTGCTTCGGAATAGCGTACAGTTCATGAAAAAACACCCCATATATGCCAGTGACAAGCTATTTGATTGGATACAGACTTGCATGCACATAACTGTTCTTTGAGTTTGTTCAGAACTTCTGAAATTAACCATATATCATCAGTTTCTTGTTAGGCAGTTGTCTACTTCATCCAGGTACACAGCGCTCATGACGACATGGTCGCTTTGGTTCTATTCCAAAACTTTCTAGTCCTCTTCCAAGCCTCACAAATTTCATGCTGCCGGCAGTTAAAACTCGATCTTTCTCAAGTGCTGAAAAACACACAAAACTGTTTATGAATTTTATGATTCTGAAATATTTGAAAACTCAACCTTTGTAAATTAGAATGGAATTGTACGCACAAGGACCCCTTCTACCAATCAGATGACCCGTAGGTAAACAACGTCTGTTTTAAACTAAATCAACAAGGTAAATTAAATGTCTGGAACATTGTGCGAATATTTTTCAATGAGCCTTCAATGCTGACTAGATCCACATAATAGTTTGAAATCACAGTGGTTGCCATGTCAATGTCATGGTCTGGGTTGCTCTAATTGGATATATCAAGCTGGGTAGAGTCGACATCGACATCTTTTGTTGACATCTGCCGCCATATTCTGGGCTGTTTTGCATACACATGTCCGAGGTCAACTAAATATTTCCATAGTAGGTCGAGGTCACATTATGTGCGCATGTCTATGCGCAGACAATAATAATAATTTATTCTTATTAAGTGCAATAAAACCAAGTTCTTGATGCGCTGCACAGGTATAAAGTACAAAAGGTGACATACTGTGACATAATGTAAAAGTGGTGACTAGATGACTAGAAAGAGACTAGATGACTGATGAAGATCACATATATGCTTGACGAAATAAAAATGTTTTGAATGTAAGTATCAATCTATTACCACCGATACAGCCAAATTTTGATGATTCCAATAACAAACATACAATACAATATTTTGCAATAGAAACAATGCCCGACCAAATACTTTATCAAAAGACACACTGGCGTCATCAGGGGCAGACAGTGTGGCTAATGTTTGCTCGATTCCCGCTTACAGCTTGGTACTGGTCCATGCAAAAAAACGGCTACCGAACGGCCTGAGAACCCGGGATTTCCGTGTTGAAACATCTCATGAAATACACTTCATACAGTGTGTGTTTGTGCCAACAGATGTGTCAGAGCCATGAAATACCTCGTATCCATTCAGTGGAATCATTTGGATGGTCTACAGGTGTACATGTATATATTAAATTATATTTGGTATGTTTTGAGTTTATATAGTCAAATCTGGGAGATATCTGGCAACTTCATAATCGGTGATATAACCATCGTCAGTAAATGGGTATACAGTGTTGCAGGAAATATTATTTACCTGAGATAGCTGACCAAATCAGCTGTCAGAGGCATATTTACCATCAATGATACAATTTTCTGGAAACCCCCCCCCCCAAGAATTAAAATAAATCATGCTTGAGAGCAGTTTGCGGACGCAGGTAAAGGTTGCCAGGAACCTAACACATTAAACTGGAAAATATATCAACTGTATCCAACTCAGACTAGATCTACTCAAAATGTTTCCACAGAGTGGCTATGACGGTTCCCCATGGCTCTGACACATTTATTGGCTCTGACACACTGATTTTCATGAGATATTGGCCCAACACGAAAATCCCGGGTTTTCAGGCCGTTCGGTGACCGTTTTTATGCATGGACTAGTACCAAGCTGTAGGCGGCACCAAGCAAGGCTAATGTAGTTGTTTCTACTGTACACCTGATGGGCAACTAGCTTTGAGTTCGGATTTAAAAAGGAATCCATTCAATAGGAATCCATTCGAGGCCACAGATAATGTGACCTCGACCTAGTATGCAAATATTCAGCTGACCTGCGCATGCGCACAATGGCTTATGGCGATATAAGATATCAACGATAAATGTGTGCTGAAATAAATGGGTATTTGCACTATAAGACTGCAGCGATGTCGATGAACGGTAGCTGGAACATATCGCACAGTTTTTGGAATGCACTGCCCCATAATTATGCCTCAAATACTTTGATCAAATTTTCAATTTTCCCGGCAAGGCGCCAGCCATAGCGGCACAGCGATGTATTTTCAATACAGCGCTTGCACAGTAACTCTTAGAGCAGACAGTGCTTTTGGGGACCGTGTTCAACTCGGAAGATGATCTGGAATCCAGAATGAAATGAGTAGTTTGGAATCACTGGTTGTCATGTCAATATCATGGTATTGGTTGATATAATTGGATTTGTTGGATATACCAAGCACTGGGTAGAGTCTGTTTTAAACTAAATCAACAAGGTAAATAAAATGTAATGTCTGGAAAATTGTGCGAATATTGATCAATGAGCGTTATTATAAGCATGCTTATTTGTTCTTTCATGGGTCTTTTATGGACGCCATTAAAATTAATTGGAAATAGATGCGAGTATTACCTCAACATTACACCCTCTCTTGTAACGGCGCCTCAGCTGATTTCACACAATAAACTCCTATTAACCACATCTGTTGACTTCCATGTGGCCTAATATGGACGAAACTATATCCCTAATGGCGGTGAATAATCATGATGTTAATATACTGGTTGTCATGTCAATATCATGGTATTGGTTGATATAATTGGATTTGTTGGATATACCAAGCACTGGGTAGAGTCTGTTTTAAACTAAATCAACAAGGTAAATAAAATGTAATGTCTTGAAAATTGTGCGAATATTGATCAATGAGCGTTAATATACATGAGCATGCTAATTTGTTCTTTCATGGGTCGGTCATTCACAATTTGACACTACAAAACACATATCGCTACTCCATCGACTACTCTAGGGCATGACATTTCATCAACCTGTGAACAGCTGCAGTAGTAACAAAATCCATCAAGCATCATGCTGATAGTGTAGATGCAAATATTACCAACACAATCGCCATGAGATTCTCCATGAGGTAATTAGGTGGTATAATTGACTTCATGGGGATCTTCAACCATAGCTATTCCTTTGTAAGCACGTATTGCTGCTACGTGCTCGTGCTGCGTTAAGTGGACATTCATGTACTAGCTCACACCAGGTGCAAGGTATATAATTTGACAAGCGATTTGTGCTAGACGTAGACGATACAGTCGTAGATCACCACCACATTGGTTCACTTACATTGCTCCAAGTCATTAGTATTAAATAATAGGAATTGTAATACTGAAACGTGAAAAATAATTCTTAATTGTTGTATAACACACTTCATGAATAAATACACCATCTTCTCCAGCTGATGGATTGTATACTGCACGACTAGGTCGATATGCCAGCTCATATTTACTCCAACTAATCAATGTACATACTGCGTCCTGAAATCGCTGCTGGCATGACAGTTTTCGAATCAAGGAATTTTATGGACGCCATTAAAATTGATTGGAAATAGATGCGAGTATTACCTCAACATTACACCCTCTCTTGTAACGGCGCCTCAGCTGATTTCACACAATAAACTCCTATTAACCACATCTGTTGACTTCCATGTGCCTAATATGGACGAAACTATATCCCTAATGGCGGTGAATAATTATGATGTTAATATAAACTGAAATGCATTAGCATAACATAATCGGTTTCGATGTGTCTTTTTGTATGAAATATCATGGAAATAATTATCGATTTAAATGTGATGCAAAACCCGTGTAAATCACCTCACATTGGCAGCGTTGTCAGTTTGCATTCCACAATTGTCGACAAATTTTTGTCTCCCCGCAGGGGAGACTTCTTAAACGCTCTCTGAGATTCCCCTGGGGCAAATACTCTTCGACTGGGGGAAAATCTGGTTTCGAAGAGAACATCCTTTGAACGTGTTTTCTACAGAGCTCGACGTAAATAATTCAGTTAATAAATATATTCTGACGAATATTTTCGTCGAAGGGAGCAATTTTTTCGTCACTATCGCCGATTTACATGAACATTAGCGTGTCGGCTGGATTTGAGAATAAATACATAACCACGGTGTGCATTCAGTCAACCGGGTATCACTTTTGTCCCTACTGTCGAGCCATCACTCACTCCTCACGCTTATGATTTATGTCAGTGCCTAATTTTCCTTGTTTTGGCACGTTTGTTAAGTTCTATTTTCTAACTGCATCTTCACTTTTATAATCCTATGCATTTAGTTTTCGCTGTCACACAACGAGTTAATTTTTTCGAGTGCGGAAGATTGAGAACCGTGATAGCCTATTGATCGTTGGCAATGTGTAAAAGTCGGAATGGGTTCCGAGTTCAACACCACCGCCTTCAACATTGATATTTGGTTGCTTATAACTATTTCAACGGTACTCAAATTTAATAGACACTTCTCATATGGCATATATTGTCGCCTATTTGTACACTATTTACCAAGAACAACTTTACGAATATATTGAATTTTGGGCCAAATAGAAAACGGTGTTGAATTTTATGAACACCTTGCAATTTTTTGATGGGCGTATACTCGATCAGGGACTACTATTCATCAGTGTTCATACGAACTATACGGTACCAATTGATTTCACATCGGTATTCGTCCTGCATGGACATCGCATGTAGGCCTATATAATATGCGCATGGAATTAAATTGAAAACAGTGCTAGAAATGACCGCGCAATGGACTTCTTTCATCCGGGGAGATCTGGTGCTTTGCACCAGGTATGATTCTTGTTAACGTAACTGCATCGTTCAATTAACTCAACATGCCAGCTTTGTAGCGTGCTTATTGCATAATAACAAATAGCATACGGTATGCTCGTGTAATATCAAATACGTATATTTTATATAACAAAAAAAAATAGTGTAAACTTATATGCCCTGTTCATTGCAATCGCGCACTTTTCGCAAGTAAGATAAACATGTGTTTGGCGGTGTTTCAACTACAACTACAAGTTGAATATACAATTCAACTACAACACAATGTCATGCCCAACACCATAAGACAATCGCTTATAGATCAGTAACACATTAGTTTGATGTCGTTATGGTTTGGTGTAGTGACAGTGGTGGAAAAATATGTACACCACAGGAATCAGTATTCATTATTTCCATGGATGTTCATGTTTCTGAACTGTTCCTTACGCCAAGCACAGTGCACGGAAGCGAACGCGCAGCGTCTCACAAGTCGGCGGATACCTTCCCTAAACTTGTGTGAGCACAACACGTAAATGGGGAAATTGATGGTAAAGTTCAGATAAAAGATGAACTGAAATAGCTGCTGTATCAGGATGTCGTATCTGGTGTCCGCCACTTGCATGACGTGATTGACAAAAGCTTTCACTCTGATCGCGTAGGTTGGCAAGCTGATAATCAAGAAGGTAGTCGAGATGATGAGCAGAAGTTTGGTGACTTTCACTTGGGTCCTGTTGCGTAAACATATCTTGCTGTCAGACATATGATGTTGGTGTTGTTCCGTTGTGCAGTATATGTGGTTACCTGCGGGGTTATGCTTAAGTCTATTGTAGATCAATATTTTACTATATATACCAATATTGAATCCAAGAATCAGGACAAAAGGCACGATGAATGTCACCATCGCGTCCACATATGTTACGATGCGATGGAAGACATAATACTGTTGAGTTCACGCCAATCGTTTTGAAAGTAGCACTGTACGTGCACAAGGCAAATACGTAAAGAGATACCACAACGATCTTCGCGCGTTTGACGGTGCACATTTCCGGCCTCTTGAGAGGGAAGTATATGGCAATAAACCGTTCAACCGTGAAGCAGATGACGAGCCATGCCGACAAAAAACTGCTGGTGTATGTCGTGAACATCGTCAGTTGGCACCAACCGTTTTTGTGAATCAGCGGAATGCCAACATAATCCAACCATCCGACACAGAGTGCACTCAAAAATCCTGTGTTAGCAACTGCGACTGCCGCCAAATATACACTCAGAGATAATCGGTTCAGGTAAGTAGATACGAATACAATAAACGATACACTGTTCGTCAATATTCCAGTCGTGATCACTATTGGAACATAGTACGTGCCTAAGAATTCAACAACGTACGTGAGCTTCGGATAAAAATCCTCATCGACAGTATCGTCATCTGCATAATTACTGTAGTATTCCTCTGTGTCATAAGCAGATTCATTGTAACCCGTTCTGGTTGACATATCCATCACATTAGACGTGCACAAGTGTGATATTATCTATGCGCTGTCTCTCGATGTGATTCAATGCAAGTAGGTCGGTAGTGAGTGAAAGCAGGAACGGTTAGCACCAGTCAGTGTCAGCTCCGCAAATGAGGTCTGCTCTGCGGTTCGACATCAATTATGGCGAGAGATACCCCAAGCCCGTCACAAGTCGACATCTCTTTGCCAGCAGCTGTCATGATGCAACGCATTGGCTGATGGGGAATTTATCTGCATCGGCATATCTGAAACAGTAAAATACCCATAAGCCCAGCATGAAGAGGATAGTGAATCCAAAATTACTGTTTTCAAATGCATAATATCCTAATATTATTTTTTAATTGTCTTGAAGCAATCCAGTAAAAAGGTCACATTTTGGCCCCTCTGAGTGGGTTCCTCACTGAAGATTGTCTTAGTTTTGATGTCGGTGGTATTTATGACATAGATTTACACTGACTAAAAAAAATCCGTATACAGTACACACGGTCTCACACAAACTATTATTCGTTCTGGTTTAAAAGAAAAGGATTACATTTCCCCCAACTCCTTTTTTTTCGTGCCGTGTAATACGTCAACGGCGCGCTAACAGAACTAAGGTCAACGTATGAACTATATACATCTAGAGGACGCCACTCGGAGAGGGCAAATCGGGGGTTATGATTATGATATATATCTGGAGTTCAGTTCAAAGTGAAATGCAAATCAAACAAACGAGACTCCATGTTAACTGAATCAGCAGTACATCAAATAGCATTAGTCCATTGGAGAAAATGTATGGGCGTCAATAAAATCCCTATCTCTCATCCTTAGCGAAATAATTAAAAATCCGGGATCCTGTTTATGACCCGAATTCCGAACAATACCCTGGACTATCTTCAACAAAATAATTTAGGCAATTCCGTCTAGCAGTTTTTCAGTAGTATTGCAAACTAACAGACTCAGGCGAGTGAAAGCGCGGTATTTATTTATCAGAATCATATCATGGTGCCTAATCATATCAGCGTTGTTACATGTACATGTAGTTATCAAGAATTCAACATTCACAGATATATCGTTAAAAATATTCGTAAATGCATTACGAGTGCTCTCTCAAAAACACTCTACTGCTTTTGGCATCAAGCTCATTTATTTTTGACAAATATGCTTATGCGCTTGGGGACAGTATAATTAAGCTGAGGGATATTTATTTGCTGCTAACAAATACATTTTATGTTCATTCACGCCATGATTTCGGGCAGCTACATTTGCGGCCTTCAAACGGCTGGATTTGAGAATAAATACATAACTACGGTGTGCATTCAGTCAACCGGGTATCACTTTTGTCCCTAACGTCGAGCCATCGCTCACTTCTCACGCTTATACTTCATGTCAGTGCCTAATTTTCCCTGTTTTAGAGCATTAAAACTAGCACGTTTGTTACGTTCTATTTTCTGACTGCATCTTTACTTTTACAATCATACGCATTCAGTTTTCGCTGTCCCACGCCGAGTTAATTTTTTGGAGTGCGGAAGATTGAGAACCGTGGTAGCCTATTGATCGTTGGCAATGTGTAAAAATCGGAATGGGTTCCGAGTTCAACACCACCGCCTTCAACATTGATATTTCGGTGCTTATAACTATTTCGACGGTACTCAAATTTAGCAGACGCTTCTTATAATGGCATAATTGTCGCCTATTTATACACTATTGACCAAGAACAATTTTACGAAAATATTAAATTTTGGGACAAATAGAAAACGGTGTTGAATTTTATGAACACCTTGCTATTTTTTTGATGGGCGTACTCGATCAGGGACTACTATTCATCAGTGTTCATACGAACTACCAATTACTTTCACATAGGTATTCGTCCTGCATGGACATCGTATGTAGGCCTATATAATATGCGCACGGAATTAACTTGAAAACAGTGCTAGAAATGAACGCGCAATTGACTTCTTTCATTCGGGGAGGTCTGGTGCTTTGCACCAGGTATGATTCTTGGTATCGATTTAAATGTGATGCAAAACCCGTGTAAATCACCTCAAATTGGCAGCGGTATCAGTTTGCATTATTGTCGACGAATTTTTAACGTAACTGCATCGTTCAATTAACACGACATGTCAGCTTTGATGCGTGCTTATTGCATAATAACAAATAGTAAACGGTATGCTCGTGTAATATCAAATACGTAAATTTTATGTAACAAAAGGAGTGAATAGTGTAAACTTATGCCCTGTTCATTGCACTGCGCACTTTTCACAAGTAAGATAGACATGTGTTTGGCGGTGTTTCAACTAACACAATGTCATGCCCAACACCATAAGACAATCGCTCATAGCCCTCATAGACTAAACATAGTAACACATTAGTTTGATGTCATTATAATATTTGGTGTAGTGACTGTGGTAGAAAAATATGTACCCAACTCTGAGGAATCAGTATTCATTATTTCGTATGAATTATATACATCTAGAGGACGCCACTCGGAGAGGGCAAATCGGGGGTTATGATTATGATATATATCTGGAGTTCAGTTCAAGTGAAATGCAAATCAAACAAACGAGACTCCATGTTAACTGAATCAGCCGTACATCAAATAGCATTAGTCCATTGGAGAAAATGTATGGGCGTCAATAAAATCCCTATCTCTCATCCTTAGCGAAATAATTAAAAATCCGGGATCCTGTTTATGACCCGAATACCGAACAATACCCTGGACTATCTTCAACAAAATAATTTAGGCAATTCCGTCTAGCAGTTTTTCAGTAGTATTGCAAACTAACAGACTCAGGCGAGTGAAAGCGCGGTATTTATTTATCAGAATCATATCATGGTGCCTAATCATATCAGCGTTGTTACATGTACATGTAGTTATCAAGAATTCAACATTCACAGATATATCGTTAAAAATATTCGTAAATGCATTACGAGTGCTCTCTCAAAAACACTCTACTGCTTTTGGCATCAAGCTCATTTATTTTTGACAAATATGCTTATGCGCTTGGGGACAGTATAATTAAGCTGAGGGATATTTATTTGCTGCTAACAAATACATTTTATGTTCATTCACGCCATGATTTCGGGCAGCTACATTTGCGGCCTTCAAACGTGAAAAAAGGGAAGATGATCTTTGCGCATTCTCCAAGACATTTTTTCATAGTGAAAATTAATCTTTTTGGTCTTAAATGGGTTAAATTTATTTTGTCCAGACTCGTCTGCATGAGGAACATGCCTGATACATCAAATATCGATAATTCATCTGAAACAAAATACGAACAGATGTGATTCTATTGTCCAGATGAAAACCAAAGTGGCGACAGCCAGACAAGATAAATTCATATACGTAAATAACGAAATAGATGAAAATATTTCCAATCGAAGTGGTGTCGTTAGTTTCGGAATTTGAGCTTCATGTGTGCTCTGTGGCCATACATAAATATACAGTTTAGTATTTCCCATAATTCGTGTGCCGATGTACGCATTGATTTATTAACCCTTGTAACTCGGTGATGATTTTATATCTTATAATGAGCTAGTTGATTAGGTCCTATTCAGTAAGATGTAGTTCGAACTTCCAAGGTGCTCACAATTTTCTATTGAATGTACCATTACCCGTTTCAGTAACTATCCTACTTTCTTATATTATTGCCCATTTCAGAATATCCTCCGCGTACATGAGAAATATTTCATATCTTCATAGGGGGAAGTTTGGGTTGTGGGAAATAGGATCAGTAATCTGTCCATAAACTGAGCACAATATGCTGATTCAGTTTTCGCGATGGTCGTTTTTTATATCTGGTATTTTGCAGTGCTTTATGGTGATGCAGTGCTTTCATTTGATTCTAATGACTGATCATCGATTTGCTGGTGTCTTCGGGCATTCTAGTGAATAGAAATTCCCACACAACTGATGAATTTGTTGTTGTTCTACTGTATAGGTAATTTATTATGATCTCCGACGTTTTCATGATTTGACAGTCGCACGTTGCATGCATCACCAGAACATGTTCTGAAGAAAAAATTATATTATTACCTTATTCTGTTATCTGACATACGAAACTTATTTTTCAAAGTCGTATTAGTGGTAATTAATATAATGTATGATGAATCTGTTGTGGACATGGACCTGAGATTACATTAAATGATGAATCTCGAGGTCATGTATGACCCGAAGGGAATTAATTGGCCTTTGCAGACAACACGGTTGAACCCATGTTCATACTATGATCAAACAGGCTGTCAAATAAGACGGATCCTGAACCTTTGCTCTGATACAACATAATTGTTAATGCCAAAATTATGTTGTATCAATGGTAATACATGCAGATCGGTACACGTATTTATCATGTATATGTCCTATCCAATGTATGTATCAACCTGTATTACAAATCATAGAACCACATTTTGATGATAACAAGAACAAACCAAATATACAACATTTTTGGGATAAAAAATAAAGCCACATCGGCGAATCCATATGAAGATATCAACTTGTGTTGAAAATTAAAAAATGTGTTGTGCGTGTTACCATGAACGCTCTCTCGGTTCATTATTGTAACAGTGTTGAGAACATGGAGTTACGTGCACATAATTATATTGCATATGTTATCGATCGATATTTCATTTGAAAATATATATTTGGAATTTGGTGAATGATTCGCGCACAAAAATAACCCATTTCTTTGTTCATTGCAGTTGTTTGATTTCCAAGTAATGTATGGAATTCGATCTATTATCCGCTGAACTCTAATCAAATATTTATGCCTACAGAGCCATAGGCTACCTGATTGTCTCCATGTGCCTTTCGAGAGATACTATTGTTGGTAATGAGGGCGTTACCTGTATGTATTATTGATCAGGTTCGCCACGAGACATTATCAAGGTGCCGAGCGAAATGAGGATATATTATATGGAGGGCCAAAATCTGTTGTTTCAGATAGTCCGAGGACACCCATCGTGAACATGTATATTTGATGAAACCTGTTTCAGTACAGAATATATACGCCAGACGCACGGATCAAAGTAGTTTGTTTCCCGACAAATCGTGAAATCTATGTTGTTTGGAAGATATATAATTCCTCGTCAGAATACATAACTTGATGTGTCAGCTCAATAGTTTGAATGATACGACCATCAAAATGAATAGTTCTATGATTTAATGCAGACTCCTGCACCACACGAAGAAATTTGGATACGACTCGTTTCATTTAGATATATAGTTTAACCACAGTTAATAAATTATGTTATAAAAAGTATAATAGAGTTCGAAATGGTAGGGATATTGATCAAATACATCAATGGATAGGCGACAATCTCATTCTGAAGAGATATCCAATCATTCCACTACTTGTATACCACCTAGGAACTGGAAAGCCCTAGGTGCATGTTTCAAATTACACCAGAAGCAGAAACATAAAATCATCTCCACACTGGAGACTATTTGAATTTAAAGTTAAATATGCGAACCAAGTATTCAATTAAAATGAACAAAGCAATAAATTTGATACAAACAGAAGAGAGTTAAATGCATGTTCACACTAAGGCCCTTTTTGTTCTGATGTGACGATTTAATTCAGAGCCATTTGGACACAACTGGCAGATAGAATATTTCATCTCTGAATCATTCGCGTTTATAGTTTCCTAAAAGGTTTCAGTATTAATTGTTTCTTACGTCTTTTCGGTACGATACGTTTAATTACATATTTTGTGTCTTTCAATCACAATATTAACTTCATGATATAATTTCAGTATAAAGGTCTGCTGGATGGAACCCATGCACCGAAATTAAGTAATCTGGCACAATTACAACGTCCTATGTGGCCGAATTTCGTGCAGAGAGACCGTTCCTCTTCTGTATCCATAAATATAAATGTAGATAGGTAATTTCGGGACAGTCATCAGTCATCACCACATTAGGGAGTGATCAAGGATAACGATAACGAGAAGCTGTTGCTCACATTCATGCGCTAATGTCATGGTTATATTTGTATGGGCAATTGACTTATACTTCAAAATGACATGTAATTATAACGACATATTATTTATATCCGAAGGATACCCTCGACACCGGCTCATGGGTCGCCGAATACGATACCGTTGAGTTACTGGTTTATCTTCTTTTTATATTGTATGAGATTTTGACTGGTCAATCGGAAACCCAAAGTATTAAAATTGATAACTTGATCGCGTCTTCGAAATTCAAATTCACGTGCAAATTGAAACATGTGTCATGTATTCATAAATTCCAAGAATCTGTGGTGGAATGGAATTGACATAATGATGCTAAATATGAAATTACGTGTCATTTTATCAGTTGCCTGTGATAATAGTAATATGTATACCAACAAACAGACAAATTCACATTCCAAGACCGAATCCATGGACGAATTTTACAAGATCAGTGTGAGTAGTCAAAGTATCAAAGTCAAAGCCAAGTGAAAATCACAGACACCCAGCCAGCTGAGTGTGAGATCACGTGCTCCGGAAGAGTGAGCATCTCCTTCCCCCGAATGCGACACCCGCTGTGATATCAACACTGGCATATCGAGACGGAAATATATGCACAAAACTATAAGGATGGGATGATATCTTCCATCATATGTGTGACAGGCTTGGCGTAACCTTCAACCAGATCATAGTGACGACCATAAAACTTCTTGAATGTCGACCTCAGCCTAGGCATTTGGTATCCTTTTTGAGCAATTTGGTAGTCAGAACCTGTGTTCTAACTATGATTTCATGGTATGATGAACATGCTCTAGCATAACGGATCAACTGGGACACGTAGACGCTATAGGCTGGTGATGCTGGGATATTACTATGGTCAATTTCGAGATAAATGTCAAGATAAGAAGCTGACACTGGAAAATCAGTTGTTTCTTTGATTTCCAGTTCGTCTGGATATATTCTGATGTAGGTATTCACCAAATCTAGAGTTATTCAAGGATATGACATCATCAATATACCTGTAGGTAAAATTTAACGAACGGGCCAATCTCCTCGTGTCATAAGATTTTGGATGAACTCAGCTTCATATGAGTATAGGAATAAGTCCGCTAATACTGGTGCACAGTTGGTACCCATAGGGATACCAACCGTTTGTTGGAAAATAACACCACCAAATTCAACAAATATGTTGTCAATGAGAAATTCCAGCATACTAACGATATCATGTTCATCATATAGCACAGTCAGTGTGTTCTTTAACAAAATAAACTGAATTGCGATTAACCACAAGATATTTATAACGTCTTTTGCCATTCTCGTGCAAAAAAGTTGTTGAATAATATCCTTCAACCTCGCTTTCAGCTTAGTATGAGGGATAGTAGTGTACAGTGTGGAAAAGTCATATGTTCGAATGCTGTTGACAGTGGAAAATGAACTAGATTTAGGGTTATGCATTAACTCTTTGGAGTTCTTCAATATCCACATTTGGTTTATACCATTTCTGGCATTAGCCATGTCACAGTATTTCTGGAGCCCTTCCTTCACTGCAGATAACAGTTTAGTTAGGAGTGATGAAAGGGGTTTAGTGGAACACACAGCAGAACCTGCAATATAACACTGTTTGTATGGACATTTGTGTAATTTAGGTATCCAATATAAACTACGGACAAACAAATCCGACAGCTATGACAAAGCCAATGAAACACACATGCATGACGTTTGTACATAGTACTAATCACTCAGAACTGTCCTCAAAGTTAATGTTATTGCTGATCAATCTGTTTGAATGGGCAGAAGGAAACGTTTAAAATCGTTGAACTTTTGTACATTGTCTGTTTAATCTAATTTTAATAGTGTGTAAATAGTATACGTTAGTCTTGCCGCTCTCTCATTTTGTACACGTATGTGTGGACCACTCTGGAAATAAGCAGCAATGCTTTTGAGTGTCATCCACGGTGTAGCATCATATTGTCATGTACATCATTTTCATTTGTATGTGCTTGACAATGCATGTGTTTTTACACCGAAATAAATCAAATAAAAAAGAACTAAATACATATGGGGCGTCAAGAGAAAAGTAGGTGTTTTTGTCACAAAAATATATTTTGTTCCTCAAAATTGAAACTAATAATTACAAAATCAGCTTTGTGATCACCCATTTGATTTTGCATCACAAAATTGAGAATTGGTACATCAATTTCGATTTTGTTGGACAAAATCGAATTTTGTCATCACACAATTGATTTTGTATCATGAATGCGAATATCCGACGGTGGGTTTGACATATTAAGATGTGAAATTACCTTCACAGAGTCCAGTCTTTAAAAGCCATTGTAGCTTTCGATCACCATAGAGGCCTTCGTCAGCAAATGTGATCCTCTTCCACAAATTGTACTCCACCAGTGAAACAGCACCCGAGTTCTGTCGGTCTCCCTACTGTTCAGATGTTCCGTCAACTGCTGTTTATCAAAGCGGTGCAACATAGTGAAAATTGTATCCCACCACTGAAACAGCACCCAAGTTCTATGGTCTCCAGAAAATTCACAAAAACGGAGCCCCATTGAGACCCATCGTTTCCAGTGTTGGGAGTGTCTCATACGGCGCAGCCAAGATCCTCGCCGCAATACTGTCCCCGTTGTTTGGAAAAAGCAACAGACACATCGTCAACCGTGCAGACTTTGTGGTCAAGATCCGGGGTTTGGAAGTTCCACCAACACAACACGTTCGATGTCTCTGCACTTTTTACTAGTATACCAGTGGATAGGGCTGAAGACAAGCTCCACAGTGACTTTACCTGGAAAAGTCGGACAGAATTGGATATCGATTATATCCAGATTACGGGGCTGTCGAGGTTCTACTCTGTATACCAAGGTAACTACCAACAAAAACATGGAGCCGCTATGGGGTCACCGATTTCACTAATAGTTGCCAACCTATATATGGAGAACTTTGAGGAGGAAGCATTGGCTAGTGCTTCTAGTTCACCGGCCATCTGGTATCGATATGTTGACGATACCTTCACTATGTTGCACCGCTATGATGTACAGCAGTTCACGGAACATCTGAACAGTAGGGACCCACACATCAAGTTCAATAGTGTGGAGGAAGCTAATGGAATACTCTCGCTTTTGAACACATGTGTGCACATCCTGGAGGATGACTCAACCAAAGTCACAATCTACCGGAAAGCAACCCATACGGATCAGTATTTGAACTTCTCATCCAACCTACATCTGTCACATGAAAGGTTAGTCGTACGCACACTGCTACACCGTGCTAACACGCTTGTCACAACATCACAATACAAGAAACAGGAGCAACAACATGTCAAACAAGCACTGAAAACCAACGGCTATCACGAGTGGACGTTCAAGCTACCAACAAACAGGACAAACACCAACAAAAACAAGGAAACTTCCGAAACCATACATTAAGAATTTATTGGAACAACTGGCTAGGGCTTTCAAAAACTACGGTGTTACCATTTACCACAAGCCCATCAACATTTTGAGGTCACACCTTGTGAATCCCAAGGATTGAACCCCAAAGGACAAGAACTGTGGGTTGGTGTGCCACATATGTTGTGGCGGATGTGTTTAGCAATACATCGGTGAAACCGCCAGATCACTGGGCATCTGCATCAAGGAACACCAGCGGAAGGATGCGAACTCAGCAGTACACGAACATTCCAACAACGCCAGACTTTATATCGATATCAAGGATGTGAAAATTCTGGAACAGGAAAGCACATGGTTCAAATGCAAGGTTAAGAAGGCAATCCAGATTCGCCGCCATGGACCAAGGTCAAGAAGGCAATTCAGATTCGCCGCCATGGACCCACCATCAACCAACACAGAGGATACGAGCTTCCCACCATCTACAACCACCTTTTGTCACGTGACTACGGGTCATGTGACAGGTCTGAGCACTAGACGATCACATTTGCTGACGAAAGCTTCTATGGAGTTCGAGAACTACAATGACTCTTAACGACTGGACTCTGTGAAGGTAATTTCACATTTTGACCTCGATTTTGTTGGACAAAGTTTAATTTTGTCATCAACCAATTGAATTTGTATCAATTTGTATTTTGTTGAACAAAATTGAATTTTGTCATCACACATTGATTTTGTTGAACAAAATTGAGAAATGGTACATCAACTTTGATTCTGTTGGACAAAATTGAAGTTTGTCATCACACAATTGATTTTGTATCACAAAATTAAGAATTGGTACATCGACTCCGATTTTGTTTTCATCTGTTTTAGCCATTTCCAGCCCCCCAAAAAAATTCACCATTGAAAAAAATTTTCGGACTTGAGAAATGCCAGCCACTTTTCTCTTCATATTGGGAATTGTATGGAGTAAACCCCCAGAACACTTCAACATGAGTGATGACCATGAATTTGACCTTTGATTACCTGTAGAAAAATGACCTTTACAGACTATGAAAGCTTAACACTACACTATTTCTAGCCCTGGTGCTAATTTTTTGGTTTATGTCTTACATAATTGTCATAGACAATGGAACCGCTGCCTAGTGTAAAGCATTCCTGACGATGGATCGAGCCCATAGTACTATACATCTAACTACATCTCAACTACATGCCCCTGATGACGCCAGTGTGTCGTTTGATAAACTATTTGGTCGGCTTTGTTTCTATTGAAAAATGTCGTATTTTACGTTTGTTATTAGAATCATCAAAATTTGGCTGTATTGAAGGTAATAGATTGATACTTACATTCATACCACTAAGCCGGTATCACTGCTGGTGGACGTTAAGTCTGTCCCCGAGGATACCATCCACTCGGTAGCCTTTTGGCTTGTGATTAGGTACTTATGTACTTGTCATATATCTATTCCATGGGGTTTGTTTCGGATTTCTAACTTATTTTCATAGGTTGTTGGGCAGTTGTATGCTAATTCCATCAGGTGTACGGTAGAAATAACTACATCTGTGTCGTTTGATAAACTATTTGGTCGGGCTTTGTTTCTATTGCAAAATGTTGTATTCTGCGTTTGTTATTGGAATCATCAAAATTTGGCTGTATTGGAGGTAATAGATTGATAGATTGCTCCACCCAAAAGGAGAGCATTCATTATGTTGACACAGTGATTCTAGCCCTTGAGACTAGAATACAATATGCCGTGATTTTGAAAGTTTTTGTTCCGCTTTCAGATGGCTGGGGAATTATTTTGCCCATTTTCCCCTTTCCGTTGGCTGTTGGCTTGCTCTAACAGATGTTAAAAATACCACGTGATGGTGTAATTAATTGCTGTTCCCGCAGGTGTATAAAACCGTGGTATTGTCTGTTGTGTAATGTCGTAAGCCGTCTAGGCCTCAGGGTAGGCGGTGGCTTTCCTTAGATCAATAAAGTCATCTCGCGTTCATTGACACTGTTCAAATGTCAATGCAAACAATGAACATATGTCACTATTGTGCTGATATATGCATGTTGCTTGTGCTGACAATTGCATATGTTACCAGCTCCAGCAAATGTCCATTTACACAACGTCATCATTCAAATGATAAATGAGTTTGTTTTACAAAAAATATATAAGTATATAACAAAATGAAATTCCACAGGTGCCAATATGTAGTTATAAGTGGTGGCGGCTCACATAATTTGCACAAAATTGATTTGACTTCTCGCTTCACATGCTAAAACCAATAAGTATAGTTAACTAATATGACATATCTAGTGTTCCGTGTATCTCCGGTATGATCCACACGCATAAGTGATTTATAATAATAATAATAATAATAATAATTGAGTAGACCTAGCACCGAAACGTAGAATTCAAATTACTGAAGATACAATCTAATAGCGACACAAAACTAAGAATCCTGTTCTTAAATAAAGTGGTAATAATGCTACATATTCCCACTAATGGCCTCTTGTTCGAGAAATTCACGACGCTGAAAATATGCGAGTGCCCTAATTGCTGTAGCGATATCATTCCTTAGCACCGAGAACCAATGGCACCGGAAACAAATTTGAAGGACGGGGTAGCAGTGATCTGAAGGGTACAGGTTGTATAGTACGGAATTGCTGAAAGCATGGAAGCGTGGGATAAAGGGTAACGACCACTGCATCCCCAAATTTTCGTGCTCACACACGTGGGTTCTTGAATATTGAAGACCAGTTGAATTATCAATGAAAACGGCAATCGAGCAAATGCAATTAGAGGGGCATGTGGTTTAGTAGGTTCACATAAAAGGGCTGGGATGTTCATTGAAAATTACTTAGTATCCAATATAATATAATTGTTTTTTAGCTGATTCATTTGTCCACTACTTTATAATAATATATACATAATAATCACAATGCACGATAGAGACAAGATTAATGTACATTTGTAAGCCAGGAAACTTTGCTGATCTGACCTGCTTTGGCGCTGACCGAATTACCCAGTTCAATTCAATTAGCATTCGATAACAACCACCCAAAGTCATCTTGAATTAAGTTCAAGACCACCAAAAGATCTTCCATATATTATCACCTCCTATATCTTCATAATACAAACCTAAGCTTCCTTTGCAGTTGTTTTATTTGTAAACATTTCACACATTCCACTTTGAAATTAACCACTCAATGTCCCTGTGATGTTAATTCAAGGTCACCAGTGGATGTGTCATCTGTTTCTACAAAGGTTTTGTCTCCAGTAGCTAATTTGTGCAATTCTAATGGGCTATCATTCTGGCCTTTTCGAGCAGTTCAAGGCATTCATACACAAGGGGAATAGTTCGAAATGCAAACATGCCATACGTAGGATGAAGAAGTTACTGAATAGATCCCCAGCAGAGAAATAGATTTTCTGCTTTTTGGACCTACATTTCGGGCCTTTCGAACGAGTCCAGCCATTGCATTTTATACATCCATGGACTGAAGAATCATGTGTGTAAAAACTGAATTTCGAGAACTGTGTTTCTGGTTTTGAGAACACGACCATCAAAGTCCAATACTGGCCGTTTTTTGTCAAAATGCGAAAACTGGAAAGATGAAAAATCCTGCGTGTAAAATTTCGACTGTAAATTTTAGAGATGACGACGACGAACGAGTAAGCTAAAACCTAAATATACACTGTGGCGAGACTGGATGCGAGACTGGATCATTAGTGAATCCCGCAAAGGCGGACAGTGAATACGGTCTGTTTGGGTTTTAACCGTATTTTAACAAATGACAGGGCCGTTTGTTGTGAATAAATATGTAGAAGGTGTCTTAGCGCTTTGGTCAAAGTCATGCCGAGTAATTTCCAGCAGATCACGTTTTTTTTTTATTGAGATATAATGACAGAAAGAATTAGTGATCAGATTCCCTAACGATATAGGTGAGATGCCCTAAAGATTGGTTTTGATTTTTAGAGATTCGCTAACGACTAGTTTACACTGAAGTATTCCTTTTGATTTCCAGATTGTCATACCATTTATATGTGTTATTATTTTAAGATTGGGTTCGTAACCCCTTGTGAGTTTGCTCAGCACTCCGTAGAAAAACATGTGACGGCGAGCATTCCTTGTTACTTCCACAAAAATTGCTATCGGACAAAACCGATGTCCTACAGTATAAGTCGATACACTTTGCTGTTACCCTCTCAACACTTTGAACATGTCACATTGAAAATAGATTTGTAATAGATAAATGCACCTATGTACTTGTGTTTTAACCTACCGCAAACGAAGCTTCGGTTTCACATGATCACAGGGCATCAGTCAGCCGGTACTGCAGGGGAACGCCCGTTCTGTGAGACAACAAGCTGGTTCTGAGAGTAAAAGTTGTCATACTGTGTCATACACATGATAATAACTGTCACAAATCAAGGTTAAACATGATGTGCTGGCTAATGAGTGTTCTATTAGTTGAAATATGTAACAATAATGATTCATACGAACTTACGGGTGATAAATAATCGCGTTTCATAGTTATTTTAGAAGGAACTTTCAATATGTTTATAGATAGTTGTCAAAGTTTTGCCAACTATCTCGAAATATTGACCACATTTTGGGGACAATTTGTGGTTTCATGATTCGCTCGTATGCCAAATATATATGTTAGTAAACATCAGAAATGATTGGCAAGTGTGAGCTTGAACAAATCGTTATGAAAATTGAAGAAATCAAAGGTTTTTCTTGTCAACGCTGGTTCCATGCGAACGTTGAGCTCAAGTCAAATGATCGAACCGTTTATGACCAACATGTACACTTAGATTCTGTGTGATGAAACACATTCAATTAGGTAGGCATATTGGACGCACCACATATAAATTCTAATACATGTAGATACACCATTTTAGTGCTCGATGGCCCATTGACTGGATGGTAGCTAGCAGTCGATTCTCAGAAAGATAATAGATGGAACAGTTTGTCATGAAATGGATTGCCCCTTCACGTGCAACTTCCCGTTGCAGTCTACATTTAAGGTTTTATACACTGTCAGATATAGAATGATAATGCCGGGACACAATTGTGTTTTCAAAAATTACCAATAAATTCTAATTATTTGTTATAGAGGTCACACCCATTTAAATGTTTCATGTACTCGCGGTTTTTGGTTTTTTTCCCTAATCCATTTGGGTATACTTTTTTTCCGCTTTCGATGTTGAGCTGTGGAACTATTGCTGCGTTCCAATCACGTTGTGCAAATGGTGCGCACGAGTTTCCGAGGAGTATTTTGCGTTCTATTCATGACACGACTGGGAAATTCCCATCTGCACAACGTGTGAAGTTGGGACGTTTCTTTCAGAATCGATATGCACAACTAGGACACAAATGGCGGGAGGATTTTCTGGAGAAGTGTTGAGAAGTACGAAATTCCAACAAAATTAACTCATTCCTACTTGTATCATGTCCAGATGCAGAAACTCAACAACTTTTACTTCTGTGGGAGTTCCTTACAAAGTGTCAATGTGCCAATCATTCAATCAAGCATGTAAACTCCGTACCTGTTTGTTATTAATATCATACGTCAGCATGGCGTGTGTTCACAGAAGACAGTTTCTTCAGTCCAGAAGACAGAGTAATAAATGTATGATATGCCAAGAGACACCTTCTGTATTTGTGTGCTATCATTTGGACCAAAACTGTAACAGCGTCATTATTATCAACAAAATTGCATGGCTTCTGTGTGATTTGTGTGAAAGATACTGCCACGTTTCGTGCTATAAGAATCGTCATAAACTGAGCGATGATCAATTACAAGAAGATATTGCATATTTGGAAACAAATCCTAAATGTGTGTGGCAACTGTAGAAAACAATCATAGCTAGGTATGATATAGCTCATCTATTATATGCATATATATACAAATTATCTACATATATACAAATTCTGGGAAATACTACCTCGACAAAGAATTGAATATTCAGATAAATTTCATGCATATAGATACAGGTCGAGAAATGTTTAATTTCGGAGACACAAAGGAGGCAGACAGTGAGTCACCAGGAACATCGACAGCATCACAAAAGGCCCTACAAGACCACAAGTCATGGTCTCGTGGAGAGACTTTGTTTCTGATTTCAATGATGCGAACATATATAGAATGGAACAACAAAGCCCCCCGAACCCTTGCTGAATTGGAGGCCAGGATTAAACTCGGACGAGGAAAGGGAAAAATCATGTGGGAGGGAATACGTGGAAAGATCAAAGCACAATTCAACGTAAATGTGACTGCCAAACAGGTGAAGCGCAAGTGGCAGACCCTCGTTGACGGCTTGAAAAAAGCCCTAGACAACAACTCGCAGACTGGCAAAGCAAGAAGCAAGTTCGCTTTCATGAATGAAATGATGGATTTGATGGGAGACAGACATGACATACAGTGTGTAGTGTCAGGTACAGCGACATCAGTCCAAGTGCATCGACCTGAAGAACTCAATCCACCTGTAGAAGTTGACATGGACAGAGACGAGTCAGGGAACCGGTCTGATGATCCAGAGTCGGACCATGACGGTTCCAGTCGACAAACAGATGATGATCTACCCATGTGTCCCGATGCCGTTCGGCCAAAGAGAAAGAGGAAGCGTCGAGAGACAGGAAATCCTGACTAGATTCAGCTCCTCGAATACCTGAAAGTTAGTGACGAGAAACAAGCTGAGCGTGAAGAAAGTCTAATCAAAGAAATGAAGGATTTCAATACCTCGTTCAAGGAAATGTTCTCAAAGATGTTGGATAAAATGTGATTACTTTCCGAAGTAGTTAAGATAATCATTTGCAGCACATTTATCACGTGTTCCTTTTGTCATGTTTGTTTTTGTTTGTTTGACAAACATTCATCCGTATGTTTGTGTAATTGTTGTATCTGTTTATGAAACAGCCTCAAGTCCAGTTTGTTGTTGATCGACTGTTTTGGTGAGCTTTTGTTTGTCACCATGTATTGGAATTTGCAATTTTAGTTGGATGTATTCGGGAGGAATTCAGGTGAACATTATACAACATGTTATAATTTGTTTTGGGTCCTTTCATCCATACATAGTTGTGTAATTTTTGTGTAGTTCTCATGTGACTGGGAAAAGAAACTAGTGAGCATGTTGATATGTTGATGAAAACAGCACCATTTTATTTGTGTGTATTACTATTATGGATATTCATCCTACTGATCCAGGTGGTCCCAGTCAAATTGGTTGTTGACTGGCTGTTTTGGTTAACAACACGTTTTCACCATTGTTGATAATGTTTTTATTCCGTTTAGTTTAGGCGAGAATGATTCGTGTGTGAATTTGTAACTGGTAAGTAAATGCGGTTTCATGTACATGTGGATTTTTTGCAAGCTACTTTCAATTAAAGGTGTCGAATTGAACTGAACATGTAGGCGATACTTCCGTAGTAAACATGTGGGTGTTTGTTTCAATGAAACTTTTTTTTTATCATAGCAACATTGCGATAACTCGTTCAAAAGGACCAAAGGTTGCTTTCGTCCTTGATATGCTGACTAAGATAATGTGTGTGGCTGTCGTTTGTAATATGGTGACCAAAGTAGTAGGAGACTGTGGACAACTGCATGTTTTCAATGACTGTTTATCCAATAAAGTCTTTTGTACATGGTATCAATTTTGTTCTCAGACATGAGCAACAATGCATTGTCTGTCGATTGTCTGCTATCATATAAGCACAAATGCATACTCTGAATCCCTTAAGTTTCTGTGTAAATCATTTTAGTATTTTCGCTAAAACAAGCCTAATGAAATGACGGGAAAAGATTGTCCAAGCTTTTGTCCTAGGATTGATTTGAAATATCAGCTAGTAGGAAACTTTGTCAATCATAAAAGAGTATAGATTAAATGAATTTCAAGGGGTAACAGTAATTTTGCGTAGAAACTCAAAACATAACTTTGTAAAATATAAGTGTGCTGCAAGCACTGATCATGTGCTGTCTTTTCGGTGTTGATTCCATTAAAGTCATACTGTTTTGTTCTTGTTTTGTCCATGTTTGACTTTCACTGGTCCTCATTGTCGTCATTCTCCCTTGGGCATCCCGTTGGATGTTCGGGGCATGCATACCCATCATCTAGAAGTATGCAATGCAAGGTACATGCAGCAATTATCAAACGAACGACTGTTTCCAGGTTGGTGTTCTGCACATCACGCAGGCGTCTGAACCTACATTTGAGCATTCCGAACGCATTCTCGATTATAACTCTACCTCTGCTGATGCTCTTGTTGTTTTGGATATCTTCTTGCGTGAGCGCACCATTGTCACGTTTAGGGGTGATTATGTAAGGGAAGTTTTGGCTTATATAAGCCGAATCACCCAGTAATTTCCATTCATTTCTAAGCATTTCATCAGAATGCAGATGTAGATCTGATTTTCGAAGCATACGTGCATCGTGGACACTTCCGAGGGGTCCTACGTACACGTCGATGAAAGAGCCCTTCCAGTCACATACTCCCTGCAAGAGTATGGAGTAGTATCCTTTCCTGTTGATGTAATTTTCACCATGAGAAACAGGTTTCTACGGAAGCGTATTAGGGCCACATGAGTTTTTTTAAAATTCAATTTGTCGACTTATTATCTCGATAAATCGACTTAATATCTCGATAAATCGAGATATTATCTCGATAAATCGAGATATTATCTCGATAAATCGAGATATTATCTCGATAAATCGAGTTAATTATCTCGATAAATCGAGTTAATTATCTTGATAAATCGAGTTAATTATCTCGATAAATCGAGATAGTATCTCGATAAATCGACTTATAAAACTCAGACATTTAAAGTACAAGTAAACTGAGTATGCATCGACCATAATATAGGCGAACCATACCATTTCATTGGTTACCTTGGCAACAATAGGACAAAGAAAATATACTGATCACTTATATTGAAAACTATTTGGAGTATATAACAGTCAATACATTAATCTCTGAAATAATACCAAACTATCCAACTGAAGAAGCAGTACAGATTTATAACTTTACGAATATACCTCATTCCATGTTTAATAGCTAAATAATTAAAAAAAAAACAATTACACCATTTGCATTTATGAACAAGTTGCATCTTTCTAAGAGATATTGATATGGTAACTTCACTATAGTTTTTAATTCGGTTGTTTGGTCTGTATTATTCAATATTTAACGTTATATTGGTCCATCATATAAGCCTATTCAACATAGTGTTTAATATGAATAACGTGATTCGAAACATATTTCCATTGTACTTGAACTTTAAATGGCCAAGACAGAAGTCGATTTATCGAGATAATTAACTCGATTTATCGAGATAATTAACTCGATTTATCGGGATAACTAACTCGATTTATCGAGATAATATCTCGATTTATCGAGATAATAAGTCGATTTATCGAGATAATATCTCGATAAATCGAGATAATTAAGTCGATTTATCGAGATAATAACTTGATAAATCGAGATAAATAAGTCGATTTATCGAGTTAATATCTCGATTTATCGAGATAATAAGTCGATTTATCGAGATAATATCTCGATAAATCGAGATAATTAAGTCGATTTATCGAGATAATAACTTGATAAATCGAGATAAATAAGTCGATTTATCGAGATAATAAGTCGATTTATCGAGATAATATCTCGATTTATCGAGTTAATAAGTCGACAAATTGAATTGAAAAAAAAAACTCATGTGGCCCTAATACGCTTCCGTAGGTTTCTGTATTTTGATATGACATCCATCTATGGCGCCGATAACTCTGTCTTCTCTAGTCTTCTGTGAAAATTTCCTGGCATTGTACCTCTTACCCTCGTCTGTGGGCCACATGATATATTTCGACGAAAGATAGATTATGTCGCGTAGAATTCGCTGTATGATTCGATGTGCACTGCTCTGCGTGATTTTAAACTTGTCGGAAATTTCGCGAAAGCTATTATTATTCGCCATATACCAAAGAAACAATAGTGCCTTTTTTCAACAGGTATACGTTCTCTGCCCCCGAAGGACATACTGGTTTCATCATGTCCCATTTCAATTAGATGTCCGACAAATCTATGAAATTGATCAAGGTTAAGCCGAATGTGACGTCGTGGTGTAAAGTCATCCATTTCCATGAACAGGTGGCATGTCGTTCCTGTTTTTATGACAGGTTGTCGTGACCGTTGATGCAATAAAGTGAGAACAACGAGATGACAGTCTGTGAATTATATATATATATATATATAACGTGATCAGTTTGAACACATACCGGTACAAATCATTTTTATGTCGAACAAAAAATAAAAAAAAACGTGATACTGACTACATGTGATATTGTGGGCTACAATGGGAGTTTATGACTAAACTGCTGGTGAGAGTACAATATTGATAATGCTACAAGCTATTCACCTTTTTCTTCGCTGCCAGTGCATGGATTTCAACCTCCAAAGCAGGTTATATGCATGCAAAATATTCCGATACATGGCGAACATAAGTAAACATCTCATGTATTTTGTTGCGTCCGCCATCTTTGTTTTCCAGTTGACGATTGGAACGCTTCCGATTGGATACCTCGGACTTTTCCAAACAGTCCACTCGTGCCCACCATTTGCACAACCTGATTGGAACGCAGCATATATAAAGAATAGTCAACATGGTGATGCTTTTTCATACCACGAAAAAGATGCATTTGCCAACTCCTTATATTCATAAACTACCGGCGTTGCCATCACTCAGAACCGGCGGAGCATCTCTAATATGCAGATTAACAATTACTTGTGCATATTTATTATGCCAACACCTGATAGATTCGATTTTCATTACATATCGTTCGTTCTATCAGTAATTGCATCATGAACAACATTTTTTCAATCAGATTTCGTTTGTTTCGTGAACTATTCCGCAACATTTTGCCAAAAACACACACACACGCCAGTCGAACTGTGAACAGTAGTGTGATAATATGTTACATATTTCTCATTTCTAGTCAACTTATTTCTAAACAGTACTTGTTTATGCAACTAATAGACATAATTGTTAGATTCATTACTTATCATTGGCCACAATACAGCTTCATTTCTGGCAGAGACTATCTTACATGTCGGCCATCAAGCCTGTATCAACACAGAACTAGCGTTGAATCACACAAAACGGCGGGAATCAGCCAGTTCTCCCCACAGTACCAGCTGACTGATTACGCCCTGTGGTGATGCTGAAAATTGTATTGATGTGTAACAACAAATGTGCAAATAATCACAATCCACATTTACCTAAACACAATAGATTATTCATAGCCGATGTTCATTAGTACACATCAAAACATGTCAATTTGTACTTTAATTCACGTTTAAAATTAAAACAATGTCAATTTGAATGAATATCGAATAGATTGTTAGGGAATCCTAACATGTTCGTTATGGAATCTTTGCTTTTACAAAAACAATAGTTAGGGCATATTTCAGCTTTTTTCAGACGGGTTTTTCCTGCTCAAGTCGATGTAAATCGCCGCGCCTTTGCGACGAAAGTTTGCTCCATGCGCATAAGAATCAGCAGGTGTATGTGTGCTCATTACAATAGAAAGTATCATGGAAACGAAGGGAATTTAAACGAACCGCCATTTTGGGATTCACTAACGATCGTTAGGGCATCCATTCTCGCCACAGCGACCACGCCACACAGTCACAGCTTCTCTTGAGTCAACGGCTCGCTCAGGCTCGAACGGAACAGTAGCACATGTTGCTCACTCATTGCTCTTGGCTTTGATACCCACGGGCCTCTGAGGCCCAATTTGACGGAATAAGGTGGGAGAGAGATTTACAACTTGAAGGGGCCCAAGTACCGTACGCTGCTCCTTAATACTACTCGTCCACTGAAAACATACCATTTAATCCGTCTCGCACCTTTTTAATCCTTATTGAATATAGAGGAAGGCGCAGGATATGATACTTGGGCCCTTGAAGGTACATGACATTGAGTACAGTAGAACAATTTTCTGTATACAACCATTTTGAAGGGCCGCGTGCACGCCCTATAATAGCGCGTGTCTAATGAAGCGTGATCAGCTGATACGAAATTCTTTGCGACGAAAGTTTGCTCCAAATGCGCATATGAATCTGCAAGTGTAGGTGTGTATTCATCACAATCGTAAATATCATGAAATTGAAGGGAATTTAAACGAACCGCGTGTGATGTCCGCCATTTTGTGATTCACTAATGATCGTTAGGGCATCCAGTCTCGCCATGTGCACAGTGAATATAGGTGGGTTTATTGGGCATTTGTCACATTGCTCCACTTATTCTACAATTACCGATCAGCCCAGTACTAATTTTACTAAGTACTAAGAAATCACTTATCCAAAACCATTTACTTCATAAAGTATGGGATAATCTCCTGAAAGGACACCTTTAGTTTAAACATATTTCAATGAGGAAAACATTCGGGCCCTATATTAAGGTATATGCAACATATATACATGCGCACCATAACAACAATGTGCAAAGATAACGTATATACATGTATGTTCAGAAATACAATTTTTTATCACAGTTGAACACACTATAATTCGTGATGCACCTACTGCTATTAATTTAATATTTAATGCACATACCTACATGGAGATACGTTTCTATAAATTTATAGATACCCTCACAATTATTAATACAGTGATATAATTTAGATACTCAGGATTACACAATTTGTATTATACCTACATAGAGATACGTATCAATAAAATTACAGATACACTCACAGTCTAACATTACAATGATATTATTTAGATATATTCAATACAAAAACTGTATTATACCTACATATGTTTTAATAAATTTACAGATACTCTCACATTCTAAAAATACAGTGATAGTATTGAGATATTTAGGAATAGAAAAAAAGCTGTAACCAGAAGCACGCGACATGAACGAGTATATATTACAGAGATAAACTGTGCTACAGCAATTCTATAAATTTACCAATGAATCATAATGCCAGCTAAAAAGTAGCTTTACATGCAGCCGAATGTCAACCAGTTTGTGCGTTATGAGACAAAAGCAATGATGCGCGGGTAGCTGAAAGCTTTACAAATTGAATTAGTTGAAACGTGTTGTGCCGTTTATGAACAATTGAATTGCCTAACCGATCTCCCGATTGGAATCAGAACACAGACAGTTGGAACCAAAAAAAGTCCTGTGTCGCCACAGCCTTGTGTCTAGTAAAATATTCACTGACAGTGGCTGATAATCTACAAGACGGTTCATCAGTTCTATGAGCGGTGCGTTATAGCGGCAACACACACAGAAATAATGATATGGATCCTCTGACCACATTCACAGAATGTGTTTTCTTCAACCTGAAGATTGTGAAGGAGGTGGGCTTTGAATAAGCTGCAGCCAAGCTTAGAGTAGAGTGGGGGGAGATGGACCCTGGGGTAAGATGGACCGTGCAGAGACAATTCGGTGTAAAAACGTAATTATGACGTCACAATTGTCGACACCTGACGTTACAAATAGTCATCCCTATGGCAACAAGTATGGGTCCAATTTTGTTCATTTTGCCAGATGTCCAGCAGCGAGAAGCAGCAGGTAAGAATCCTTGTACAATTTCGTGAAATTCTTGCTGATTTGAGCTAAGAAATCGCAAAATGTTTTGAATCATGGCAATGTATATCACTTCATGCATATCAGATGAAGTTCTACACATACATTGGTCCCCATTCTTCCGAAGATGAACGGTGATTGTTTTTGTTTCTGATTATCATATGGAAACTTTGTTTTCCCTTTCCCCACAAAGATCTGTGCGGTCCATCTTACCCCAATATCCAGGGGGAAGATGGACCATCCAATTCCACCGTGATATCTGCTCATCTATACAGTGTTAGGTCTAATTTCGCAACATAAAATTGTATTTAACTTGATGGAAAGTATGGAATGGCATGCATCTTGTAACAAATGGGTTCTTTTTTCTGATAATCTTGTCATCATATACAGATGAGGAGTCGACCAACAAACAAAATGCTGACTTAGACCAACCATTTTAATTATGTTCAGTTCGATAATGCTGAGCCCTTCATTATCAGTGTCTACATTCATTATGTCACGGTCAAAAATAGCATTCCACGAATATTCCATCCTTTTGAATATCAATAAAATTGAAATCATTTGTATTTGTATGTAAATTGAATGGACAATCATGTCATTGCATGGGGGTCCATCTTGCCCCATGTGTATCTGAAAGTGAAATCTTTTAACACAAATAATATCTCTAAGGTGTACAGATGTTTTTTGTTTTGTTTCAGTTATGCGAACTTACACCAGAGCATCCAACAGAGGTAATTGGTCTGTTGATAAGCTGAATTCAGTTATCCATGCGATCAAAATCCATCGCTTACCCCGGAGGACGGCGGCTTCGGAATTTGGCATTCCGAGGAATACGCTGCGGCGTCATGCCAATGAAACAAAAGCAAGTTCTGGTACAAAACACCTGGGGCGGCATCCAGCATTGGGGAAGACATATGAGCTCAAACTGGTCTCCTTCATCCTTGATATGGAACGGTCCGGGTTCGGTCTGTCAGCAACAGATGTCAGAGAAATTGCCTTCAAATTTTGCATCGCAAACAACATACTAAAGAATGTGTTTGACAGTGACAAACGTATGGCGGGATTGGACTGGCTGTATGGATTCATGAGGAGGAACCCGAGCATCTCTGTGCGTAAACCAGAAGCACTATCACTCCAGCGGGCAATTGGCTTCAACAAGGCAGAAATGACCGCATTCTTCCAGTTGCTGACAGATACAAATAATGTCCTGAAATGAACAACAAGCCCTGGCATATCTACAACTATGATGAGAGCTGGTTGTCTTCTGCACTGGGCAGCACTAATATACTCGCCCATGTTGGTAAAGGTCGTGTCTTCGAACTCGCCAGCGGAAAACGTGGGTTCCACACGACTTTTGCTGCATGCTACAGTGCTGATGGCCACTACGTCCCTCCGTTGATCATCTATAAAGGGCTGCGAATAGCCGAAGATCAGAAAATGGGCTTTCCCCATGGAACTCTTGTCACTTCAACTGAAAGTGGGTACATAAACAAAGATATCTTCTACCAGTTCATTCGGCACTTCCAACTGCATCGCACTGACAACAAGGAGCCTTGTCTCCTCCTTCTTGATGGACACACATCGCACACGCGGAGTTTGCCAGCCCTGGAGTTTGCAAAGGAACACAATATAACAATTTTGTGCCTACCGCCTCACACGTCACACAAGACTCAGCCACTAGACAGGACGTTCTTTAGACCAATGAAACAACAATTCCGGCAGACATGCTGCGAATTTCTCAGAAAAAATCCTGGTCGCGTCATCAAGAAGACCGACTTCCCTGCGCTGTTCTCCTCAACCTATAATGCAGTAGCTACACCTGGTCTGGGAGTTGAAGGATTCCGATGTACCGGCATATATCCAGTAAATCTTGCTATATTCACTGATGACCAGTATCAACCGGCAACAAGGCTACTCGAAAGTGAGGACCACCAACATCATGAGCAAAGTTAATTGTCTGAGTCAGCTTCTGTCCCATAGCCATCAGTTGCGACTATCCCCGATGAAACGTCCAGTGCCATGCTAGAGGGCAACTTAACAACCAGGTACTTCATTATACTTGAGCAGTTTACAGCGCCGTTCAAGTAAGTCATGTATAGCAAATCTGCAAATCTACTTCCAAAACAAGTTGGGAGATTTCTTTATCCTTCATTACAGATCTGGTACTGCAGCAGGCATCCAAGATATCGCACCAGAACGCATCCATGACGTGGAAGACGTTAGTCAGAAGAAAGATCCCTCGCACAGTCCTCTTAAGAAAGTGACCTTTGACCAAGCTCCCGCAGTCCATTTCAGCTGTGTATCGACTGATCCAGGGGAAACGCCCACGAGCAGGAAAACCAGAAAGGCACAAACAGAGCGACTGCAGTCCAAGTCGATATTGATAACCATATCGAGTTATGTTTCAGACTTGAAGAAGTCTGCCGTTCCACCAAGAACTAGCAGTAGTACAGGCGATTAAGGTACATTTTTTGGGAAATCGTGTGTTTTGTCCTAAAAGCATAAAATTGGCACAATTGTAAAATACAGCCTACTGAATATTTTCAGATGTGGAGCCATTGCGAAAAAGTCATGTGACGTCTTTGGCGGCCATTTTGTTTCCGCCATTATCAAAAAGCATATTTTCTTATATATCTTCGCAATGAATAAACCTATCGATGCGAAATTGGTGTCTATCCCTATATTTTCAAGGTCAAGGAATCCAATGATGGTGTTTTGGAACCAACTAAATCACAAGGGACCCCCACAATAGTGTTACCATGGCAACCAATGTCCCAAATTTGGCATTTAGTATTATTCAATACTTCAATACAATTATCCAATACAAATTAATTCTTGTTCATTTGTGGCACCAATGCCTGCATAATTGTTAAAAAATACAAACTGGATATTATCAAATATTGAATTATTGATAAAGCTTCGCATACGTCTTTGGTAGCCATTTTGTATCATTTTTTTTTTGTAACTCATTTTCTTCCATATATTCACAATGACTGAATCTATCGGATCGAAACTGGTGTCTATCCCTATATTTTCAAGGTCAGGGAATCCAAACATAATGTTTCGTATACGATAAAATCAAACTGGACCCAACAATTGTGTTGCCATGACAACCTATGTCCCAAATTTGACACCATAATCTAGCCGTGTTAGCATCCTGAAATGATGATTCTGTTTACCATTTATCAGATGTAATGTAGACATGCTTATGATCATCGCTCATTTTGGAACTGCTGTTAGTAAAGAGAAAACAATACTCATTTACAATTTTCAATACTCAAATTATTACATGCAGATCCATGCATATCTCGAACACCAACTATCATTCAAGAATTATGAAGATAATGCGCTTTTGGCCAAAACACGTTACATACAATTAGTTAATATGCTGATTGTGGATACAGCGTATATCATAATGGTACAGTTGCTAAGTCTATGTATTATTACCCCGATAATATCAGCCTAAACAGGCATAGGAACTTTCTATGTACTATATATTCCATCGGTTATCAAAATCAAGAGACTACTAGGCCTACTGTAGATATTGAAATATACAATGGACTTGTGTGCATATTGTTCATATGTTGCATAAATAAAAGTGTTATACAGACACACATATTCAGTACAAAAATACATTTCATTATTATTCAAATTTCATGGTTCATTGTATTTTACTAAATGTAAAACTAAATGCCACAGAATGTTCATTCATGTTGCAATATCAATCGCTCGATTTAATGTTATCAAAATTGTTCAAGCTTTGTGTAGATGTCTGGACAAAGATATATTTACATTTTAACATTTCCGGGATGAAGATTCATATAGTCCCGCACATCTGTTTTCAGTAGCTCATGTACTGCACACTCCGCTACAAGCACACAAGACACTGCATTTCAAGAAAGCCTTCTTGCACCTGCAAGCTCTTTCGCACCCCTTTTTGCATCCGCATCAGAGGAGTCCACGTGAAGATTGACTTGCTTGAGGAAGTGTTGTCCACAAGTGTGGCAATTGCCAGTATTCTTCCAACCCCAGTCTGCGGGCGATGGTAGACGAGGGTCGGCCTCAAGCATTCGGCCCCAACAGTGACCACCTTGATAGAGAGCCCTTCGGATGTGCAACAAAAGGGCATCTTTCGTTGGGGGAATGTCCTCCATCCGTCGTCCTTTTTTCACAAATAGGTCCTGACGTGCTTGATCAATGTCGAGTGCCTCGCTTTTTCTGTTATAAAGCAGAACTGTGAATCTCTCGAGAATACGGATGTTGTTTGGTTCCAACGTGTGTGGTGATTGCGATAGTGCGAGGAATGCTGAGGTCGCTTCATCGAATGATTTCCAAGTCTCCCATGCCGTCTTTTTCCCCTTCCACGAGAAAAATGAAACTGTGTGACACCCAGTGAATGCGTGAAACATTGCCAATGCTTGTGCTCTCTCCGAGCCCATACCGTTAGCAATGGAATGAGCAGGAATATACCTCAAGTAATTTCCAGTGCCAAACGCAAGCCATATTTCCTCTACACCTATTTTGGCAAATGAGGAGATTGCCAAAACCAGAACATCTGTGTCAACGGTACGCAGGAGGATTCTCTTGAAGCCTTGCTTGGCCGCATCAGCCGTGTGGAGAAGAATGCGCGTGTCAGTCTCTTCGTGACTGCAAGGAGCAAGATTTGTGATGTCAGGATCTCCATTGCAGAGAACTTCAGCACCGTGGGTGGTGTAAAGTTGTTTGTTTGTAACGATTTTTGTAACATGTTCTGCCAGGAAGGTGAAAAGTTCTGACTTGTTTTCGTCGACTCGTAGAAATTGCTGCCAGTTGTTAGGGATAATGCTGGAGCTCGCAACCTTGATTCTGGTACCTTTTCCACGTTTCAACCTTGTCTGTGATTTCAGACTATTGCTATCATAGCAGTCCCAAACCACGTCTACTCGACTGGCCTTCTGCAGTTGGAATTCCACATATGGAATAGGTTTTGACACCTGTGGGGATTCACCATATGAACAACAGCCGCACCATCCAGAATAATGACTTCGGCATCTGGAGCTTCTGTTTGCGTGCATCCTAATGCTTCGAGGCACGGCAGGACGTCTGCCTTATTTCCTGAACGTGGTGCCCCTTGTTTCGATATTGACGGTGGATATGGTTGATTTTCATACTTGAAGAATTCTTGCATGTCACCTTCTCGCGTTTGGCAGGCGATGTACAACTGTGAAAATAAGGCGCAGTCACTTCTCAACTCTGCGACTCTCATCTTTGCATTGTCCCTCTCCCTTCTTGGAGTGCTGCTGAACAGTGTCAGCTTATTCTTTGGTATTCGTTCAGAAACAGCTTTGTGGCCTTGTAATCGTTCATCGACACAAGTTCGATACTGTTCTTCTCCAACATTCTCAGCTTTCTTGACTGCACTGACTACAGCTGGGCTGGCAATTTCCTTGCAGTCCAGTTTGTAGAGGTCCTTGCTCTCTTCAGCGAATGGGTTACCCATGTCTTCAATCACGTCTACGAGTGATTTTACCTTCGGTCAGAATGATGACTGGAAGCTTTGCGATTCTTCGTGGTGATGCATTGGAACAGGGCCCAACGTGACGTCCGTGCTGTTTTCAAACTCAGTAATAACACGAGCCAGTTCAGGACCAGCTACTGCCCAGCGTCTCAGCTTGTCCTGATTTTGTGTGAGTCCAATTGCTCCTCCATCACCCTTGACAGTTTCGTTGTTCTGCTCATGTGCCTGATCAATCGCCATTGACGAAAACACGTTGTGTGTTTTTTGCACAGTGAACTTGCCATCACAGAATGATTCAAACACGGCTGGGTGACATTCATGCAGACTTGACATATCTCTGATGTGAACAGGTAGCCACCTCGCATAGTTTGTGTGATCCAAACTGAATGCCCACGGTGCTAGTCTCGTCAAGCAGTCTACATACATGGTGAAATCTGCCTCCCTCAAGGATCGTACATAGCTCATCAGTAGTAGTTCCAGATGCAAGGCTACATACCAGAAGAGGAACTGTGGCTGCTCTGCTTTTTTATCGCTGCACCACTCATCGAAGGTTGATGATTGGCCATTTGCGCAATAGTGCGGACACGGCTGGGAACGGAACCTGAATCTGTGCGTTGTTAGAGTGAAACGCGGCCCAGGACAGCGTGTTACCTACTCCATCCACAATACTGGTCTCAACCGAATCGATCCACCTAACGAGAGAAAATGTATCGTTGATTAAGATACAAATATGTGTTGGAATAACGATATTCCTGTCCCATGGAATGAGTTGGATGCGCTGGTAGACGTTGGATTGTGGTCGATATTATCAACAGCTGCGGTTGTGAATAAACCACCTCTAAGATTTTCAGGGCACACTACATCAACTTGACTATACTGCTCACATACACGATTACCCAGCGTGGTGATGACGTTCATTACTCTATCATAGGAAACGGACAGCCCCAGGTCAAAAAGGTGATTCACAAGTTCACGGCTGCGGGTTTTGGCGTGAATTTTAAGTCCAAGGTAGAGTGGCAACGGTGGCTCACGGTTTCGAGAGTGTCGTGGGGGAGATGATTTCAACTCTCCGTTTAACATTACAGTTAAACTGCAGTAATTGGGATACACTCAATGCTCCTTGGGATGTTTCAGAAGACTGAGATTCCATATCTGAGCCGTCTAGGATCATACTCCCCAAACCCAAAAGGGACTTTGGTGTAGCCATTTTTTGATATTCTGAATCGAAGCAACCTGTGAATACGCTCGTCGTACTCAACATGTCCCTTCTGACGATGTTTGCAGATTTTGCTAGGCAGATAGCGTCTTCCTCTCGGTCGTATTCATGGGCTTTCTTTAGGGCCATTCCTGTGGCAAGCACGAAATTTATAAGCGATGGGAACTGTTAAATTATATAATCCTCACGAAAAGACTTGCACGAAAAAAAATGCTACAGTCATTGTTGGAAATGGATCTTTGTTGAGGGAGTAAAGTGTACCTAATACCAATAGTATGTGGCTTGTAAAAGTCACTATGGTTATCAGTTGATTTACTTCAGTTGATAATAGTGTCTAGGGAATCTCAATACCGTTACATACCTATTGATTTCTTGAACACAAGCAACACATCTCGTCCTTCCAGGTAGTCAGTCATGTCTGAGAAATGAGCGAGAATGCGTTTTTTCAAGTCGGTGCTGTGTACTGCAGGGTCTCCTGCCCTTTGCTGCAACGTTGAAAAGTACAGCTTCTTGAGATCAGCCAGTTTGAAGACAGGTTCAACATTTTCATCAGCACGAAGTTTCTCCATGTAAGAAATCAACTCTGCGAATGCTATGTCCTCAGTTACTTTGTCTATACTCTCGGCCATTTTGTTATTTTCTACACCACTACATCTGTTGTACAATGTAGCCAGACATCGTGCGTGATATTTCGCTCCATTTGCATTCAGATCACCTGCACTCAAATTGGCGATGAGTCTCTCATCCATCAGTTTGTCAGCACATTGTCTGACGCGGCTGTCAACTTGGAGTGTTTTGACACCATGCAACACTTCTCCAGGTAAATATCCATTGCGGAGGAAGCATACTTCATCAGATGAAATGAATGCCGGTACATGTTTATCAGCGCTCCTGGTGTACTTTTTATATGCGACAAGTTCGTCTTCAGCAGATGATTTTCGTTTCTCAGCTCTCAGTAATTTTGTTGTGTTGAACTTCATATTACAGCTTTTGTGCCACATCGCCTGGTGTTGTATTAATGTGTCCTCTATTCCTCCCCCGTCATCTAGTCTCCTCATATCTACCGGCATTGGCAATGCATTAAGGTTGTGGAACTGCAACACATTATTTGCAACTGTGTGATATCCAGCCCCATTGTCACTCCTGGTACTGTTTGCAGCACATTGCAGAGTTTCAGATGTCCGTTTTTGGCAAAATACACAGGCATTCCAGTCTGCAGTTTGTACTGATTCGGATGTGCAAGTGTTATTCTCTAGTATACAAATTTTGGCTGCCATGTTGAATACCACAACTTTTCACGACTTTTCGACTTTTTAGTCCACAAATTTTCACGATGTCATAAACACATTGTACAGTATCCACAAATACCGTGTCACCAAATTCACATGCATGTGGGGATTTCAATGCTCAATGCAACAATGATGCATGGTAACACTTGGATAGTAACGTTTTTTTTTGTCTTAATATCAGCACTCTCTGGCTTTTGGGCCAATCATGGAGTTGGTAGGTACTGGCGGTTACAAATGAATGATTATTGAATAGTAGTGCTAGAGGCCAAATTTGGGACATTGGTCGCCATGGTAACACGATTGTGGGGTCCCCCTTGATTTTATTGTTTTCAAAACATTATGATTGACTTCCTTGACCCTGAAAATATAGGGATAGACACCAATATAACTCCGATGGGTATAGTCATTGTGAATATATAGAAGAAAATGTGTTTTTCAATAATGGCGGAAACAAAATGGCCGCCAAGGACGTCACATGACTATCTGGTGACTGAAAATATCTGACTGAGAATACACATCTTTATAGCACAAATAGTTACGAACTTGAATTTTCCAGGTGTTTTTAGCAGGCATCTCGGATTCATGTTAATTAACAAAACTAACCAAATCAAGCTCTATTTGTTCAAGGATTTATTGGGATTGCAAATCAGTAAAAGTCTCTATCAGAAATATCCAAGCAAGATCCACAATTGAGACCATAGGGGTGTCAAGGGGGCTATGTTCGAGAGATATCTAAATGAATATGTAGCGTGTACAATGTGTGCAGGTGTACATGCATCAAAAGAAATAGCTTGATTGTATTTATTTTGGTCTAAATGGATTCCCTGTATATGAAAACCTAGGTATAGACCCCAAAATGAACATCCTAGGTTGACTGAGTCCGAAGTTATGGATATTTTAGTGAAAAATTATCTCAATTTGGCGGCCATCTTGGATTTATGGACATATTCATGTTATAAATATTTATTAACCACTGTTTTCTCATGTACAATATAGCAGGCCCCTACAATAAGCAGCAAAAGGTAACAAAGATTTTATTTTGTAGACCTATGCAGCCAAAAGTGAAGCAATCTCAAAATTCGAGATTTCGCGGGGCGGCCATTTTGAAAAATGGCCCGAAAACCAATTTTTGCAATGGATGCGCAACCGGAGACATATGTAATGTTTTTTAGTATTAAAAAACCTTGAGAAAAAAGTTGGTTTTGGAGGATCATGGGGGGGGGGGGGGGGGTGTGCAAAGGGACCCCCCGTACATGCCCGACTAAATGGCTCCACATCTGAAAATATTCAGTAGGTAGTGTTTGACGAATGTGCCGATTTTCATGTTTTTATGACAAAACCCACGATTTTTCACGAATCGCCTGGACTACAGGAAGGGTGGATCTACGCCATCTGCAGTGAGAGTTGCTGTGAAACGGAAAACTTGGTCTGCTGACCAGCCATGTCGCAAGCAGGTGAAGTCATCAGAAGTCGCGGACACAGTGGAACCAAAGGCCAGTACCAGTGGCATCAGAAGGAAAAAACGCTGCACGCCACTTCAAAAATATCATCCCGATAATTTCTGTGGGGTTTGCCAAGGGAACTACGATGACGATGAAGAGGGATGAATACGTTGTCCAGTGTGTCAGGAATGGTTCCATGAAAGCTGCGATGATGTTTATGGAAAATCTAAATTTGACTTTGTGTGTGATGTTTGTGCTGACTAATGTATCTGGTGTAATGTGAATATTAACGTAGTTTGTGAAGCATTTCTAAAATGGATTAACTTTTTATCGATCACTTGTTCAAATTCAATACCTAGCTTTTTGATGGGTTGCAAAAACATTTCATTTAGGCATATACTTGATGTTTATGTGTGGAGTTCACTTACACTTGTCGCACTTGATGCCAACCATAATCTGATAATAACATGATATATATATTGGCGAATCTTCTTTTAGCAACATATATAATATATACAATATATGTATATTGTGTATGTCCATCTTACCCCAAATCATCGGGGAAGATGGACCCCCAAACATACATTACCGAACATCATGACAAATACATACCTCCAGATATAGTGCGAATTTATCACACATATGTAAACGGTAACCTGTTGATTTATCATATATCATGTAGATATGGCATCAGTTACCTATTTTAAGTTCTACAGAGATAGATATTCGTCTTGGGGGGGCGGGGGGTCCATCTCCCCCCACTCTACTCTAATTCTGCAAAGATGAATGTCACTGAACTTATCCCCGATTCCGTACCACTGTACATGTTAAAGCGGTGATTCCAGTGCATTCATTCTACTGATGAAACTTCCAAGAGATGGAGCGTCACGGACATTTGACGGCGTTTTACCCGCCATGGGCGTCTTGCCCGCCCCTACCCTCCTTTTTAAAACAGCTCTACAAAATCGGATGTGTATCACAAGAATGTCTAGGCTGAATAAACCGAAATTATCACTGAATTGGTAAATATAAATGCATATGATATAAACAGCAGACAAATATACTTTTCAGCTACTTTCAAGGATCGTTGAAAATTGATGTCCAGCCGTTCGAAATAGATCTCCAACCATTCGAAATTATCAACCTTGCCCGTTTGAAATCATTTTACGGCCCCACCGCTTGTGAGCAGTGGATTTGCTTGAATTTATTTTACATAGCTCCCACGCATGATACTTTTAAAGCGTAAAGATGAAGACATATCAAAGACAAACCAGAACGCTACCATCAAAATGTACACCAAGCAAACTCGTGATTAGGTACTCATGTACTTGTCATATATCTATTCCATGGGTTTGTTTCGGATTTCTAAATTATTTTATAGGTTGTTGGGCAGTTGTATACTAATTCAATCAGGTGTACAGTAGAAACAACTACATTTAACACACTGTCTGCCCCTGATGACGCCAGTGTGTCTTTTGATAAAGTATTTGGTTGGGCTTTGTTTCTATCTGAAAATGTTGTATTTTATGTTTGTTATTGGCATAATCAAAATCTGACTGTATTGGTGGTAATAGATTGATACTTACTTTCATATGAAATTCGCCTTTATATCAGATGATAATCGGCCCTATATCAGCTTTACGTTTCCAGGAGCAACGGTCTTAAAAACGTCACGACCGCAATAAACATGCATAACCATGGTAACGTTTATGCCATCACAATCATTCACAATGCTAGAATAGAAGTAATACATATTCGTCGTAATTGTCTGCGAAAAAAAAAATCGGGATACCGGTAGTTGACAATGCCCTCGACGCCTTAGATACGTGATTTTTCATTGGCTTGGGTACTACCAAAGAGGTATCTTTGGTAACGTGATTGGGTATCGCAACGTGATTGGGTAAGACACACGATGACGCACCAGGTTTCCCCCATGGTGGGGGGTTTCCCAGGGGAAGTGGGACTTCTCTTTTCAGGTTGCCTGTGATCTAAAAATAGAATTGTGTGACTCGAACGGCACTTGATGCATGTGGCGCGGAAAATTGATGGGAAAAATTGATGCTTTGTGTTCGAATAAAGACGCAGAATTTGGACTGTAGTTCATTCATTTATTATAGTCACGTAATGTCATACATACACACATGCATACAATATCACACGAAGATAAATGTTCAACATCCAGCCCATGCGGACTTATTTGTAACTTCAGAATAGTAAATGATAACAGAGTCGGTGCGTTACGATCACAGTGGTAATTTGTATAAATTTATGATACATTATGATGAGTACAAAATTTCCTTTCGTTCAAACCAAGCTTTTACAATGAAATTAATCAGGTCCATACATCGATATTCCATCAAAGTTTAATTCATTCCCTTTCAATCACATTGTAGACGACACATTATATCTCGAAGCTTTGCCCGGGTGTGACACCAACACACACATTTTTTATAGTGATCAGTATCTGTTCAATCCGTTTGACGCCGATATGGATAAATGTTTACCCACTGATGAGTACAATCCCGATCTCAATTATTTTCGAGATCCAGGCAATTATTCCAAATATTACACATTTGAAGAATTTAACTCACTACCGGTTCATAATAACAGACTCTCCCTGCTGCACTGCAACATACGGAGTGCTAACAAAAATAGTAATAATCTAAGTCATAACTTAGCTGCATTAAATAGTAATTTTGATATTATTGCATTATCAGAAACTTGGTTGAATGAAAACAACACCGGCATTGTCGGTTTTCCAAACTACGATCACGTATATAAATATCGAGAACATAAAACTGGCGGGGGGTTTCTATTCTAATTAAAACCGGACTTGACTATCAAGAGTTGACGGACATACCGTTGCTTGATTCTATAGAATGTGTTTTTATTGAACTCAGTATACCAAACCCTGTCATCGTTGGTTGCATATATAGACCGCCTGGCTCTGACATAAGAGAGTTTATAAATGACTTTGAAAAGCTTGCTTCATATTTTGCAAAATGTAACCGACCCATTTATTTATTAGGTGACTTTAATATTGATCTCCTAAAATATCAGTCTCACAGCCTGACTTCAGAATTTATTGATTGTATGTTTTCATCATCGTTTATACCACTCATCAATCGACCAACCAGGGTCACGGATATGACTGCAACTATAATTGATAACTGTTATTCGAATGATCTTCATGCAGATCTTGTTTCCGGTATTCTACCAATGGATGTCACTGATCATTTTCCATTTTTTATAATGCTGAAAAATTCCTTCTATTCCGAAATGAAACGCGACACTATAACATACAGAGTTGTCAACGACAGTACAATTGAACAATGTTTATATCATCTTCAAACAACAGGATGGGACGATATTTACAGTATAAATAATGTGAATGACGCTTATAATAAATTTATTAAACACTATATCAAAATCGTGGATGAAAATATTCCATTAAAATGCGTTAAGAAGAGAAAGGAAGTTCCATCTAAACCCTGGGTAAATGATGAATTATTATTTTTGATTAACGAGAAAAATAACTTGTATAAAAAGCTCAAAATGTCAGGTAATAAAGAACTTGAAAAGGAGTATAAAAGAAAGAAAAATAATTTAACTAATATGTTAAGATTGGCCGAGAAAAATTATTATAAAAAAACACTTGATCAGAACAAAAATAATCTCTCGCAACTTTGGAAAACACTGAATCATGTCATTTCTCGAAAAAAACAATGCAAGAGGAAAATTGTGTTTATGCATAACAATAATGAAGTTATAAATGACAAAGAAATAGCCAATCATTTCAACAAATATTTCTTGAATGTTGCTAAAAATGTGCAAGCCAGTTTGTCCAGTAGTTCACTTGACCCTATTGCAAATGTAAAATATGTGCCTACTTCTTTTTATATGCAACCAACCAATGAAGAGGAGATATCAAATATTATATCCAGTTTAAAAAACTCCGCTGCTGGTTATGACGGTACAAGTACAAAGTTTATTAAACAGATTAAGCAGGGTATCATTTCTCCATTAGCATATATAATTAACCTATCATTCAATCAAGGAATGGTACCTGATAATTTAAAGATTGCTAAAATTATTCCCATTCATAAAAATGGCGAAAAGTCTAAATTCTCTAACTATCGTCCTATATCTATTTTGCCTGTCTTCTCAAAAATTGTGGAGCGTTTAGTTTACAATCGCTTAATAGAATTCCTTCAGAAAAATGATGTTTTATCTGATAATCAATTTGGCTTCAGGAAAGAACGATCGACAGATATGGCTATTCATAAATTTGTAGAAAAGTACTATGATTGCATTGAAAATAATGAAATTATGATAGGTTTATTTCTTGACCTTAGCAAAGCTTTCGATACTATTTCTCATCAAATACTTATTCGTAAATTACATGTGTATGGCATTCGTGGAATACCCAATAATTGGTTCCGCGATTACTTGAATAATCGCAAGCAGTATGTTTCATATAACGGCTCATCATCAGAACTCGGTGACATCAAATTTGGTGTGCCACAGGGTTCTATATTGGGACCGCTTTTGTTCTTAATATATATTAATGATTTGTGTAACACATCGAAAATTTTATCTTTTATATTATTTGCTGATGATACAAGCATACATATCACCGGTAATGATTTGGCTGACATGGCTGAATCACTAAATAATGAACTAGTAATTGTTAATGAATGGCTTCAGTGCAATAGACTTTGTCTGAACATAGAAAAAACCAACTATATTGTATTATCGCATCCTAGAAAAAAGTTAGACCGTGACGCATGTAACATAATAATGAATCACTGTTCTATTACTCGTATACAAAATATCAAATTTCTTGGTCTGAGGATAGACGAATGCATGTCTTGGCATCATCATATCAATTATGTGTGTAAACGGGTTTCTAAAACCATTGGCATATTATTAAGAGCACGTCATATGCTATATGGACATACTTTATCCATGTTGTATAATGCACTTGTTAAACCACACTTTATATATGGTATAACCTTATGGGGTAACACTCATAAAAAAAAGTCTCCACAGGTTAACTATCCTACAGAAACGTGTGATTCGTATCATCAGCTTCTCCGAATATAATGCACATACTGAACCTTTGTTTAATCGATATAAGATACTGTCAATATTTGATTTACACGCTTTATTCGTTGGAATATTTATTCACAAGAGTCTTTATCAACCAGTGCCAATATTTTTCAGATGTCTTTTCCACAGGAATATTAATCACAGAACTAATTACAATCTTAGATCCGTTTTCCAAAGAAAAAAGTTTGCTCAATTTTCCATAAAAACTGTTGGCCCCAGAATATGGAATTCACTCCCACAACAATGCAAGATGGCCAAATCATTATTTACATTCAAAAGGTTATTGAAAAAATATCTCAGTGAGCGCTGATTCAGACTTCACGCAAAATCTCGTAATAATATAATGCAACGATATTGGAAAACATGTCTACCTATTTAGAATTCCAATAGATATACATGTAATATGATTACGTGTTCTCACAGGGATTACATTGTACATTTGTGCCGTTTAAATATGTCTTTGTAGTAACAATTTAAGTGATGTCTTGTAAATATGTTGCAGCGACATACAAGTTTCACTGTAAACTTTTGTCATTATGCTGAAATAAATTGAATTGAATTGAATTGAAATTGAATTCACATTCTACTCAATGGATATGGTTTCTATACTTGTTATAACTTGGACAATGAAAAATAAAATGCATTTCATCTTCAACTGATTTATCATAACATATGTTGCAAATTCTTTCATCAATATGCAGTGTTCTTATTTTTCCAGTTGTTTTATCCTTCAAGTTATGATATCGGCCAGTTTCTATATGTAGAGCTAAAATACCACATCTTAATTGATCATACAAAGATCTTTTATACGTACTTAGGCATGTATTTAGTAACATATGTTTCAACACCAAACTCAAATTTAAGTTTCCTATACAATCTTAGTTTTGGTTTTGCAGCAAGTGACATTTTGCACTCTTCGGCCATAATTTCCATAAACTTGACTTTTACATTACTAATGCAAATAGGTGTTTGTTTCTATAGACGTCATTCATACCTAACATATCACAAATTCGTTTCATATCCTGACACCAGTTACCAATTGGTTCACAGTAAAAGTAATCAAACATAATTCTGGTTAATCGTGTTCTATCCATTTTAACAAGTCTATTCCAAAGTCTAATCATCATGATATATCGCTTGAATTTAATATTCATCCAGCCCATATCCCCATACAGAGCGGGTATTGGAGCAAACCTATGTACGCCTAAAAGGTATCGCATTGCTCTATGTACAACAACATCACATTTGGGGAAATTACCAAAACCCCAAATTTCAGATCCATAATTCAATATAGGTTCTACTGCTGTTTCAAATAACTTGGTATAGGTAACATATCCACACTTTTTTTAGATAATTTAACTTTGCAATGACATTGTCAAGAGCTCTACCACCTGATTCAGCTAAAACATCAGAACATTCTTTGTAGGTTAAAAATTCATCAAGTATTACACCAAGATATTTATATGAGGATACACGCTCAATGGTGCTATTATTATATTGAAATATGAATTTAGTTGCTGCTTTTCTTTTGTTTCGAGAATGTACAATTTTGGTTTTGTTGACATTTACATTTATCCTCCACTGTTTTGTCCATTCACCCGGTTTATTGAGCATATTTTGTGAATTGTTTTCATTTTTCGGCAACGAGCACCATGTCATCAGCATATAATACAATATATATTTTTTCACCACCTATCGGTATACCTAGATTCAATGATTTCACCATAACTGTAAGGTTGTTAATGAACAGAGCAAAGAGTGTAGGTGAGAGATTATCTCCTTGTTTTACTCAATTTAACACTTGGAACCAATCAGTAAATTCATTGTTAAGTTTCAGACATGCATAGGTACATTCGTACATGTTTTTGATACAATTGTACACATTACCATCAATGTTACACAACAATAATCTATATAACAGTAAGTTTCTGTCAACCCGGTCGAAAGCTTTTTCTAGGTCAATAAATGCAGCGAAAGTTGAACTGTTTATAAATTTTCTGGGGCGAATAACATTAGAGAGGACAAAAATATGATCTTGACAAGATCTTGTTTTTTTAAAACCCGTTCTGTTCATCTGCCATGATATCCAGCATGTTACAATAGTCACAGATTCTGTTATTGATAATTGAATAAAATACTTTAGCTATGCAAGATTGTATACTTATACCTCTATAATTCGAGGGTACTGATGGATCCTTGGTAGGACATTTAGGAATGGGTACAAGAAAGGAGTATGACCAAATGTCAGGTAGTACATGATATTCAAAACATATATTCATGAATCGCCATAACAGAATCTTCACATCATGGTATTTCAGTATTTCATTAGGGATATTGTCAACTCCACAATATTTTTTGGTTTTTCGACTGTAAGGGACTTAAAACTCATGATGCAATGGCGACAGAATTGGCAGAACCAAAACCCAATAAGCAAAAGACTATGTTTGATGTGTTTACAAGATCTAGTAATGAATCTACTGGTGAAAGAGCAGAGAAAGATAGAGGGGAAAACGTCGAAAAATCGGGATCAGAGAAGGACAGCGAGAGGTATGCTAGTAATCATAAGGGCAGCCACGGTGCTGATGGCAGTGACGGGGGGCCGGGCCAGGGCGGGAGTGGTAGGGCAGTGGACACAGCTACAACTGCCCCGATCACAGATGACACAGACAAGACCAAGGAGGGCACAGACACTACAGAGACAGGGACAGAGACAGAAGTCATTGTAGCTAAAGATGAAAAAAAACATAATTCCAGGAGAGTTGGAAAATCACTTACAAGTGGCTAGAGTTCGACGGCGAAAACATGACATGTAAAATGTGTATCCAAACACAGAAGAACAGATTCACGGTGTGTCAACCTGAGAGCCAGCGCACTTCAAGAACATGCAGGCAGGCCGTTGAGATTTCGAAGCTCCAAGAAAGCAGCAAGAAAATAAACAAGAAGGCAATGTCACAGAAAGAAGAGTTTGTGTGTTACTTTCAAAGCAACACTCTGGATCCTGCAAGAAAACTTGCCACTGCACAAATTTAGATCACTGATTGATCTCTTAAGAGACTTAAACTGTCCCGACACTGGCCCCCCGAATCTTACGAAAGACGTCAATTATGACTCAGATTATGCAGTTGGAGAATTTCTGAAAGCCCTGAATATCGTCGTTGAGAATGAGACCGAGGAACAGCTGGCTGAATCACCCTATGTCACGGTTGTAGCTGATGAAATGTATGTATCAACCTATATAACCGCTGTAAACCAAATTATGATGATGCCAATAAAAACCTAATATCAAAAACTTTCAGAATAGAAACAAAGCCCGACCAAACATTCATATCCGAAGCCACACTGGCGTCATCAGGGCAGACAGCTGATGAAACAACTGACATCGCCGTCCACAAGAAGCTCATTCTATATGCACAGATCACCGATAGCAACATAAAGCCTCAGACCAAGTTTGTTGCAAATGTGAAGGTCCCCGACGGAACCGGAAAGTCCAAAAGTGAGACTATCTATAAAGAAATGGACCAAAGAGGGGTGCCATCAGAGAAAATTATGGGACTTGACTCAGACGGTGCCTCGGCCATGACTGGTACTTCTCAAGGCACGGCAGGGTGGATGTTACGCGCTAAACCTGCATTACTGAACATCCACTGTATCGCACATAGGTTGGCATTGTGCACATTTCAGGATCTCTAAAACCACTCCTAGCCTACCGGGACGTGATCAGAGAAATATATACATGTACATATTTCAGCAACAGCACTGTCCGTTTGGACAAATTATCAGCAATACATAATGTACTGGGAACACCGGCTTTGAAGTACAAGAAGTTACATGCAGTTCGATGGCTCTCCCTCAACGAATGTATCACAGTAGTGTACCCAACACCAGACGCTCTGCTCATGTAGCTCAGTGACATCTCTATCAGTAGTGACCACAAAGCAAACGGCTTGAAAAAACGGGTATACATAATACACACATGTGAAGCAGTCCCAGGCCCCATTAATTATTATAACTTACCTGCTAGGCTGCTACAGCTACAGTGAATACTTACCCAATCACATGCAGTGAATCCCATCCTCACGCTGACGTCAAATATAATTTAATCAGACGATCTATACTGATTAAAATATATTTGACAATTTAATTATTTCAGGTTGGGTGTAGAAAGTTCATCGCCTTGACGTACACCATGATGGACATCATGCCTGCTATCGCCGTGTTGAGCAAATTCTTCCAAACGGAAAATGTAGACATCGCTTTGGTGAAGTTGATTGTCTAGATTCTAGATTAAATCTAATACCGGTAATAATAAGAACAGTACCTCCTACCTCCTTGTGAAGGTCACAATGATAATCATCACAATAAATTTATTATTATTTCAGATGAGACTGGACCAGTGTGTCAGCGATTTGAAGAAAGTGAAATATGGACAGGGTGAATTCCAACAACTGCTCGTTCAGGACATCAAAGACGGGAAATTCAAAGGGCACGACATAACTAGCTGTACTGACATTGAAATAGCCTCGGCCAGGGACCAATTCATCACTAAGATTGTGGACAATATTGAAGAGAGGTACTAGTAACCTCACTAACCTGCATTATAACCAGTCACTTCAATCATAGGCTAGATCTATATGATCTTTTGTTATTACCATTCTATAATAATTTTGGGGTAATAATATTTTCAGATTTCAGGACAAAGATTTCCTTGCAGCCTTCTCAGTGCTGGGTATGCTTCCAATGAGCTTCCCCTCCAAAGAAGAGATCGAGGAGTGGGGGACTGATGGTCTGGAGACTCTCATTACTCAGTACGGGGGTCCCAAGCAACACAAGTGGAAGGAGGGGAGAGCTACGCTGGAGGGAAGGGAGAGCCAGGCTGTCATAGATGGCGAGGAAGTCAGGAGAGAATGGAAGGAGGCGATAGGCCTGGTGCTGGCACAACAGTATGGGGGGCTATCGATCGCTCAGCTCTGGCAGCAAACTGTGCTGTATCACAGAGGACAGTTCCCAAACTTGGAGAAACTTGTACACCTGGCACTTATTTGCCCAGTTGACACAGCCGGGTGTGAAAGGGGGTTTAGCGCACAAACTCAAATTCTCACCACCCTGAGGAATAGGCTTCTACCTGAAACAATGGACATGATCATGCGGATCAAAATGGAGGGGAAGGGGCACAAGGACTTCATCCTCAAGGCTGCCATAGAGGTATGGCGGCAGGCCAAGCCCAGATATTTATTTGGGAAATCAAGCTAAATCATCGTCAGTTTTCTGTTGATCTGTTCTGAATCTCCTTGTGAGTTAGCCTTGTATGTGAATTGTAAATTGCTGTTCTCATCCCTTGAATCTGATGCCCTCATTGCCCTGTATTAAATTTCTGATTATGCCCTGTATATATGTTCACTTCATCTGACCTGTCCTGAATGCCAGTTTGGTGAACACTGAACAAGTAGGAAAATGAATAAAGTTTTATAATTTTAAACAAACCCTGATTCTGATTTCTGTGTGATAGAGTTATGTGATAAATTGAAATGACAAACGACAATTTGTTAACACAACACATATTATTTATATCAATTTTGTTTGATACATATCAGATATTATATATTACAAGCATTTATCAACACAGATCATAACATTCTTGTATCTGATATACATAAACACACTTCAACTTCAAAACAGATTATCAAACATTTACATTACCGTACATATTGGATGATATTAGCAATATTACCATTATTTATATATATCAGCATTGATAAAGTACAACCGTACTTTTCAATCTATAATAATAATTGATATTGAAATTAACTTATCTAGAACAAATATTTGTGTCCTGGAAAAGTTCTATTTGTCCGGAAAAAATAAGGCCATCCAGGACACATGTCCTGATAGATATTTATTCCAACAAAAACACTGCTGCGGAGCAGTACCTTATTATGACAGACCAGTTCCGGTAATTGCGCAATGTCACTAAAGAGGCAGTGTAATAGACGAAGCTCCCAAAATGTCAGCACTCACGTGTGAATTCTCATTCTTGCGCAAAATGTCAACTGATTGTGAATTACTGTTCAAATAAGTGGAATCATGTGCGATCATAATGCCAACAAAATAAAACGTTAAGGATAGCATCGAAGGATCGCATAGCTCTCTCATTTTGTACATGTATGTGTGGACCACTCTGGAAATAAGCAGCAATGCTTTTTAGTGTCATCCATGGTGTATCATCATATTGTCATTTACATCATTTTCATTTGTATGTGTATGCTTGCAATGCATGTGTTTTTACACCGAAATAAATCAAATCAAATAAAAAAATCGAACTACTCGTATAACATGACGTGTCATGCATATCAGACCGCAGTCCACAGGCAAGAGCACTCAATCGTCAGCAGTTTAGTCACTGACAGTCACAGTGTCATGCATCTACATTTTATATTGAGTCTACACCCGTATCATGGGATCTTGGATCTGAATGAAGTCACATTTCTAATCTGAAATGTATGTATAGTATTGATTCTAATGAAGCTCTTTTTCTATTTGCTTATAAACCACAAATTGTTCATCTATTGTCAAAGGACAGACTAGATGTGCCCACTATATAAACCATATGCCCTGTTGGCTTATGTATGGTCATTTGTGTGAGGTGGCTAGGATGGTACAACATGGTTATCCAATTTGGCATACTCAGTGCATGTTTTCCAAAGCGTTTAATCTGTTTGGAATGTGTGCAAGGTTCAGATTAAGGAAATACGTTGAAAATCATCCAGTACATGAAGTGGCCTATCATTATCAGTGCCAGTGACCATGGATCACACATATTTTGCAAAAGAGGCACCTTGGATGAAGTACCTATTCACATGCATCTCGATAAGCCTGTTTCCAAACTGAAGGCCAGGACAACTTACGCTGCTACATCTAGAGTTATGGATGACGATCCAACATCTGAACATGCTCCTGAAGTTTCAGGTAAACATGTACCTGTAGCTAGCAAGGGCATTGAAAGATGATGAATTTAGTAAATGTAAATTGAAGGAGTATGTGAAGTATGAAATACCCAAAATTTTGATAGAATATAATTGATTAACTACTCTATGAATAGAGTGCAGAACATTATCGAAAAGTCTCATTCCTTCAATTTGATGGTCTTGCAGAATATTATGATCAAGCATATCATGCTACACTTATTTCAGGTGAGGCACATTCTGAGGTTGATATCTCCAGCTCCTAGCGTCGGTGTGTCAACACTGTAGCTTCCACGCCTTCGCCCGTGGTCGATGCTGCCCGTCAAAGAATTCGCCAACTCTCGGGGTTAAGTGATTCACAAAAATGACGCCAAAACAAGGTTCTACATCGGATGCAAGAACTGGGGTGCTACCGTTACTACACTGGTGGCACAACATGCTACTGACAGGGTGAAGTGTCCGGAGGGCAAACGAGGTCGATTGACACCCAAGAGGCCAGAAAGTACCCAAACCCTTCATTGAAAAAACCTGGCAAGAGTAAATCCCTACCCCTCGAGGATGAATTTCTTCATGGTGTGGTTAAGATTAATTACCCTCATGACATCCGCCAAACCATGCTTGCAGACATTTATTGTACACCTCAAATCATGAATACATGGGTGAACTATCTGTATGGTCACATGAAAGGACTGATCGCATGACCTACCAGGGAGCAGATTTTCAATAATTTGCATCACCATTTCTCTGCACATCAAGTGGTTCGTAAAATACTGGAACTAATAAAATACAGTTAAATTATACTGGTTCGTAAAGTACAGTAAAAAAAACTGGATACAACAGGGTTCTTCTGCGAGAAACCGTCAGGTTTGCTGAAGAAATAGTGGTTATTTGTGTAGCATACTACATTTAACACACTGTCTGCCCCTGATGACGCCAGTGTGTCTTTGGATAAACTATTTGGTCGGTCTTTGTTTCTATTGCAAAATGTTGTATATTAGGTTTGTTATTGGCATCATCAAAATCTGACTATTGGTGGTAATAGATTGATACCTACATACACTAATTTGTTGGGCCCCGTGCTGGTGTAGTAAATGTGTGAAGGTATGTTATACTGTAATTTACTAACTTGTTATTACAGTTCTTCTCTTGTGTAAATGAAAAGTATGCAAAAAAGATGTAATGCCAACATGTGTTACAAATGATACTTTTTATAGTGTAACATTTTTGATATGTTGGTCTCAAGCATGTTGATCTCTGTTTGATTGAAATTGAAAATATTTGAGGGTGTTACACGACGGAAAGGTGATTGTTAAATGTTGTAACGGGATTTCCCCTCTGTGACGTCTGGATAAACGGTTTCTTGGAAGGTGGGTGGGTTTTTGTTAACCGGAGCTGAAACGGAAAATTCTGGGAAATTGCTGCTTGCACGGCTTAATCACGGCTAGAAGTCTCTAAGGGTTGGTAGCGTGGTCTGGAATGGACCTCCAACCGTTCTCCCCGACTGCAATCTGCAACTGCACCTGAAATAAAGAATCAGGTGGCGTTTCCGCTTCCAGTACTGCAACTGCTCTGTCGGGTCACCGTTTCCACAACTGCTCCGTTGTTTCCGTCTCACTGCAACTGCGGCTGCACCTGAAATGAAGAATCTAGAAGCGTCTCCGCCTCCGACTCTGCAACTATTCCGTCAGGTACTGCCTCTGCATCCGCTCCGCTGCTTTTGTCTCCACTGCAACCACGACTGCACCTGAAATGAAGATTCCGGAAGCGTTTCAGCCTCTGGTACTGCAACTGCTCCGTCGCCGCAACTGCTCCGTCAGGTACCGCCTCCACAGTGGGTCCGTTGATTCCACCTCCGTCTCCGTCTTCTCCGGTGATCTGGGTTCTGGATCACCCTCAGACGTCGTTACAACTTTGTCTTATCCGACCGTCAACTTGTCTCCCTTCTTCTCCGTATTACTTTCTTTTACCGATTACTTTAACTTTATCATAATTTTCCAAGTTCCCTATCGAACACGGAAGAACAACCCGGAATAGGTTTTCAGCTTTATTTCTCAAAGTATACAGTCGGAAGACATAAACTGCAATCATCTGCATGACCTAAGCCGGGGCAAGGGAGTACTCTGCCAAGGGAGAAGGGTCTGAACAGGTCAACGTCAGGACACCAACTCCGCTGTCCGCTCTGAAGCGGGGGCTTTTATAGAAAAAAAAATTACGTGTTTACGTTTTTGTACTCCATTGTTCCGTCTCCGGTTCCGGCTCCGTCTCCGGCTTCAACCATTTAAATTATTCTAAGTTCCAAGCCGGAATACCTTTCTAAAACCATCAATATATAACCGTATGAACCTTTAAACACATTATACATTTTGATAAACCGTTATTCAACCGTAATATCACAAAATATACACGAATTACCTTGGGGAACTTTTGGGAACACCCCAAAACCGTTACAATATTGATTATGTGTGGTGAAATGTGGCTAGTCCAAATCGATTCTGTGATAGCATGTGTGTGATACTTAAACATTAGAACGTATTTAATACCTTTTTCTGAAAATTTGATCAAGACAAAGATTCCTGAAGAACTGGTATACAGTGTTTCCCAACTGAAATATTTCTCATTTTTCAGACACCAAATTCAAATGTACAGTAATTAATGGGATACTGGAATTTTCCGGTTCTAGCCATTAGTGATGTATTGAAATTTCACTACGACAGACTGCAATGAGCTAGTGGAAAAGTTGTAGGAGAAAATCAAGGAAATATATCTAAACATAACAGGACGAAGTGTACAATTGATTCAAAACAGGTAGAGGAATCGGGAAAGCAAATTCTACATAAAAATAGAACTGAAGGAGAGGAGTCGGATGACAAGGGAAAATATTGAATTCTAAAATCTCACATTTTTCCATATCATTAAGAAAAACTAAAAATTCTGGCTGACGAACGAAAAAAAAACATACTAGTGCTATCAGACTCCCGAAGGAGAGGTCTGGGAGATAAGTTGAGAGACAGCACTGATCTCCCACCAAACACGCTCATCTCACAGATAAAGCTATTGATGGAGCAGACATGAGATCCACGAAATGTTGGAAAAGGAGATACTACGAATTCCTGCATGACAGGAAAATCCTGATCATATATGGAAGAATCTGCAGAATCACAGTTAAACAGGACAGGAAAATTTCATACTACACAGAAACATCGGGAAGAAGGCAAGAAACCATAAAAAAACACCTCGAACTGATTAAAGTACATGTACGAGAGACAAACTGGAACTATTGATGACTACAATTTATCCAATTAGTCTGAGAAAAACAGCCGATGTCTTTAATTAAGGCGTCCGAAAGACAAGAACAGATGAGGAAATGAAACCGCAACCAAAGGCATAGAAGCTGATGTTCAGGAAATAAAAAAATACATTCAAGAGAAGTCAACAGGAACTGAAAGCACTGTCATAAACCTCCACACAGAACTCGTTAAAAATACCAGAAAGAAACTTGGAATCAAACAAGATACTCCAAGCAGATCAGTGGGCCGTCATACTCGCATCTAGCGGACGGCATCCATTCAGATGAACACCTGAAATATAAAATTTCGGAACGAATACTGAAGGCATGCATCTATAGATTAACCAACCATAGAAAGAGGACAAGAATAAAAACTCTTCAGAGTTGGGAAGCGGATCGGACAGCGAGCTTGAACACAGCGACCAATCGAGGCACGGCATAACGATCAAGGGTAGGCGGCCCGAAAGCTCCTGACCTGTAGACTGTGCACAAGACATCAGTCAAACGAATGAGTAAACTGCTGAGGAATTATAGTGAAAAAACTGAATGGTGGACGGCCCCAAAGCTGCTGACTTGCAGATTGTTGATCCAAGGAAGTCGAGAGAACTGCCATCAAAAGCAGGCAGCCCAAAAGCTGCTGGCCTTTCTCATGACATCAGCGAATTGAACGAAAATCTGCCAAAGAATACAACAAACTGTACTGAATGGTAGGTGGCTCGAAAGCTGCGAACTGTTGACCTGTGGACAAAGGACCAAACTCATAGTAATCAGATAATCAAGTGAACTGTGGGTAGGTGACTCAAAAGCTGCTGACCACACTCATCAACTTGCAAAGTCCACAGCAGAATTAAACAACCAGAGACAACTGTCGATTGAACAAAATCTCGGAATCACAGAGAAAATGGCAGACCCCCGACAAACAAGTGCCACAATTGCTCCAATGGTAGTGAAACGACAAGGAGCTGAATTGTGAAATATGTGATTACTGGTATCACGTTGCATGTGAATGAACATCTCCAGAAGTATATAAATTCCTAGTAGAAAATGCTGGAGATGATAATCATCACTCCTCCGATACGGTAAAGGTTGTACCAGAGGAGTACATAAGGTGATGGCTACCTTCCCAAGGTACAACAAAACCAAGAGGAGATGAATAAGAGCATAGATACACTGGAGAGCAAAATAAGTGGAGTACAAAGGGACACTGAAGATCTAAAACAAGAAACACCTGCAAACAGTGACGGCCCTGTGAAGAAACAAGATACAATACGAAGCACAATAAATGAGTTCAAGGACACAGAGGAGAGACGCCACCATAAGTAGATTCGGAGAAGAAGGATACATGTGCATAAAAAGGAGGACGAGAAACTGGTCATGTCATGTGCGACACAGTTTGCAATTCAAGCAAAACATAAGACGACACGAAGAAACTGGTCCCACTCAGGGAAATATCAGAATGGAAAAAAGCGACCGACACTAAGTCTCACTGATCAGTAAGGAGTTGTAAAAAGCACTATTCATAAACCTGAGGAAACTAAATGAGGCTGAGGGACCATTAAAAACACAAGGGTAGCTCACGATGAAACTCTGCTACAACGTGAGGATTCAAAAAAGCTTCAGAAAGCAAAAGATCTGACAGCACCAAAAAAGGTTGGTTCAACGAAGTGAAGGGCCAACATGGGCAAGGCGAATAATCAAGTTGGAGGCCCGGGAATCAGATGATGCAGAGTAAGATGTCAGAACAGTGATAGAAATAATGCAAATAATGTACTGTATATAATCATAATTTCAATACGAGACTATGTGGAAATCAATCCGTCAAATGTTTATACATCAACTTTGATAGCCTAATGAATGGATATGAGGAATTCTAAGCACAGATAAAAGCTTGATATCCAATGCTAATTGGACAAAATGAAGTGAAACCGAAAAATCACAAATATAGCATCTAGACTGCAGAGATAACTCTGAAGGAATATCATCCACCGCTTGCTAATAACAAAGAAAGCAAACAATGTAGTTCAAGCCTTGATGAGGAAAATCACGCACTTAGCTGAAAACTATTGAAGGAAATGGTAGTCAACAACCAAAAAAATACAGCCACATTGATGATGGGATATTTCGATCAACCCAATATTTAACTGGGAAAATGTACGAAAATGTACGAAAAAGCTCATCTGAAAATGTGAGAAACAACCCCAAAGCAATATCGGAATACATAAATTCCAAGGCCAAGGTCAAATGTGAATCTCAGACAGGCCTAAAAAAAAAGCAGCCTCTCGGATTTTTTTATTTGCAATTCTCACATAAAAAATAAAAAGTGTTCCCGCCCCTATTTTGAGGATAGTGAATGATCGAGACACCGAATGCAACTTAGGTGTATATTTAACTTACCTTCTTGTTTTCACTCTCCGCCAAATGAGACAAAGATGCTACCAGTTTTCAAAAACAGTTATTCTATGTGGTTACGTGTATGTAATAATACATATAAAATTGTGATCAAGAATTGATTTATTATATTCCTCATGAATACTTCAATGGACATATTAACTGATAGAACGAATCTCCACAATCACTCATCATTGAAATATATTATCAACTGACAGGCTTTGATAATAATACTACTAGTAAACAGAATCATCATGTCTGTGTTGACTGCTAGGATGATGGCACACCAGTAGTGCCAAGTTGCCCGGCCAAGAGGTTTCAAGCCCAAATAAATCAAACTTCTAGAAATGAATTCATTAAAACCATGTGTTATACATGATTTCAATTCTAGAGGCTTTATTTATTGGGGCTTGAATGCGTCTGTGCGCAAGTGTATTTTTCAACCAATCAATAAATCAAATTTATAATCATATGTCGTCCCACCAAAAATAAAAAAATAAAAAGTGCCTCCCTACCCAATTATCTCTTGAGCTGAGGACGGTATTTTTTTGGCAAAATAAAAAAGGAAAAATAAAAAGTCCCTCCCTACCCAGTTTTGACAAAATAGGAGGACGAGAAACAGAAAATTATTTTTTTTTAATATACACAGATGAAAATGAAAACTCTCGCCTAATTGAGAATCAGGAAAAAGCGGGAGTATTCGCCAAATTCTTTACTAGTGTCTACACAGATGAGCCAGTAGGACCGGTACTTGATGTCGAGGTCTGAAAAACACGTCACCGCTTACACCATTGAGAATTGATGGAGACATGGTGGAGCAGGTACTGAATGAGCTCACCTGGCAAATCACCTGGCAAAGATAATATTCCAGCTATCATATTGAAACACTGCAAAAACGAGCTAATAATAACGCTTAACAGCACAGTTGCTACAGAGTCGGTACCAGCAGAATGGAAAACATCAAACATAGCTGCAAACATAGCTTACAAAAAGGGAAATAAAAAAGAAAACAGCCAGGAAACTACATGCCAGTATCACTCACAAGTATACTATGCAAGTGATTTGATACTATGTAAGTGCTTACGCGCATGTAGCAACCTTTCGTCGCAAATACGTGACGATTTACGTTGGTTTGAGCCTGAAATACTCGTTTGAAAAAAAATTCAAAAGATTCCCTAACGATTGTTTTTATAAAAGCAAAGATTCCCTATCGAACATCTAAAAATTCCCTAACGATCTATTTTGTATCCATACAAATTCACGTTGTTTTAATGTTAAACGTGAAATAAAGTACACATTGACATGTAGTTATGTGAAGAAATGATCTTCGGCTATAGATAACATAATATGTTGTGCATATGAGTGTGGGTATATGGGTTATGTGATTATTTGTATTTACTGATACACAACATTGCAAATTTATTCCAACTTCACCTGTAGCCGAAGCTTCGTTTGCGATAGGTTAACACACAAGTGCATAGCTCTATTTATCTAGTACTTATCTATTTTTAATGTGACGTTTCCTGATTTATGCTACATTAATCAACGAATTTACAATGGTGTACAATATGAACCTATGTCGTTAGGGAATCTCATGTAACTCACAATGGGAGTACCTGCGCCAATTGCCAAAGTATCACTTAATTATCTATTTATTTTAGTAATATATGATTAAACTGTGAAAATTGGAATATCTTTTTATGGCAAGGTTGGTCTATATACAGAATGACACACACAATTTGTACCTTTCGATAATGTACCCAATGTATACTTTTAGTTTCGGAAAAGTAATATTGGTGATTCATGCGAGGAACTGCACAGCCAATACTACAGCGCGAATGCCGCATCAGACATATCGTATATATCTTCGCTAAATGTGGCACAGTTACCATACATTGATACAAAACTGCTCTCCTACACACCTTACAAAGTTTTTATTCTAGTGGAGAATTTATTTCTCTAAAAATTTCAGGCACGTCACATGACCATCAAACGCCCTATGTAATAATTCCCAGTGTCTTGTTGTCTCCCCGCAGGGGACTTCTTAAACGCTCTCCGAGACTCCCATGGGGGAAATACTCTTCGACTGGGGGAAAAACTTGGTTTGGAAGAGAAAATACTTTGAACGTGTGTTCTACAGAGCTCGACGTAAATAATTCATTTAATTAATATATTCTGACGAATATTTTCGTCGAAGGGAGCAATTTTCTCGTCACTATCGCCGATTTACATGAACATTAGCATTAGCCTCTGATAGGACATGGAAGAAATATTTTTAGCACATTGTTATTGCGTTCCCTCGCAATAAAATTGCGTTCCCTCGCAATATTATCGCGTTCCCTCGCATTCCTGATCGCATTCCCTCGCGATCTTATTGCATTCCCTCGCAATCCGGATGGCGTTCCCTCGCGATCTTATTGCGTTCCCTCGCAATCCGGATCGCGTTCCCTCGCGATATTATCGAGTTCCCTCGCGATCTTATTGCGTTCCCTCGCATTCTGGATCGCGTTCCCTCGCGATCTTGTAGAATAACCTTTTCAGAAGTCATTGGCGTCAGCACAATGCGAGCTAGGGAACGCGATCCAGAATGCGAGGGAATGCAATAAGATCGCGAGGGAATGCGATAATATCGTGAGGGAATGCGATCCGGATTGCGAGGGAATGCAATAAGATCGCGAGGGAACGTGATCCGGAATGCGAGGGAACGCGATAATATTGCGAGGGAACGCAATATTATTGCGAGGGAACGCAATAATATTGCGAGGGAACGCAATAACCATATGTCGAGAAATATTTCTTCCATGTCCTTTCAGCGGCTCCGTAGTGTCGACTGGATTTGATAATAAATACATAACTACGGTGTGCATTCAGTCAACCAGGTATCACTTTTGTCCCTACTGTCGAGCCATCGCTCACTTTTCACTCTTATGCTTTATGTCAGTGCCTAATTTTCCTTGTTTTGGAGCAGTAAAACTAGCACGTTTGTTACGTTCAATTTTCTGACTGCATCTTTACTTTTATAATCATACGCATTTAGTTTTCGCTGTCACACAACGAGCTAATTTTTTCGAATGCGGAAGATTGAGAACCGTGGTAGCCTATTGATCGTTGGCAATGTGTAAAAGTCAGAATGGGTTCCGAGTTCAACACCATCGCCACAACTATTTCGACGGTACTCAAATTATTCTCATATGGCATATATTTTCGCCTATTTGTACACTATTGACCAAGAACAATTTTACGAATATATTGAATTTTGGGCCAAATAGAAAACAGTGTTGAATTTTATGAACACCTATTTGCAATTTTTTATGGGCGTACTCGATCAGGGACTACTATTCATCATTGTTCATACGAACTATACGGTACCAATTGCTTTCACATCGGTATTCGTCCTGCATAGACATCGTATGTAGGCCTATATAATATGCGCACGGGATTAAATTGAAAACAGTGCTAAAAATGAACGCGCAATTGACTTCTTGCATCCGGGGAGATTTGGTGCTTTGCACCAGGTATGATTCTTGTGATTTTATTGTGTAAACGATTGCTTCTACAATGTGCAGACTAACAGAATCGATTGTCGAACACCACGCGTCACTATGTCTGAATACCGTGACTAAACAGTGCTTTAAATGAAATGCTTTCGTCGACGATTTAATATCTACGGACCGTCTCCTTGATGCATACAAGATGTAAGGAGTCCTATCTGCTGACGCCAGTTGCTGTTGGTAACCCAGACACAACCCAAAGAGGCGGATTTCCTTTGTCGGAAGCCACAAAAGGGTAGTATGAAATATTCAGAAGTCACGCTCTGATGGTCAATTACTGTTCATCTGATGTCTTGCACCAACCCACGCGTGTGAGGCATCAGACCGTGATCTTATTGAAGATGCTCAAAAATGCTCAAGAGAAGGCAGAAATAAAGTTAAGTTCGTGCACGTACTCTTCATGCAGTTTTCATTTTATGTATGAAACTATACTTACAGTCTTGACGTTCTCGGTGCCTCGTGTTTATGCACAGCATGCAGCATTATTTATTTTTCAGGAAGTGCTGCAAAACCGTTAACACATAATATCAACCAAGTAGATGCAAGAGGCTATTCAGAGGGATACTCAGCGGGGGGAAATGCCTATAGGGGGACGGATAATCGATGCGAAGATTATGCAAATTATTACTATACGGGTTTCGACGCATGTCCCGCTATGGTGCTTTGCACTTTATTGAAGATCGATATCGTGCAAGATAATAGTAACAAGACAGTGTCCGGATGGAGGGAGGAGGTGCGCCAGAAGTTACCGCACGCTCTATGGGGGGCTAATATATTTTGCATCTTTGCCCCGTGTTGTAAATCAACTTGCGGAGGTGCCACCAGGATACCCGGGACACATTGTCCGCTTCTGTATAGTGATTGAGGCGCTTGAAGTTCAAAGACGAATATTCCGCAGCGGTAAGTTTTAGCGTTATATCAAATACAGTGCTAGATCTAACCCTGCCGTGAAATTAAAGAAACAATCGGTGTTCAATCTATATCGCTAACTCATCAGAGAAATTAATTTTCAGTTCAGTTGTCACCGCGATGCATTCAACGTGGAAGAAAACAATGTGTTTCGAGGTGTTGTTCTTTACCATTGGAATAGCCGTAGGTCAGTATACCAGCTGGTTTATTAATGAGTTACCTGACTTAATAATGATCATCACGTGAATATGGTAATATTCCTTGAATTAAGTTACTTGTTTACTTATACGTGTTTGAGTTATGTACATGTATGTATATATCATTTTCACACACTAATAATGGTATAGTCGGTTTCTGACAATTCACCCGGAACGTATCCCACAATGACCCCCATGCTGTGATTCGGAAAAAAATATAAAAATAGATAGATAAATAAAGTTTATTGCGAAACACAAGATGAATAGATAGGTATATAGACACAAGATGAATAATTTGGGCCAACCAGTCAGCCAAACATATCTGTAGAGATAAATCTTTGATAACAAAACAAACGAAAATCATACACGAACCATTCAGGGACACGGTGCTGATTCAGGTCCTTCTTCGAGTTTTCACAATTTCCATAAAACAAAATAGTATTCTGATGTATATTATCGCAGATTATATTTATAATATTTTATGCAAGTTCATCAGGACTTCTTTTTTGATGACGGTGTGAGTTATCCCGGTGAAACTTGTCAAACTTCACAATGGAATCAAGCGGCGATTCTCTCTCATATTTCAGACTGTTATCTCGTGAATTGAAATGGTTGACAATCCCATTGTCAATTTTAGCCAGGAATCAAGTAGAGATACCTTTTCTGGATCCGAATACATTCTTTTCTGTATTTGCATGACCAAATCTGGCACATGACAGGTTATTCTTTTTGCATGGTTTGCATAGGGAAGGTAGGAATTGGAACATGTGTGACATATCCAAAGGCCAAAGAAAAAACAATGTAGAGGAACCCGAATGAATCTGAGTATATTTGTTCGGAATTCTCGGAAGTCTTCGACTGCAGCGGTAAACACTTTTGACAATGTTTCATGGCAGGACAATGTTCCCCGTTGCTAGCAACGTTGTTACGTTTGACGGTTGGCATGCTTTTTGTTTCACGGCCGATTGAAAAAAATCAGCGGCGGCGATTCTAACATGAGGTATAATAAAACAAAACACTTATCTACATTGCCTATTACTGAATAAATCTCAATGACATTTCACAATGATATTTCTTACCTGCGTATGCCAACTAGACACTCAGATTCCACATACACTGACATATCAAGTGCCAATTTCCCAAATGACCCACCAAAATCAGACTTTCTAAAAACAGCATAAATAACTCAACTAAAGGATGTAGTCCTGGCTAAATGATGTATATATTCCCACTACAACAGAATAAATTTCCATGTCCAATCTGTAGATGTTAATTGTTGAAAACTGCATTATATGCAACGTTATTAATTTGCGTGAATACAAGGATGGATGACAAAATATAGTTTTCGCCCATGTTCCGGTTCTGAGATGTCAGAATTTGTATTTTATCCAAGAAATTCAATGCTGAATCATAATGAATACCTATCACCATTACCGTAATCGTTTGCATCAATCCAATATGACAGCAAATGCAGTTGCTGCGATTTAGCCGGGGCAAATTAATAGCCGGCCAAATCTATTTGAAGATGACGACGTAGAAGATGGCAGATATTATGATCAATGCTTTTATTTAAAATGTTTCAATATGTATTAATTATGTTCCGCCCACACAAAAAAAGTTAACGTGAAAATAAATATTTCATTGCAAGTCATTATTACGTACTGTATGAAGGGTATAATTATTGTGAATATATAAAAAAAAAAACATTTTCCTTGATAGTGAGCAATTAGGACACACTCTAATATTGAAGCTTTCAAAACTGTGATATTCATGTGTAAAATCAAACCCAACATTGTATCAACAAATTTTCAAAAATATACAGTTGAACTTGAAAGGTACATGTACCATTGTCACGAAGTGTATATCTGCAGGAATCGGCTTTTCACGCTAATTATGTAGCTCTATGGCTGTAGATACAAGTGCCAACAACTCTGAAAAGCATAATTTGTTAGCTTGTACCGTATTCGGTACTGTGACCAGCATCACCTTCCTAACCTTGCACGTTTGCAAATATGCTTAGCCACCCGTTTTAGCGTCCATAATTGTACACACAACCAACGTGATGAAGGCTAGAGGCAGATGTACTTTCTCCTTAAGTTTTACCCAAAATCGTGCCACGCAACTAAGTATGAGTGACGTCTGTGAATGCTGGAAGGGTGAGGTCGTCCTTCCCCTCATTAAGGCCGACCTTACACTCAATGAGGATGAGGTGAGGCTCAATGAGTGTGAGGTGAGACTTAATGAGGGTAAGTAGTGAGTGTAAGAGCTTTCAGAATACAGGCCATACTACCGAACTTCGAAGTACACATATCATTCCCGAGTAGTTAAGAATTGGTGAATCCGGACATCCTGGACCGATATTTCGCCAGTCTTGGGTCAGATCTGTGTTGGTTTCACAACGGGTTCATATGTTTCGCGATGGTTTGCGATTGGAGTGACAAATTTGCCTGCGGGAAGCGAAGTGTAATATTTCTGGTACATGCCTGTTCTAAGATTACCGAACCTATGGTATGATAACCTAATGGCATGATGTGGCTCCTCGTCGTCGTCGGGTTAGTAGCTCTTGAAGCTCACGGTATTTGCATTGTTTTTTTGCATTTTTTTTGTCAAAAAGGTGGTTGTTTTCGATGCAAAGCGGCCATTTTGATCCCTTCATGGTAAAATCTCCGCGAAATTTAGTACTACGAATTAGTGGCAGGAATCGCAACAAATCCCATAAACACTTAGTGATGTACAACAGGCGTCACTTTACCGTTATTGGTGAGTGAACGTTCAGAAGTGTATATATAAAAATATATATTGATTTTGTATTCGAGAAAGTTACCACGAATAGATAACCCAAATTTAGACTCTGGCGGTCGTTTTTAAAAAAAAATATGTTCAGTAACGTTTTTAAAATTAATGCACAAATCTGTACGTTCGCATTTCGAATTTCTGACGGGTTGGCAAGACTTTCTGGAGCAAGATCTCACTTTTTCGAATTGATGTTTATGTGCCACATACAAGTGGTGTGTTCACGACTGGGAACACATTGTGGATAAGCACAACCCAGAAATACACGGTTCACACAGAAGCATTTTTTCAGAAGTTATCATTTCAATGATGAATATGTATGTTGTATGATAAATGGAACAACGCATTTCAAAATATTTACTATTGTATTAATAATTATCATGAAAGTTTTGTCATAAATAAGGAGAGTCGGAAGTATACAGAAGTTCGCTCTTTTTTAAATGACATTCGTCAGCACATGTCGTATTCGTACCTGAGAAAATACAAGATACATATTTGACCATTACGGAAGTACACATCAAATTTGTCGATTTGCACACACATCGACATTAATTTTCAACAACTATGTACATATTAGTTGGACGTGCGTGCTATTCGTAGAGTTATTGTATGGTCGTCTGTAGAGTAGCAAATGCTACATGTACTGTAAGTGTGCTCTTGGCAGTTCAAACAGCAACCGGTGTCGTTTCGTATGAATACGGTAAAAAGATGAATATAAACTACGTTGTCGCCCTATAGATGCAGCGCCTTAATGAAAATGAACCTATTCTCGTTTATCCTAAATTTATGTTAATGTTTATGTTAAATTATTTTTATTTAATTGAGTAGTTTTATTATGTGTCTGCATACTACTATAATAATGGATTGAACTATGAATACATGGGTGTTGCATTATGTAATATCTGATATCATGTATCCTATACACATTACATGTATATAGTAGCATTCAGTGTATAAGGTTAATTAGAGAGAATTTATGTACCTTATAACTACCATCCGGAACTGGGCGCAGGTTTGTTATGCTGCCTATTGGTCTGTATTCTATGAGTAAGAAAATACGTAAGACAGATCGAGTGGCATGTTTTCAGTGGACGAGTAGTAGGCCTACTGAGGGCTACCGCTAACATACGCTATCTGGACCCGAAACTGTTCATGGGACATGTAGACATGATGACAATTTACCTTCTCGAACCCTATACCACGTTATACTCGTTCAAGACGAATACCTGCGAAATAAATGCATGCTCATATGTATGAACACGAGGGCGGATGAATAGGAAATTGGGATTCTACAACATATCCTATTGCATATCCTACGTGCGCACAAGCGTAATGTATCTGGGTCGAGACCAACGTTATAGTTCTTTCTTGCAGTAGTGAGCGCCATTGACGTTTACGTGACGTGCGATGAGTCATGCGATGTCTTCGTGGACGGCGAGGTGGTGGACCGGGCCATCTCGTCCAGTCGGTTAGTCCGCCTGCCGGCGACCGCCCGTCTCGTTGCCGTCAAGGCTACGCAGACTGGTGACCCGACCACCGGCTACATCGAGATGTGGCCAGACTACGATGTCAGCAACCCCCAGCCCTACATCAGTGACCCCGTCTGGAAGTGTTCCCACGAGGAGCAGCCGGGCTGGGCGAACCCGCGCTTTGACGAGACGGACTGGGCACACGCTGCCATCGTGACGTCATACACCGGACCGCGTGGCGAGAGGAGGATATGGTCAAGCACCCAGAGCTGGACCGCCTTTTGTCGATTCTGGCTTCCTAATGGTATAGATCTACTGATGAATATTTATATTTAAATAAATATATCGACGTATAGGGCGTTTTATAACTTGGTGTAGTATAAAACTGGGTTTGCAATAATATTTTGCAATTTTGCCATTTATTGAATGACAGAAGCAAAATGCTACGCCAGTGCTGTCGCGGACAAGATCAAGTGTGCAGCAGACACAATTCATCAGGGCGAATGTGAGCACCGAGGATGCTGCTTCCAAGACACTGGTGTGGATTTTATCCCGAAATGCTACTACGTTTTGAATGGTGAGGACCTAGTCTGAAAGAATCTGAAAGAAATTGATACGAGAAAACACAAGGGGCCGAAACTCGAAAAATTAGCCTTCAGGCTAAGAAAGGTTACCGGATAATATGAGTTTTATTCTTTAGATATCAGCCCGTTTGTCTTGTGACTGTGAAAACAAGGTCACTCGTCAAATTCAAGGTCACAAGGATATTCAGCATATATTATTTTCTGTATGTCCACAACTGATTCTCAAGTTGTAAAGTCAATGATAAGCAAAATATTAGCTATTTTGTTCTCTGACCTTGATAATAAGTTCAAGGTCATGAGATAATTCAGCATATATCATATATCATGTGCACAACTGATTCCTAAGCTGTAAAGTCGATAATAAGCAAGATATTAGCCATTTTGTGCTCTGACCTTGAAAACGAGGTCAGAGGTCATTCAAGGCCATCCAGATATTCGGCATTCCTATATGTCCACAATTTTAACCATTTTGTCCCGTGACCTTCAAAATAAGGTCCAAGTTCAAGTTCATAAAAAATATTCAGCATATAACACTTCTTATTTGTCCGCAACTGATTCCTAAGCTGTAAAGTCGATAATAGGTGAGATATTAGCCATTTCGTTCTCTGACCTCTGAAAATGAGGTGGTCAAATTCAAGGTCGCGGGAATATTCAGCATATATTATTGCCTGTATGTCCACAATTGATTCCTGAGCTGAAAAGTCGATAATAATGGAGATCGATAATAAACCATTTTAAGTTATGACCTTGAAAATACGTTCAATATCAAATTCAAGGTCATGAGAATATCCAGCATATATCATTTCCTGGATGTCATCAATTGATTCCTAAGCTTTAAGGTCCATAATAAGCAAGATATTAGCCATTTTGTGCTCTGATTTTTAAAACGAGGTCAAAGGTCATATTCAAGGTCATCAAAATATTCGGCATACACCATTTCCTATATGCCACAATTGATTCCTAAGCTGTAAAGTCGATAATAAGCGAGATATTAACATTTTGTGTTCTGACCTTGAATATACGATCAAAGGTTAAGTTCAAGGTCATGAGAATATTCAGCATATATCATTTCCTAGATGTCCTCTATTGATTCCTAAGCTGTAAATTTGATGATACACGAGATATTAGCCATTTTGTTCTCTGACCTTGAGAATGAGGTCAAAGCTCAAATTTAAGGTCACCTGAATATTCAGCATATATCTTTTCATATGTACACAATTGTTTCCTAAGCTCTAACCTCAATAAAAAGTGATACATTAGGGATACTGCACCCCACTATAAAGTATAGGAGAATTCAACATGGCAAAGTCCCATTTGGGCCAAGTTTGGGCCAAAATGGCCCAATTCGAACTATTCAAGTACAACGGAACTTACATATCACAGGGATACACATGAGGAGTCTTTTGCATCAATTAGAAAAAAGTTACTGAACAGATCTTGAGGAACCATCAAAATTCAAAATGTGACGGACGGACGGACGACGGACGCAACGCCATGCCAATATTTTATCGGACCAAAGGTCTGGTAACCTAAAAGAGAAAAAAACAAAACAATTCCAACAAGACACGCGAATCAGTCCTTCTTGATACAATAGCAGAAACAGCACTCGATTGTTGTTCAATTCTTTTCTCACCCAAATATCAAAGTTGATGAACTCTGGCATATATATATATATCAGAGAATGGCAATATTAGCAGATCATGTGCAATTCCACTTTGCAGTTCTGCCGGTGGCGACGAATGAACCAATCGTCAGTGACAAAGTTCCCCGGACCTACACGAACTTCGGCCTGGTGCGCACGGCTGGTCCCAGTGCTGCTCGAGACGGGGACAACGCCCTCGTGGGAGCCTACCGCCTGGGCACACCGAAGACCTGCCTCCGGGCCTGCCTGCTGACGTCGTGCAAGTCGATGTACTACCACGACACGGACGGAAGCTGCATCATGTACAAGCAGCAAACGCCCATGTTACTCTCCACTGGAGCTGGATGGTCGTTCTACGAAAGCGCTGAGCCCTAGAGACCCGCGTTTTCGGGCCACGCATTCAATACATGAGTGCGTCAGTGAAAAATGTGGAATGTTTCCTGAATAAACTGTATATATATATAAATATATATATATTCCATGATTGATAACAACGATTAATGTTCCGGTATTAATCAGCATCTTTGAGAGGTCTTTTTGTGAATGTACCTCAATATGTGATATGAAATACTTAGACTTTGTTCAAACATGTACATGCTCATTGGTAAACAAATGTAGTCAGCCCTGGAATCCTGCTCCATCTTTTGAACTGAACTCAATTGCGAAGACATCATCAAACACGGCAAAAGTAATACGGAATTTCACCGATGTTCCATTTCCCGACTGTGTATAATTCGACCATCATGATAACGAAAAACATATACTTATTTGTGAATGCGATGTATTATCATGCATTCTTTCTATCTATGTGCATATGATAATCCTCTGCACGCAGGGCTTGCTGTGTACCTCTATTTCTGATGCCAATGTTGCAGAGTATATATGGCTTATTCAGAAACTGGCATATTTACAAATATACAAAAGGGTATCAGTCGTTTTCATTACCTAATGAACTCACTTCCAATACGTCAGACCGGAAATGATCTAACACTTAATGGTTATTAGTAAGTACTGGAATAGATTGTCAATCTAGAAAGCACAGTAAATTAATTTGGCACCAGGTAATATGTTTAATATATCATGATTCCGAGCAAACGCTAATTAGGACTGAATTTTATGCGGACTGAAAGCGCTCAAGAATACTGCTGTGAAAAGCTTGTTCAATTGTTCATGTTACTCAAAATATTGCTGTGATGCTTTCTCCACACATATCACCACGGATATTAACATATAAATATGTGCAACCAAATTCATGCACTATTATAGTGGGTTGCAAACTTGAATGCACCTTTTTTAAATATTATATATTTACATTGTTCCCGGTATTGCTGGATTTCTAATGTGTAACTAAATCCACTATATAAATGTTTCGAACCTACTATGTACATTTTTTGCTCACCGTTGAGGAGCATATGTCATGGCCGGTGTGTGTGTATGGATGGATGTATGTCACAAACCTGGCACGTATTGTCGGTTTACAAAAGGACGTTTTCATATGGCACGTTTGGTTCAGAATGTTTTTTAGGTTACCGCACTTGGCGTTGCGTCCATCGTCCGTCTACACCAAAGGTCCGATAACCTATTGGCATGGCGTTGCGTCTATCGTTAGTCTCGCCGTCTGGCCGTCCGTCCGGGCAAACCCAGAGGGTTTAGGGGGGGGGGGGGGGGGGGAAGCTGAAAATAGCCCCTAACCATGGTTTAGGCCAAAAGGTCGGGTTTACGAGGAATTTTTCATGATTTCGGAGTAAGTTAAGATAGGGAATTTAACATTGAATTAGCCCGTAAGGTCCATCCGTTCACCCACTCGTATGTCCGGCGTCCGTCCGTCCGTCGTCCACATTTTTTATCTTTGAAGTTTAACGTCAAATCTTTCTGGAATTTTGTACAAAAATCTCTACAAATATTCCAAAATGATCTATTTTGGTTTTTTTTTATTTTCGCAATTTTTTTCAAAATGGCGGCCATTTGTGACTTGAAATTTTGCATTTTTGACGTAAAATAGCTTTGCCGGTCATTTTCTTTGACAATTGTCTGACCACTGTTGAGATTTGTGTTTCCAAAGATTCCCCTCATATACCTCTGTGATCTGTATAAGTTTAATTGTCTTTAAAGACAATGAAACTTTATCTGAGCAGGAATGAAACCATATAATGGTACCTTGCTACTATGACTTTAAATCACTGGTCTGCACGTGACGGCCATTTTTAATTTTTAACGGGTTGCGTGGCGGCCATTTTGATTTTTCGACAGGCAAGTTAAAATTTTTTCCGTCCCAACTCAAGCCACTAAAGATTCGTTTTGAGTGATTTCCAGCCTAAAAAATTACATAGATGTTTTCCCTTTGAAAATTTGGAGCATAGGAGTTTTTCACCCAATTTTTTCTTCATACATGTAATGGGAGCTGTAGGGAGTAAACTCCTACAACACTTCAAGATAGAGCTTAGATAGTGACACATTCAAATGGAAAGTCATATATGGCGAATTTACATGTGAGCTTGAAATTGGCATTTAATGACCGTGAAAGGTCAAAACGGCAATTTTGGTGGAAAAAGTTGTGGTTTAACGCTTAACATTTATTCGTCAGATGAAACTGTACAGTTCAATATACTGTAATTCTCTTAACCAGTGCTGCATATATAGACAGCGATCGTGTGCGATAATGGACAAACTTATTTGGGAATTGACGGGCGTGTGCTACGATTTGTTCGCGGAAAATTGATGAAAGCGAGTTTCTTATTTTTAAGTTACCGGACCTATGGTCCGATAACCTATTGGCATGGCGTTGCGTCCGTCGTCGTCCGTCGTCGTCGTCGTCGTCGTCCTCCACATTTTTATCTTTTTTGTTTACGGGCGAATTTTTCTGAAATTTTGCAGAAAAATACTTAAAAATAATTCAAGAAAGAGGTATTTTTTTAGTTTTTTGATTTTCGCTTTTTCTTCAAAATGGCGGCCGTTTTCGACGAAAAAGGCCTGATTTTGGACTTTGGCGGCCATTTTCTCAAAATCTGTTCAGTAACTTTTTTTCTTTTTGATACATAAGACTCCTCATATGTACTTCTATGATGTCTATAAATTTCGTTGCGCTTGAATCGCTCGAAATGGGCCATTTTGGCCCAAACTCGGCCCAAATGGGGCTTTCCCATGTTAAATTCTCCTATGCTTTATAATGGGACACATTATGCCTAATATCTCACTTGATATTGAGATTAGAGACTAGGAATCAATTGTGGAAATATAGGAAATGATATATGCTGAATATTCTCGTGACCTTGAATTTGACCTCTGACCTCAGTTTCAAGGTCAGAGCACAAAATGGCTTATATCTCGCTTATTATCGACTCTACAGCTTAGGAATCAATTGTGGACATATAGGAAATAATATATGCTGAATATTCTCGTGACCTTGAATTTGACCTCTGACCTCAGTTTCAAGGTCAGAGCACAAAATGGCTTATATCTCGCTTATTATCGACTCTACAGCTTAGGAATCAATTGTGGACATATAGGAAATGATATATGCTGAATATTCTGATGACCTTGAATTTGACCTTCGAACTCATTTTCGAGGTCACAGGACAAAATGGCTAATATCTCGCTTGTTATCGACTTTACAGCTTAGCAATCAATTATGAACATATAGGAAATGATATATGCAGATTATTGTCATGACCTTGAATTTGACCTTTGACCTCATTTTCAAGGTCACAGGACAAAATGGCTAATATCTCACTTATTATCGATTTTACAGCTTAGGAATCAATTGTGGACATATAGGAAATTATATATGCTGAATATTCTCGTGACCTTGAATTTGACCTCTGACCTCATTTTCAAGGTCCAAGGACAAACTGGCTCATATCTAGCTCCTCTATTGACTGTATGGCTTGGGAATCAATTGTGGACATGATATACAAAATGATATACATTGAATATTTTGATGATCTTGAACTTGACCTTTGCCCCTTCGTTTTCAAGGCCACAGCACACAATTGCTAATATCTCTCTGATTATTGAATTTACAGCTTAGCAATCAACTGTGGACATGATATATGCTTAATGTTATATATGCTGAATATTCTCTTGACCTTGAATTCAACCAGTGACCTGGCTAACATCTAAAATATTAAACATTGTCCGGTAACCTATCTTCGGCCCTTGGCCTAATTTATGCTGTTTTAAATATTAGATATCTCCAGCATGATTCAGGCATGCAAACACTGGGAATGCTAATAAATGGACAGCACACAAAACGACTATCCCGAACTGTTACACCTCTTGTGTTTACTACGAAACCGTTTACTTACTCGACTGCAACATTGTCATACTGTGAATCAAGGTAAGTTTCTTTGTTGAATAGTTTTTTAATCAAACCGAATTCAACACCATCTCCACATAAAGTGCGAGAATAATAATAATTTTTAAAAAATATCATAGAACACATCAAGGCCAAGAGGCCTATAGAAGCATTCTCTCAGAACAGGAAAATTGATATGATATGAACATTACGACACATGCATCCAATAAATATTTCATGTAGGCACCCGATATTCACACCAGGGATGTATATTGAGAAGTTCAGCTATCGAAGTAGACACGGTGAGCACGGTGGCCTTTGGGCCCTGTCCTAATAAAATTCATTTGTCTGAAAAATAGTATAGTATTGCAGTTCGTCTAATGATGGTTAAGATAGGCCAGCAGTATTAAACTAAACAATCCATTAATAGAAACGTCGATATTTTGTAATTTCAGTTTGAAAGGATTGCCAGTAATGTTTATTTCTATTATTATTTTTCAGCTGCCAGGAACATTGGAAATATTCCCGTCTCAATGTCAACACCCACCATTTTTTACATTTCGACTGTTGCATGGAATAAGAGCGTAACTGCCAAATTTGTGAAAATGGTTTTATTTGATAGAAATGATCAGAATAACAATACGCAGATTGTGTATAACTTGCTTTGCAAGTCTCGCAAATAATTAGCTTAAAGGTTTGAAAGGCGTATAATGTGCATAGTGGACATTCTTTTGTATGTTTTGCACTGCTTGTGTAGGTGGTTTGCCCGTGTTCACACCTCCACCTGAGCATGCCTCGACACAGTCGACCCTGGTGCCAGCTGCCACCCCTCCACCTGAACATGCCTCGACGCAGTCGACCCCGGTCCAAACTGCCAACTTTGGTATTTTTCTGAGTGCCCCTTTTCCTGAAAGTAATGATTAGCAAAATTTTTGGCCATTATCCCCTTTGTATCATAATTCTGGAGATACATATACAATGGTCTCTCAATAGATAAGCTCAGCTCCATGAGACTTCATGTCATTTGTGTATTCAGTAGATCTCACATGACCCTGTTTGTGAAACAAATTACAGCCACTCTGTTTGTTCCTCGCCGGTATGTCTCCACCTACTTGTGATACGTCATGCCTAGTGGACATTCTTTTGAATGTTTTATACTGCTCTCGTAGGTGGTGTGCCAGCTGCCACCCCTCCACCAGAACATGCCTCGACGCAGTCGACCCTGGTGCCAGCTACCACCCCTCCACCTGAGCATGCCTCGACACAGTCGACCCTGGTGCCAGCTGCCACCCCTCCACCAGAACATGCCTCGACGCAGTCGACCCTGGTGCCAGCTGCCACCCCTCCACCTGAGCATGCCTCGACACAGTCGACCCTGGTGCCAGCTGCCACCCCTCCACCTGAGCATGCCTCGACGCAGTCGACCCTGGTGCAAGCTGCCACCCCTCCACCTGAGCATGCCTCGACGCAGTCGACCCTGGTGCCAGCTGCCACCCCTCCACCTGAGCATGCCTCGACGCAGTCGACCCTGGTGCCAGCTGCCACCCCTCCACCTGAGCATGCCTCGACGCAGTCGACCCTGTTGCCAGCTGCCACCCCTCCACCTGAGCATGCCTCGACGCAGTCGACCATGGTGCCAGCTGCTACCCCTCCACCTGAGCATGCCTCGACACAGTCGACCCTGGTGCCAGCTGCCACCCCTCCACCTGAGAATGCCTCGACACAGTCGACCCTGGTGCCAGCTGCCACCCCTCCACTTGAGCATGCCTCGACGCAGTCGACCCTGGTGCCAGCTGCCACCCCTCCACCTGAGCATGCCTCGACATCTATTCCAGTTGCTAACACTACACAAGGTACACTGGCTCATCCAGAAAAGGTTGCACCAGAGAGAGAGAGAGAGAGAGAGAGAGAGAGAGAGCAAGAAAACGGCAGCAAAATGAAGCCATGTGGAAGGTTTATATCAGGAAGCGTAACAGTAGTCATGGCCTAGAATATACTAGTAAAAGGGGGAAGATTGTTCAATCCAGAGCCATCAAGCCAGGATGTGGCGCGAAATGTACTGCAAGATCACTTCTTGCAGTTGGGCTTGTTGGCAGTCACACAGTAAGTATCAACAAGAAAACATCCAAGTCAGAATCAAGACGAAATTTCTCCATTGCCTCACTTTCGTCAGCAACAGCAAAGGTCAACTCCAAGTCTGCAAGACGTTCTTTTTGTATTCAAAAAAATTTGTCGTGTCGCAGTGGACAAGGCATGTAGAGGCGAGCTCGAGGACAAACGTGGGAAGTCTTCCAAATCCCGGATTCCAGATCTTGTGAAGGATGATATCTGCCCATCACATCGAAAGTTTTGATACCCTTCCCAGTCACTACTGTCGACAGAACACAAAGAAGCAGTACATGTCCAACGACCTCAACATCAACAAAATGTACACAATGTACATGGATCACTGCAGAGAAACAGCAAAAACACCAGCATCAATCAGAGTTTATCGGAAGATCTTCACATCTGAGTATAACATATCATTCCACCAACCGAAGAAGGACAAGTGCAACACCTGTGAAGCGTTCAAAAACAGCACCATGATAGACACATAAGAAACAAAGTACACGCACGGCAGATGAAAGAAGACTACAAAAGAAAAGCTAGAGAAGATGACAAACTAGACGCAGCATGCTTCGATATAGGGCAGGTATTGCAATGCCCGTATAGTCCAGCGAACATATTTTATTATAAACGAAAACTAGCTTGCTACAACCTCAGCCTGTATGATTCGGTACTGAGTCGGGACACTGTTACACGTGGAACCAGACAACAGTTGGGTGAGGATCATCAGAAGTAGGCATTTGCTTACTGCAATTCCTGCAAGCCAGAAGCAATGACGGCAAGGAGAGCGCCGTTTTATTTTCAGAAAACTGCGGTGGACAAAACCGCAACAAGTATATTGCTTCCTTGTAATATTTCATCGTCCACAACCCTAGCAACAATATCAGAAGCATCACGCATGGGTTCATGGAAAAGGGACAGACGGAAAACGATTCTATTCACGCCTGCATCGAAATGGAAGAGAGAAAAGTGAACAATGTCTATGTACCAAGTCAGTACTATGCCCTAGCAAGGAGTGCGAGGAAAAGCAAAGCCCCATACGCAGTCACGGAGATGTCTCAAGATAAATTCTTCGACCTCAAACATCTCGCCGAGAAGTTGAACAACTTCCGATATGACGAAACTGGCAAGAAGTTCAAATGGACAGAACTGAAGTCCATGAGGATCAGCACACATAATCAGGGTACACCGCACACATTTTTCAAGAAACAACTGCTATGTAGACAGCGACGTGAAAATCAAAGCTCCGCACATACTTGAATGGTGTTCTACTGAACCACAAATGACATAAATCTGCAAGCATATGAGCATATTTGAAGAAATATCTGACGGAAACTGCTTAGAAATGTTCAGGATTTCGTGGACAACTTGGCGGTGGATGCGGGCGGGACCAAAATATGACAAAACTCCAGGGAATATCGACGGAGTTCTATTTTATATATGACCATGGAATATTCGGACACTGAACTGGGATACTCCAAACCTGTTGTTTTGCTTCTGGAAATATTACCGAAATAAAAAACAGCCACGATCACAAAAACTGTCAGAATTAGCTAACATGAGCAGTGTACACATCCGGGTAGCGCTTGTAGCTTTCAATACTATACGCAACTCTTCGTTTACACCCAGTGCAATACAAACCCCATGAAATAGATATATGACAAGTACATAAGTACCTAATCACAAGCCACAAGGCTACTGAGTTGATGGTATCCTCGGGGACAGATTTAACGACCGCCAGCAGTGACACCGACTCAGTGGTATGAATGTAAGAATCAATCTATTACCACCAATATATTCAGATTTTGATGATGTTAATAACAAACGTAAAGTACAACATTTTGCAATAGAAACAAAGCCCGACCAAATAGTTTGTCCAAAGACACACTGTCGTCATCAGGGGCAGACAGTGTGTTAAATGTAGTTGTTTCTACTGTACACCTGATGGAATTATTATACAACTGCCCAACAACCTACGAAAAAATTAGAAATCCAATACAAACCCTATGAAATAGATATATGACAAGTACATAAGTACCTAATCACAAGCCAAAAGGCTACTGAGTTGATGGTATCCTCGGGGACAGATATAACGTCCGCCAGCAGTGACACCGACTCAGTGGTATGAATGTAAGAATCAATCTATTACCACCAATATATTCAGATTTTGATGATGTTAATAACAAACGTAAAGTACAACATTTTGCAATAGAAACAAAGCCCGACCGAATAGTTTGTCCAAAGACACACTGTCGTCATCAGGGGCAGACAGTGTGTTAAATGTAGTTGTTTCTACTGTACACCTGATGGAATTAGTATACAACTGCCCCACAACCTACGAAAAAATTAGAAATCCAATACAAACCCTATGAAATAGATATATGACAAGTACCTAAGTACCTAATCACAAGCCAAAAGGCTACTGAGTTGATGGTATCCTCGGGGACAGATATAACGTCCGCCAGCAGTGACACCGACTCAGTGGTATGAATGTAAGAATCAATCTATTACCACCAATATATTCAGATTTTGATGATGTTAATAACAAACGTAAAGTACAACATTTTGCAATAGAAACAAAGCCCGACCAAATAGTTTATCCAAAGACACACTGGCGTCACGAGGGGCAGACAGTGTGTTAGATGTATTTGTTTCTACTGTACACCTGATTGAATTAGTATACAACTACCCAACAACCTACGAAAAATATTATAAATCCAACACAAACCTCATGGAATAGATATATGACAAGTACATAAGTACCTAATCACAAGCCAAAAGGCTACTGAATCCTCTATCAGAATCCTCTTTTGACTGCTCATTGATTACCGCGTGTTTATCAATAAAGTAGTAATGCATCTAATCAAAACAATATGATGTCTGTCACATTTTCACATAAAATTACCAGTTACATACAGGTGGGCCAGTATGTAGGGCAGTATGAATGTTCACTAGTAATGTGTATTTTCATGCAATGGTACTTCTGTACTTAGATTAATCTTTATGTATGCTCAAATATCCCTCTTCGGTTCTGTAGTAGGTTTTGCAAGCGATTATCTATGTAATCAAATGCATGTATGGTACTGTATGATTGTAATATCGATAATTCGTGTGATGTTGTTGAAATATTTAGAGAGCTTTAACATTTAGGAAAAAATCTTGTTACAGATTGTGTCAATGGTTATATTTATTGGCCAGCGCATGGTCTTCTAAGTTTGCTTAAAATGAGACCCATGGAGGGTAGATATGAATGGGCCCGGTCCTGCTATCATTCGTTGAATATAGTAATCTCAACAAAGGATCACAGCAATTTCAAAAATAATATCTCTGATTGTTTCCATGAGGTTTTACATTTTAATCTTGTGAGTAAACGCAAATACTGTGAGAGCTTTGCGATATTTATTGATTTACCGTAATACATACGCATGCCGTAGCGCCACAAAAATATTGAGCTAAATTTCTGATGTTGACAGAAAAATTACCAAAGGTTGCCAACTTTTATGGTTTACGATATAAAAATGATAAAATGTGATGAAAATTTTTTTTTTTACGCCAAAATAGACGCATAAACTATCAATTTGATCCAAAACATTGAATCATTGAATGTTATAGATATACATCTATATTGTGTTCTTTTTTTGACATTAGAGCGTTGGGGGCCTCTACATGTCTATGTGCTGACTTTTTTTATGGAGGTTTCATGCCAATCTATCGACGCACGTTTTGGCATGTAAACGTTTAGATACCTACTTCAAATGAGGATTTCCTTCGTCCTTGACATAAAATCTCTCGAGTTGATGGGAAACTTTGACTATTCCACAGATATATCAGGCATGAGTCGATGTGCTAGGTTTGAGAAAATTACGTAAAATGTTCAAATTATCTAAAAACGTCCCAAAATGGCGGAGCCGATGGAAATTGACGTTCCCAGAATGCAAAGCAAATTTTACCACAATCACGCGTATTTTGGAACACAATTTCTGTTCAGCAATTCGTGCATGCATACATGCATGTGGGCATCTGCATGTGGACATTTTTGGCGTTATGAAGTAAACACAACGATTCGTCTGCGATGCCACGGCTACATTTACCGTAATTTGACGTATTTTATAAAATGACAATTAAGCAGGTGTCTTTTTATTTTTAACTGGTATTTTGATTTGCCCAGTAAAGGCATGTGTTTGGATATTTCTGATGATATCAGATGCAGATATTCCTCATAATTTCCAATGTTTTGAGGATATTTTAATGAGGTTCCATATCATTTCAGCAGGCGTATCTGTTCAATTGATCGATTTTAAAATAAATGTTTATTTATTAGTAATATGAATGGAGTAAGCATTATCCTAGTATACGGAAATGAATTGGAATTATGTAGGTGATAAAATTATGGCTTCTTTTTTTTTGGGGGGGGGGGGGGGGGAGGGTAACAATGTGTAAGATACATTCAGCTGTCGTGGTGCTGATGTGGTCAAGCTCTAATGTCGTCTTCCGCAGTTTGCTGCATTTTCTTGTTGTTTATTATATGGAGGATAATGAGCAATTTAATCAATAAATTAAGGTTATTATTCACATAAACTTTCCCATCCCAACATATGTCCACTGGCCACAAAAACAATTCTCTCCACTGCAAGTTACTTGTTTATGTACAATCGACATTGTACAGTAATGTTGTGTATCACCAATTCTGGTCAGCAGTGATTTGTTGCATTATTGTAAAAATATGTACAGTACAAGTCATGGTCTACCATCATGAATGACAGCATAATTTATTGCACTGTTTGTTGTTTTGTGCGCAATTATGTTTGAATTCGGAGTTTATTAGCTGTTTGTCTATTGGATACAGGAATATTATTTAGAAAATAATGCAGGTGCCGGATGTGAATAATATTGTCATAAGTTATTTTACCTCATAAATCTATGTGGATTGAAGTTACCAAGTTGTACAATGTAAGAAGAATTTCTTGTCGTATTGAAATAAACTGTGTTGACATTCCAATACCCCGTCGTCACTTTTATCAGCTTATCAAAACAACATGGATAAGGCCTGAATACGGATCTAAGAATTGGGATTACGATTACATAGATCTAGTTTGATTTGAGACGGACGCTGTGATTGGTCTGAAGGTGGTCACGTGTCATAATAGAAAGACCATTGTAGTTCGGTATAATAATAACCTGTCTGACAAACAATAGCTTTTTTAGCGGAGTTTTATAATTTTAACACAGTTGTGCATATTTCATTAGTGCATTGAGAATTGTTTTCTTATGAATATAACTTCCATAGTAATTGTGATGGCAAATCCATGGTTCTGCCAAATGGTTATGTAGGTGGATACTTTTTTTGGTTATTTATCAGAGGAAAACACTATTACAGTGCTTTATACAATAATTTGCGATCATAATATTATTTTTATTATCAATAAATCGATAGATATAATATTCGTAACCAGAGGCAAAAGGGCGTAAAAACATCCGAATTGTTGGTTTGAGAACAAATAGGGCGTACATGTACATCGAGATACGCCCTTTTCACATTCACTACTTCTGGTGGTACATGGGCGTAAGTCAGTGATATCAGTTGTTCACAGATTTATTTTAAATTCAGGAGATGTATTAAAAAACTATCCTATTTGGCAGTTGTAACAAAGCCCTGCATTAACAAAATCCGAATAATGCTCACTGAAATAAATAAAAACAGTGCTCCTGAAAATTACTTAAATTATGACTTACGCCCTTGTTCCGTGCAGTCGATTTGCAAGATGTACAAGTTGTGTAATTTGACATTAAGATCGAAGATATCCCTGAAATCATAACTGATGTTTTTGGACTATATCAAGTCGGGAAGAAAAACTTTGCATAATCATGTCGATACAGACAACCGGATAATTTGGTCTGCAGTCAGGGATCAACTCAGATCGAGTTAAACAAGCTTCAACTAATAGGACTGTAAAGTCACATGATATCATCGTGTGATTTTGGTGACAAACAAACATTTTCTGGAATATATATATTGACGACCATTATCAGATAACGATAGAGCCTATAAAATATCGTTTTATAAACTAGAGAATCATACCTTTCCAGCGATACCCAAAAATGTTGGGCCCTTCGGTGGTGCAACGAAATCACATTTTCCTAGTGTGGGCTCCTGAACTAACTTCTTGAACTCGGAAGTGTCATTGCAGATCAGACACAACTAGGCCTATTTAAAGAAAATACTATTTAGTAATAAATATGTCGACAGTATTTTAAACTCCAGCATAACAAAACTAACTATGTTCTTTTGCCTAGAAATATGATAAAATATTATGGTCCTGGTTATCAAATACAGGTACATTTTCTGATAAGCGTATAGTGTTAACCATGTCAATATTCATTCAGTGTTCGTGTACTATGAGTCACATATATGTTTGTTATATATTCAATCATCACATAATAAGTGCTGTATTTACTGACAAAGTAGTCCATGTGTTTATCCTGACATCTAAGAGGCAAAGGAAAAGATTCAAAGTTTTTTCTGTCCATTTATGGTATTTTGAGTAAGACATTGCTCGAGCTAGAACGCTAATACCATATTTGGTTAGGTTCGTCGCAGCCTGATCGATAGGAGAGGAGTGTATATCAAGCTACTCTGATCTATCACATTACACATTAGTCACGTAGTCTTCTGGTCAGGTTACCTCGCGGGTATATGCTGTCGTATTCTTTCGAAATATATATTCTTATTTTATGATAAAAATTGTTAACGTGGTCTATATAAATAAGAGTAGCCAAAGGCATATAATCGAAATCCAGCATCGCAATTTCGTGAGACAAGCCATCATCTGGACCAACCACAGAGACTGCCATAAAGAGAAATTCTGAGAAAATTGTCATGCCACACACTTATGCTCCAGGGTAAACACACTCCAAGGAACTAAGCAAAGATGCCTGCCGCTGGGACACCCGTGGTCATAGACATCGGCTCGCAGTGGACCCGGGTAGGGTTTGCCCGGGAGTCCGCCCCAAACGTCGTCCTCAAATCGGCCTCAGTCACCGAACAGGTCAGAGTCACGTCCCGGGGAACTGAGCGAGATCAGTAGGCATGTTGTGATGCCATATATACATGTACACGCTGCAGTTTTGACCAGATTTCCATGACGTGACCTCTCTTTCCTCAGTGTCCGGTGAACGGGGGCCTGGTGACGGACTGGGCGGCCCTCGAGGCCGTGCTGCGCCAGGCGTACGAGAAGCTCGGAGTGGCTCCTGGAGATGGAGCAGGTGCAGGTGAATGCTTTGCTCCAATCGTGCTTGTTGGTATAGTTTTCCTCAATCATTACCAGATCTATCTTAGTTGGAAATCGCACCTCTCTGTATGTTAATTGTATATGTAGCCCCGGTGTATATCTCGTGCTGTAGCTGCTCTTCGAGAAGTTTCGAGTCCTGGCCCTGTACGCCACCGGCCGTGACACGGGCGTGGTGGTCGAGTCCGGACATGGCGTCACACAGGTCGTCCCCGTCAGCAAAGGTAGGCTTACCTATGTATATTACACTCTATCTCAACATATCCTAACTCAATATACATGTGTATATAAAACATGGGGTAAATAGTATTTAGTGTCTTATCAGTGGCACGCATTTTGTTGTAAAACCCACTAGATTTATCACTGACACAATATGGAGCTAATATGTGCTATGTAATTCGGTAGGTTACGCTGTGTCTGGAGCAATGAACACGTCCAACTTCGCAGGACGATTCTTGACAGATTATTTGACCAAACTGCTGAGGGGATAACACGAAAATCTGACGACAGAAAGTAAAGTAACGTTTACTTAGTCCGACAAAATGAATTCCCACGGACAGAAGTAGGAATCAGAATATCTAGCATTCTGTTTCTTGTGACATGGAACTATTTTGAGTATATACAATTTCAGTGTGACAATAGTGCATACTATTATTTTATGTAACAGAAATGCTTAAGCTTGTATCAGAATAGACAACATATAATGCAGACACATTATTGTCCTGATGGTTTACATTTGCTCAGATTATTGAATTGGCATAATTTTTTGTCGGTTGTAGACCTATGTATGAAAGTAATCCAAGTAGCTCCCTGCAAGTGCATGTGTTGTGGCCACAAATGTGTCCGTAAAGTTCGACATTAAGTACCTCAGAGTTCCGCACACATGTTCAGATGCATTCATACAAAAATAACATAAATACACAGGTAATCTGCTTGTAATAGGAATTTGAATGGTATTGGTGATGGCGATTCATTTGTGCCACGTTTCACCATCTTGGATGTGATTTAGACGTGTTTGAGCTTGATTTGCACGTTTTGTAATTTCAGTACTGTGAGTTATTACGATAATCAACAAAAGGGGTCGCAGCACCAGATCAGAACCGTGTTATGATTTACTGAGTACATAGGTCCCTATCAGATGAGAGCCCCCCCTCTATAAAGACTCCCCCCTCTGGAATGGCTTTTTTCCTATGGCGCTAGGATGATTTTAACATGCAAATGAACCCCTCTAACAGGACTTCCCGTAGCTAAGACCTTCATTTTGTGGCTGAAGGGTAGGTCTTAAATTGAAGGGGACCACTATCGCCGTTCCCCTTCTCTCCACTTTACCAGAGGAAGAATTTGTCAGTGTTTCGTGAAGCGACACCTACCGATTGTAGTCGCGATTTCGTAACTATCACAAACACCACAATAATCACTCACGTGGAAACATGGGTTCATAATTCGTATTGGGAACGTTATGCTTGTGGCACAGCTCTCGATGTTAACGATAGCAAGGTGCGTACTTGATAAGCGATCGATGATGAACATATCTGCCGAAATCCAAATGTGTCGGTTAAAGTAATATGCTCTGAGATCGATATTATCATCGGAAACCATGTTAACTGGCCACGTTGTCCTGGCACGTATATCCTACGGATGGTATTCTGCGTTTCCTGCTATTTTCAATCAGGATTTTAAAATGTGACAGACGGATTAAAAAACTTAAATTCATACAGTGAACCAGTGGTATTAAAGCGCAGCGTACCCTAAGTGGACTGCATGTGTTGTTATAATTATGTATTCAATATAAGCTACTAGGAGTTGCTCACATGGGAGAGGCTATTATAAGTCTACACTATAGTCCTACATGTTAATTGAGTCCCCATAACTGTATGCCCTAATAATGACTTAAATTATAATAGGTAGGATAATGGTTCAGAGTCATAAATCAGAGTGAAGCTATCCCAGCTAAAATGTTAATTCATATAACAAGTAATTAACGTTAGCGTATTCACATACATGTATTTGTTCTCCATTTCATCTTCCGGTCTTGGAACTCTTTAACCACGCTGGTCAATCATGACGCATCCGACCATAATTGACCATGTTCATATATGTTTGGAGACTTCCATCATATTTTTTAAAACTAATCTTGTTTGCTCTGGGGACAGTGGCGTCCAGTATCAAGGAGCGACTGCGTATCGTGGAAACGGACGCGGCGGCCGGGGCCCGGAGTGGTCCAGACAAAGAGTTCCAACTCCCGGACGGCACCAAGCTCGAGGTCAGCAGCGAGGTCTACAAGTGTCCGGAGTCCTTGATATCTCCCTCCACCGTCGGTACGCATACACGTACAACTCGTACAGCTTAGTATATGTAGCGTTAGGCCTATTCATGCATTGCCTCACTTATATTCTTGTTATAACAAGCAAGGCCGTCATTCATTCAACAACAACTGAATTATCCACCACAGCAAACAAGCACGCCATCATCATATTTACGCTGATTCGCATCGATCGAATATTCGGAATAAGCATGTCATGCTCTATCGTTCAGGATTGTGCGGGAAGGGGCTACCACGACTCATCCACGAGGTCATCCAGAAGTGTGACGCGTCAATCCGCGAGGCTCTGTACCGAGCCGTGGTGCTGTCTGGTGGCAACTTATGCTTCCCAGGTAACTAATAATTACCACGTAAATATATACTTAATCGGCACTGAAAGAAATGTATCTCTTCAAAAAAAAATAATTGAAACTTTGCTAGGCTATGATCATCAATTACACATCTGGATCATGAGTCTCAGTCTGCTTCTCTGCACTTAGCATGAAAATGTACTAATTACCTAAATAACAATTATTTTGAAAAATATATAATACTAATCATCTCACCCCCTGGTTCGTACAGGACTGAAGGAGCGGGTGACGGCTGAGTTAAAGGCCTTAGTGGCCCCGGGGATGGCCGTAGACGTGTCGACCCCGAGCACTGAGCACGCGGCGTGGCTGGGCGGCTCCATACTCGCCTCCCTGGACACGTTCCAGCCAATGTTGCTCACCCTCGAGGAGTACAAAAAGTCCGGCCCTGGCGCCGTCCATGACAAGTTCGTGGTCGCCAAGCCCGTTTAGAGATGGAGAGAGGTGGAGCGGCTTTGAGAGATCTATGTTAGCGGTCTTACGTGAATATTTTCATATAAATACATGTAGGTGAAGGTATATGAATAGCTTTTTGATACGGCATGACTATGTCTCAACTTATATATTTAGGCTATACGATATGTAAATAGACCTGTATTGTAGAATGCTATTTCCAAAACATAAACTGCAAATCATCATTAAACTCAATTTCATTGTGTGAGGATTTATTCTGTGTTGTGTTTTTGCATTGTGGCAATGTTACGAGCACATTCATGATTTTGTTCTTATAATAATGTATATTTTATACGATCATATGTAATCGTATAATTGTATCAACTATGTTTTTTGTACATCTACTTTGCTCATATGACTGGGGCTGACACTTCTCAAATGTCCAATGTGTGTCCATTGTGTTCGCATTTTCGTGTCCAACACTGTCTGGAATTCATCGCTTTTGCACATCATCTACAGTTGTTTACTAAACAGGTATGCAGTGGAAACAACTACATTTTACACACTGTCTGCTCCAGATGACGCCATTGTCTCTTGGGAAAATTATTTGGTCGGGCTTTATTTGTATTCCAAAATGTATTTTAGGTTTGTTATTGACATCATCAACATTTGGTTGTATTGGTGATAATAATTTGAGGTCTACACGAGATATGTCAAAACCATATCAAATAACATTTGCGAAGCAGCACAAAATAAATTGGCTTTACAGTCACAAAATCGGAAGAAGTTGTTTTCAGACAAAATTCATTGTCTTCCGAGATCCGAACAACCAAGCTCCAACCTAACATGGCTGTGGAATTCGCTGACATACCCAATAATGTTACAGTCAAAAATCTTTGGGTCTGCCTTGTGTCTAATGACTGTCTAGGGTGGTTAAGAATTGTAACCACCATCTGAGACCACTTGGAAGAATAAACAGTATATTACACAAGATGCCTACAAGCGAGCCGTAAACGCAGTAGTCATCAGCAGTCTTGACTACCGCAATGCGCTGTACCTCGATGCGCTTGATTACTGCAATGCGCTGTCAAATATTCCACTATCAAATATAGATAAATTGCAACACAATTGAAATCGGGCTGTGAGAATCGTGAGATAACTCGAGTGACACCACTCCTCATCTGTATTATCTTCAGGACCTGCTACAAATACATTCCCGTGACTCCCGTCTTCGTCAGCATAACAACAATGAGCTCCATCCACAGATCCCAAACAGAAATGTTGGTGCGTCAGCGTTCCAGGTATTGGACCTCGTCTGTGAAACGAGTTGTCATCAGAACTCCGGACCACTGTAAAATTTGTTTTCTTTCAGGAGGAAGTTAAAAAGTCACCTATGGACCTGCCATTATTATAGTCATTAAATATCACATTATTTTTTATCATGTCTAAAAACTACTTTTAACAACGCCTACTTTGACTGTTGTATTATTACCGTGGAGAATTTATCCCGTAAAGAATTTATCATAAGTTCACAGGTCTGGTTATTTTATTTGTAGTGCACAGATTGAACATTTGTTCTGTTTTGCGCAGTTACAAGCATCACAATAATAATATTTAAATTCACCCGAATTACAAAGGACACAATAATTTATTTTTTATTTGATAACAATTCATTATCTGATAATATATGGCTATTCGCTATCTGATAGTCAATTTATTTTTAGGCCGCGATTGTGGTGTTATGCCTATTAATACTAGTAGTCAAATTGTATGAATAAACTAGCGCCACCTGGCGACTCTTGAAGGCAATAATAGGGGCGTTATGACACGGCGTTATGTCGAAGCACGTTCGTCATTTGTCTAGCCGGTATAAGGTATACGAACACATATAGGATTGCCATTTAACTCCATTATAGCGTTTTATGAGAGAAATCACTTTCAAAATGTTTCAATTTTCATAAAATTTCAGTATGTTGAAGCAATATATATAACTTACAAAATATTAAAAAATCAGCACATGTTGTTGGAATAGATCAAACGCTACAAGCATTTGACTGTTAGCTGCTGACACCTGGCGAATTCCTCAGAAAGCAAACTCCCAGAAAGGGCCGGTTTGTTTATATGTATTCATGCGCACAGTAACAGCTCCAATCAACATGAAAATTCACATGTACATAGAGGAATACCCATAATACCACTATACAAACCAAAACAGAGACATTTTAAAGTGATACATGTGCATTTGGAGGAGAAACTGGGAGTTTTTAAATAATATAGTACTTTGATGCCTCATTTTGACCATATAAGGAAATCAATACAGGTCCATAACCTAAATAATGGCAATTTTCTTCACATTTTACAATTATAACACCCCACATACAGAGGTGATAATCCCCAATTATTGAGCTCTTATGTGAAAAGGGAAGACTTGTAGAGAAGAAATAAAACAGTGATTTTTGCACTTAAGAAAGGAAATATTTTGAACAAAAAAGTGAGATTTTCTTTGGAAATTTTGATTTGACGCCCGATCAAACATGCTCAAGGACAATTTGGGGTTTGTTTCAGATAAATGTATTATTCACCCATATATTACCATCAGTTTGATTCCCCTTAGACTAAATATGTCAAAATTTTAAAAGAGTTGGTAGTCCTACCCCGCTGCTTAGCACCAAACACTTTCTACCATACTGCTGTCTACACCAATAGTATTCAAATGTCGCAAAATGCTACCACCACACTCTCAATATAGTATATTTCTAAATTAAGCAAAAATTCCAAGGTTTTAATCTTGACAAAACACAAAAACGTAGACAATGTGTTGAAAATATGGTTTCTGTAAGCCAGAGATCACCGACATTAGGTCACATAGGTGCCTTGTACAGGGGACTAATTTATGTGCTGTATGAAATTTATTTATAAAACACATTTATATGATGGACTGCAATCGATCAAACGGCAGGAGACACATATGGGGTCAAAAATGTGGTTCTACGGCAATATCGAAAAAAAAATATGGTAAAAAAATCGGAAAAATGCGTACTTGACCAGATATGGTGCCAAAATTGCAAATAATATACCAAATGCATTCTGCAATGCCTAACCTAGCTTATTTATGATCGACTATATAGGTTATGGTGATGAATTTCAGAGACACCTAGTATTATCCACCGTTCAATTTTTGGTGGCCATTTCGACACCTTTTTCGGTTAGGCTGTGTCTGAGTCCAGTAGTCCTCAGTGAAAGTGTATAATATTTTACAGTGATTTGAAATATTGGTTACTATATGAAAATAAAGAAAATAAAAAGGCACTAACTCCATGTCTTTAGCATTCAAGGGGGGGGGGGGGATAAACACCGCCGCTATTAGCATGTAGCTATAATCCTACATATGTAATAAAAATCCACGTGAACGAAAACTATGGTTGCAGTGGTGAAAAATTCATGAATACCGCACACTATCCACACACAAATTAAAGAAATGCCACAAAACCTGCTAAAAATCTATAATACACAAAATTCCATGTCCTCGGTTTAGGTATACGAACACATATAGGATTGCCATTTAACTCCATTATAGCGTTTTATGAGAGAAATCACTTTCAAAATGTTTCAATTTTCATAAAATTTCAGTATGTTGAAGCAATATATATAACTTACAAAATATTAAAAAATCAGCACATGTTGTTGGAATAGATCAAACGCTACAAGCATTTGACTGTTAGCTGCTGACACCTGGCGAATTCCTCAGAAAGCAAACTCCCAGAAAGGGCCGGTTTGTTTATATGTATTCATGCGCACAGTAACAGCTCCAATCAACATGAAAATTCACATGTACATAGAGGAATACCCATAATACCACTATACAAACCAAAACAGAGACATTTTAAAGTGATACATGTGCATTTGGAGGAGAAACTGGGAGTTTTTAAATAATATAGTACTTTGATGCCTCATTTTGACCATATAAGGAAATCAATACAGGTCCATAACCTAAATAATGGCAATTTTCTTCACATTTTACAATTATAACACCCCACATACAGAGGTGATAATCCCCAATTATTGAGCTCTTATGTGAAAAGGGAAGACTTGTAGAGAAGAAATAAAACAGTGATTTTTGCACTTAAGAAAGGAAATATTTTGAACAAAAAAGTGAGATTTTCTTTGGAAATTTTGATTTGACGCCCGATCAAACATGCTCAAGGACAATTTGGGGTTTGTTTCAGATAAATGTATTATTCACCCATATATTACCATCAGTTTGATTCCCCTTGGACTAAATATGTCAAAATTTTAAAAGAGTTGGTAGTCCTACCCCGCTGCTTAGCACCAAACACTTTCTACCATACTGCTGTCTACACCAATAGTATTCAAATGTCGCAAAATGCTACCACCACACTCTCAATATAGTATATTTCTAAATTAAGCAAAAATTCCAAGGTTTTAATCTTGACAAAACACAAAAACGTAGACAATGTGTTGAAAATATGGTTTCTGTAAGCCAGAGATCACCGACATTAGGTCACATAGGTGCCTTGTACAGGGGACTAATTTATGTGCTGTATGAAATTTATTTATAAAACACATTTATATGATGGACTGCAATCGATCAAACGGCAGGAGACACATATGGGGTCAAAAATGTGGTTCTACGGCAATATCGAAAAAAAAATATGGTAAAAAAATCGGAAAAATGCGTACTTGACCAGATATGGTGCCAAAATTGCAAATAATATACCAAATGCATTCTGCAATGCCTAACCTAGCTTATTTATGATCGACTATATAGGTTATGGTGATGAATTTCAGAGACACCTAGTATTATCCACCGTTCAATTTTTGGTGGCCATTTCGACACCTTTTTCGGTTAGGCTGTGTCTGAGTCCAGTAGTCCTCAGTGAAAGTGTATAATATTTTACAGTGATTTGAAATATTGGTTACTATATGAAAATAAAGAAAATAAAAAGGCACTAACTCCATGTCTTTAGCATTCAAGGGGGGGGGGGGGGGATAAACACCGCCGCTATTAGCATGTAGCTATAATCCTACATATGTAATAAAAATCCACGTGAACGAAAACTATGGTTGCAGTGGTGAAAAATTCATGAATACCGCACACTATCCACACACAAATTAAAGAAATGCCACAAAACCTGCTAAAAATCTATAATACACAAAATTCCATGTCCTCGGTTTAGGTATACGAACACATATAGGATTGCCATTTAACTCCATTATAGCGTTTTATGAGAGAAATCACTTTCAAAATGTTTCAATTTTCATAAAATTTCAGTATGTTGAAGCAATATATATAACTTACAAAATATTAAAAAATCAGCACATGTTGTTGGAATAGATCAAACGCTACAAGCATTTGACTGTTAGCTGCTGACACCTGGCGAATTCCTCAGAAAGCAAACTCCCAGAAAGGGCCGGTTTGTTTATATGTATTCATGCGCACAGTAACAGCTCCAATCAACATGAAAATTCACATGTACATAGAGGAATACCCATAATACCACTATACAAACCAAAACAGAGACATTTTAAAGTGATACATGTGCATTTGGAGGAGAAACTGGGAGTTTTTAAATAATATAGTACTTTGATGCCTCATTTTGACCATATAAGGAAATCAATACAGGTCCATAACCTAAATAATGGCAATTTTCTTCACATTTTACAATTATAACACCCCACATACAGAGGTGATAATCCCCAATTATTGAGCTCTTATGTGAAAAGGGAAGACTTGTAGAGAAGAAATAAAACAGTGATTTTTGCACTTAAGAAAGGAAATATTTTGAACAAAAAAGTGAGATTTTCTTTGGAAATTTTGATTTGACGCCCGATCAAACATGCTCAAGGACAATTTGGGGTTTGTTTCAGATAAATGTATTATTCACCCATATATTACCATCAGTTTGATTCCCCTTGGACTAAATATGTCAAAATTTTAAAAGAGTTGGTAGTCCTACCCCGCTGCTTAGCACCAAACACTTTCTACCATACTGCTGTCTACACCAATAGTATTCAAATGTCGCAAAATGCTACCACCACACTCTCAATATAGTATATTTCTAAATTAAGCAAAAATTCCAAGGTTTTAATCTTGACAAAACACAAAAACGTAGACAATGTGTTGAAAATATGGTTTCTGTAAGCCAGAGATCACCGACATTAGGTCACATAGGTGCCTTGTACAGGGGACTAATTTATGTGCTGTATGAAATTTATTTATAAAACACATTTATATGATGGACTGCAATCGATCAAACGGCAGGAGACACATATGGGGTCAAAAATGTGGTTCTACGGCAATATCGAAAAAAAAATATGGTAAAAAAATCGGAAAAATGCGTACTTGACCAGATATGGTGCCAAAATTGCAAATAATATACCAAATGCATTCTGCAATGCCTAACCTAGCTTATTTATGATCAACTATATAGGTTGTGGTGATGAATTTCAGAGACACCTAGTATTATCCACCGTTCAATTTTTGGTGGCCATTTCGACACCTTTTTCGGTTAGGCTGTGTCTGAGTCCAGTAGTCCTCAGTGAAAGTGTATAATATTTTACAGTGATTTGAAATATTGGTTACTATATGAAAATAAAAAGGCACTAACTCCATGTCTTTAGCATTCAAGGGGGGGGGGGGATAAACACCGCCGCTATTAGCATGTAGCTATAATCCTACATATGTAATAAAAATCCACGTGAACGAAAACTATGGTTGCAATGGTGAAAAATTCATGAATACCGCACACTATCCACACACAAATTAAAGAAATGCCACAAAACCTGCTAAAAATCTATAATACACAAAATTCCATGTCCTCGGTTTAGGTATACGAACACATATAGGATTGCCATTTAACTCCATTATAGCGTTTTATGAGAGAAATCACTTTCAAAATGTTTCAATTTTCATAAAATTTCAGTATGTTGAAGCAATATATATAACTTACAAAATATTAAAAAATCAGCACATGTTGTTGGAATAGATCAAACGCTACAAGCATTTGACTGTTAGCTGCTGACACCTGGCGAATTCCTCAGAAAGCAAACTCCCAGAAAGGGCCGGTTTGTTTATATGTATTCATGCGCACAGTAACAGCTCCAATCAACATGAAAATTCACATGTACATAGAGGAATACCCATAATACCACTATACAAACCAAAACAGAGACATTTTAAAGTGATACATGTGCATTTGGAGGAGAAACTGGGAGTTTTTAAATAATATAGTACTTTGATGCCTCATTTTGACCATATAAGGAAATCAATACAGGTCCATAACCATAAATGTTGTGGAATCAGATATTTTTCGTGATAGTTGATAGGTCAAGTAAGTCACACAATTTGTAGTTAACAATTATAACAAACAGCAATATGTAATTAGGAGTTTGCTAATGATTAATTATCCGGTGATGATACCGGCTTGGCATTGGCCAAACGGAAACGGAAGCCACGTCACCCTCCAAGGGTCTGTTCTTCACAACCTTCGAAGATCAGCGTTGGGCGCTGGCTATTGTTTAAAAAAACATGTACTGATCCTTAATGTTCGTGAAACTTTGTACACTTTGAAACATGGCTGCATCGAGGAAACGACAACAGTAATAAAACATGTCATAACAATAATCTATATTGCCTAAATAAACTCCAGAAAATAAAAGAACAATGATTGTACAATCATGTACCGGTACTGTGTATTTTCACGCTGATTTCTGAATCAAGCGAATAGGCCTGGATGTAGCGCCTTGCAGTTCTATGGTCAGGGCGAAGAATTTGTCTCAATTATCTCCATCTCAATAAATAATATCGGTTTGCCTGAACGTTCATGAAAGACATGTCCTTCGAATTTAAGGTTGCCAGAAGAAAAAACAATATTTGTGTCCTCGTGTTCTATCCGTTATGATCGGAACGACGACCGTGGAATGGACACGGTTATGATGTAGTTGCTTCATGACGATAGGAGATACCGTGAAGTGTTAGTGTATCACGCTGTAAATCGTGCTCCGACACAAATATCAGTTAAGGTAGTCCGCTCCAAACAGTGAGGGGAGGGGGTCAAAGTGTTTTTTTAAAAAAATAAATGACTGTACCAATATATACTAGAGCTTCAAAATTACATATTTTATAGAGAAACTGATTAGCATCCTAAAACTGAAAAGAAAATAGGGGGTCACCGTATCCGTTCGCATAGAAAACACGATGCAAGATGTGAATATGGACAAAACAATGTGCAAAAATGCCATAATTTATGTCATTTTAGGTAAATGTTTGTGAATTTGAACGAATATGTCGAAGAAACCAGCACGGTGACCCCCTATTTTCTTTTCAGTATTAGGATGCTGATCAGTTACTCTATAAAATATGTCATTTTGAAGAGATAATATTCAAGAAATAACTTTTAAATTTTGATTCTTCGTTACCTCACTGTTTGTAACGGACTACGTTAATGCACGACAAGAGCCCTGCAGATTTGATCACGGTACCAAATCCATGGCATTTGGAGCATATATATCTTTTAAACATTCTGACATGTTTCATTAGGTAACTGGACATTAAAGTACCGCCAGCATTATTTTAGTGATATGAGCATTCTGGCTTTTGATTGGGTATACTCATCGTGACACTGTTGCCTTATATTACATGTATACCAGGACAGCTGTGTACTTAGGGCGTACATGAATACCACAAACAATCATATAACACACAATCTTGATGGCGCTGATAGGTTTGAATACTTTTCTTTTATTCACCTTACGGACATTAATGAATAAAAACTAATAAGATCCATACATGTGCCGAAAATTGATATTGGCGATTGATTGAATACCTGTGTCCTCACACTGGACATAAGAAGTACCACCCTATATGGAATAAAAACCCCACTGCCTTCTAAACTCACTGATTTTGGTCCAAAAAATGAAGAAAAATAACTATTTCGCTGTTGGTGTATATAAAACAGTTCCTGGTATTGTAGCTGAGAAACGTTGAATATCATTAAACGTGTTTCTCGTTGTCCAGTGTGTGTACATTGTGCTTGCAATTTCGTGTCTTAGTAGCTTTTGGCTTGTGATTAGTACTTGTGTACTTGTCATACATCTATTCCACGGGGTTTGTTTCGGATCTCTAAATTATTTTTCAAAGGTTGCTGGGCAGTTGTATGCTAATTTCATCAAGTGTCCAGTGAAAACAACTACATTTAACACACTGTCTGCCCCTGATGACACCAGTGTGTCATTGGATAAACTATTTGGTCGGGCTTTGTTTCCATTCCAGTGTTGTACTTAACATCTGTTACTGGCATCATCAAAATCTAGATATTTTGATGGATACCACTGAGCCGGTGTCACTGCTGGTGGACGTTAAATCTTTCGCCGAGAATACCATAAACTCAGTAGCCTTCTGGCTTGTGATTAGGTACTTATGTACTTGTCATGTATCTATCCCATGAGGTTTGTTTCGGATTTCTAAATAGTTTTATAGGTTGTTGAGCAGTTGTATGTTAATTCCATCAGGTGTACAGTAGAAACAACTACATTTAACACACTGTCTGCCCCTGATGGCGCCAGTGTGTCTTTGGATAAGCTAAATGGTCGGGCTGTGTTTCTGTTGCAAAATGTTATATTTTACTTTTGATATTGGCATCATCAAAATCTAGTTGCATTGGAGAAATTAGATTGATACTTATTTTTTAATAAAATTTTCTTTAGAATACTCCGTTTGTTTTAAGTTGTTCCACGACTGGAGATAGTGACTGGTTTTAGATTTCGATGCATTTTTTTTCTCTTAAAGTTGGAATCAATTTTAAAATCAGCCAAATTTAGCATTCTTGTTTGTCACGCAAACTTGAAACTACATCTCGAGAGAGTCAGGAATATAAAGAAAATATGCACAGTTCGACAACAGATACTCAGAAAATTGCCATCAATCGTGCATGAAAACAGTGGATAGATAATGATCGGCCTGCCTACATTGCCGGTTGCCACAGTATCTACACAAATACCAATGACGTCACGAGACTGTGTGTAGAAATCGCTTGCAAGGCGGGCCACTTTGAAGAAAAAAATGATTTGAATCTTGATTTGGCAACTCTATTTAGGCATGTAATACACATTTTCAGACCCAAATTTGTACGATATCTTATTCTAGACAAAATAAAGCTATCGCAGAATGAATAAATTTTGTCAATTCTAAAAGTGATTCTAACTTTAACTACATCTCGTAAATGGCATCATTCAACATGATACTGATTTTACAACCAGCTGTAATGTAGAGGGTATATACATGCAAGAACGGAATAAAAAGATGACTTTCAGTATCACCAATGAAAACAAAATGTGTTATTTAAAAAATGGTGCTGGTCAACAACAACAACAACAACAATAGATTTGGCGAGATGTGGCATTAATTCATGATTGTTATGCAAAATATAAACAACATGTAATGACATGCAAGTGAATGATGCGCTAGCGCTGGAGATACATTATTTGCAGTGATTATTCATTTTCAACCCAACCACGCGTCAGGTGTAAAGGCGGCCAGAGATCAGCCAGGGGCCCCGCGCGCCGTGTTGCTGTGAGAAACACGGTCTTCTCAGGCCAGCTAGTTACAAAACTAACAAAAATCTCTGTATTATGCAGGGAAAAAATCACCAGAAAGGTTACAGATCGACGATGGGCAATAACAGTGGCGCGTTGGCCGTATGGTAATTCATAGAGCCACAAGGCAAATGCTGGCAAATAAAAATACAGAGCGCGCGTGGTGCTGGGTCGCCTCTACTTGTTGTGGCGCTTTTTATGTCTTGAGTTATTTAAAAATGAAAGATTTGTCTTCGCTGAAAAAAGAGAAGGCTCTTAGTCAGTGTGAGATGGAAAAGACATGATACCCCGGTGACAATGGGAGTCTTTCTCCACGGGTTTGCCGAGGCGGCCATGCATGCAGAGAAGAACACCACGCGCTGGCTTGATGGACCCGCGCAGGGCCTTCGAGTCCGTGGGAACGACGCGCAAAGTGAAGCCGAAGGCCTCGACAAGTGCGCTGCGACATATGTACTGAATAGATAGGATGTCAGATGGAGATGGACAGACAAAGACGTATACAGTTTAGCGGTTATTTAGACGTGAGCTGTATGATGCGCTACAGACGGAGGGGTGATCGCGCCTAGGCACGGTTTCCCAGGACCTGTGTGACCCCGAGTAATACCCCTGTCGTCTTCCGAGACAACACGTGCAGCCGCCAACAAGTGGCCACATATGGTCATCAGCTGCAAAGTCATAACTGACACCTGTGGTGCTGCTGCCTGCAACAGGTCCGTAGTCAATACCCACCAGAATCACCATGGCACCCACCGCAAGTCGACATGCTACCGATTTACGATCATTGACCATAACGGGGGTTTCCGAAGCTCGCTAGAGTAATGGGAGCGTCAAATCTCAGCACAACGTCAATTATTGGTGATGCTTTCTAGATTTTTGTGCAATCTCAAGCGAGGTGGATTTTTTGGTGTTTAGTCACAATAGTGTTTCCAAGGTCAAAATATAAACCAATTTTCATTTATCTTTCATACATATTAAAATCGTTCTGTATAATAGACAGGCTGATATTTTTAAACACTTTGTTTAGTATCATACATGGAATGTGAGTCATTACCATGATATGCTGTGGTGGCTGTCTGGGGAGGAAATCACATCGACTCTGAGCGTGGGAGACTTCATATTTGTGGTTTTTCTTTCACACACATATACTTTTCAGTGTAGGTTACTTCCTCTTGATGATCTAAGATGTCAAAGGCACGAACACATTTGCGGAGACTTGAATTTCCGCCCAAGATTCAAAAGTTTTGCCGAGATATTCAGGGCGCCAGCGTAGATCAATAAATCAAGCGAAACGGTGATATCCAAATATGAATTTATAACCTCGAGTTTATCGGGACACACATTCCGACACTTAGGGTCCTTGTGTGTGTTTGTTTTACTTCTAGTATGTTTAATTTTCCCACACAGTATTATGCGATGTTACCTAAACAGTACGTACGAAGACATTTAACTCGCGTGTGACCTGAGATTGATAAGAGCCTATAGAAGACGATCTTCTATCGCTGACATTGTGCTGTACATGTAATACGACATGAAACTCTACTCACTCTATAGCTAACAAACTCCCTCCTATCCAATAATATTTGTACATTGATCATCACTATATACACATTACTATATGCAATTAAAACGTTTGTACCTACTAAACTAGGATTTATTTGAAGAGGATTCGTGTGATCATTAGTAGTTTCTGGACATCATTTGCATCAGAAACCCATTCTCTAATCCGTGCATGATGGGTGCATATTCAAATACAAATTGTTGGAATAGAAAACACTAGCGATGAACAAACATACATGCCAAGGAGCTAATCTGAGAAAACCGTGTGACAACAGAGATCCAATATTATTTACATTCCGGCAATTCACACTTGGAGGCTTCAAAGTATTCCAAACAGCTTTGACTATCTACCATGATTGATCTTTTTTTGCATTAATTTATTTAATTTGTAAACTGTGTGATTGATAATATTGCGTAATATGAATATGATGAAGATATTTTGGCCCGTTGTGTCTGTGACTCGCTAGGGGGCGGTAAATTCATGATTTTGGCAACAACCCGGTTGGTGGCGCTACTGTTTATAATACAAGCCGGTTCCAGTTTCTCCTCGTGCTAGTGAAGTCGGCCACACGCGCTCTACTTGTGACCAAAACGCTTCCAATACAATTTTCGTTCATGTATGTTTATGTGCATGTCGAACTTGAATTCACGCAATTTAACGATATTAACAAGGGAACATATATGTATGTTTTCATTTGCATATTGAACAGAGCCTCAAGACGAGAGCTGGAGGACAGTGATTATACATGCGTTATAGCTTGACTGGTAGATATATTTTCACAAAAGATGCCTTTTTTTTGGCTGACTAAAGTTGTAAACATTCACTTTTGTCAGACACTTCGTATTGTCAGAAGGGTTCATCCATATAATTCTTTAAACGAGCACAGAAATGAAATTTTCATGTTTTTCTTTCATTTAGGAAGGCGACATGTACCTTCTTTAGCAATCGTTATGTAACTAAATGATGACATACACATGAGGTGGAAATGGTGTTATAACTTTACCAGTTAGTACCATATTCTAGAGTCTCGTATGCCCATTTCAGGTAACAGCGATGACCAATCCCATTTCTTGAGTTAACGGTCAGAAACGGAGGATATCATGCACAGTATGTGTGTAAGTCCTGTATCTAATGGGTAGTGCCCCTTGTTTTAGGGTCATCCACAGAGATACACGTTAGATACGTTGAAGTGGACGTTGGCAGCTTCGGGTAGACTCTTGAAAACTTTTACGACTCTGCTTTATGGACGTTAACTGGGACCTGGTCAAAGCGATACACGACTTTGTTGGTGCGCTAAGAGGGCTCTGTTGTTTGACGTGCGGCGCCAAATTGTTCTGTAACGATTTATTAATCAGCTCTTGTCTCTGATTGTATTCAACGAGGTTTCGAGATAGAACGGAGGTCAGTTCGTTCCCAGGTTAGGTCCTCTCTCCACCTTAGGTCAGTTTTTTTTTCAAAAGCTATAAGACCACTTATTGAGCGGCCCTGCACGAAGTCGACTTTCAACACTTGACCACCAGATCAAAGGCGGTCCATGACGCAAAACCCCATGGTGGTGTTTTGCAATATTGCGCAATGCCGTCAGAATCACAATCGAGTACCTCGGGTAGAAAGACAAGAGAGCACGCGTTACAGCATAAGCAATATTTGTGCAGCTCTTCAGCGAACGTTGCAACGTGAAGTAATGGAATTAAAATGTGACTAAAAGTTATCAAGAGCGGGTTGTGATTTCGACCGCCATTAGATCATTGCCTCGTTATGGACGTTCAAGCACGATGAATGTGCGAACCTCCTTCGTTATTTCACCACTAACGATAGAAGAGGGGTGTCACTGAATATCATGCAAGCTGACGACTCAAAAGGTGTATTTTGTATTGGTTTATGACTTGTTCCCAAAACGTGAATCATTGTGTGTATATGGGAGTGCACCCGTCATTTCACGACCTGTTATAAGACAGTGACCCGTAAGACATTTCACCCGAATGAGTACGTGGAATAGACGATCCATGCAACTTCAAAATGGGCACCTTGTTATTAAGTTGTCCAATTTTATAACATATATGTAATGTATTTGCATGCGCTAATTTCTAACTCAAACGACACGTACAGTATGCAATGATCACGTTTCATTACACCCAATCAGACCCCGGGATATTTAGCACGTGTCACATAAGCCGGTTGCGTTGACAACGCTTTCCAATTGTGGGTGGTCACGTGAAATTACAAGCCGGCATATATACGAGGTATACATTATAAGGAATTCCCCGCGACCCAGGGCACATAAATTACACTCATTTCACCGGAAATCTGCGGTTGTTCTCCCATTCCGCTTCGATTGTGCCATAATATGCGGCATGAGCCGTAAATGATTCTACCCACGTGCTTGCACGGAAGTGACGTCATTTGGTGCTCGAAAGCTTCAAGGTCAATGTGTTTCGAGAGGTTGATGTTTCAAACCCAACTGGTATCAAGCTATCATGTGGGAAAATACATGCAGTGTCCTTTTATCTGTCTTTCAGGGTATATTTCCAAAACACCTAACTGACTTTTAATTAGAATCAGGAAAATTAACGGGTTTGCAAATACAACAACAACCTATACTTCAAACCCATGAAACAACCAGTGAATGAGTGGAGTGTGTAGTTATTGTACCCAAAAGTGGCATCTGCATTGCTATGGGTATTAAGAATATTCCTGTTTTGAGATATATGAGCAGGAGTATGAGGCTATTAATTACAGGAGTTGTGTGATCTGTACGACTCTAGAACCCGGAGCAAGGGGTAATGATATTCGTACAGACGAGGTGATATGGGTGCGACTGGGATGATAACAGGTTTCGGTTGTATATTCGCAGCACATAACGGACTGAATTACTTAATCGTTCGTGTTTTACACACATTATTGTATCAAATTCAAATTTCGTGCTGGTATATTTGCTATGTATGACGCTTTGAGTTATGTTAAGAGGGATAGTACATGTCAATGGGTACAATAACCGATGCACAAGTACATCATGTGTTAATATTATACACTTCTCATGCAGTAATCAACAACTTCGAGAAGAAGCTTTTCACGAACAGATTTTTTATTCAAAAATTCATATTAGGCTAAAAAAAAATAGATTTGTGTGTGACTTGCTTTGCGCTTCTCTACATGTATGTAGTGATATATAATTTCTTGAAGGAACCAATATCCGAGCACAAGGTATTCCGAGCGAACAAAACCGAGTCCGTTATCCAATCTCGAAGTCTATTGTTAGGCAAAGTTTATAAAACTGTATGGAACTTCATGAACCTCCATTAAATGGCCAGGAGATGAAATCAGGTGTTCCGGAAAGAGTGAGCATTTCCTGCCCCACATGTGGCACCCTTTATGAGTTCCAAAACATTCACATGCAAACAGGTCATGCTGCATACTGGTGATTGATTGCACTTATCAACCAGATTGTGATGGCGTTCATAGAATTTCTTGAAAGCAGCTATTAGTCTTGTTAAAACATATCCTTGTCGCAGCAGTTTAGAAACTAGTCTCAATCTTCTCTCCTGGGGACTCAAACACATCGTGTCCGACTTATTCCAACTTCGGAATGCGCGTGTGACACTCGCTCTGTACATTTACTGATATTTAGAATTGACAATTGACTTGAGATTTATAGGTTTAAAGATGATGATGTATCATGTTGGAATGAGTATGAGGTGTGTTGGGATGCGTAGCACTAGAGCACTACTGTAATGACTGGGCGGGAACCTGTGCGTCCTCCCTTTAATCAGGGATGTATTTATGTCGATTGAGGTATGTCCCTCTTAGAGGCATTCGCGTGCAAATCTGAACATATGTTCCAGTTCATGAAATGTGTCAACGTCCTTAAAAAATTGATGCACATGTCCACAGTGACTTCTCTATATCCAGTATGTGCTTGTTCATGTGCATACCTGGTGTGTCTATACATGGATTGACAGACTATGTGTGAATGTGGTGTCTGAGATGAATCACGAAACATGTATTGTTGCTGTATGAAATACAATCCAAAAACTGTTTCACCATTGAACATCAACGAATTATCGCCCGACAGACCGTGAGAGATGGGAAGACAGATAACCAAGTCATGTGGGATTCTACACCGGTGATTTGTAAAGCATGTTGTCAGTTAATTATGTGCAAATTCGTGATAGAGTGCTGGACAGCGGAGCGATAACACACTGTCTTTGGTGCTTGAGGAACGAAAATTGTGACACTACAGCAATCATCCACAATAAGCGTACACTGCAAATTACAGTGTGCTCCATGCCTGTGTCTCACACTTCATCTTCAAGACCGACCAGATCCTCCGAGCAAACTTGTCCTCAGTGACATGCACAGTTCCTTATCTTATCCCTTTTGACCATAATTGGACATAATCGAGCACCAACACAAAGAAACGCTGAAAGTTTTGGGTCTTTAAGACTGACGTTAAAAGTGGCAAACAATAATTAGGTTTCTTAGCGGCCACGTGTGCCAAGAGGTGCTCGCTCGGGAGGATTCATTATCAGCATATCACGGAAGAGATGAAGTTAATTTCCGGCGAGGAAAATACACGAAATATGCTGGAATCTGACAAACGTATAATTACGTAGGCTATATCCCGCACTTGTACGTACCACTGCTAGGTGGCGAGGCTAAGACAAGATATCAAACAAGATAACGAGTTGTCATTCACTGGGATCAGTCGTTATATGTGGTACAAAAACAGTGGTACAAATGAATTTGAAATGCATATTAATCAAATACTAAAAAAATCATAGATCTGTGTATAGATTTATTTACATGTTCTCGGACAATAGGCTACATCTAGACCGGCGATATATGATATAAGTGTAGGCTACTAAGATGGTATCGCAATTACCATGCATTGATATTCTTGCCGCCACCCCGCCTATCTCTCCCCCCCCCCCCTCTCTTCAAACGTTACTGAATCAATTTTTTCAAGAAGAGAAGAAATACTCCAGAAATACCGCTGATATATGAACAACTGAGTTGATTCATGAGTGGGTGAAATATGATTTCATACAATGAGTTTACTTATTAGGTAGAAATGTTGAATTTGTGCTTCATCTGATAACTCGACGCAAAAACTATCTATATTTAAAATTGTTTATCGTTTATGGTCAACAGTGTTTACCATTGTTTTCGTCTGTATGTTTGTAGATTTCTTGTGGTGTCCCTGTTGCTGGTACTGCCGCGGTTCACGCGCTCAGTACGTGTTCTGGTCAGTCACGTGATCCCATGCACGTGGTCTCGTCGAGCGCGTCCCGTTCGTGCGCACAAACTATCGAACGTCCGCTCGTGCGAGCACACACCGTCGAACGCTCTCTGTGAACCCCGCAGGACAATTCTGAAGCAACTAGGATTGTGTAACAATCATGGGGTCGACACTTACCATTATAGTGTCAAAGTATGCAGACATTTTTGTCAAATAGTAGACCAATATGAATTCACATGAAATTGTCAATCACATGTGCATAAATATAACGTTAGTCCACCATGTTCAATGATTTCACATTTATCACCGTCTCAATTAGACATGCAATTAATAATTGTCGTCCAACCGTAGAAGCAAAAAAATAATACATTGCAGTCGGATAATTAATCTCTTACATTGAAAGATAAATCATGTCCACGTAATAAATGCTGGTGGGAAAACCTGCAAGAAGAATATTGTATTGACAACCGAGATAACCGAATCGGACCCTTTTCTCCAAACATGCGTATTAATTAATCTTCCCGTTATTGTCCTGACATGGGCCGCTCAATAAACCAAACTGACCCCTGAATCAATCACGGACCTAGGACTGTTCACGAGGACGTGTCTGGCGAGTCGCGACCACGTACCAACTCCACGAGATCTTTGATTTTATTTGTATTTCCCACCCTCGACGAACCCCACAACTCAAGTATGACAGGATGACAGGCGAATTAGCGATCTTACGTTAATACGGTTACGGATGCGTGATTTCACGACTGAATATATAATCAACCAATGGGACTGCGTAAAAATGACGGTCACGGTCGAATGGCGTTCGTCATGACCGTTCTGTCTCTATTTTCAATGAGGAGACTCTACTAATGTGACGAATATATGCATGAGGCAATTTCAGCTGAGCGCAACTCGTGCATATCCCCGAGAGCGATCACCCGATATAAACAACTGCACTGTTGAAGAACACTGATGTTCGTTCTGGCCATGCATACCGTAGTACAAAGAGAAAAATTCCCTGAATAAAATCCTTTTTGACCGCGATTCAGATACGGATAAAAATATCATCGTGCACGTTGGCATACTGCACCAGAGAGCCAAACGGGAGCTTTCTATACATTTTTAAATATCCATTGATAATGTGGGCAATCTAAAAGCGTGGAAGGCGACGCGTACATGTGCATGGGTGTATGCACTGGGGATAGGTTTTGGGGCTGGGTCCTAACGGAAAGTATGTTACATTTATAAACCTAATATTTGTATATTGATAAAAACATGTCATTTTCGACCATGATCACAGAAAAGTGGTACTTCTACAAGTCCAATATTTGCGCCACTCCAAAATCACCGTCAGAAATGTTATACTTTACATGCGTCCATTTCCACGATTAAAATTACGGATATGTTTTCGTCATTGACACATACATGCACATTTAAAGTTTGAGGGAACCCATGTGGCCATATAATCAGTTAGTACTGTAATGACGTGCTAACATCCCTCACCTCCTTGACATAATTCTGTTATCGAGCACATCACAATAAATCAGCAATGCTTCGTATAACATCTTGTCTATAATTATAGACATTATATATGTTTCAGTGATTTGACAGAAAAGTATGTTTTCCTTCACAAACATTCAACTTTAGTTGAATGATATGTGGGAACTATGTCTTATAAACATGTCCGTATCCGTCTACTCACTACTCTTGTGTTGTTTTCATATGTAAGTACAGTAAAATATTAAACAGTTTTCCATGTGTGATAAGAAAGTCTCGCGGCATTTACATATTCAGTACCATCAGTCATTGAAAATAGAGACATGACGGTCACGACGAACGCCATAAGACCGTGACCGTCCTCTTCTCGCTAGCCCATTGGTGGATTATATATTCAGTTGTGAATTCACGCATCCGTAACCGTATTAACGTAAGATCGCTACTGTAACGTCAGAGGACACAGTCGAGAGTTTACCGAGGGTTTTTTGCGTGTATGGGCCTGGCGTTTTACGTGTATGATCCCACATATATTATACCGTGGTATGTGCATGCATATCCACGCAAGGGCCTTATTTTACTCACCCAATACATCGCTATTTCCTCATTGAAATTACCAGGACAACATGTAATTTCCTTGTGTGAAGCCACCTCATTCGACATGAAATCTACTCTGTTTGCCGGCTTTCACGCGGAAATTTTCAAATCAAATTGCAATAGAGAATTCAAACGGGACAAAATTACCGTTGGTGTGGGAGGGGTAATGGACATAGTGAGACCTGACCAGGGCTTTGAACATTCCTTACTAGTGGATGATGTGTAATTTCAGTTGGGTTTCAGCCCGTCCAGCTCTGTGTGCCTAACGTGACGGTGATCGAGGCCATTGTTTCCAATGCGGGTCTCCATTGAATGTCTACGTGTTGCAACAAAAGATTGGACCATCGCACTACCCCCAAATTACACAGAACTGGGTCCCACTGGTAATTAGTTGACCTTGTCGTGCATATATACTTGGGCAAAGTTCGGGTCGTTAACGGTAGACTGAACTATTTATATTCGATTATGAAGACACTTCTTTAAGTAGCCCTTTTGTCCAGTTGAACCGTCTTGCCCGTTCTCGGTCAAAGTCCCTCATTTAGCGCCGGTATCCGCCTGGTAGTTCCATAATAGCAGAAATACATAAGACCATTTGAATTCAATCAGTGAAGAATTTCAATTAATGTCGGATGTAGGTATTGTGGGGTATTACAATAACTACCGGGAGAAGTTCGGTAGTCAGTGAGGGAGGTACGCCACCCAAAGTGCAATATAATTGTACCATTGGAAATTGTCAAAGATACGCTTTATCGACATGGGACCTATATCTGCAGGTATATAGTCAGGTCCATTTTGTACACCTTTTTGTATGGGTAAAATAATTATGCACAGTTTGCGGGGGACATAAATCTTCACCAAAATCTCATGAATGGAAGAAATGCAAAAGATTTGTACTTAGTCGGTTCTTCGTAGCTTTGAACCATATCACAAAAAAGACATTGAAAGGTGGGCATCATATTCTCCCATGACCAGATTTATGCATTGAACATGCGGGTGCCTTCCAGTCATTTGAGGGTTAAATGGTATTTTAGTGACGGTCATTTACATAATGTACCATGCTAATGGAACATATATTGTTTTCCTACATGTTTATTTGATCAGTGCTCGCATATGGAATACTTAAATGAGACCATACGTTTTAGTGTCACTACAGACATTAACTGCGTCCCAAGTTCGTATGGCACGAATTTCTCAGATCCATTAATTCAACCCCACCCGCACCCCCAAGTATGGTGATATGTCATGGGCTTCGTGGCAAAACTTTCCCCTGATGCCATATAATTTATTATCAGAGACGCTACCTGTTTAAATGACGATTGCACAATATATCTGGCAGTTATATGTTTACGAGTCTCTGGTCCTGTTGTTGTTTTATCACACACTCTGCAAAAATACGACTTTGCATCTCCCTGGGCTTTGTTGTGATTTGTCGAAGCAAGACGCAAAAAGCCTGTAGGATTCAGTGGTTTCTGTTTACTTCTTGTTTATTGCTAGATGCTGCACAAAAGAACACACGCAAAGCAGCGATACAACTTGAAAGAAGTTATTCTTGTTGAGAACGTACATTGTAGTGAGATACGGATTGTGAACTAAAGTCCAATCAGAGGAGCTTTGATTTCTTGGGAACGAATATAACTTGACCAAGTTCAGATATGACTTTGTCAAATTCTTTCGTCACGCCGAATAATTAATTTCAATCAGTAGGTACCTAAAAGTAGCAGTAATAGTAGAAGTGAGTAAGTTTATTATAGTGACATCTGGTGATGACATTTTGTCGAAAAAAACGTGGTACATACACCAGCCAGACTATGTGGCTTATAAATCGCTGTGGATTGACCACGAGCATGTATGACTTATTATTTTTGTTTCAGCAATGGAAAGGTTATAACCTGGTATCATCAAGAACTCCGACACAGGCTCAGAAATACATACATAGCTGTGATGTGTAGATATGCATATATGCGGTATTATACAAAATGTTAAAATTGCCATGAGATATATGCATGTATACACAATGCCATAGTAACTAAGCAAAATGAAATTTAACTACCATAAAGAATGTAATGGATATTCCTTTTTACAGTGTACCACTACTATATTCCCAGCGAATACATAGAACAGCTAATCTAAAGTAGATGATAGGCGTTAAAGTACAACCGAAAATAAAACAGGACCCAATCAGAAAATACAATCATCGAGAGGATGCACGAGATATAGTAAAAATTATTATTGCCAATCTCGCTAATAATGTATCCGTCTGCCGTTTATCAACACTTGTCCTATCACTGGAGCCCATTATCTAGACTGAGGACAGAACTAGAAACCTCAATATATCTGGCCCCGCTAGAATGCGAAGTAAGTTCCATATCGCAGGAATTTTGATGCCCTTTTGTGATGAGGAGATGTCTGTTTTTGATGCCGATAATGACTTATCTTTGGTCATATGCCGCGCACTCGCATAGATTTGGCACGCTATCTGGATAATTTATACCCGGCTAAATATTTATCATTTCTGATAACATTTAGATATTTTCTTTGCCTGCACTTAGTAGTATTTTTGTATGAATGTGATTCACAAAAAAAAAAATACATATATATATGCAAATCATATGCGGCGTTGATTTGCATAAACACCCTTGTTAATTTATAGGTAGAATGGCGTTTGAAATGTTTAAGAAGTTGCTTAATTATAGCGTGTGGTGATGCATCGGTAGAGTGGGATTCACCTCAACAAACACTGTGTGAAAGTGAGCATAATGCATGTTTCTACTATCATGAACTACATGACACAAATGTTTGCATAAATTACTAGTCGGTGTTTCTGGTCATTCAACTGCATAGTCATAATTTAGTCAGTGAAACATTTTTTTTCGTAAATAATCGCTGTTCAGTATAGTTTGTTATGACATTGTGTCGTGATGAATAGGGTGAAATGTTTTACTGGTAGATAGGTGTGGTCCTGATTTGTTTTTTGTTTTTTTTTATATCATGTTAGCATAAATGTACGTGTCCCATTGTCATCGCATATGAACTTCCTTGGACTCCAACACACAACAGTTGGGAGGTCAGCAGAGGAATGCTTCAGCTGATCTAAAGCAGCTTGTGTCTTCCGCTCAGCTGCCTCTATTGACTCTGGTCACTCTGTCACAATGAGAAGTGATCCAAACCCACGATGGTCACTCCAAACTGTCATAGTCAGCCTCGGTGTGAGTATAACGGGTACTGACTGTCCGAGATGTCAGCCCGTCTACTACATGTAAAAGTGTCACGATTTGGCCGACACTCACACGAGCCCGAACACGGCCACTTGTCGCGATTGTCCGGAGAAATGCAAGCTCACACGCGCACAGTCAACATTCCACCTGTCTCCCACCGGTCACGAGGTATTGTCAAGACTCCTAGAACAAGGTCTCCTAGAATTGTAAACTACTCATAAAGTACCCCGGACAAACAGAAGAGCCCCCTCCACCTGTTCACAAGCTGAACTAATGGACGGGCACCCTGACACTATATACATTGAAGCATGTCAGATATATGTCCCTATGTCCAAATATAAACAACAGATAACGGTGTTGATTGTGTTTGCAGACAATATAAAGCCGGTGTTGACCGAGGCCGAAAATATTCGGCATAGTTCGGTAGCCAAGAGGGGTCCAGGGAGTAGGTTGGTCGAGGGCCGAAATACCACCTCGGCGACTCGAGTCCTGGCCCGCCTAGGGTTTATCGCCAGTTTATGTCGGTAAATATATGTAAATTTGTTTGTTTTTCCCACACTCGTCAGCGCACGTGTGGCCAGAACGAGACACGAATCACATTCTTAGAGTCAAGAGGACGGTTAGGGGGCCCTTGAAGATCATCAAGTCAGAGATCATGCTCAGATATTCGAATTACAGGTACCAAGGTATGCGTGCTGAGCCGGCGGAGGCGGAAACCAGGCACAGTGACCGGGGTTGGTATGCACTACGTCATTACTGATCTCATGATCAAATACTATTTGCACGTTATGCAAGGTGCTTAGCACATTCTAGTCTTCATATCGCACACGATTAATAACCGGGGTCTTATCGATGGCTCATTTCGGGGGGTTATAATCGAAGGCACTTGTGGGCCACGAGGGGCCGGAATTACGATGTCGTGTCGCTATCTGGGGCCACGACGTTGTGTGGCAATTGTCGAGGGCTGGATGTCCTGTCCTGGCACGCACATGGGTTCTGGAGGGGAGGGGGTTGGTCTTAGCGGAGATCACATACCAGGGCACCCACACATACGACAAGTTGACACAAGATCTCACGGATTATTTCTAGGCACTCTACTCGAATATTGTCCTCTGTGTTGTACCACCAGCGTGGGTATTCATTATCAGGTTCATACCATTTTGCAAACATAAATTTCATTTCCGATGCATACATAACTTGCAACACTGATGACAATACGAATTCCAGTAGGCCTATTTCATGATTAATGCCGGTCCACATGGCGTCACACAGTATCAGAAATGATAGGAAGCCAGTTTGAAAACCAACCATTGCACGTGTTCGACTGGCGACACTTCTGACAAAATCAAGAAAATTGAAGTTCGTGTAATTATTGCTACACATATGTCAATGACGTTACAAAATTCAAAACTGATACTCAATTAGGGCTGAGAAGGCAAAAAATGAGACTCCAAATCTCAGAACTCGGAGATAAGCAAGAAATAGGAGCTGAGACTTTCAAAGAATCCACCAATCACTTTCTAACGTCAAGTGTTGCTTGTGGTGTCTGAGCAAACAGGTCAAACTGTGCACCATCCTTAAATCATCCTGATATAATAGGAGTAATTTGGTGTAGTTCTGCTGTAGAAGACTGTCGAGTTGTTCTTGAGATCACGAGGTGTGATACGACAAATGTCGTGTTTGTAGGCAATGGTTTAAGTTACCTCCAACACATCGCTAACCTTTCAACAATGATTCTCAGAAGAACACAAAAGATCAGTGTTGATTGGCAATACACATCAACAACGCGATGTCAATTCCAACCCTGTGATCCATTAAATGGACCCAGATTGTTCGCAGCCCGTGCCCGGGACAACATATGTCAGAGAGCAGCAAAAACGTTAACTCTTCCATGTAAAATATCCCTTTGAAGTATCTCGCCTACCACCGTAAATAAATAAAGTGTGCAACAATGTAATTGAATGTGGAATCCCTAATTTCGCTGAAGTATTGTGTTTGTGGCCGCCCGTGTGTTTTTGTATCGAGGTTACAAAGCCAGCGTTCTGCCTCTCCACGGAGCTAATTTCCGACAAGTGCCCGTATGGACGTCCCACTCCCGTGCCAACAAACCGCGCTTTGTTCCAACCAAAAACTTGGCCTCCCTGGGATGAGAGAAGAGATAAAACTGCATTTCAAATTCTATCTATTCGTATCTCGTACTTCAAATGTGTTTTCATATTATAGATTTTGGATCCCTGTACGAAAAGAAAAAGGAAACCGCTATTTAATGGGTTATGGGGTCTATTGTTGCACTGACCTTACACGAATTACACCAGCCAGTACTTTCAGGAAACTTGGCTGGTTATTTGTTCGGTGCTGGTGAGCTGAAATCGACCCTACTGTCCATTGTTGTAGATATGTCGGTTTGTTTGGTCCTGTGATTGAGTTGGCCTCACTGATGGCCCTCTTGGGATTTGGTTGGACCTCCTTGGACTAGGCATGACCTCGAGGTACAGAGGTCAATCTGACCATTTCTGGTATTACTCTGTATTTGCCTTAAACACCTCTTCCGATGAGGGCTTTCAATTGAGAGGTTCAAGAAAGCAGCACTTCTATTTGAAGAAGTACATATTTCAATGTGTTTAGAATTGGAGATATTTGCTCTTGTCCAAGTCCGGTTCTTTTGAAGTCGCTGCGTTCCCACAGTGACCGGCGATGGTGCGATTGTTCCTCGAGCCCCACTCGCACTGGACACCGGGGCCTGTGCATGCCTCGGTCAGTTTACTCAAACCCAGCTCCCTGCCCCCACCCTGTACATCCGCTTTGACTACGTGACATACACGTGCAGAATATTCAAAACTGTTAGTCTTTGGAAATTCGGGATATCCTGAGTTGTCCACCTAGGCAATTTATCCATTTCCTCCGCAGTAATAACAATTTAGGCTGTTTCGCTTCAATGGCGTCGAATGTTTATCCAGGAGCTTGGTTTTCCCACGTTCAATATCAAGACATTTTCTTTGATAGTATTGACAAGATAGTTAGGATTATGCAACGAAAGTCGCGTCATACAAATCTATCGCCACAGGATACATATCGCCTTAAAATAATTTTATTTTCGAACTAAGTCTAACGCCTTTACAGTTGCAGAGTTTGTGGCCGTTTTAGGTCGTTTGTAATTTCTAAATTATGAACCTGAAACTTTTTTTCAATTAAAATCAGTGTGCTCTTGTTGAACAAACATCCTATATGTTGAGTACAAATATTGAGTGTACTTTCCGGTAAATGCAAGAGTCGACCTTCCAGGGCACCCGGATTATATACACTTTGAAGTCGGTTTGCCCAGCCTTAGCATTCGACCGATACTGTGTTTGATTTGCACATTTCAGGTCGCAACATATAGCAAGTTCATAGTAAAAGCGTCGTACTCTTGATGCAGTATTCTTGAAAGTTACCTAATGATGTAATTCTATATACCTACTTGAGAGTATTATACGATGTTCGTCCTAATGAAATTCTCAGTCAACTGGATTAGGTGTTGTAATAAAAATAGTCATTTTGTTCATGTCCCAAATATATTTTGTACCATGTTTTCCGTATGATCAATGTGCAGAAACAATCGTTGTGCGAGATAATTCGCGTAGAATGAAGTTCGCAAAATGTTATGTTTCTGACACAAGCAAGTCCTGCGCATGGTCGACTGCACCATTTGAAATTTAAACCTGGAGAAACGTGTTTCAAGTATGTTTGAAAATCAGTGTAACAAGTTTAGTGTCAATGGTCAACCGTAGTTGGATATGTAGGTGTTAACATTTGAGTGGGGACCCCTCGCTAAGAGGAGGTCAAGACCGTGACCTTTACCGTATGCTTCATAGGGACTCTCATTGGTCAATTTGGGTGTGGAGTGTATCTCCTCCAAATCAAACTACAGGCGATATGCGAGGCTGCTTATTTCAGCGAGTAAATGACCGTTTCTTTAATTTATGAGTAATTTTCTCCTATTGTTGACCTGCAAATGAAAATGCGTGTGATCAAAGGGTGGATGGTTTAATTAGGGAGCGGTTTTGTTCTATTAGCGTGAGAAAGCAATCTCTAACGGTCATCACACGGGTGTGCTGCTCTGTGATCGGAGAATTCGCAGAAATTCCTTTCCATTATAAAGTGCCCCTAATAAAGCACACAAATATACAATATTTGAAGGTCCATATTCATTCCGTATCACCAGTTAGCGTGCATGAGCATAGGTGTAAGAGATCGTTTCCAAATTGAAGAATTTTACGTATTTGACTGGTGCGTGTTTTATATATTTCAATGTATGTACATGTAGATATATATTCGAGGCATTGCGAGACGTTCAATGACGCAATCATTAAACGTGTGCATGTCAGTGTTACGTCATATCTGACGTCACGAGTTACTGGCATGTTGTTTGGCACTCAATAACTGGTGTTTAGCGTGAAATGCAATCCGAGTATATACGCAATCCATGCATAGATGGACAGTTCAGACACACACGTTTCAGCTAGGAGTCACAACTCTATTAACGTAATTACACGTTGGTCCGAATTTCAACTTGCGTTTGCTGTTCATTAAGTTACTGTAATATTCATGAACACGCACGTGTGTTTTTGTGTAACAGGTCAGATTGAATAAAACAATGGGTGTAACTAGTGGTGAAAAGAGTCTATTCTATTAATACATGGACATACCAAATGTAGACACGCGTGAAATCAATTCAGTTTTGTGTCATTGTGTTTCAGTTAGGCCTATGTAAATGACCAGTTATAGCGAATACGTACAGGAAATGGAAATTGTCGGGGAAAAAATACAAAGAAAAGTTTGGGTTTTGTTCGATAAATCATACGTAATGCTGATATCATCAATGTATGTGAAAAGCGTTTGGGGTGTGCCAGCATTTTGGTGCAGAATTGATGGTTTGTCCGGATGAGAGGACATTCCTGATGATATCTATATATACCCAGCGTACGACTTGATGTGCCGCACTTGTGAACGCATGTGATCATTACATATTTGACCCAAAGTATTTGGCTGGATGTCAAGTGATCTTGTGGTTTGGTGTTCGATATATCCATTCAATCATTACAATCTGATTATCAGTGAAGGGCCGGAGGTATGCGGTTTACTGGGTGGTGACGTACGCGCCGCCCTGTGGGGGGTCCCGGGGGGTCGGGGAGTCCTGTGCTGGGCCGTGGGAACGTGTACCGTCATCGGACACGTGCGACGCACGAATCTGGAACGACGCCCGGAGACGCACACACTCTCCACACACCGCGACTGGCGACGCGGAGGGTTTTATAGCCCTTTATAAAACAAGCCATACAAACGACACAACAACAAACAAGCCACGGTCAGTGATTTGTGGTCAGCGATCATATACATAGCTAGACGTCGGGCGAAAATACTAAGGATTTCGGTAAACAATTACCGGACGATCGGGGTTTTGTGTGTGTGTGGTTGATATCTGACCGGACTTGTTTTAGAGATAGTTGACAGAGGGGCTTCGGCCTCCGGTGTGTTGTTTGTCCTGCAAAGACCAGCAAGGTTCATTGGTTGCTGGTGAGGTCACCAGGTTTCGTGCTCTTGTATGTCTAGAGACTGTGCCAATATTTATGCCAAAAACATATTATCTATGTTTTCTCGGGATAATTACAACGTACCATTATGTGAGAAACTGAGCACGTCTCGCTCCAAGGAAGTTCTTAGGCCATGCCTAAGTAGTTACCTAAATTAAATTCTTAATTAAGTTTGTACCCTCTCAGCTACCCCCTGATTGAACCGAATTTCTAATGCTACCAATTAATTATTGTAGGTATTGAAATTCCTTGGATTCTCCGAAAGCATTCAATGAATATACACAGATAGACTTACACAGAGAAACTATGCCGAACAACACCACGTAATGAGAAGTGTTAATTTCATATTAATGACATGAACGATTTTGATTCATACAGTCATGTATAAAGTTTTTGAATTTTAACGGTTCTTCCGCTGGCACGATGTACCGGACATTCAGCACATACAGTTCGGTGGCAAACTAATATTTACTTTTCTGTTTATCCCATTTTCCCCCGAAGCGGGGCAGGGAAGCGGAATTGATGGCTGTATGTTTTCCTTCCTCCCATTTCCCCACGTTTCCCTCCCCATTGTTCCGCTAACAAAGCCCGAAATGCCCCCGTTGATGCGCACAATGTGTTTCCCTCGGACGCTGTCTTCCGCTGTTGACGTGAGCAGTGAAATCACTGCTTAGTTGTTTAAATAAATCACCCAGCGTGCAACATATGCCTCAGGAATGGCCTGTACCTCACTTGAAAGAACGCACATCATTTTCGAGCAATTTTCCATTGTGCGCTATGGCTAATCGACAGAGGTGTTATTATCTTATTATAAAGCGGGAAATTATGCGTGCACTTCAAAGATATGTCCCGTTATGGTTTTGAATTGCTTCAATGGGATTACATATGGTGGGGAGACACTTCCCAATGCTGTCCAAACTCGCGGGATAATGCATTGAATCACGCGAGAGCGCTGTGTACTCTTATTTTCTTACTGGGATATGATTGTGAAGAAGGAAGTGACTTTAGCTTCCCTGCGCCTACAGTGGAGACTTTGCCCTGGACATTTATAAATCTTCCCGTTTGTCCAACACCAAAAATGGTGATGCTGATCGAGCCATTTCCGACAAGTAGCTGACAGACAAGCGCAATAATCGTTACTCCTCTCCGGGAAACGTCATTAACGAAGTAAGCGTTATCAGCCTCGTAACACTCATGAGCATTTTGAATTGGTTCTTCTCGTTAAATTTTCATTATCTTGCACTATATCGGTCATAATTATAATGTTGTTTCGTTGCTCTAACATGACCATTATCGTTATCTTTTCAGACATGTTCATTAGGGGAGCAGTTAGTATGATATAAATTGTACGTGACCTCCGTGCTGACCCGAGTGTCAAGTCCTCCCGTGAACCAACGTCACCATTACAAGTCTTAGACAAGTGGGAGACTTCAATGCCAATTTAAAATTTCACGTAAGAGCGACGATGATGGAGATGTGATGCCGCGGATGACAGTCGGGGTCCAGCCTCACTGGTCACTCCAGCAGCGGCAAAGTGATGGGCTGTCTGTCCATCTTGGACAGGTCACTGCGTCTTAAAGACGAACACCGAGAAGCAAATACATGGCAGTTGACCAGGTCTGCCCACCTCCCACCCTGCTCTAGTCAGCTACCGACCATGTCTGTATCAATGTCCCGCTGTAACGGCACAAACGTTCAGTGAAGCCTGAAGGCGGTGACAATAGCAAACGGAATCGGAGGTTTAAGACAAGAGTAAGAGGTACCTGCGAATGGCCTGTTGCGCTACTTATAAAGTCACTTGCGGGTATATGTTTGGACCCGAGTTACATGCCCACCTACTCTGTTTATGGACCCTGTAGCTACACGTGGGTACAAGCACTCGTTAGTTTGGACGTGTTCAGCCGTGGACTCTCCACATAGCTGGCTGCCTTTAACTGGAGCCGCTAGGTGTCGAGCAAATAACCAAACAGAGTCGAGAACTGGTATATCGGACCACTGCTTGCCTGTGATTAGATATATGTACGAGTCCTCGCTTGACAAAAAACAAGATATGTCAGTTATTGAGAGTGAGTGGTGGTGATTGGAGGCTTGTAGGCGTCATATATCGGCCCATTGTGATCACTCTCCGTAGACCCATGATCCACAGTCACCGACGTATCACTTGATGTATCCTTGAAAGGATATACGTCGAGATTCGAATTTTATTTACGAAAGCAATAAATAAAATTCCAAAGTATCTCGGTAAATTGAAATCGACGTGCTGTTCTTGATATGCGCAAATAAGGGAATGACATGTGCGTTAATTGAGTAGAACAGTTATCTTTTTACATGAACTTGTTTCTGTGAGTGGAGTGGAGGAAATACTGTGCGTGCATGCGGTCTGACGTCCGTAAGTCGACACGACAGGAAGCCAGACCCCGCTACGTGATGCTTTGGAATGAAACCGTTGTGTCACCGAGTCAATTGAGCGACTTCAATGCATCAAATTAAATCGCCGAGGGTCGATCGAGTGAAACATCGCAACATCGCATCATCTTGCTCAGCTGGATACACACAAGACCATTTAGATGCAGATGTACCGTTGATTGTGCTGAAGAACCGGATATGTCGCGTTGATGTCGATAAGTTCCACCCTCAGAACTTTGACAGTCTAAGGCCAGTCAGCGGATTAACACAGGATTGTCTTCGATTACTGACTGTTACCATACAGAACATATGTTTTTTGATGGTGGATAATATACGTATATCAAAACTTCAGAAGATAGATGTGGTTTGTGCACCGTCGGCCGTTCTTCAACCTCAACACCCCTATAGAATGTCTGCCAATGACATCTACATAAATGTAGCTGTCACCTTTATTATTATAAGGGCCGGCCACACATAACATATTTAGCAACGGAGATGCATTCGCGCCAAAACTTTCAAAACTTAAATGCTGAGTCAAAAGTTTTGATTTTATGAGAAGAATGCGATGTCGCCTGTGAAATCCGGCCTGTTGCTTTTGAGTTTTATTATCCGGTAACTTCTTTGACTGAAATAGCGCGCCAAAAGAAACAAATTGGCTTGGACCCAACACTTTCAAAGATATCAGCTCGAGGACATTTTACGCAGTGAATCTAAGGCTAAAAGATTACATGGTAGGAGTTGAGTATTGGAGCTAGATGACCACAGAAGAGTATCTTACCAGCATGGAGGAGGACCACAATAACAACCATGACGGCGGTGGCATCATCAAGCGGGAGAAAACAGCAGCCGAGCTCAGAAAGGTTGGTTCATCGATTTCTTTCTGACAATCATCGATTTCTTAATGTTTGTAAATTGTATAAGATTTTACAAAGTGAAGGGCCAGAAAAAGTACAGTAATGCAAATACAGTGAGCGAGATAAATCGCCAATTCAAAATCCTAAAGTTAAATAAATAGTTTGAGGAGTGTATTCAGGACCAGTTATGGCCCGGAGCTGAGATCAGTGTGCTCTCGACTGTAGGGTGTTTTCGAAAGCCTGTGACTCGGTTTGCTTTCCTCGGGCCTTCTCTGCGTTGATGCGGGTGGGGTTAACGGCTCTCGAGGCGCATGCTGCTTGTACTTCAAACAGCGCCGCCACAGGTGGGATCAGGCTGCTGTAAGAGCATCTGGTCAGGGTGCAATGCAGTAGTGTGGTGTGGTGTGTTCTCGTTCTGTGTGGTTTTAGTATCTCTCTTCAAAATCACGTCACTTGTTGCAGACTTATGAGATTCAATGTTAATTGTTATGTGAGCAGTTATATAAGAAGATTACTGTGAACCAACAACGCTTCACCGCATAAGAATGCTGTAGGGTGAAATATGCAACAGGTTGCTGTAGCTGTGCATCACGTGATTTATGGTAGGATGGTCCTCAGTGTCCCCATACCTTTCTCCCCATACTTTCTGCCAGTACAAATTTAGTCGTTATCGACTCACATACAAATGAGTTTCTATTGTGACAATTTTCCTCGTGATCTCAGTACTTTCTAATTATATCATTTAGGGTTTTCTTATGAGCACTTTTACCTTGGTCCAGTAATGTCCAGTCCCCTGATATATGTTTCGGTGTCAGAGATGGATAACCCCATCAAGAGGGTGACGACATTTCAAGTTGGTTCTTGTAGCGCGCCCCAATCTCTCTGTGAGAGGTCACAGTGATTGAGGTCAAGGGTCAGTAGTTAAGATAGGGACAGTCTATTATCGTATGGCTTTGTGCCGGGCACTGCTGTGACCGGACGTTACAGGAATACAGTAATAACTACACGGTTCACAGTGAACGGTTGTAAAACCTGAAACCGTGAAACTACAGAATGCATGAGGTTCCGAGTGATGCCCCTGACTTGTAGTAAGTGAGATTGAGTTCTCTGAAAGTCAACGTGGTCAAAGTCGGCAATAACAAAATACTAACCACGTCAAATGCCCGAAGGATGTCGATGAAATATCTGTGAAGGCCATCTGTGGTCAAGACATCAACTTCACCAAATCGTTTCATCAAGCGGCACCTGTTGTCATTGATACAGTGGATGGGTAATTTGTCAAGGTTATGGTAATATGACTGCATAAATCACAAGTAATAAGTGATTGTCACCATCGAAAGTTCGTTTTTCTTCACGAGGATGGCATCGAAACCATATATATTCATGGATATCTTGAGATGTTTCTGTTCAAATCTTAGTATGTAACGCTGCATGGGGTTGCTTTACAAGTATAACATGAAAAATGAACATGCACATGTATTTGCACCAAGAAAAAACATTTATAACCATGTCAAATCCAGCTTAAGGAAACTGGGTAGCACGTATCGGACCATGTAGACACCCTGCACCTGAAACAAGGCCGCTTCTGAAATAGTTTAAACGTTGTTATAGTCCTTGACTATGGGGTTTTAAATTTCACGTTTTCACGCAACCGAACAATGTACTCGCGGTTTAAATTCAAATCATCTTCTAACAAAGAGGTGCTGCTCCGTCCCGCAGCCTCTGGTGACATATCCGTTGTGATACATTTGCATGTATATAGACTTCAAGTCTTGTCTGGTCGTTCGGTAATGAGCACAGTAAGAAAACACTCCTTTCTTGACCCTCAACGGCCGTTCGGCACTCCATTCTTTTTGTTGAGGTATTCGGGCCAGCTCTCGTCCTACCTAAACTTCCTGCCACGGACAATATGCTATGTGGAGAGGCATACAAAGAACTAGTTTTAGAGGCCACCAGTTAGACAAATATGGAGATTGGGGTATAATTTTCTTTACCACTTAATCTCGTGGTAACCTCCTGGTTAGCGAAAGCTCGAGGGTCACAGCAGAAACTTGAAACCAGCTTGGAAGCTTGAGGAAAAGGGCAAACAGAGAAGGCTTTACCAGCATCGTGGTATTGTCCAGTCTGGTCAGGAGAGGTTGTTGGAGGTGAAGACATCAACAGAACTCCTTTCGACCGGTGGTCAAGCATGATGTGCATAAACTCAGATTACGGGGCGTCGATACAGAACGAGGAAAGATGAACCGCAGGCCATGAATGGCTTCCTGTGCGAGGTGACACGGGTCAAAGTCGGTGGTGGTCAGATTCAGTGGTCACTGCTCCATGTACTCTCTTCAGTTTTAGTCCTTCTGATTTTTTCTTGCGTTTATCCATTGAACACACTGTACAAGATGTGAATGTTGTGGGTTTGCTCGCCTCTTAACACTAAACTGATACACCATAAAAGGATACTTCAATGTTCTTAGTAATAAATATAAAATGTTAACATGGATATAAATTGCAGAGCCCAATCACTTTATAATAAATCCCTTTGCAAAATGATTGCATCCCCAATTACTGATATCTATATCGTGCTCCTGACTTGGTTCATTCACAGTCTGATTCTATTGCAATGATAAAAAAATACGTTCCATAATGACAATATATAATATTCAAGTGATTGTTTTAATACAATGAATGTTATTCTTGTGTTTCTCCAGTCAAACAAACCTTTGATGGAGCGGAAGAGAAGGGAAAGAATTAACAACTGTCTACAGCAGCTCAAGTCCATCTTGATGGAGGTGACAAAGAAAGAGGTAAGGTCTCATCACCTCAAAGGTTGTCATTGGATCACTCATTCTTATCAGTTTCTAGCTAAATTGTAAATGTGTACATTTAATTTAAATAATGGCTAAAAATTAAGTTCAGTTTTTGTGGCTTTTATTGGTTCCACAGAGATGTAGTTTTGCTATCATGAAGCTTGTACCTGTAAACATTGGTAGTGCTGAAGTGAATTGTGTGTGTGGAATCCAGTGTTTGTGTGTTTTACAACATAAAACGAGACAATCAGAGATTGCAGACCCTCGCCCTTCAGATTTAGTCACTAAAATTAGGCGATAATTGAGTTTTGGTCTTAAGACCATCGGTTGTACGCCATACGATTGGGAATTGGCCAAAGAAAAATACAAAAAGAGGTTGAAGATTTAATATTGATTAGAACCGGAGTTATAGCCATTTATGTGATTTTCTTTTTTCCGTTGCCATGGCAACCGTTTTGTGAGCCACTACCATAGCACTCCAGCCCTATAAATTTCAAATCGATCGGACCGTTTGCCTTTGAGTTACGAGCGCGGACATTTGCACTGAAACGTCGCTGGCCAAAAAATAACCGAAATCTTGACCCCCAATTTTTCGACATCGGGCGATAATAGATAGTTTTCGTCGTACGACCATCGATCGTACACCAAACGATCGAGAATTGGCCAGAAAAAAATACAAAATAGTTGGACAAATTAATATTAAGTAGAACCGGAGTTAGAGCCAATGATGTGATTTTCTCTTTTCCGTTGCCATGGCAACCGTTTCCATCCGATTTCGGTAAAATTTTAACAGGACTGAGCCACCACCATAGCACCTTTGCCCTATAAATTTCAAATCGATCGGACCGTTTACCTTTGAGTTATGAGCGCGGACATTTGCACTGAAACGTCGCTGGCCAAAAATAACCGAAATCGTGACCCCCAATTTTTCGACATCGAGCGATAATGGAGAGTTTTCGTCGTACGAGGATCGGTCCTACAGCAAACGATCGGGAATTGGCCAAAGAACAATACAAAAATAGTTGGAAAAATTAATATCAGGTAGAACCGGAGTGAGAGCCAATTATTGACTTTCTTTTTTTCCGTTGCCATGGCAACCGTTTTCATCCGATTTTGGCAAAAATTTGAAGGGACTGAGCCAGCACCATAGCACTTTTGCCCTATAAATTTCAAATCGATCGGGCCGTTTGCCTTTGAGTTATGAGCGCAGACATTTGCACTGAAACGTCGCTGGCCAAAAAAAAATCGAAACCGTGACCCCCAATTTTTCGACATCGGGCGATAATGGAGAGTTTTGGTCGTACGACCACGGGCCATATATCAGATGATCAGGAATTGGCCATAGAAAAATACAAAATTATTAGAAAAATTTATCTTGAATAGAACCGGAGTTATGGTCAATTATTGATTTTTACATTTTCCGTTGCCATGGCAACAGTTTTTGTCCGATTTTGACCAGATTCGAGGAGGACCGAGCCACTGAGATACCGCTTCATCCCTATAAGTTTCATGTTGATCGGACCATTCTCCTTTGAGATATGCGCGCGGACAGACAAACATACAAACAAACAAACAAACATACAAACGGACAGACCCAATTGCAATACCCTCTGCCCCTATCGGGGCGAGGGTAAAAAACGTGCATTCGTTACTTTATAAGTTGAAATACGTAATAAGTGGATGATTCATCTAAATGTGGTAACCTACAGACACAGTGATCCTTGTACCTGATGCATGTTTTTGGCAGCCATCGTTGTCTGTTCTCAAGCTTAATACTCGACAAGTGTTATGTACCGGTCATTGTGGGGAGGGACTTCAATGCAACTAAAATTGTAATGTGATTCATTGCCACTACCTTGAACCTCCGTTTGCACCAGATTAAAGTATTCTCACGGTTTATGTATATTTGATATATCCGGATTATGAAATTACCTGTCAGGTGCTATAATAGTCAATGGGAATAATCACCTCTCCAGTATTTGTATTTCATTAAGTCAGCACATCAGCAGGACAGGCTAATTCTGGTGCACCTTTGTTTCACTACTTTGGGGATTTCCACAACTTATACAAAGAGCCTTTGACAGACTTGACTGCACGAGTCAGAGAACAGGATGCACGTGGAAACATTTAAAGGGCTTTACCCAATTCTCCCATAATCATTTTATCACAACACTCGTGCGCTTGAACATTCGATGCAAAAGAACACAACGACGTTTAACGTATGTTCCGGGATCTACTAAAGGGTTGTATTATTTGTCGTTTTCATGGGGTTCTGTTTCAAAATAGCATTCGGTGGCGTTGTTGTATACAAGGTCTATTTTCCAGACGTGTTTGAGTTTTTGTACGTTGAGGGCTTTATGGTGATGTTAATTATTGGCCCTGCGGCCACCGTTGCTGGTATCTTGCATGTGATGTCACGTCCAGGTTTTTGGGTGTTCATCAGACGAGTTGCACGCTAATGAACATTTAGAATGTGGTCGCATCTCTCGGAGTCTCATTGTCCGTCTTGACGCGGTATGGCCAAGTTTTCTGTCCGTGGGGTCGAGTGAAAGCGGTAAGCGCCCGGTTCCCACGCTCCTAGCCCTCTCGGTGTCGCTCTCTGCATACTTTCTGTCTCTTCCTTCTCTCAAAACCCCTTATCTTGGCGACATACATATGCAGATATACCCCGCAAATCGTCGGCAAATGACAACGAGCATCTGAGACCTTATATAAAAAACGTTGATGTGTGATTTGGTGGGAAACGTTAAAATAAAGAACGCTTATTATCTAAGTTTCCAGTAGAAGCAATTTATTGGTATTTTCTGAGCAGTTTGCTGGCGGGGTACGAAGTTTATACAAGTGTGACATGAAGTATGAGGTCGGGGGACATATGACAAGATGGAATGTTTCTTGTCGGTCTCAGCAAGCGGATAATAGATATAAAAGTTATCAGCTTATAAAAGAGAACACTTCAAATCTCAATGATAATGTTTACGCCCTTTTTATAGACATGCGCATACCAGTCGAGTTATGCGGTGTCTATATATTTAATCACGCAATACGGGGTTTTAGTTTCAGATAACTCTTGATTTTCCGGAATCCTCTTTTCAAGATGTTTTAGTGAATCTTGACCTTATCGATAAGTAACGGCTCACGAAGTACGATGTTCCTTTTGATTATAAATAACACTTTATATACATACAAATACATATAATGCGCCTTTTAGATGAAAATGTCTCCGCCTTCATACCACTTTGTGATATTATTTTTCTTGTTATTTGATTATTTTGAACGCTTTCTTGCCACTCATCCTTTGATAAATTCCATCAAATGACATATTGAAAATTTAAACCATGGAAGATCTGCATAATGAAGTACACTTTCAACTCTAATAGTCTTAATAAATCTGTCGCTGCCCTTTGTTAGAGTCTTAGCCATGTACTTTGCTATCGGTTCCATAACCAAGAAAATGAATAAAGACCTGTTAAGGGCTATCCATTGACATAAGGACAAATTAGTAATGAGATGGAATAGGCATGATTTGGAGCCATTAATCATGTGAATGTGAAAACTTGCGATTTTGAAGTTAACGTTGAAATATTTAATATTACAGGTCAGAAGACAACTCATACGAGCCAGTAGGAGAATCTAGTCCCTCGACTGGAATAGTTCACATTCAAATTATCAACCTTTTCGCCGGGGTTAAAATGCAAAACTAAGGCGGGCATGGACATCCCCACAGCAGAAATAATTAGATATTTAACGGTCATATGGGTGAAAGTATTTGGTAAATGTCTATGTAGGTGTGACAAATATAAAATATGATCATAAGAGATAATATGATACTGACATGAATCTGACCTTTAATGACAATAACTTTGGACTTCAAAAACAAACCTCGATGCATGACTGATCAAAAGTCCAATAACTCTTAATGCCTAGTTCAAATTCTATGCGGTGTCTATATATTTAATCACGCAATACGGGGTTTTAGTTTCAGATAACTCTTGATTTTCCGGAATCCTCTTTTCAAGATGTTTTAGTGAATCTTGACCTTATCGATAAGTAACGGCTCACGAAGTACGATGTTCCTTTTGATTATAAATAACACTTTATATACATACAAATACATATAATGCGCCTTTTAGATGAAAATGTCTCCGCCTTCATACCACTTTGTGATATTATTTTTCTTGTTATTTGATTATTTTGAACGCTTTCTTGCCACTCATCCTTTGATAAATTCCATCAAATGACATATTGAAAATTTAAACCATGGAAGATCTGCATAATGAAGTACACTTTCAACTCTAATAGTCTTAATAAATCTGTCGCTGCCCTTTGTTAGAGTCTTAGCCATGTACTTTGCTATCGGTTCCATAACCAAGAAAATGAATAAAGACCTGTTAAGGGCTATCCATTGACATAAGGACAAATTAGTAATGAGATGGAATAGGCATGATTTGGAGCCATTAATCATGTGAATGTGAAAACTTGCGATTTTGAAGTTAACGTTGAAATATTTAATATTACAGGTCAGAAGACAACTCATACGAGCCAGTAGGAGAATCTAGTCCCTCGACTGGAATAGTTCACATTCAAATTATCAACCAATTCGAAATATTGTATGAGAAAATTTTATTCAACTTTATGTAGATTCTATTGCGCTGACCAATCAAGTCTATTGTATTGGGGATTCCTAAGCTCATGAGGGCATTGCTGGACATACCAGCATGTCACGCCTCTACCATGGAATGAACGACTATTTCATTCCATGTTTACATGTGTAAAAGGTTCACTTATTGCACATTTACTTTACCCCCGGCTGTTTGTGGGTAATGACCTGGGGTTGTGGGCTGCAGCACGACAATAACTTGCTCCTTTCTATGACATGGGACAATGCCTCGAGACGTGTCAGAGCAATCACGCTGCAAGGACAACTCCTGCAGCTCGTACATATTTCATCATGGGCAGTGGTGGCTGTGTCGTTGTTTGTCATTATGACGGAGAGGAGGCTGGTCGCTGTATTGTACTCGTCCAGTGTGCGGTGTCGGATCTGGTGTGAAACTTCCCGCAGAGATAAACCCAGCATTCCCATTAAATGACCACCAAATAAATAGTCGATTAGACTTCCTCAAAGAAAACGTCTTCTCGTGTTTTCTAGATTTTCATTCTCGTGTTTTTCAGAGCTCGTATTACTCGAAGCTGGAAAAGGCCGACATTCTGGAGATGACCGTGAAATACCTGAAGAATATGAAGAGACAACAATTGGCGGGTAGGTTTCTGTCAGAATATATCGAGTCCATCAGAGTGGTCAACCTGAAAGGGTCAGGACCAGGTCGCGGTCATAACACTAGGCTACAATCACTTCGGTCGGGCCTATGGTGCGAATGTCCACGGTCCGATCTAAGTCCCCTGCCACCTTTGAAGTTAGTGAGAATATAAAAGTTTCACTCAAGTGGAATTAAAGACAAAATATGTGCAGTGACCATTCGCAGCTCAAATAATAATAACTGAAAAGATATATGGCCTGGACTATAGAGGTCTTTGAATTGAATATCATAAAAGTGTAATTAAGATAAACGAGTTCTTTCGGCACTGCATATTCCGAACCATTAGTTAAAATGCAAAACTAAGGCGGGCATGGACATCCCCACAGCAGAAATAATTAGATATTTAACGGTCATATGGGTGAAAGTATTTGGTAAATGTCTATGTAGGTGTGACAAATATAAAATATGATCATAAGAGATAATATGATACTGACATGAATCTGACCTTTAATGACAATAACTTTGGACTTCAAAAACAAACCTCGATGCATGACTGATCAAAAGTCCAATAACTCTTAATGCCTAGTTCAAATTCTAACAGCAAATCATACCTGACCGGAGCTCAATATTTCGAACAGTAAACATAACGCCATAATATAGCATGTTCGGTACATTTTATATGCTGTGTGTTTCAGTTGCCATGACGAGCGACCCTTCAGTCCTGGGCAAGTACATCGCCGGCTTCAACGAGTGTACGACCGAGGTGACTAAGTACCTCAGCTCAGTAGACGGCCTGAACCCGGAGACGAGGAGCCGCCTCCTCAACCACCTCGCCAGCAGCCTCCAAAGGAGCAGTGTGGCCCTGGCTACCAACACGGCAGTCACCAACCTGCAAATGTCCATGAACCAACAGTCAGCTGGTAGTGTACAGCCTCTAGGAATCCAAATCCCAGCTGCCACACAGTTGTCCACGTTGCCAGGTTCCAATGGACTCTGTGTGCTCAACCAGACCCAAGCTAACACTGGCATCCAGGCAATCCCAGCCTCGGCTATGCAGCTAGTCCCGGCCAAACTTCCCACTGGAGAACTCGTCTTCTTATTGGCCAATCAACAGACAGTCTGTCAGCAGAACAACGGACTCTCCGTCGTCTCCACGGTCCAGAACAATGTCAACAACATTAATATTAACCCCCAAACTAACACCGCTACCAATATATCACCCACTGTGTCTATCAGCAACGTTGGCAGTGTGGTCGCTCCAACAAACCTCGGCCAGACGCAAGTGACGTTCCCAGCGAATGTCTCGGCCATGTCTCCAATACTGCTGACCTCCAAGGGACTAGAGTCCCCGAGTGGTAGCAGTGTCCCTAGCGGAGCCTCGACCAGTGGCTCCTCTCCCGAGAGCGATATCTCTGAGGCGTCCTCGTCCGGCCGGTTCTCTGTGACAAGGCAAGCCCTGGTGTCCCGGGACGAGACGCCACATAGACTTCATGCCCACCTCTCCCGGAGCAATCCTCTCTGCTCGGGCGAGAGTGACAGTAGTAGCGATTCGGATAACAACAACGACGATGACCTGTTGAACAATAACGATGTCATGGGCCAGGCGTCAATCCTCAGAGGCCCGATGTGGAGACCTTGGTGAAAAGATTGTGACTCTTATAGCCTTCCTATCGTGCGATAATGTCATGCCAAGCGAAAATGGACTGATACCAATTTACACAACGCTATAATGTTAGTCGTGTTCACAATGCAGAGCGATCGCCACACGAAATGCTGCTTTGAACTATGTGGCTTCATTTGTGATATTATGAACACATGACATTGATAATTTCTTACATACACACATATCATCATATATGTTATTTACTGTTACATCTACTGCCAATAAATTATGTTACAAATGAATTTTGTTTATTTCTGAATGTATGGCGGATTTAACCACACGAGAATAAAAATTATGAATTTCTCTCGTGAAACTGTGTATGTTATAGAAGCGGACGATAACTCGTGTTCATCCATGCAATTGTTGCGTAATAGTTCGGAATGTAAGTCGTTCTTTCATGGACCTAAAATACTACAAACGAACAGAAGCCAAATGTTGACATTGATGTGATTCATATGTTGTAATTCACTGACTATGTTAATGTCTGTTTGAGAACATTAACGATCGGAGATATCAATGTCATCAATCGTTTAGTTATACATTGATATCATTTACATTCTTATGCAATTGGTCAACGGCTAGTACTTCAACATGTGGGACAATACGAATACGAAATCAAATAGTGGAGAACGTTTTTTTTTAAATATGATTTCATACATCCAAACGTGCATAACATTGAACCAATTGAGATTGCAAAGAATTTATCTCATAATCCATATTTTCATATTGGATAAACATGTATAGATACAGAAAAAAACATTTGTCAGACTTGTTTGTCTAAGTGGTAAGTATTATGACGGGTATATAACCCGAGTATGAGTGTCTGATAAATATCCTCTGTAAAACATACTTTAATCAGACCCATCACTTGGAATATTCTTTCATTCCCCTTGAGGATGACATGGCAATATAGACGACCACTGATCACATCCATTCATATATTCAAAATTGGTTTTCGCATATTGTCCGAAGCGATCAAACACTCGGACACTGCCTATAATTGTACTACACATAGGTCGAGTATGATGAGTGACCTTCACATATCAGCTTGACAAATTATGGCATATCATATTACTGTTTATTGGATATGTTTTGACAGGTTTCTTTCAAATGAAGTGGCCAAATCGGATCTTCTTCGTAAATCAAAAATTCCGTGTACATACGTTTTTCCCACAACAAGTATTGTAAATAGCCCTTTGAAGTGGGAAGCTCCGGATTGGGAAGACATGGTGGCAAGTAGAAAAAAATATAAGCCGAAATCGAGTGATCTGATGCCTGTGTTATAAATTGCAGGCTAAGATAAATTGGCTGTAATACAAATGTATACGTATTCGATATGATATTCTGTCGCGCAGTTTTTAGATGAGACATCACTTTCGCTCCAACCGCAAATCTGATCTTCATACGATAAACTCGCATAGAAAACTATTCACCCTTTAGGAGGGTTAACAGCCCAATAAGTAGTAGCCTGGAGGTTCAATCAAATAAATAGAACAACTATGCACGAGATAATCATTATAAAAACGATGTCATTTCTTTATGAATGTTCCCGTTGAATCTTGAATAATTGTGCATGTGCTCGTTTATCATTTGGGTTATCATTTGACTTGCATCTGTTGATAATTTCACCGATTATTTCGAACTAGGATATAAAATACAGTTACGTTTAAGAGAAAAAAATAGTGAACTTTTTTGGAAGCTCGCCATTAAAATTCTCACCACGAGTCCAGCATTTAACATCGAATTATAATAAAGTTGCCCTTGTTTATTCAGAACGACTACGTGTGCTTAGATGTGGGTGATAGCATGGTCACCTATTATAAACTATGGAAACGTCTTAATACTGTGGAGTATTCGTATACATTTGTCCTGCAGTTTCTGTACATGTTGTCCGCATGTTATGTTTTATAGCTATACTGTAAATCATAGTTATATATTTTTATACAGAAGTACAAAGAAGTCGGTTCTGTGATGAATATTTTAAATCTGAAAGGTGGATTGAATTTCTCTTTTAGTCGAAAATTTCTCTCGACTTCCAATGATTTTCTGTTATACCTTGAGGCTTGAATATTGTTGAATGAGAATTGCCCATTGTTACTTCAGCCAGTATAGAGGATAACCCATTGGTAGTTTTACATGGGTTTTTGTCTTGAATGGATTCATTGGCATTGTCTATAGAGTATCGCGGATATAGCCCGAGGTCTGAACGTGGTGCGTAGTAGCGAAACTCTAGTCAAATGGGTGTGTAACGCTGACAATTAGACACACTTGAATTATGCATTGCCTAAAGACGGTAACCTGAAGCCTAAAGAGATGCAAAGTACCAGCTTTGTAGTGTCTAAAAAGTAACGTAAGAAGACCATAAATAACCGAAATGATCTTCCCGAGAACTAAATATAGGTTTGGCATGAAAATGCGATGTAAAAAATATTGCAACACTCATCACATACATAATGGTCACTGAGCGCTGAAAAACATATATTTCGAAAATATGTTCGTAGCTTTCATACTTTCAAATTACAATGATTTCTTTTGAAACCAGAACACGCCCATGGAAATACACACACACGCAAGTTACATTTTGATAACATATGTGAGAATTAGATTTCATTTGATTTGCCAAATGCATTAAGCACCTGAATACGATATATAAGCATATATTTTCTTATCCGTAAATGTCACTTTGAAATACGATGTGAATCTTGTGCTAGATTGCCGCGATAAAGTTTTCACAATAAAGTAACCATGAATGTCTCTAATATACACTTTGGTAAAAGCTAGGAAAGTTACTCTTTGACACGATATTGTGCGGAAAGTGCTTCGTCTACAATGTCACTTCTGTAGTTATCATATTATCAAGTGCTTGAGGTGTAGTAAGGATGTTATTATTGTCATATGATAGTATTGCAGTAAATGCAAGTGCCGAGTGTAAGTTTACACATTTACCCCCCTTAAATACATATTATAAACACATATTTTATCATAAACCAGGAGAGAAAAAACATGTATAAAAGTGTAACGTGAGAACAAACTTTTACTGGCGAACAACAAGACTTCGCAATACCTCACATGCTCAGACGTATATAGTCAGTGCTTCCTATATTGTGTGAAGTTCGTGCAAAAATCTTATGCAAGCGAAAACCTTTCGATAAAAGTTGTTGCATTCCGAAACACAAGAACAAAGAGAGACATTGTCCTGCGAAAATTTCGCGGTCATGCGACAATGTTGAGTCGTTTTTGGTGCATCTAAAATAGAAGGCACATTGTCTTTTTGGCAGAATATATTTTTTGTCTGATCCTTATCTATGTGCATAATTACAGGACCCTATAGCCATAGCCTGGTTTTTGGCAATGGTAAAGACAATAGAATGACCTTTTAGAGACATTGTGATAAACCGTAAATTAAATGTACATGTATTCTTGTGCACAATACAATAACAATTCATTTTTATTAACAGTAACAAAGTGAATTTATAGATTCGTTGTGAATACGTGTGTGGCAATAAATAATAGCGTAAGAATAGAGAGTATGCCAAGAGTCAGGAGACATGTGCAAAACCCTTTCTATACAACATAGGTATTCACAATGAAATCTAGACTTGAATTGTGAGTCATGTGTTTAATTCGTCTCAAATATGCACATGTGTTTAAGATCTTTAAAATCATCTACACGAGTATCGACAACTATTGACAGTATTGACAAGTGTTAGTAATTGCGTTGCAGGTTCCACGTGTTGAGTTGGTGCAGCACACTTGCGCGCACGTGCCATACAGTTACACTATTTCCCAGGAAACAAGTGTATTTTCCCAGGGCACGATGTACTGACGAAACATTACAAGACGAAAATTAGAGATTTCTCAACAGATGTTTGCCAGCAACGAAAAGGCGGTGAAATCATCAACTGAACGAAGATCATTTTCACGCTGACTTCCAATTGTGCGACAGGTCTTGAGAACCGCTCTGCAATTTGCCAGGGTTCTAGCCTGGGGCAGAGCGACAGTGCGAGACCTGCTTACAAACATGGCTGGGGTTGATGCTTCAATATTCCATGGGATTCACCTTGCAGGTTTGTCACTTGATCGAAGGGCCTCTTGAAATTCTTATAATTACCAGGCACGGGCGGTGGTATGCTGGGGATACCCGATGGCGATCTGGTGTTTTCGTGTCTTGTGTATGTTAATGAATGCGACATCATTCATCGCATTCAGCCGTATGTATTTTAGATAAAACTGCATACAAAACACGCTATCTATTGCGAGAACATACGCCCATATAACATCAATACACTTCAACTACACATCATGTATAGGAAGCAAAAAGTATGTACATATGTACACAAATAATGACCTGTCACGTCTGTTGGTAAATACATCAATACACCATCTAGTTTTGATACAAAAAATATCAAATGGATTCAGACTGATAATAAAACGTTTCAAGTTGCACAATATCGCTGCCAATACCAGAGCGTTCGGTTCACCGCCTCGGAATGCCTAGATTCCATCAATGCTTTATTTTCAAGGCTAAATTCTCATGTAAAGAAAGAGTTTATTGACTGCATATGTATATCGTGTATATTTCTCGAGGAATGTCCAATAACGAGTGTTCCACGCCCATACCTTAGTTCCAAGCCTACCAAGTCATTATACTGGCTAATTGCTTCATAATTCAGAAAATGTACCCGAACACTTTGCTCGGACAAGGGATAAGACTCTGCAATCATTAGTGAGGGGCATCTGACTGACTTCTGTCAGTGTTTGATAAACGAACTCATCTATTGAAGAGGCTGTTTCTGAAGCTTTGATTAATTGTTCTTGTCCTTTGCGAGAACAGTTCATGCCCAAAGTTTGCTGTACCAGATAAAGTACATAATAGTAAGTATGTAGGATCAAATTGGGCAATAAACTGCAGTTATGTGACGGGCAGAGGTCGTTATTACTATCCAGATCCATTATCATATATCTAATACATTATACCGTTTGTCATACCAACGTAGGATGTAACCCCGAAGTGTTTGAGAATGACCGGGGCTATATACTTTCTGTTCGCGAGGCGGAACCCTACCGATTAAATAGTAACCATATTTATTAAAAGTCTTGGACGTATCATTAACAGATGGAAATGGCGCTCCGGCCACACAGTGATCGCGCTAAAATAACACGATCTCATGGGAACGAACGCTACCCTGTCGGAGAGTTGACAGGGGTCAGGAGATGCTGTGTAGTTGAGGTCAGCTGATGGCCGCGAGTGGACATCTCAAGGCCACGAGGTCGCCAAGGTTTTGTGGCCATCTCTCGGGGAGTCTGCTAGTGCGTTACGCGACAGTGCGTAACAGAAACGAAGAGGGCATCTGAATTTGATTTGGAAAGGACCACCAGTTGGGTGGAACACGTGTTCACGTATGGGGACCGACAGCCAAGTGTGAACAACCCGAGTGTGACTCGAGGTTTTTGATTGACGGGGAGATGTCCTCGCGGAGGCTGAGGCTGAGGCAGGGCGGTGTGCTGCGGAGTCCGGGGTCTGTACAGGCAGTCGTCCATGCTCACGTGACAGGACGGTATCACTCACCACGACCAGGCCTCGCGCTTCGTTCTCGACGACGGGGAAACGACCGCTTGAGACGTCTCGATAATCGTCCGAGACTCTAGTGCAGTCAACAGCAGGGAAATGTAAACTTCGTAACTTTAGCAGCTAAGCGTCCACCAAAATATCATCAATGTTGATATGATATGCACTCATGGATACACACCGTTCTCAATCGTACAGAATGTTCAACTTGGTCATTACTGCACACAGTCATACTTACATAATGTAACACCAGTCTCCCAAAATTATATCACATATTCTTGAGCGTAGGGCGATGATAGTATATGATTCTTTTGCACGCAAATTTTAATTCATCGTATACTGGCACTGTTCACCGTGAATCTTTGATGCATTTGATATGTGAAGTTGAATAATTACCCTGCTCTCGCCAGTTAATCTACGCCAGGTTTCGGGTTCTGACTTATAGCAGGGTGCGGACGTCTCATCATTCTCCAGAAGGACCACCAGACAAAAGTAATAAATCCTCGTCTGATACAGTCAAGGGCCGTGATTGCTGGCAAATACCGTCTGATGACTATTTCTTTCCCTCAAATCTTCGCTGTCAAGATGTCACCCACTGTCTGAGTAATGTCAGTGGCCGAGACAAGTAAAATATAACACGTTCCTTGGGAAACAATACGAGAGCGAAGAAAAAGTATTCGACAAAACTCCACCACAGACATGTTTCACTCAAAACCAGAAGATGCTAGCCCGATTACAAAAAAAAAAAGATTGGTTGGTTGAGGACACTGCGCCCAGTGCTGAAGCAGGTAACGTGCTGACATTGATAAGAAGTCGAAGGTTAGACTCGAATCGTGGGAATGCCTGTCCCCAGCACAATGCGACACCAAGAACGCTATTCACGAGACCACATTCTAGATTTCCATCGAGATAAGCGGCAGTGAAACCCATACGATTTGTTTTGCGAACTTATCACGCCCTCACAAAACGAGTATCTTGTTGCCCCTTCGCCAAAGACAACCGGTGACATCCGAACCCGAATCAAAATCCCCCAAATATCATCTTTGATGTGAACGCGGCATTTAGACTATTAGACGCACAATTTTCTTTTTCATTTCTGCATATATCATAGCTCGAAGCATAAATCTAAAACTTTCTTTCTCGAAACGTAGATGTACCAGCCTGTGTCGTGTATTTTGCTTCTACCGCACATTATGTGATGTGCGGTAAAAGCTGACGTCACGTATGCCTTGTGAGTACCAAACACTTGCCCGGAACGATGGTAAAAGGTCTGTACACGAACATGCTGTGCCGTGACTGAGCATTTCATATAAAACTTTACATGTATTACCTATTTGATTTCACACATGATATCATATGTCTGTACTCACTGAATATTTATTCAAATTAACTGTTACGCAACTGTGTACATTAAAGATACAAACAATATTAAATTTTTTGTCCGCAGTTATGGTAGAACTTCAGAACCATTTCGACTCCTAATACAAATGAAGAAAGCACTGATTCTGGAATATTACAATATTTAGAGACATTCCAGAAGGGTCGGCAATTCATGCCCTGCACACCACACCTTCGCAGGCGACCGAATAGTGGTATCTCGTACGGTATACTTGCTGAATATGAGCGCTAATGGTTGGTCAAATCGCTCTCCTAAACTCCCGTTTCCATCCATGCGTGTGCGAATACGAGTATTCTGACACCTGCATTGACGTAATAGTTCAATTTTGTAACGTGGTGACTGCCATGAAATGACATTTTGGGACTTGTTGGAATGTAAAATCATGCTTATATAATAAGTTTCTTCATAGAAAAATCCATTATTGTGTTTATATCTCCAATCATCATTAACTTTTTTATTTTGAATGACATAAAAAAATTCGTGAGATTTCGATGGTTGATTTTTGGTGTTTCACCGCCAGTCGGGCATACAGGGGATACATCTTAACGAGATGACAATTTTCTATCAGTGTATAACCTTTGAGTTGCCGACTTGTTACACGAGGAGGTAACCTGAACACATGACGGGTCCCCTAGTTATTGTCTCGGGCATGTCCCGAGTAACTACCTGTCCCAGGTATCCTAATCCTTTCTGGCAAGCTCACCTCGCGTTTTCACTTCGTTTTGATCAAGTATCTGTAAAAGTTCCCTTCGAATCTGACACCTATGTCTATTAAAGTTGTGGTTTTATCCTCGTTGCCGACTTATTTGGTCATATGATGAAGACGGGCCACCCAGAAGGTTAACTCGCGTTACGTAGAGGGCTGACGAAGGGAGACGTTTGTTTCCAAACTATGCATTGGAACAAAAGACAAGGTCCGCAACGCGACACCCTCTGATCACATGATATGTTGATATATAGTTACGGTATATCGGTCCGATAAATCAAGCTTTCCATTCACGCCATAGCAAAACAAGTGTGCAAAATGACAATTATTCATTGGGAAAAAGGATGTTTAGCGAAATAGATATGTCGCTCTGGGATAGTCACTCACTGGACTCGCTGAAATAGTAGCTTAATTATCAGTAGATATAAATCTTTGAATTCACCCTCAGATCTGCCGAAAATGTCATTAATTAAAATGGATAAAATTATATAGTCTGTGCCACTGACAGAACTGACTGAGATAGGCAATCTTCTGAAGACAAGGACTCATAAATATATAGCACGTCACTGTTTGAAAAACAAGTTGAGAGAGTACTCTTAGGCATCCCGACAGTGCTCCGCCTTCATCTGCAGTTTTTTTTTCTTGTTTCAGCGTTTTGATGGATTGTGCAGATCCTGGGAAAATTGTCACTAAAGCGACGGTTTGGCGATGGTCGTAAATTAATAACTGTTTTGGCTCCTCGGGATCGTATTGAACTCAGCAGGGCATAGCGCCTTCAGTGAGACGTATCCCCCAAATTCCTTGGGCGTCATGCTGTGAATATCGCCTCTCCCGTCACTGGCGGGATTATTTTGTAAAGTAGTGTCCATTATATCAAGTTACAAAACCTGCTACGACTTTGTCAGTCTACTTTAATTGATTGATAGTGATACCAAGTAGAGCACGCAGACAGACACCAGCATCTCTAACCTATAAGTAACAAGCATGAAAATGACTAGCCAGAAGCAATAATAAGAAACAACTGCTCGTTTGAAAAAGAGTACTCTTCAGTGTTAGAAGAGTACAATACATTACAGTACAATGCATCAGAATGCCACGGACACAAGCAGCTGAGACTAGTGAAAAGTATTTGACGTCATCAAAATCATCGCAAATAAATGACACGACAAAAGTATTTTGTACTCTAACACATGGCACCAAGAATGATGAAGCTTGTCGGCAATTTTTCTCTCCTCAGAGTATATGGATCATTGAAATAATCCTGAGGACTGTCTTCAAGATTTTGTATCCAATAGCCAGTCGTCACCTTCTCAGGCAGACATAACCTGGCGCCAATATTCTCAAGGTGGTCTGAGGCCAAGTGTAGTGTTGCCATGAGATGCAGAATACACGACTCCCTATAATATGGAATTTGAGTTTTCAGTGTCATCTGAGATTGAGATCAACGTCACCAAAGGATCTGCTATATACATGTATGGCTTCTCATGTGCTCATTGTGCGGCGTTAGCCGTACTATATCTGTTAGTGTAATTTTGACCCCATGGTACCACTGGTGAGGAACTTGTCCATGCGTGGACTTATTGTTACCGAATTAAGTCAGCGATGACATGATCCATATTTTATGTCACAATCCCAGATTACAACAAAGTTAAGTAGCAAATATTGAACAAAGAAAACATACACCTTGGTCGTTTGTGGAAAGTGCAACTAAAACACATTTTGGCAAGAATAATGGACGAATCGACAAACAAATGCGAGTAATAATCAATTTTCGCATGGACAAGCTCTGCACCAGTATTGGAGGTATTATGGTAGTGTAAGACCATTTACGAGAATTGTTCTCTGTCAGAGGGAAGTATAGAGTTATTACAATACGAGTTCGAGTTACAATACGATTCGAGTTCATTGTTTCATATTGTTATCAACAAGACCCACAATATTTTGTTTGGTTGTTTAACCAAGAAATGAGTTTCGTGTCTACTTATCCTTGATATTTTTCGTATTCACTCAGCCTCGAGTACTGGTTCTACTCTCCTTTGTCCCTGTGGCCGCACACGTAACCTCAAGTTCTGCTGTTGTGATGCTTGTAATACAATACTGTTCTGCCTGCACTGGCCCACTGGTGATAATTAACACAATTCAGGCCAGACTTGACCTAGAAAATTATCAGTCAAGGCCATTTGATGTTGGGTTCCAGGGGAACATATGGTCCACCATACATATATATGACTAATTGCATGACCATAATGAAACAATAATTTCTATCCTAAAGCGTTTTGCATGCAAGGCTAATTCACATATTTCTCAGACTCATGTCAAATGTGATACTCAGATGTACTACTCAAGGTAGTTTGCAGGTAAACCAATAATATATTATTCTAATAATACTGTAATGTCCACAATACTACCCTATAAGTTATATCTGCAATCATTTTGTCTGCAGAGGCCAAATCACATATTTCACATCAAACGTGGCCTTGAGATTTACCACTCAAAATTACATGCATGACGTAAAAATCAAGGCCACGATATCTAACACATATGACTTCCTGTATGTTCAACGTACAAGCATTAATCATTTATTGATCACCATATGTTTGCAGGATAATCACACCTTTGTGAAGGATTTTGACAAATGACTTTAATGGAATGGCTGGTATATGACAACGTGAAAGCATTTTATCTGAAGACGCAAATTTGCACATTCCAGGTCAAATGTGACCTTTTGATTTACCACTCAAGGTCATCTGATGTCAATTTCAAGATCATCAACATATCTTAATATCAAACTTCATATATAAGCTAAGCTTTTGCCGTACCTGTAAGCTTTTTGTTTGAAGAGGCTACTTTACACATTAAGGTTATACGTGACCTTGAGACTTGAAGTGACCTTTAAGGTTACGTTCAGATTCACCATACGTTTTTGAGCTGTATCTACAAGGATGTTGAGGCCAATTTACACATTTGTAAAGTAGAGGCCAAATAATACATTGGAGAATAGAATTCACCCATAGATATACCACTGAAGGTCGCATTCTCAATGTCAATACAAAGATCCAACTAACATGTATATGACTTTCTGAATGCTCATAATATAATTCTAGGTTCTATGTATATGTGTTCTGTCCCCAGAGGCCAATTTGTGCATTTGGTATCAATTCGTCCTTTCCGGCCTACATTTCGGGCTTTTTGAGCGATTCAAGCCCATTGAACTAAAAGAAGACTGGAATGGCCAATCATCATGTTTTCTATAGGCGATGACGTGATTTCCGGCGGCCATATTGGAACATTGAACATGCATAGTAAACAAAGCCACGTGCATCTGTCAAATAAGTCTTTGAAATGTTCTGCCAATGCACGCATACATCTCAATGTGGAAGTTATGGTATACATCAACGAAATATGTCAAATTTGGTCGATCATACCTGTATTACGACCCAATACAGGCAGGTAGTTTGATTTAGGCGTGGCCTGTCCACGGAGATTGGTACATGTAAACATTGGTTGTGATCGGTATTGACATGTCAAAGGTCGGCTCACTGTCCAGTATCAGCCTCCGGGAGATAGTTCTGTTTTTGATAACTGGTGAGGTAATTTTTGTACACCATTGAGTCAGTGTTTCATTTTGAAATAGTAATAGAGGAATCCTGACCTGGATCATGTCAACTTGAAGGCGCACCGCTAGTTTACAAGCTCAAATAAAGGATGAATATCAACTTCTTTTATTAAATAATTGTTCAGTCATCAACAGTTTAGTTCGTAGGTGATGCCTGAACAATTATTCAATAAAAGAAGTTGATATTCATCCTCATGTTTTTCATGAGTCCCTCATGTTTTTCAAAGAATTTGAACTGAAGTGTGACATACAGTATTTATAATGCGAGTCGAATTACATCATTAACTATTTTTTGAATAATTTGAATTGTTTCCCTGACTTTTTTTTATGCTATTTATTAAAATCATTAATGATTCCGATATCTATTTCAGACCTACAATTTAGGCATGATATAATTTATGCTAAAAGTTTTATACCATGAGATAATGACATGAGATCAGATGTACTAGTAGTTTTGCATTCAAATGTGTTTGTTTTCTCGGAGAGTTTGATTAATGTATGTAGTTCTAGTGTTTCGTTGATGCGTCCCGAGGAATCACATGTTGTATTTCATTGCGTCCTTCAGAATTTTATTGCGTAAATGAATCTGATGCAGGACTCAGGAGTAAATGAAGCACTTATTGAGTCATTTACTACGAAGTGCAGTAAGCTAAGCCTATAGAACAAGACTAGAACAAAATTCCATTACCTTTCAAGCAACGTTTTCTTTCCACCAGTGTGATTTTTTTAAAAAATAAATTTTAAATTAAAATTTGCTTCAAGCACTGACCACCCTCTCCATTATGTAAAGGTTATATCGCTTTCTTGTCTAATATTGTATTTCTCTGGTAAATAAGTTACCAATCTTCGCCCTCACCATGATAAAAATAGAGATTTTCCCTTGAATTTTTTTTGACTCAATATTGAATTCAAAATCTTTTTTTTTCATGGGTATATCAATTTATGGGGGGAGAGAAATGTATATAATATTTGGTCCACTGAAAATAATGCTATTTCCTTCCATTCGTAAGGCTTGCCCACAGACTTAACTGCTTGATTTCATTGATGAATCAATGAACGAACATAATGTCAACAAATCGTGCAGTTGTTAAATGTTTATTGTTATTTATCATACTACAGGATTCATCCAATGAAAAATCGCTTGCATATACAAAGATTATAAAGATTTTTTTCTCTGTAGCATACATTAGTAGTAGTAGATTTATTGACATACGAATAATCAAACATTATGTGAGCATACAAAACGGGGGAGAAGACAAAGGCAATAGACCTCATGGAGAACTCTAGTAACAAAAGTCAGTGTAACAACAAATGGTCTACACAAATACCATGTATGTACACAAGTACATTAATTATATTAGTTATGTCCGGTAAAAGACAAAACATTATGGCAATAGTTCGACAATTGACATAGATCATCCACGTTATTGAACATAAGTGTCCACATTTATATTGAAAGTGTTTCTAATGTCTTTCGATTCATCACAGTTTATTAACACATGTTCCCCTGTTTATATTCCCTTTTTAAAAATCTAGACAATCTAGATTTTACTACTTTACTAATTGAATTTTAAATACACAATATGGCAAAACATATCGAGATCATGCTAAAATGTTCATCAAATTAGTTTAAACTGATACTGTAAACCCCTTAATTTTTCGCGGCCATTAATATTCGCGATTTTCGCGTATTCTTTAAAATCGCGGAAATTTCTGGCGCAAATTTTTTTGGCCAACCGCATTTTGATTCGCGATTTTTTTTTTATATTTTGATTCGCGCATTTTGATTCGGAAATTGACTTTGCAATGTGTGTTGTACAAAACAGAAGATCAAATAATGTTGTATATTCAACATAAAAAAATAGCACCAAGGGTGCTGTAGCTTACCGGCAATCATGAGAAACTCAGAGTATTGATTTTCCAACATATAAATTGTTACACTGATCTTGAACTCTAATTGTCAAAACATGTTCGTAAATGTTGCTGGGAACACATTTTCTGCATGGACTATAATACGAAATCAAATGACACATCACAAAGGTAGATAAAGAGAATCTTATACATTATTTTGAGAAAAACTGTCTGAATAGATTTTGACAAATTGGCCACCAAAGACAAAATTCATCGTTTTTGACCTTTCAAGGTCATTGAAGGTCAAATCCAAGGTCATCACTCAAACCGCAATATATGATTTCCCATTTGAATGTGCCAATACTTAGGCTCTATTTTGAAGTCTTCTATGAGTTTACTCCGCACAGCTCCCATTATGAAGGAAAAATTGGGTGAAATTTTTTAAGTCCAACAAATTTTTCAATGGCCAAAAAAAAAAAATTGGTTTTTTTTGCTGGAAATGGCTCGAATTGAATAGTGACTTGATTTGAGACGAAAAAATTTTTTTTCGCCGACCCGTCAAAAAATCAAAATGGCCGCCACACGCAGACCGGCGATTCAAGGGCAACGAATCTCATACACATCATAGAGGTGTACATGAGGGAAATGTTCTAAAACAAAAATCTCAAAACTGATCAGACAGTTTTTGAGAAAATGGCCATCAAAAATCCAAAATTGGCCATTTTTCGACAAAAAAGGTCGTTTTGATCTTCCAAGGTCATTGAAGGTCAAATTCAAGGTCATCACTCAAACCACAATATATGATTTCCCATTTGAATGTGCCAATACTTAGGCTCTATCTTCAAGTGTTCTATGAGTTTACTCTGCACAGCTCCCATTATGAAGGGAAATTGGGTGAAATTTTCTAAGTCCAAAAAATTTTTCAATGGCCAAAAATTTATTTTTTTTGCTGGAAATGGCTCAAAACGAATAGTGACTTGATTTGGGACAAAAATTTTTTTTTTCGCCGACCCGTCAAAAAATCAAAATGGCCGCCACATGCAGACCGGCGATTCAAGGGCAACGAAACTTATACACATCATAAAGGTACATGAGAGGAATGTTTTGAAACGAAAATCTCAAAACTGATCCGACAGTTTTTGAGAAAATGGCCTCCAAAGTCCAAAATTGGCAATTTTTCGTCAAAAATGGCCGCCAAATAGGCCAAAACGATTCAATCAAAAAAATGTAAAAAACGTCTTTAGATACTGGCCCAAGGTATGTTCTGACAAATTTATGGGGAAATTCATCATGTCAAAAAAAAGTTACAGACCCGGACGGACGACGGACGGACGAAATACCATGACAATAGCTTATCGGCCCAAAGGGCTGGTAAGCTAAAAACCAGTAGTCAATTCTAAGTTTACATGTACGTAGCTATTTTGTACTGGTGATTTGTATTTATTTCAAGTTTACCAAGCCGAAAAATAAAGATATAGTAGATGTAATATAAAGATATAATAAAGATACAATTGTGTTCATGTCAGTATTTTGTCATTTGTTGGGTTGCTTAGTGAGTATGCTATTGGAAAATACCTCTGTAATGCGTTTCCAGTAATATGCATACTACAGAAAACGTGAAATTAAAAGGCCGCGAATAAGTCCAAATCCTGAAAACGCGAAATTAAACGGCCGCGAAATTAAAGGGGTTTACAGTATATTGATCACATTTTTTGACTCATTCCATTCTGATACATTCATGTGTTGATACATATACATACTAGTATATGGTACAGCTTTACAATTTTGATCGTTAGTATTTAACCCAGTCGTATACATGTACCTACATTTCGAATGAAAGACCTTTGCGATATCAGATGATTCAGATCATTTATACATACCAATCATGACGAACTTAAAACAAACTTTCGTCAGACATACAAGGTAATGAACACACTAGGCCACAGCAACACCTGGAATACTAATATCCAATGTCTCATCGGAAGCTATTGGATTTGTGGATTGGTGGCAAACATTTTTGGCATGGAGCTTCAAGTTGTAAGTCTGATTTTATGATGCTGTCTCAAGTCATCGAAGATCTGTGTGATCAGCCTGATCACAGTGAGACTGAGATCTTGGCTGTCCTGCATGTGATCGCACCTTTAGAAAATGTCCTTGTACCCCAGTTTAGCCATAACTTGACTGTTGAGATGGATCATTGTGATGCTCGGGAAAACCTTGTTGACGGCTGACAACTGTCTGAGGTGATGTTCTGTGGACACCAGCATGGCAACAACACCTTTATAGGGCTGACCAACCCACCATTGTTCATCACTGGCAAGAACACACATGTGGCAGCCAGGGCGTTGACTGGCACGGTGGGCAGGTGATCTCTCGGTAGGTCGTTGTGGATTGATACCTGCTTGCCCGTCTTTACTGCACTCAGTGTGCCTCACCTCATAATCCGTTGACAGGAAGCATCCCTGAAATCCCCGATGTTGTGGTTGCTGTTCCACCCATCTGCTGAGGGAATATTAAAAATTGTTGCAATTATTTATTTTTTAAACATAGCACCAAGGGTGATGTAGCTTACCGGCAAACATGATTACTAAGTTGTAAAATCAATAATAAGAGAGATATTAGTCATTATGTCCTGGGACCTTGAAAATGAAATCAAAAGTCAAATTAAAGCTCATCAGAATATTCAGCATATATCATTTGCTGCAGGCCCAAAAATGAATCCTAAGTTGCAAAGTTGATAATAAACAAGATATTAGCCGTTTTGTCCTGTGAGACCTTGAAAATGAGGTCAAAGATCAAAGCGAGATATTGGCCATTTTGTGCTTTGACCATGAAAATCAGATCAAAGGTCAAATTCAAGGTCATCAAAATATTTGGACTTTATAATTTCCTATATGTGCACAATCGATTCCTAAGCTGTAAAGTTGATAATGAGCGAGATATTAGCCATTTTGTGCTCATGGTTCTTAGACCTTGAAAATGAGGTTGAAGGTCATATTCAGGGTTATGAAAATACTCAGACTATATCATTCCCTATATGTGCAATAAAAATCTCAAAACTGTCTGAACAGTTTTTGAGAAAATGGCCACCAAAGTCAGAAATTGGTCGTTTTTCGTCGAAAATGGCCGCCAAAAAAACTAAAAAATACCCCCTTTTTGAATTATTTTTTAGACATTTTTGTGCAAAATTTCAGAAAGATTCACCCGTAAACTTCAAAGATAAAAATGTTGACGGATGACGACGACATCATAGAGGTACATGAGAGGAGTGTTTTGAAACAAAACTCTAAAAATTGATCAGACAGTTTTTGAGAAAATGGCCACCAAGGTCCAAAATTGGCAATTTTTCGTCAAAAATGGCCGCCAAATTGGCAAAAATGATTCAATCAAGAAAATTTAAAGAACGTTTTTAGATATTGGCCTAAGGTATGTTTTGACAAATTTACGGGGAAATTCCTCATGCCAAAAAAAAGTTACAGACCCGGACGGACGACAGATGACAGACGAAAAACCACGATAATAGCTTATCGGCCCAAAGCTAAAAAAAAAAAATTTGACAAAACCATCAAGGCATTTCTGCTGAAATGCCTTAATTCCAGGTCAAGGTCAAGAGTCATCCCTAATACCCTTAAGACATGTTTGTCTAAGGCCACGTTTGACTAATCAATCCCAAAATCAATAGGTCAAGGTCAAAGTTCATCCATAATACCCCCCAGACATGTTTGTCTAGGGTGACCGAGTCCAAAAATAACGTCTGTTTCGCTCTAAACGTACCGTTTCTGAGATATGCAGGAAGCCTACATGTAAAGGATGAATCAGGAAAAAATTATTTCGATCTTTAGGTCAAAGGTCGTTTGACTAATCGATCCCAAAATCAATAGGGTTCTTCCTCGGGCTTCAACGAATACAAAATTTCGTGACCAGTTACTCGTTAGCTTGTAACGGAACCGAACCGGTTACTCGTCCAAAAATATAGAGCTGAATATTGTCCAAGGTAAAACCTTTTCTTTCGCAGTTCGCTTTTATCAAATCTCAGTGTCAAAAATGGGTCAAAATTGGGCCTAAAACTCAACATTAAAAGTCATTTTCACATGGAAATATGCCATATTATGATGAATAAACATTCTATTTGGATCGGAGAGTGATAAATCACTTCAATTCTGCGCATTTGGGTGGAAATTTGACTGATGTTAAGTGTTTGAGGCTGCATTACAAGGTTGAAAAATACGTTCACGCTTAACCGGTTACAAAATCTGTAACCGGTTACACTTTGTAACCGAACTGTAACCGGTAAACCGAGTACTTGTTGAAACCCCAGTTCTTCTCTGATGGTATATAAACCTCCATGCAAAGTTCTGCAACTATTGTCTAAAATATTTTCCGAGTTATCGTCCGGAAGCCAAGTCTCAATACCGGCTCACATCGCTTCGACTGTACAGTGCTCTGCACGGGACATAGACCCAGGTGTCCCACTCTCTCGAACGCCGGAGGCACGCCTCTCCTGTATTCCTGGCCTGTGACCTGTGACCCTGTGTAAAGGTAGGATGGTGAGCGTTATTAAATGGATCTAGTATAGATTTATTACAAATTTGATAGATCTAATGCACCAAACCAAGCTGTCAAACTGACCAGCAGCTTAGTGGATGAGTGATGCACTGCAGTAGACTATGTTCACTATGCTGGCGAGTGATTGGATGCTATTCACGTGCAAGATAGCGTGGTCACTCTTTACTTTACGTTGCATTCCGGCAGACGACCTGGGTGAAGAGTGGCCGAAAGAGTTCTGGATAGAAGACATCCCGAGGTTCCAATCATGTTAAGGACGTCATCAACCGACAGAGAAAGAGACTGATGATCTACAGGAGCCTAGGTTAGAGATCTGGGGTTTTCAAGTGTCGGCTACAAGACTTTCGGCCCCGGAAGAAGAGTGACAACCCTGTGGAGAGCGGTTTCCAGCCGAGTCCAGGCATGGAGAAACCAGGAGCAACAGATCTTCAAGCTGAGAAGTCGAGGGGGACAGCCGTCATCACTCTGTTAGGACAGGCCATCCCTGCAGAAGAAGATGAATCAAGTTCCCTGATGGTCAACTGAACCCCGCTGTTTGATGCTGCATCCTGCAAGACAAGTTGGAGCAAGAAAACTTGCGGTTCCAGTTCATCTGAAACATCGGGCATCGTATCTCAGCTGAAAAATTTTCGGCTGAGCCGAAAGTTTTCGGGTGAGTCAAAGACGGTTCGGCCAACAACCCCTTTTCAGCTTTCGGCTGAAGATTTGAAGACTTGTGACGTCACTCCTGCCTCGACCAATCAGAATCCAGCGTTCCAGACCACGTGACCAAAAAGAGTATGAAAGGGGCTCAGATCTGGGCAGAGGCCACAGTCTGTCAGCAGCCGTCTCAGCGAGCAGATCGTGGCCGAAGATCGTCGGGAGAAAGTGTACTTCAGAAGACAACCGAAGACCAGAAAAAGGAGAAGAAAGGTTCTAAGTCTGAGATCGGCAAGGGGGAGAAGAAAAGAAAACAACCTCAGATAGCCGAGAGCAGACGCTAGCCAGAGGAAGACAGCCCAGAGGGAGTCAGCCGAGAGATGTGGCCGAAGACCCAGAATGCCTGGGAGAGGATGTGGGTGGAAACTCGAACCCGAGAAGAGGAGACCTGGTAAAAAATCCGCGCCGGTCAAGAAAATACAGAGAAGTGGTTGAAAGACCAAGCCGAGTGAGAAAGGTGGCAGAAAGAGAGAGCCAGAAAATCAACCGAAGAGCAGCAGCTGGAGCTCTGGGAGAGGCTGCCGGGAACGAACTTCTTTGACTTCCTGGCGTACTGCAAGTACTGCGACTACCAGTTCTGGTGTCCAAAGAACAAGCAGGCACACGACTGTATCCGCCACCACCGGAGATGCTGTGCATCTATATCACCTACAGGGCCTGCGATCTCCGGCGCCACCTCAAGGCGGCCCATGGCTGGTGTTATCCCCGAAACCTTCCGGCGCCTGAGACCCAGAGGCAGCTCGAGAAGATCGGCTGGTTTGACTCGGCTGAGAGGGGATTCCGAACAGTGGACCGCAACTACATACTAGTATATGGTACAGCTTTACAATTTTGATCGTTAGTATTTAACCCAGTATATACATGTACATGAACTTAAAACAAACTTTCGTCAGACATACAAGGTAATGAACACACTAGGCCACAGCAACACCTGGAATACTAATTTGAGAAAATGGCCACCAAAGTCAGAAATTGGTCGTTTTTCGTCGAAAATGGCCGCCATTTTGAAAAAAAAAGCGAAAATCAAAAAACTAAAAAATACTCCCTTTTTGAATTATTTTTAGACATTTTTGTGCAAAATTTCAGAAAGATTCACCCGTAAACTTCAAAGATAAAAATGTGGACGGACGACGACGACATCATAGAGGTACATGAGAGGAGTGTTTTGAAACAAAAATCTATGACAGACGACGGACGAAAAACCACGATAATAGCTTATCGGCCCAAAGCTAAAAAAAAAAAATTGACAAAACCATCGAGGCATTTCTGCTGAAATGCCTTAATTCCAGGTCAAGGTCAAGAGTCATCCCTAATACCCTTAAGACATGTTTGTCTAAGGCCACGTTTGACTAATCAATCCCAAAATCAATAGGTCAAGGTCAAAGTTCGTCCATAATACCCCCCAGACATGTTTGTTTAGGGTGACCGAGTCCAAAAATAACGTCCGTTTCGCTCTAAACGTACCGTTTCTGAGATATGCAGGAAGCCTACATGTAAAGGATGAATCAGGAAAGAATTATTTCGACCTTTAGGTCAAAGGTCGTTTGACTAATCGATCCCAAAATCAATAGGGTTCTTCCTCGGGCTTCAACGAATACAAAATTTCGTGACCAGTTACTCGTTAGCTTGTAACCGAACAGAACCGGTTACTCGTCCAAAAATATAGAGCTGAATATTGTCCAAGGTAAAACCTTTTCTTTCGCAGTTCGCTTTTATCAAATCTCAGTGTCAAAAATGGGTCAAAATTGGGCCTAAAACTCAACATTAAAAGTCATTTTCACATGGAAATATGCCATATTATGATGAATAAACATTCTATTTGGATCGGAGAGTGATAAGTCACTTCAATTCTGCGCATTTGGGTGGAAATTTGACTGATGTTAAGTGTTTGAGGCTGCATTACAAGGTTGAAAAATACGTTCACGCTTAACCGGTTACAAAATCTGTAACCGGTTACACTTTGTAATCGAACTGTAACCGGTAAACCGAGTACTTGTTGAAACCCCAGTTCTTCTCTGATGGTATATAAACCTCCATGCGAAGTTCTGCAACTATTGTCTAAAATATTTTCCGAGTTATCGTCCGGAAGCCAAGTCTCAATACCGGCTCACATCGCTTCGACTGTACAGTGCTCTGCACGGGACATAGACCCAGGTGTCCCACTCTCTCGAACGCCGGAGGCACGCCTCTCCTGTATTCCTGGCCTGTGACCTGTGACCCTGTGTAAAGGTAGGATGGTGAGCGTTATTAAATGGATCTAGTATAGATTTATTACAAATTTGATAGATCTAATGCACCAAACCAAGCTGTCAAACTGACCAGCAGCTTAGTGGATGAGTGATGCACTGCAGTAGACTATGTTCACTATGCTGGCGAGTGATTGGATGCTATTCACGTGCAAGATAGCGTGGTCACTCTTTACTTTACGTTGCATTCCGGCAGACGACCTGGGTGAAGAGTGGCCGAAAGAGTTCTGGATAGAAGACATCCCGAGGTTCCAATCATGTTAAGGACGTCATCAACCGACAGAGAAAGAGACTGATGATCTACAGGAGCCTAGGTTAGAGATCTGGGGTTTTCAAGTGTCGGCTACAAGACTTTCGGCCCCGGAAGAAGAGTGACAACCCTGTGGAGAGCGGTTTCCAGCCGAGTCCAGGCATGGAGAAACCAGGAGCAACAGATCTTCAAGCTGAGAAGTCGAGGGGGACAGCCGTCATCACTCTGTTAGGACAGGCCATCCCTGCAGAAGAAGATGAATCAAGTTCCCTGATGGTCAACTGAACCCCGCTGTTTGATGCTGCATCCTGCAAGACAAGTTGGAGCAAGAAAACTTGTGGTTCCAGTTCATCTGAAACATCGGGCATCGTATCTCAGCTGAAAAATTTTCGGCTGAGCCGAAAGTTTTCGGGTGAGTCAAAGACGGTTCGGCCAACAACCCCTTTTCAGCTTTCGGCTGAAGATTTGAAGACTTGTGACGTCACTCCTGCCTCGACCAATCAGAATCCAGCGTTCCAGACCACGTGACCAAAAAGAGTATGAAAGGGGCTCAGATCTGGGCAGAGGCCACAGTCTGTCAGCAGCCGTCTCAGCGAGCAGATCGTGGCCGAAGATCGTCGGGAGAAAGTGTACTTCAGAAGACAACCGAAGACCAGAAAAAGGAGAAGAAAGGTTCTAAGTCTGAGATCGGCAAGGGGGAGAAGAAAAGAAAACAACCTCAGATAGCCGAGAGCAGACGCTAGCCAGAGGAAGACAGCCCAGAGGGAGTCAGCCGAGAGATGTGGCCGAAGACCCAGAATGCCTGGGAGAGGATGTGGGTGGAAACTCGAACCCGAGAAGAGGAGACCTGGTAAAAAATCCGCGCCGGTCAAGAAAATACAGAGAAGTGGTTGAAAGACCAAGCCGAGTGAGAAAGGTGGCAGAAAGAGAGAGCCAGAAAATCAACCGAAGAGCAGCAGCTGGAGCTCTGGGAGAGGCTGCCGGGAACGAACTTCTTTGACTTCCTGGCGTACTGCAAGTACTGCGACTACCAGTTCTGGTGTCCAAAGAACAAGCAGGCACACGACTGTATCCGCCACCACCGGAGATGCTGTGCATCTATATCACCTACAGGGCCTGCGATCTCCGGCGCCACCTCAAGGCGGCCCATGGCTGGTGTTATCCCCGAAACCTTCCGGCGCCTGAGACCCAGAGGCAGCTCGAGAAGATCGGCTGGTTTGACTCGGCTGAGAGGGGATTCCGAACAGTGGACCGCAACTACATACTAGTATATGGTACAGCTTTACAATTTTGATCGTTAGTATTTAACCCAGTATATACATGTACATGAACTTAAAACAAACTTTCGTCAGACATACAAGGTAATGAACACACTAGGCCACAGCAACACCTGGAATACTAATTTGAGAAAATGGCCACCAAAGTCAGAAATTGGTCGTTTTTCGTCGAAAATGGCCGCCATTTTGAAAAAAAAAGCGAAAATCAAAAAACTAAAAAATACTCCCTTTTTGAATTATTTTTAGACATTTTTGTGCAAAATTTCAGAAAGATTCACCCGTAAACTTCAAAGATAAAAATGTGGACGGACGACGACGACATCATAGAGGTACATGAGAGGAGTGTTTTGAAACAAAAATCTATGACAGACGACGGACGAAAAACCACGATAATAGCTTATCGGCCCAAAGCTAAAAAAAAAAAAATTGACAAAACCATCAAGGCATTTCTGCTGAAATGCCTTAATTCCAGGTCAAGGTCAAGAGTCATCCCTAATACCCTTAAGACATGTTTGTCTAAGGCCACGTTTGACTAATCAATCCCAAAATCAATAGGTCAAGGTCAAAGTTCGTCCATAATACCCCCCAGACATGTTTGTTTAGGGTGACCGAGTCCAAAAATAACGTCCGTTTCGCTCTAAACGTACCGTTTCTGAGATATGCAGGAAGCCTACATGTAAAGGATGAATCAGGAAAGAATTATTTCGACCTTTAGGTCAAAGGTCGTTTGACTAATCGATCCCAAAATCAATAGGGTTCTTCCTCGGGCTTCAACGAATACAAAATTTCGTGACCAGTTACTCGTTAGCTTGTAACCGAACAGAACCGGTTACTCGTCCAAAAATATAGAGCTGAATATTGTCCAAGGTAAAACCTTTTCTTTCGCAGTTCGCTTTTATCAAATCTCAGTGTCAAAAATGGGTCAAAATTGGGCCTAAAACTCAACATTAAAAGTCATTTTCACATGGAAATATGCCATATTATGATGAATAAACATTCTATTTGGATCGGAGAGTGATAAGTCACTTCAATTCTGCGCATTTGGGTGGAAATTTGACTGATGTTAAGTGTTTGAGGCTGCATTACAAGGTTGAAAAATACGTTCACGCTTAACCGGTTACAAAATCTGTAACCGGTTACACTTTGTAATCGAACTGTAACCGGTAAACCGAGTACTTGTTGAAACCCCAGTTCTTCTCTGATGGTATATAAACCTCCATGCGAAGTTCTGCAACTATTGTCTAAAATATTTTCCGAGTTATCGTCCGGAAGCCAAGTCTCAATACCGGCTCACATCGCTTCGACTGTACAGTGCTCTGCACGGGACATAGACCCAGGTGTCGCACTCTCTCGAACGCCGCAGGCACGCCTCCGGCGTTCGAGAGAGTGGGACACCTGGGTCTACACGGGACAGTGAAAGCCTCTCCTGTATTCCTGGCCTGTGACCTGTGACCCTGTGTAAAGGTAGGATGGTGAGCGTTATTAAATGGATCTAGTATAGATTTATTACAAATTTGATAGATCTAGTGCACCAAACCAAGCTGTCAAACTGACCAGCAGCTGAGTGGATGAGTGATGCACTGCAGTATGTTCACTATGCTGGCGAGTGATTGGATGCTATTCACGTGCACTCTTTACTTGTGAAATGAAATTCCAGCCTACCCTGATTGTTTATTCTGGTATCGGCAACAGTTGATGGCAAAGCACTGGTTACTTGTGGTGCTTGAGCGTCCAGAAGGCCGGATTCAATGTGCCGGTCGCACAGCCAGTGATCGGCCATGTTCAATGTTCCAATATGGCCGCCGGAAATCACGTCAACAGCCGCTGATTGGCCATTCCAGTGTATTTTTAGTTCAATGTTCAAGCCCAGCTGGTAAGGTATAACACAGCTTTTCGAGAAAAAAACATTATGTTCAAAAGTGTGTCGAATTGGCCATTTGCAGCACGTACATTGTTACCGAATGGCTCAAAACGATTTAATAAAAAACAAAGTCTAGCTATTGGCACGATGTTCTGACAAATTTATAACAGCTTGAACAAACTTGCAGGTTGACTGGAATATAATACCTATAACACCAACTCCTATATCAAATTTTGGACCAAAAAAAAATCAGTCATTCTGTTGTTCTTTTTGTTTGTTTGTTTTGTTGGGGGTGTTTTTGTAGGGGGTGTTTTTTGGAGGAGGGTCAATATGCGTTTATCTGCCATAATCAGGAAAAATAATTATAAATTGTTCCATTAGAGGTGGCCAACAAACGTAGTTAGTATTATTCCGTAGACGATTCCGCGCGAAGTCAAGTGTCGGTTTGCAAATTAAACAATGCCACGATAACGTATCATGGTCAAAGCAAAACGAAATTCTTTCATGCAATTAGCTATAGAATTGTTCGTGATTAATGGCTGAGACAAATCAATTAATCAAAGCGTTTTATTTAGTTACATACACTACAGTTGCAAGCCCCACATAGAAACTCACATCAAATTCAAATCCGCCCCCTAAAATTAGGTAACTCCCACCCTCGAATAATTCTGGTGCTTTAATATGTGTATGAAGAACCCTTATAAATCATGCTATTCAATGATGTTATTATCTCACAATATAGATAAAATATGGCCGACATTTTTCTGTGAAAGTGACAAATGATCTCAGACACTTTCAGTCACCCGATTCTATGCATACATAGTCTTTCGGGTGAGATGCTGCTCTATAATTGATCACCATATGTTTGCGGGATGATCACACCTTTGTGAAGGATTTTGACAAATCATTTTAATGGAATGGCTGTTACATGACACTGTGTAAGCCATTCTCTACACATTTTCATATCTCCTAATGCGGTATTGTTCTGACTACCCACGACGACAGGGAAACTCGAGGGAATTTCTTGTAAGTTCTGCGAAATGTAACAGTACGAATGCTCTGTGCGTTAGCCTCAGTTTTTTGTGGTTTCATTGTTTCGTGCTCGTTCCTTGCTACCGTCTCTCCACAAGAATCTGATATGTGATAGTCTGCGTTGATTGAAGGATAACATAATTTGCCGTTTTGTGACATACTGCCATCTTGTATCTCCCCTACTTACTCCTACAGAGACACGGGAGAAAATATGAATCTGAGCAGAGAATAACGTAATTCGAACCTATTGTAAATATAGAACTGCATGTGGGAAAGTCAGACGGTGACATGCTACCTTGGAATTGTATTATGAATAGAAAATAAATTTTTGAAAGAACGCCTACTTCTCTTTTATTATCACGCGGATAATAGATTTTCTTAACGCATTAAGACGTTGGTTCAACCGTATGAGAAACAGTCGGCGGCAATACGGTATTTTGTTCTAAGGGTTAGATGAAAGGACCACACACACGTGGTGTTGTCCATTAGTTGGTCGGTAGGCGGCGCCAGGGTCTCGGTACGCCCAATGTCACCAGGGGTCAGCAGTGTTTCAGATCCCATACAATATGTCTGCGGAATCTTCAAGGGCACATTACGACCCGACCCAAATGAGAAAGATGCGTGCCTTTTTGGAGATTTTTGTCCCTTGGACACACACATTTATAACTCATCAAATTTAGTGTCTTCAACAATTTGAAAAATCTTATGCGAAAAACATTTCAATTAAAATACCGAAGATATTTCAAAAGCATCTACATCGAATGTGCTTCATCATTTTTCATTTATGAAGCATAATTAGCTTGCTTTGTTAGAGTCCTTGGGAAAGAGTAATTATTAGATGTTGTTCTATACAATGTGAGTTTATCACATAACAGTGAATGCATGAAAAGTTTATATGATTGGTGAGCATATCAAACACATCAAAAGGCATCTAGGCAGTCGTTTTGTTTCCCTTATTATCTCAAAAACTAATTATTAGTTGTAGATATTCGTGTTTACACGAATTAAAATCATATATTTTATACTCGTCTTTTGAAGACCCTCTTGCCTGAGGATATTTGTTGTTGTGAAATACAAAATGTACTTACATATTTGAAAAAAAGAGTAATTTACATGAGACATTTTCGTTAGCCGACCCTATCATTAATGCGAGGTTTCAAGAGATTTATCACATCCGAAAATCATATGAAATGTCCCAAACCTAATCTTGCTAATTCTTGCTTCAGTTACTTCCAATTTGAAGATTCTCCAATTCCATGCAGCCGTGATTGCTTATAATAATTCCCTGTGTTTACCTGAGTGGTTTGGGTCATTACATGGATTCGGCTTTACCTATTTTGCTTGACGGTGCATCTGTCTTTGTAATTACTGCTAATTGAACACTTGACCCCCTATTGAAATTTTTGAGAATCTTTTCATGGCTGCAAAGCACATTCTGGTCGTGAAACCATGGTTTGGCCTACTACCACATATCGCTTTCGTGTTTACTACAAAACACACCAATCCCTCGGTTCAGTATGTTGTCAGAATATATCATTTTGTCGCATACTAGTTTCAAGGTAATTTTGCAGGAAACATGCAAATTCACACACCATTTGAGTTACTTCATAAAGGTCAGCTCGACTGAGGCAGGAACTTTGGTGTCTCCCAATTGGCGCCAGGTATTTAGCGAGTTAACAAATGGTGGAGTAGATGTCTCCTGGTACTGTGCTGGTTATGGTCAGCGACATTTCAACTTAGCGTGAGGTATAAGGTGCTGATAAGCATCGCGATTCATCACAGGACCTACCTCGTCCAACAAGGAGTTCTCTCACTCGAGATTTACTGTTTCGCATCAATCAGTTTTATGGCTGAAATCGATACTTTTTCCCCCTTTGAGAACATCTGAAATTGAGAGAAGCGGTCACCAACTGCGAATAATTCGGCGTAACCCACCCACCGTCGTTCATCAGCTGAGACAACTCATCAATAATAGACAACGCATATATTACGGTCGTATAACCGTAATAAGAACAAACCAATAAACATTTATTTCGGATATGTCGTGATAAATCTAAGAGTGGTATCCCAGCTAGAGCAATTTCGGAAAAAGTTCTCGACTTTCATGGGTGGGAACCTTGGGCAGTATAATTTGTTTACAGATTTATAATCAAGCTATTCACGGTGTCTAGGTCAGGTCTTTCAACAGCTAGTCGGTCCTGGAGTGTACAACTAACTGGTCAGTAAGACAATGTTGATAACTCTTATTGACCATGAATCACTAAATCATTTAGGAAGTAACAACTGGAATCGTAACACTTGTTTGTTTTCGTGCTCAATCCTCTGTTTTACTCTTGTAGTGTTTCAGAATTTCATACATCACATTGTTAGCCTATTACCGGTATTTCAAAGTAGGTTTTCTCGCTGGTACACATGCAATATTATAAGCATAGTATACCATATATATTAAACATAACCCAATGACATTCGATTTCTAATTGAGAACTACGTAGGCCCTATTCGTGGGTTGTGACCCCTCTTTGTCCCGGATACAAAATAGGGTGAGGTATGTGTGTGACACGAGCTGGTAACCACGGACTGACGCTCGATTGTCGCGTGCAGCTAGGGCAACCAAGTGCGGTCTTCGTAGTCAGGGCAACCACGTGCAGCAACCCGTAGTCATAGGGCCAAACGCGTGCACAATGGCCGACCTGTAGTAGGTGTCCTTTGTGACATCCGCCACACGAAAGGCCGCATTCACCAGCAAACCCACAACCGTCTTTGCACAAATGATTAGCAATCAAATCTTAGTTATGAGAACGTCCACTCTCGGATTTAGCTTACCTTCGTTCTCCAGGACTTAGCACATAGCGAAATAAATGGATGTTTGTTATGGCTGCATTCTCGGGACGTAGGGATTTCATTGAAAAAGTAATCAAATGGAACAATGAAAGACGCCGTCCGTTGGCCGGTTTCTATAGGTGAAATCTTGACAAGTTTATTTTATGGACCTCCGACATACGGAATCCCTATGCAAATGGGCCGTGCGTCCAGCGCTCGTGCAGGATTTCAACAGAAATTCAATTACTTCTCCCATCCCTGTCCAGCCCAAGTTTAAACAGGATTTTACTTCAAGATGCGACTTGACCGTCATCGAAAGAGGCTTGAAGTGCAAATAGTCAAGACAAAACACGCTCTTTCTTGCATATGTTTCGTAGATATGAGCTGTAAAGGTTGTTTCTGGCCACCTTTGTCCAGTTTAAGTGACTGTCAATAGGACCCTGTATGGACCTGTCCTTCCCTGTCAAGGGTGCATTGTCCACTTTACCGTCTCAAATATCTAATCCAGACCCTCCTCGGTCGGCCAATTCGGCTGACCCCAGGTCTCCCATGCTATATCAACCCCTGACCTCGCTATATTCACCAGTGAATACTCAATATTCAAATTTCAAAGGACAAGTTATCAGTCTCTAATTCTTCGGATTATTATTGGGGCTGAAATAAAATAAAAGCGGTCTCGCGATTCTCGTGTGATGTTTTTAAACTGGTATGGATGTACATGAATCTGTACGCATTGTATGGTAGAACCATATACCACAGGTGCGCATGAGCACTAAACTTCGGCCTATACAATCATGTTTATTGATATGTGTGAAATGTCCTGCTAATTTTTGGAAATAAGGCACGAAAACATGTTGTAAATGTCCTGATTCGCAGGTGTCTAATGCGAAACTAACCCTGTACGTATAGAGGCAGACTCCCACACTGGCCACACGTGCATCCACTTGAACGGGCCATGTCTTGGCTTGACGTTGCTTAGCTCCAATAGTACAGCAGCATTCAGTGATTTAAGTACTTGACAAAAAGATGTAATTAATTCGCATGTTGTCCTCCAAGGTTTGCCGGAAAATTGAATCCCTCAGACAAAAATCGGCCTGAAGTTTACATTGTATCACCAGAATTTTTTTGCATATGGAGTTTTCATATGGGTTTGCCATTTTGTAGTGAAGCTTTTGGAATATTGAATGCTGTTGCAGTAGATTCCTCCATTATTTGGCCACTAGCTTTGCCTATTCATGTGCAGTATTACCATCCTTTTTATTATTTTTTTATTCTATTCAAGATGTTGCATTTATGCCTGAAAATATCTCGCCGTTTTGGTCCATGTATATTGTTTTCCCCAATCAATTAGTGTCACAAGCAATTTGATGTGTATTCAGCAATCGTCGCTTTTTCTTTCTCGAGCAGTTGACTGTTCGACGCTTCCCAATTGAACTGTTTATACAATAGAATGGAAGTAAAATATAAGAGCGATTATGAAACCGTTAGGACAAGGTTTAATGGATGGGGACATTGAAACATTGAAACGTTTGTCTAGCGAGTAAACGCTATGTTTGAATGCGATGCAATGTGACACGACTTTGTTTTCCTTAATTTATCCGATTTCATTACTTTTCAGAGCAGTGTAGCGGGTAACTGTCCTACTCCTTAGTACTAGTATGTAGAGCACACTGTTCGGAAGAAACCGACCAACAAATCCAACCATTACGGTATTTATCTAGCCCTTAAGGATATGTTAACTTATTTACATTTCTGGTATTACCGAGATCCGAGACAATCGAACGAAACGTGAATTATCCAATTATTTAATTTAGAGCGAGAATGCGAAATTCCGAAGGTGACGTTCAACATACATTTCGAGCACCGCTTGCATTCTCTCATTCAATAGCTTTACCCACAGTGAAACGCCTAATGGTGAAGAAAAGGTTTACTATATATTCACAGAATACTCATCATAATTAGGCTCGAACACTCGCAAGCGTGGTAGTTTTGAGTGGGTCATGTTACGTGACAGAATGGATACGCAATATTCGGGTGTAATAAATAATGTCGATGAGAAGATGATAATAAGGACTCTTATTCTCGAGTGGAGATCGTAGGTGTGAGTGCTGTCCATTGACTCATTGTTACACACGGGCGAATCTCTGATGACAGGACGTGAACTCTTAATTGCATTTAATAGATTTTTTTTATTTTGTTCTTTTTCGTCACCTCTCGACGCGAGTGCTCCATTAACAATGCTCGCGTGAAAAACAACGGCGTTAACAGCGAGCTAACTATTCCATGGACCTGATATCTGAATATGATAACAAAATAAGCTATGTATGCACAAACGCTAAATGGACAGGGACTGTTTTAGATCGTATATTAATTCCATGGTCAAACAAATTTGTTCCGAGAATGCTGCAGACCCACAAAATGCTATTCTATGTCGCATCAGACATTTTGTTCACAATCGAAAAAGGTGCTGTATGTATATATATATACGTCCTATGTTTTTCTTGTTAAACAAATAAAGTAGCCGTTTCTTGGTTCCCACACTGTCCAATGTTCAACTTTTTGGATTGACGAGTTTTATGCAGGTGTGAATTAATTAGATATGTATCTTTGCCATTTTCATTGCGTGGGAAACGTTTGAAGTAGCGACAGTGATTCGCCCGCACTGAGCGATAGAAGAACAGAACTCGATAAGGGTTTGACCTCTGGGACTGGTGTTCTGCATGGCCCCAGCGCTTTAACATATGGACAGCGGACGACCCAAGACGTAAAGCGACAAGCCAGTCAGAGAAATTGTCTTTTCATTGCAATCTTCTTTTGTTAAACAAAGCATAGATATGGAATCTATGGCCCATTTACAGGTGTAAAATTTATGGGTATCGAAACGCCCGCTCATTTTGCTGAATGGGTGCGACACTGCGAACCCTCGCACCGCACCTCGGGCTATCTCTTCGAGGACACGGCACAATCTATATGCATGAAATCTGACGAATTTTGACACCGTGTCTTTGGAACCAGTGTGAAAATAGCCACCTTGGACTGAAACAAGTGATAGAAATACCCGGAAGATACGAATCAACGAAATACACGCCGCGCAGACATTTATGTAAATGAGAGTTCGCCGATGTCACCTATGATGACCGTGACCATCACCTAATGGTGCAAGTAGCGACTATCCTGCTCATTTACATATTTAAGGAAACTCTCCCTCAAACGAGCACGGATTTTATGAGAACGCCGCTAGCTTGCATGGTTGAGCTCTGGTGCCGTGCGCGTTCCGTGCTCGCGTCGGTCAGAGCAAGAGGCTCTCAACCGACAGCACCCCTCCACGTACAGCAGCAAACCGCACATTTATCGGTGTCCACTGGCCTTCACACCATCCACCCCTGTGTACACTACGGTATTCAATTACCTACTTCAAAAGGCGCATAAACACCTAGGCATTTTTATTATTTTACTTTAACAAATTCTGTATTGACATGAAGGCGACAGCGCCACCGCAAACGAGCAAACGGCCGGCAAAACGACTTAGAATTCTGGCGTCAATTTCCGAGGATGTCCATGGACGATCCCACGCTTCAAGTATGGCCCCCAGTTTATTCAGGAATCAAATGTCATAAAGTATGACAAACACTCATCGAACGTCCGTGGGCCCCGTCGGTGCCGCCCTTGGAGCTGTAGTTATACACCCAGTGCAAGAACAACGAGCTTCTTCGCTAAAATAGATATAAAATATGTCCACGCACCCCAACCGGACACTAGAATTTCATTTTTTATGCGTGTATGTTTACGTTGGCCCATCGACGAGGTTTTAAGTAAAATAAATAATGGCTAAATTTGAATAAATCGCGGATGAGTGGCTGGCGGTTATAGGTTGGGTGTACGCGTGCTTGCACATTCCCACGCTTGTGTCTTCACTCTTCAACCTTGAGTGTAATAACACAAAGATCAGGAGACACAGAAAAATAGCGATGGTATCTATGGGGAGCGCAAAACCATCAGCGTATTTCAATGGATTATTAGTTTAGATGCATATTGCAATATCAGGAAATGTTGCCATAAATGGGGGAAAAAACAAGAACTCTCTGTGTGCAGTTTCCAGTTATAAACCACCCCTTTCACAGGGTGACAAGCCTACATTTGATTTTGCTGTTAATCATGTTAGTGATTCGGTGAGACGAAAAAACTGTTTCAAAATACTTGGTTCAGAAACATGCGCAATTTTGTTAATATCCAGTTGCTATTGACGTTTTCTGGGCTCGCTCTAATGCTTAGTTAATAGGTAAACCGCTTAAGTCATATGCTATAATTTGAACATTGTTCATTTCCAAAGACGAGGTGGATTCTGTCTCCGTGCAGACGCATGATGGCATCATGCGAAACTGAACGCCCATCATATACACAGTGATGCACAAGAAATTCCAATACAATTTTAATTACCATTTTGACACCTGTTATATTTTCAGCCACAACGGCTGACAATGAACAGAATGATAATGTCCTCAATTCGAAAATCATCTCGATGACAAGTGTTCAAAATCAATGTGACATATGAATATAAGCTCATGAATACCAATAACTGTAATTTGCATGCTTTTTGAAAGTTTGAGTGTTTTTATATACGAAAGTATGATGACTATGTGAGATAGCATCTGATAGTATTAATCTGTCGCCAGACCCATCCTAAAATATGAAGCCAGTTTCGAATAATGGCATTCTCCTGCTATAAAAATAACCTGAACAGAAAGTGATTGTGTTCCACTATGAATAGGAAGTTGGTATTTCAATTCAGCCCCTGGTGCTCAAGATAAACTATGTATAAATAATTTTATCGAAAATTAATTATCAGATGTCATGACAAAACCACATCTTCCGCTGAAGAACTCCGTTACAGGAGAATCACACGCTACTCTAGTGAATACAAAAGTGACATCGTCCGTTCTCTACAAAATCGAAAAATTGTCTATGCGCACGGTCTCATATTCAGGAAAATACGACTTGTTTACCTTGCCAAGCGGGTGTCTAATCGGCGATGTTTTTACAAGACTGTTTTGAGGGTTGATATAAGGTGGCCCGTTGTTCCAAGCTGATCTTGGGGGACATTCCTCTGCTGACGAGAAGATTCACCACCGTGGGAACATCCTCGTTCTATTCATCGTCAGGCCGGGCATCGGTATAAAATTTAATTTATAAGTTTTAATATGTCATGTATGCTCGAGTGTCTAGTGGGTTTTTGAGTACCATCCTACACAGAGGGGCCATGAAAGGACGATATATCAAGGCTTTCTGAGTCGTCGCTCTGTTATGGGACCTTATATCACCCACACCATTGCACCCACAATACCAGTTGTCAATAAAGCAGCTTTCACAAACCCCAACCGTGTGACTTATAGTGCTCAAAAATATGTCCATTCTGTCCTACCCATCAGTCAAAGAGTAAACTGCGGCATATAGCAAGAGTCCAGCTGTTTATATTGTACCAACACCCAATTTCGTGTCCTCCAGCAATGCACGTACGTCAACGCCGAAGAATGTAACACCAGACACGATTCAAGTACCGTGATGTTATCACATTCTATATTTATATGTAACTACGTAGTTGCAAATAATTTTTGTGCCAATGTGGTGCACAAATGGAACATCGCAAGGTTATTTTTCTTAATCATTACTGGGGTTTGGGGGGTATTCGTTTTAGGCATTTCCGAGGGAACTACTCAGACGCTAATTGATACAACCCTGCCATAACAAACTTTGAGATCTTGTTACAAAAGGGGTATCTACTTGAGCAATGTCATCATCGTAATGTATGTTGACATACTCAAGCTGAGAGTATCTAACCTCCTTAAACCAATCATATATTTCAAGACTAAGAAGTTGATCATCAATTTGTTTGTTGATGTTAGGGGTTGCAGTGTGTTTATTCAGTGAGGCTGTAATTGTGAATATGTTAACCAATCAAAACACACAGTCACTTTACTTCTACTCTTGAACCAGCTACCCCATCTCTTTTTAATTAACTACACATACTGACATACAAACTTATTTTCCATTTGCTATTGTGTTGTGTGTTTGCAAATTGTATTTGGCTATGTGATAGCCATGGGGTCCATCCATACTGTAACTGTTGCGATGTCAATTTCATCAAGTACATTTCAGGATCTGTTTTTGTACCTAACCGCGGAGCATGAAGGCAAGCATATATTCATTTACAAAAGATTTCTCTTACCGGAGATTCTCTCGTTGTAGCTAGATATCAATTAACCATCTGTGACTCGTAGTCAGCAAGAGATTTTTGCCCTGTTCAGTATCCAGGGTCGACATTGACTAATATACTACACTCGTTCTTCAGTGAAATAAACTTTATGTTTTCTTTTAGAATCTGTCATAACACTGCATAATGAATATAATACTTGGAATTGCATCACATGGTAAAAGTAATTGAAATGCAAGAAATACATTCGCAGAATACCATTGACGAGGTATTGGGTTTTTTTTAGTAACGGTTTCACAATCACTCTTTCTAATTACAGGGTATATGGCTTATTCAACTGAAAGGTATATAATAAGTGCACGATACCTGGTTATAATAATGAGAAATTCCAGAAATTGGGCAATGTCTTTTGTGGAAATAAACTCAACTAATTGATTGCATAATATCACGCAATGTCTCGTCTTGTAAAACAAATTTCATCGTTATGTAATAGTTAGTGACAATACATCTATACCTAAGGACTCAGAAAAATATATATTATTATACAGGGTTTCCCGAAAAAGTGACCCAACTTCAATATTGAATTATGACATTTTTTTTAGATGGGTAAAAGTCTATTCCTGCATCAAAATATAGGGTATCACCTTATGTTTTGACTATATCAAAGATTGCTGAATTAAGAACAGCACAATCATGTTGCCATGGCAACGATCTCAATATTACATTTTGACCAGTTAGAGATTTCGAGTCCCCACTCTGCACGTTGACCAATGTCCAACCAGCGGGTTTAAACCCGTGTGACTAATATCTGTGGGGATATCTCAAACAATAGGTGTACACAGACCCTGTAACACACACACTGGCTGAATTGATGGAAAACATCCAGAAGGAAACTAGGAAAATGAGAGCAACCTTATCAAACGCCGCATTGCATTTATAACCGGTCGACTGAAAGACGTCGTGAATCAGCGAGGCACATGGTTGGAGATAATTCGGAACTATACACCACACCAAACAATGAAAAATAGCCTAACTAAATATGCACCATTGACTTAGATAAACTTGAGAATATATGGATTAACTTGATACAAAATTTGTGGTTGTTTTGTTATTTTTGACGCAAATAACTACAATTAATTTTGGGTCACTATTTTGGGGTCACCCTGTATATGGAACATCGATGGTAAGAACGGGAAAACGTCATGTGATGAATTCGCAAAACTTAAAGTTGCAGCAAAGGAAATTAGGCATACTATGTATGTTTAGTATGTAATTGATACAGTATCTACCCAATACACGCAGCATTGTATTATGCTGGAAACTGTGGGGTCACGTTGCCATATCTTGTGGGGTCTCAGACCGTCACGTGCTCTCTTATGCTCAGCAATGACCCATTCTAGCATGGATTAACAAAACGTGACTTTGGTACAGACCGTCATTGACACACTTTAATGGTAATTGAAAAATCAAGGGCGAGAGAGCACGAGAGCCGACATGTGACAACCACAGGCATGTCCCTGGGATCAGAGCCTGGTTACATAGGGATCACGCCCCGGGTGGCTATACCCCTAGGGAGGTACATGTACCAAACATGTGTTGTCACCTGGGAGGGGGTTCTAAGATAAGGGCGTCCATTGAAGGGGGTCCAGATAGTATGGCATTTGTGGTGGGCACTGTTGAGGGGAATTGTGATTTATACTGTGCCACGATAGCATAGGGATTAACACCTTGTCACTGATTTCCTGTATGATGAGTAAAATATGTCTCATTGAATGGTAGTCGAAAGTGTTGAATACAAATACCACTGGCCGCATCATCTCTCCCGTGACAATTGGAAATATTTCTTCGAAAAAGTCTTCGTTGTCCACGCATTACAAACGACAAGTAATCGTTAAAATTTTATTAAATAATACTTGAGGCATAATTGTGCAACATCTTACGATCCAAACGTGAGTGTTGAATGGAATTCAAAATTGAACAGAGGCCTCACGTAACGCTATGATTGACTGCGTTATAATTGCACACTGATGACACGTGTATAGAGATGTTCAAAATAATTATAGATGTGAACAATAATTGGTTTATTTGAGCATGATATGTGTGAATAACGGCTTGTTAGTGTGCATTCTAAGCCCGTTATCATGACAGTAATTGACAGGTGTAACAAACCCTGTTGAATTTGAATCGAATTTACCGAAGCAACAATCTTCATTGTATTTCGATAAATTAATGGAATTGAAAGTATTGAATAATAAAGTACCAACTATTGGTTTGAAATATCATTTAGCCAAAGGTAATTTGATTATTATGAAAAACAAGTTTATGAAAAAACATAGGTATGCATATATGCTATGTTTAATCAACTTGAGTAGCATAGGAAATCAGAGCTTTGAAATCAAAGTACGCTGCTATACGTGGCCTGGAGGCTGTATGCAGACTAAGCTCTGTAGCATGCTAATGTTTACTTTTAGCACCTGGGCAATCACTGTAGGAACTACCCTCCTTCAAACACTTTCCCCACCATCACGATACTATTTCTTCAAAAAACACCTCAAATAAATATTTTTGGAAGGTGATACCTGTGGAAAGTGTGTTCTTTGGCAGTTTTCAAAATACAGACAGCGATGTTTTTTCTTGTGAAATCTCGGGAAGCGGTTGTGTTCCTAGTGGTTTATCCCAGTCTAAGCGCTGGTCTGACGGAGGAATTGATGAATAGGGAGTCGGGCAAGGATCTGTTTGGTATCTAATAGGATATCTATAGCACAATAGAAGCTAGGAATTGTTTTCTTATTTGTGTTCAATCTAAATCGGTGCACTCCACATGTTACATGGGTGTAGGTAGCGGGTTATAGGGAAACATGTCTAAGTGCGCAGGGCGAGTGAAAACACACCAAGGACTCTTGCGGGTTTCAGACTGGGATCACATCTAAAGCCAGTGAAAAACTAATTTATATATATATTTATTTTAGCCGTGTATTGGCAACAATCGCAGCACCTTTCAAAAGAAGATGTACCACTTTGTAATTCTTCTTCCAGCGCGGGCAGTGTTGATAGTACGGTACGGAGCGCAGATGTGTTACCATGGGAAAATGTCTCTAGGAAAACAGAATTAGCTATCTGCCGTGATTTAAAATATTTTGATCTGTTGACATACATATGTCTTATTTTTCTTTTGCTTTATGGCGAGTGCATGCTCCCAGGGACGCTTTTCTAAAGATGTCAATAGCATGCCAGTGCGTCAGTCACAAACTCACAATTCTTGTTACAATAATTGCGTAATATCTATCACAATTTGCACGACGGGGGAAGAACAACAGAGATATTATCGTGACTAGTTATCTCGCGATGAATGGTCAATATTGATATAATCTCGCAGACATTGAAATCTCCCCCTATCGTTGGCAATCTCATTCCGTCGTCAAATTGCCTCCAGTGACACGTGGTTGAACGCCGTAGCACTACCAGCAGGCGCACGGTCGTGCACTTGTTGCCCAGTCTGGAGCCTAAACCTCGAGGCCCAATTATCTCGGCAGGCATTGATAGCATTGCCCTATGCTCCCAGTATCTGTTGTTATTTACTCTAATTACTGTCAGTTTAGGTTGCAGGTAATTAAAAATCAAGTACCAGAACGCCATTGTTTTACTCGACTCAGCGTGTGAGAGGGTGTGAGAGGGGAATTAGTTAGCGGTGTGGTGCTTCACCTGTTTGAAAGAGTCGCTTGTTCCAGTCACCTGAACTTATTATTTTCTGACATCTAAATATGATTCAATATTGACAAAACATCACATCGAGAACAACGACCCAATCAACATGTTTCTATGGAGTAATCAAGCAGCCGTATTATATTGGTTTTAAGAGTGCATTGTTTAGTGATGATGCTCAAAACGAATTACATTTTTGTACATATTATATTGAATATGTCATGTGTCAACTCCAATTCTTTCAATTTCTCCAAATTAGATGATAAAATATTCGAAGAGAGACATTGGTGTCTACTCACTGTGGAGTTACGTTCGCATTTTGAAAATTACTGAACATTTTCGTGGTTACTAGATCATGGTAGGTAGATCGCTAGATCAATGGTATGTTGAAGTGTGAAGTTTACCACTGTGTGATATCCTGTGTGCCGTGTGCAACATTACGTCACCACTGGTACATCACGCACACACAACCCGCCACACAAATAACGCGAAACTTCTGATATGCCGATAAACAATAAACCCCCATCATAAAATAATGAGTCTCATGATTGTGTGCACACCTCTCCGATAGCTTTGTTACATAAAAGTGCGTTTGTATTGGTTACGTAACCTCCCAAAGGACTGCGTTGAAAATTAAAGATTTCATAATTTCCTGCGCGGGACACTTGAGTGTAAGTGATGGCCATCACGCGAGCGTTTGATACAGTTTGAGCTCTTCCTCGGGTATGCCTTTGATGATGATATGGGTGGACACAGCGCACGTGCGAGATGGAATGGCGCGCGCGAGGGGGTGGTGGTGTTGGAGATGGGGATGTGCGACAAAACGTGTGATTTCCTGTATCCCGTCAGTTGAAAATGTGGGATATTTGATAAAATATGATTGAAATGGTGAAATTTGACATTTTGAGCAAACAATAGTGAGACACGAACTAAAACATACTCTTTTAAACACTTATGGAAGGAACAATCATTCGTACACGACAACGAGTATCTCCAAATAGAAAGGTGGAACTGATATTAATGTTGTCGATCACAGTCGATTATGCAGATTTTTCAGATACTTCGACTAGTACGATCTTTCTTTAATATGAATGCTTTTCACGATCACAACACCAAAATGTGTTAATATTGCAAGTTATAAACTAGGTCATCACTCGTTTGTGATTTCGAGACGAGAATGTGGCACTGGACATTGTGTTTCAGTTCCATAGGTGGCAGCACTGCGGGTGTCTACGGTTCAGGCACCAGTCACCAGGTGGCGCACATGCCTCCCTGGATCCGAGGCTTTCGTAGCGATGGGAAAACTAATTCGTTTTGTGGATAATTCTATTATCATATTTTGAAAATAGCATCATGGGTCAAGAGATTTTAAAAATGCTTTTGTTTCGGGACGAGAAAGCGTATCAATCAGCCGTGCCAAACCTATCAATCATAATATACCGCCGTAATAATATTATAGATTCTGACACCCATGTGAAATGTAATTCAAAATTAATCCCTCCTTCCGCTGATAGTAAGTACGTGTCACCGCGAATTTATCAAATACAATGACCAAGAGATGTGTACATTGGTGGATATGGCTACTTCCTTACTTTATCTGAAATTATTTTATTAATAGATGGGTTACATCATAGCTAAATTTGTTTTTACGATGAACAAACACTGCGGTGTATTGCTACCGGATCCTGAGAATCACTTAGGGCGGTTTCCGCTGCTGCCGAGCGTGTGGCATGTTATATATATATATACCTGGTAATGCTGGTCACATTCGGTGGGGGCGTTAGGGGCAGGACTCCTAACAAACCATATATGTAATACACTCCGGCTATACCCGGCAACATACACACAGTTCAAACACGAACCGCAATGGGAAAATCAAACAAAGTTGTCAATATCTGGTGCTGTGATTAGATATAGGCTGGTATGTTTGAAAAAAGAAGCGTTGTCGAGAATAGGGGCCCCCAAGTCGAGTGGTACTAACCCCATGATAAAACCGTGGCCAAGTGTGGGAACGCCAAACAAGGTAACCCCACTCGAGGCTCGCTCTAAGCTAGTGGTGCACCTCAAGGGTTAACGGGTTGGGGGCACCTCAAGGATCTCTCTACACTTTGTGGACCCGAGAACCTTCCACAGTGTCAGTTTTCTGGTCGCTAGGGGACTTCAACTCCTCAGTTCTGGCCCCCTAAACCTTGCGTTGAGGTATCGTGCGGCCTGGAGAGGCATTAGCATGGGTATACAATTTCATTTGACGTGATTTTTTTTGTCTTACAATATACTTATAGCGGACGGGCTGGGACTGGCCCTTTGGAGGACCGTGGCTGGCTGTGGTCACTGCACGTTCTAATGTACATAATCGCGATAATACTCTCTTTACATACGGCTTGGATCCGTTGACTTTCTCACGGTTTGCCGGCCGAGTTTTTTTACTTTCATGGTCGTAATTCAATCTGGGGGTGACCGCATGTGTAATCTAGCGTTTATTGGACCACGTGCAGAGGCCTTCTACATACCGTCTATCTGTGGCAGACATGCGTGGACCCATAAGGAGCAGTCGCCGTATATCCTAACGATAAACAATTCTCGTTACAATAACAAAGACCAGTAAAGTATCTAATGTTTGAGCTCGGAATATGTTGGAATAGAACCTGTCCTCTTTGTTTGCTTCGTTGTCGTGAAGAATTCCTTCCAGTATCTAAGATATATATAAAATGGTAATCGTCACAGCAAAACGAAGCACAAAAATGTGTAACAAAGGTATTTTTCATCCAGACGTCGTAGCCCAAACTGGTGAGACTGTATTTCATCTCGTAATTGTTAAAAGCAAAATTTATGACAAAATTTATGGGGGATTTCAATACCCGCAAAATGTGAAGGCAATCGTATACTGTCCATACTTTCTTTGGCCAAAAAAATAACCATGTCCAAAGAATCCAATAATCACACTTGCGTGTGTACACCATCAAAATTTAGTTTAGCAGGTACTGACGATGACCGAAATAACTTCTTTTTTTCTTAGATTTTCCGTGAGAACGCCCTATAATTTGGCACGGTTGTTACGTAAGATTACGTTCCCCCCGCTGCTTGTTATATGACGAAGTGGGGAGGGGGTATTGTGGTTAGTCTGAGCGGGCAGCGGACACAATAACCTGGTTTTTGTTTAGGGTCGCCACGTCGGCTTCCTTGATCAAATCCCCGGGGAGAAATCACCTTAAATCGCCTTCGATTCAGTTGGGGGCACTCTTTAATAACGTTACACAAGTAACAAAACAGCACAAGTCTTCCGAGCTAAGTACTGTTTTGTCTTTTACGGCAAAGTCGTCTTTACTGTGGGGTTCGCCTCCTCAGAAGAAAATGTAATATTGGCACGAGGAATTGCCTTGTCGATGTCGCTGGTTCCTACATGTGCGTGTATTTTGCATGCGTAGGTCGGCGGCTCGTGTGGTGACTTGCGCGCCGCCTGTCGAGACGCGGTCGCGGCACACACAGCACGTGCGGGACAGACGCTGCCGTGGACCGCAGACGGCCGTCACCGCTTGACTTGGCCTTGTCCATAATACGACCGAAACACACCAGCAATATGCTTGGTTTGCATGATAGGCCTAAAGGTACAGATCCATCGACTGCGAGTTCATAAACGGCGCCGCATATTTAAATTTTGAAATATTTTCCGGGGAAGAGGTTGTTGTTCTTCTTGCTAAGTGGAAAGAGCTGGTCGCACATATATAATGCACGACGAACAATAGGCAGACTGTGAATGAGCTCTATCGTTACACAGAGAGACGGAACTAAATGTCAAACAACTCCTGTGTGTGGAGGTGACAATGTGGGGGTCTAAGCACCCCGACCCGGGTTTCCTCGTGCGAAATGTCGTCACCTCTGACCAGTAAAGATAACTTTATCAATTTGGAATGTAAATTTTCGAAAACGTCGCTGGCAGCAGGCCATTGTCCGTCGTTGATCCCACAGAGTGATGCCTCATCCGTGTATCCGGTCGTCTATTGAGGTCTCCCTCCCACCCAAGTTCCCTGCGTGCACCGTCACAAACACCTTAAAACAACAAGATATATCTTCCATATATTATATCCTTTTGCATTGTTCGACCATCAAGGGAATGGGGTTTTCAACTCAAATGCCTGATACAGGACGGAAATATAGTGGTTTATATTTGAATATATAATTATCATAAATAAGTGCGCTGACGAAGCTTGTTAACTTGGATGTTCTGGCCCATGCATGCAGTCTCAGTGCCATTGCATTGTGCTCAGAAATGATCATAACCCATCTCTCCGGGTATCAATGTATGATGTGGTATTTGTGGCAATATCTAATTTTCGTGATTCGACCCAACCCAAAAATGGTGTGCTTTGCGGTACGTGCATTAGCCGAAGTGTCAGCCGCCAGTGGCATACCTGAGCTGCCCCGCGAAGGAACGCGTCCCTGACATGCTATTTGCCCCCCTTTTGTGCGAAAGGTTACGCGAGACAACCTTTCCCACAGAGTTGAATTTCTAGGAATGTTGAATTTTTCTAATGAAATGTACAGGTGTCAAGACGGGCGTGTGCTACACAAGAGGGGCGGCTTTCCTAGCGGTATCTGGCAGGCTCAAGTCGGCCTGACACAATACCGTGCATTCTACATTCGGTCCTGTCAAACAGGTGCCACGACGGCCCCTTCCATTCACACTAACACTACACACCGAATATTTCCTGATTACCGCTATTTCTAGGGGTTTCCTAGGACGGTATTCATGACTTGAGTTATATATGGCGCGCAGCCAAGCACACACGCGAAAGATGATAGTCTTTTGTTCATACACGAATCCACACGAGAATAGCCCGAATTCCGAGAACAGTTATAACAGAACACATGACTGAACACGCACGGTAACGGAACCCTAAAGTAATAAATATTGTATTCGTCCAAAGTCTGAAAGTCTCTCAACAAAGCAATGTCCACTCGGTTTCTCGCCACGTAGGTATAGTATACCTTGAATACATAGTGAATGAAAAATACAGTGAGATTGCAATCTGTTGATTGACCAAAAGAAAGCCATCAACCTTGGAAACCGTGCTTGGGAGGTGCTTTTTCAACATTTCCTTTCAGTGCATAATTAAATAGCTTATGCATCTCCCAGCGATCATTATTGCTAAATGACCGCATGCGTTCACCCAGAGATAACCTTTAGGCTGGTGCAACGTCATAAACACAAAAAATTAAAACTACAAAAATTCACGTGACCACATTATCATTGTTTTTCACCAGAAACCAAGAGGATGGGAAAATCGTCCAAGCGGCAACTTAAGGCCCAACTTTCCCACGGCAGGCTTTGCATACCAACGCACTGAGTCGGAACTCTGTCACAATTGCTGGATGACAAACTAGGGGGGAGACTCGATTCAACAGGTATATTGTTCACCCACGAAGTCATCCACCGGCCAGGGGTAGACTCAAGCCTTACAGGAGTCCCCCCACCCAGAGCACCTTCATCAAGAGACACGTATTTACCCGGGGTCATATTTGAGGGACCCCGGAGTGACTAGCAAGACGTGTAGGCGTGGCTTTCCCAGACTCGGTGTTGGTGAACTGGAGAAAGCCCTCGGCACGTGCTGGGAGACCCGCTCACCCGGGCTTGGGGGTGAGTGACGGGCGACTTCAACACCGTCGTGGGCTGTGGGGCGCCCGCTCGAGCCGTGGGCACCGTGCGCTGATTGGCCGCGCGCGTCAACCACCGAGCCGGGGAGGCGTGACCTTATTGGGTGTTTGAACAGGGACTAGTGTGAAGGCACGCCAACCACGCGGCCGAATTCCTCCAGTCTGGTGCCCAGCGAGCGCCAGCCATTATAAAACTGCTCGACTTGGTCGCATTCCAACACTCACGATCTGTCGTGTGCTCTAGAGACACTTGTAGCTCTCGCTGAACCTTGTGATCCTTGGTCTCGTTTGCCAAGTCGCCACGCGCTTGTGGAAGGAATTGCATTATTACACTTTGGATTTATACTTTGTCGAACGCACATTGAAAATGGAGAAAGCTGATTGCCAATCGCCCATTGCTGGAAAAATGTCGTCTGCCCAACTTAGAAAGGTAAAACAATGCACATGCATATTGCTACATATCTGCAACGATGATATACGTATTTACTATGTCCACAGTTGATGATGTCTCCAGACACTCATGTTTTCTTCTTATGCTTTCCAGATCAAAAAGCCAGTGATCGAGAAAAGACGAAGGGAGAGAATTAACGATTCCCTGAACCAGCTGAAAACTTTGGTGCTCGACGCCATGCAAAAAGACGTAAGTTGACAATACATCCTTCTCAGGGCTGTGTGGTGGTAGATACCTATAACCTCTTTTGGGTTTCTGGTAATAGTAATAACTGGAAGAAATACTTGTCGCATTGGGATAGATATTGCACTGGAAATATTTTCGGGTGGTATCAGGTGTCATCCACCTGTTGCACGTGCAACAATTTATGGTACAGGAGCAATGTCATCTAACGCTTTATGGGAGTCAAAGTGGAGAGAGGCGAGTCGGACTCTAGAACTATTAGGGCCCAGACTCAGCACGACACTTCCGTGCACTAATGATTGCTGGAGACATATATTCTGTGGTCTTCAAAGCTGACGCTAGGGCAGTTGAGGGGGCTGGGAATGCATTAACCTCACCACTCCCCTTGAAATAGAAATTAACATTAGGCGATAGGAACTAAGGGAGCAATCGTTCATGGATATGTCGCAGCCTCCGGGCTTGTCATCATCTCCCCACGTTCGAAATTAGGGCATCCAGCTGTAAAAGTGATAAAGTTAATGACCACCCTTAGAACTCAACTTCCCGACGGTGTGACTTATTGTTATTTCCTTTGTGTTTTCAGGAGTCTCGTTACTCTAAGATGGAAAAGGCTGACATCCTGGAGATGACTGTTCATCACCTGAAGAACTTGCATCGTCGCCAAAAATTGATCATAAATGAAGATCAAGAAATCCCACAGCAGAAGTTCAACACTGGCTTCACTGAGTGCGCCAAGGAAGTGGGACAGTTTCTCAGCAACACCGAGGGTCTGTCACCAGAGATGAAGATGCGCCTGATGGGCCACTTGTCCCAGTGCCTCCAGAAGCCATCTCGACCTCAACAGCCACAACCCATCACTCCAACTCCAATCGTCATCACCCCACAAGTCTACCGCGAGCCGGTGTCACCCCAGGCAGCCATCCCCTGTGCCACCAGTATTGCCGCCCTGCCCGGATCACCCGCCTCCCAGTACAGTCCAGTCCAGAGCGTGTCCCCCATCAGCCTCGTCACCACCTCGCCAGTACCCATGGCTTTCCCCTCAGGTGTCGTCCTCGTGTCCCCCAACGGATCCACACACTCGTCCGTGTCCCCTGCTCACTCACCATCCGGCCTCAACAGTGCAATCCCCCTGTACACGAACGGCCACAAGTACAGCTCAGTCAGCCCGCCACCACGTCCGACAGCCGTCTACCAGAGCCAGCGCTACGAGCACAGCCGAGCCCACAACAGCAGCCCCGTCATGGGAGATGACGTCCCCGCACAGTACTCCCCCGAGGAGAGCCACAGAATGAGAGACACTGTCATTGCCAAGAGCATCCCCAGCGCTCCCATCTCGAGCTGCAAAGGCGAAGGCCACCTGGCTTATCACAACGACAACATCATGTCTCGCAGCATGTGGCGCCCCTGGTGAGCGCTTCGACAACTTATAACTGACTGTCTCGAATCATCACCATGTCTCATCAACTCATGAACTGTTCTCAATCTGACCTAGCTATCAATTTTGAAACACTGCCATTTCGGTATTGATACTTAACGCGGACTGCTTAATCAAATGTCCATATTGACTGTTGATAAATTGCTACTTACGATTGTCTTGTAGATAATAGCAATCAGTCTAGATTTTGTTGATGTTTTTGTTTTGAAATGTATAGTATTGGAAAGTAGAGATTTGAATTTTGATCGTGTGTATATGCATTCATATTCACGTCAACTCATTGCATATCTCTCATGAATTTATTATTGACCTAACAATGGGTCATTTGTTCATTCCACCGATTGTTCATTCTATGTACAGCAATTGTGTGTTCATTCTGTTTACAGAAACCAACTGTGATATTAAAACATGAAAAATTATTTACCTGTTTGACTTTTCATTTAGTATAGCCTTCCAGTAAAATGACGTTATTTACAAAGATGGAAATACGAAGAGAAAATACTTGCTACACTAAATTCCTCTTCCCTGAGCTAATCACACACAAAATCAAAACTCGGCAGCAACAACAAAACAATTACATTCGTTGCAATCCTAGTATAAATGGATATATAATTTATGGATATATAATTTATAATTACATTTGTTGCAATCCTAGTATAAATGGATATATAATTTACCTTCTTGTCAGCAGGTACAATATTATAAACTCTGACTTATATGAAACAAATTATTTGAGTTGTTAAAGAGACATAGAAGAACAATGATTTAATATGCACAGCATGATTCTTATACATACTTCGATATCCAGTGAAGGTCGAAAAAATACAGTAGTTGAGTAGTATCAGAAATACATAACACATAATACATCAGACAGTTTTGGTAGTATTTGGGTGTAAAATGCTATATACAGCAAATTGTGCCTCAAAATGTTTCAGACAGATTAAAAGGAGTAGTATTCCGAGGAATCACATCATAATAGAAATCTGAACATGAACACACAAAATACTCGATACCGTCTCTCAAAATTGGTATTGCACAATATAACTCATAAATAAATTATACCCCATTCAATACATCTGACAACTTTATTCGGAAAAATATAAGCGTGCTTGCTTCTGACACCCACAAGCGATGAATTATGTGGATCCATATAAATCGTGCATACAAAATATGTGGCAACAACAATTTTGAAGCTGCTGACAGAATGGTTTATGAGTATGAATACTGAATGTTCAAGTTCATTTCAACTAAATTTGTGATGACATGTTCCACATTTCTATGCACTGGAATCACCATGTGATTTAGCAATACACAATTGTTTCTGTGTTATGCTACACAATAAAATTGTATTTTAGCCAGAGGTAGGAAATGGTTAAATTGGGCATAATTAAAGGTATGCATAGTTCAAAACCCGGAATTTAAACTCCCCTTCCCCTTTAATTAAGTTTTTGGTGGCCAGCTCTCGATGCAGTTTCCGATACAGCTGCGGGAAACATTCCTGGGAGGTTTCTCCCGCATATTTCAAAGGGTTTCCATTACAATCTAAACTGTTCCCTCCCGTTATAATAAACCTATTAACGCAGCTCCCCTGGACTTTTGATGTGCGGAAATTTCTAGGCACCCATCTGCTGCACTCTTTCGGGCAAAATAGCATAGAAATCCGCGCGGGCCATTCACTCAGTGTTGACGATGAATAATGGGTTGGCGGGGGCTGTGTGGGTCGATCACACGGAGGACGCTTGGGGGCACTCGGGCGTGCAGCGGGGCGAGCGTTCGACACAGTGCGGACGGCGTCTCCTGGGCGCAGAAGGTACTGCTGCGGCCTCGCTTCGGGCACGTTCGCTGTTCCTCGCACACCGAATATTTGTGAAGATGATACAGCTACTCTCCTCGCCTTTGAGTTGAGGGTCCCACTCATTCCGTTCCTTAATTACAACAATATACCGACCAGCGTATCCCTGTCCCTCTCGCAACTTTGATCTATTGTAGAGCAACAACTACTGCCAGAAGCGAACTTCAAGTTGTGTTTGAAGTGAAGATGACTGACTTTATTGGAGATAATTAAGTTTTTTTCCCGAATTGGAATTGTCCACATACCCAACTGTCCAGATGTTATAAAGTGTTTGGTCTGCCCCAGCACTTTCTCAAAATTAGATTCTTCCCGATCTATAGCCTGATAAACTGGCCCCAGTTCAAACAGGAAGACATCGTACTGAAATCTTGTCAAATCTTGTCCCGTTACAATTGTGTTCATCAGAAATGTATTCAAATATTGGAAACATCCATAGGCTATTATACAATTACCATGGGTCATCTATTATCCACAATGATACACCCACGTTCTTTTGAAATATATTCGCACAAATCCGCACGTTCATAGCAAAATACAAGATGTAGTTGAATCAGAAATACATAAGAGAGATGTATATCTGGTTATTATATGGGTTTACCCTACTTTCTTGCCTCGAAATGTATTGATAATTTCAGCGTTTGGACTTCAATCGAAAAATACATATATATAAGGAGGGTATGTTTCAGAAAGTTGAGGGATATGATTTTGACAAACAAGCAACCGAATTTCCAGTATATACTTTCTCGTCGTCTGAATCTTTATTGGTTTCATGAGTACTTTTGTTGCACGAAGTAGGTCGAAGTTGTATATTTTTCTCTTTTCACATAGATGGACTACATTGTTTTCGGAATTAAATGGCAAAAATAAAAGACGAAGAAGGAATAGAATGAGCTATGACCAGAGATTTATAGCAGTAGCAGGGGTTTGTCTGTGATCGTGGACGACCGAAGGGGAGTGCGCCACGTGTTGCTATCGAAGTCTCCCTTTGCATCTGTGGAATTCGTTCAATTTCAATGGACATTAATCAGTGGGTGTTAGGAGATCGGTGTTCACAGGAATGGTAACACTGGGGGGAACGGCGCAACAGCAGTAAGCCATGGGGAAAGGGTCACACTCGACCCATACTCAACCTTTTCCGGGGAACATCTGCGCGGATAGAACCGCCCGCTCCACACGCGTGCAAGCCGACTTCAAAGGCAGCGGCCACTCTGCTTGTGACCAGTTAATGAAATAATAGCGTATATTCATGGCGTTATTTAAAACATGGAAACGGGTATTTACACCGAGTGAGAAAATGACCGACCCCCGAGAAAGGTCAAAGGCCGATATTTGCACGTGAGCTGGGCGTGTAATAACAATAGGCTCAATGGACCCACAGCCGTGTACCGGTATTCCTAGACTCGCAAATCCCGCAACATCAAACAACCGTGTGTACATCGAGAGTTCTCCGTCTGAATAGCCCCGTATCTTGAGGACAGTCGAGTTTATAACAGTATTCAAGAATATTCAAGAAGAAAACTGAATCAAAGCATTATTATAACGGGACATGAAATTATATTGTATGTAGTGTATTGTATCTGTCCATTCAAAGTTACATGCGTATCGGCATTTGATGGTGATTACCATTACCATTGACAACTTGCCCTTGATGGTCAGAAATCACGATTGAAAAGTGCCATGTATGGGAAAATATAGCATGTTAGAGACATTTCTGGTAATGAGAGCTCTCCTACACCGCAAATACACTCTAATTGTGGTTTGGACACGTGCTTCAGCAATTTGTGAATTTCCCTTGATCACAAGGATCTCTTGTCACACCACAACAAAACAATAAAGAAGAAGTCCTGAAAACGAGACGTTCTGCATGAAACGTTATATTCTGCGTGAATTTTTGCTATTTTCTCACAGGATCCGACATATTCCACCTCTGCTTGTGTGTATGTGTGTGAACGTCCGTGTTCGATTGCGACGAAATTTGTCCCTGTTTGGGTTTTGCTTTTGTGTTAGGCCACAAAACAATTTTTGACATTTCTCAAGACGATCAATGAGAATCATTTTATTCCCATAACACACATCTATAGCGTACATTGTAGCCATGCTCGAGAAATATGACTATAATTACCAAGGGGTGTGTGAACGGAAATCGTGCACGTGCGCACCCCATTGTACATTCCAAAGCGCGTGTGCTTCCAAATTTTATGTATGCTAAATGAGTGGCCACGTAAAAAGAAACCGTGCGTTTTTATTAATATGCTTTGTGTCCAATACATATTGGGTTTGCTTGGGTTCGCACGCGATAAAGGACCCTTCGTATTCGATCAAGTATGAAAGCAAAGGCCACTAGAAGGGGACACAGACAGCATGCGTGACCGTCACCAGGGGGCGTAACGTCAGCGGCGTTCCCCACATCACACATGCAGCAGCTAGGTTTTTTTTCTCCCCGAAATATTTTGGTGGTGCAAAAAAATCATCTCGACTCCTGTCACTACCATTGCCTTCCATTGTATTTGGACACTCGAGTTCCCACGCCTGGAAATATTTCTAAATACCTTTCTAGCATTCCTTTGAAGTCGGCTTCCGTACTCTAAAACAGTAAGGGGAGAATGTGAGCGCGGCCATTTGACGGAAACAGCTGCGTCGTCTGCTGGCCCTAGATACCGCGCGAGCTATCTCCCCACTCCCGCCAGGAACGAGGGGTCACCAATACAACGGGGAACCCTTCAGGGATGAGTGCCTTTGAAGTATTGTTATGGAATTCCCGTTATACTCAGACATCGACTCGACAAAAGGGGGAAAATTCTTGGATGCTTTAGTCAAGCGCCTGTTAAAAGTAAATTGAGCCTTTCTTATTTGTCTAATTGGTGGGATGACGTCGGTCCGATAAGATCCTTATAGGCGGGAAAATTGACTGCGAAATGGGATAAAGTAACGTAATTAACAGCGTCAAAAGAACTAGATAAGAATACGGGAAACGCAAAACAAAGCCAAACATGCATTGAATTCTGAGTATATAGGCTTTTACTACTAACACTATTCTTTCATAGAATACAAGTCCCAGCTGCTGCATACTTTCTTTCATATAGCGGAATGATATTAACCAGAAAACTGCCGAATTTCATCCCGAATTCATTGTATACAGTGTGGGATATGTGGCATGATATAGATATGATATTCATTTGCAAATTTCAACATATATATGGGTATTACCCCCAGCGATAGAACACGCTCCCTGGTTGTATGGTTTAGGAGTTACAAATGTAATTTCCATCTAAAAATCCAGGGCATTCCTGGAGAGTTCAGTTGGTATGAGCATATATATGTACTTGTCCAATTTACTGAATACGTGGGGACAGAAATACACAAGAACAACTTTGGTGTATTTCTTGTGGAGAGTATTGTACATAATAATTATGACAATAGCATCATATTTACGTAATTCAATAAGGAGAGCAATGTCCACATAAGTGATTTTTTGTGTCTATTTATGTATGATTCTGTTTACGCCCAATGGAAATGATAGTAGCCCATTGTTAGAAATCTACGGAGCCTCTGAGAGGACATGGAAGAAATATTTTTAGCACATTGTTATTGCGTTCCCTCGCAATATTATCGCGTTCCCTCGCAATAATATTGCGTTCCCTCGCAATATTATTGCGTTCCCTCGCATTCCGGATCGCGTTCCCTCGCGATCTTATTGCGTTCCCTCGCAATCCGGATCGCGTTCCCTCGCAATCCAGATCGCGTTCCCTCGCGATCTTATTGCGTTTCCTCGCATTCTGGATCGCGTTCCCTCGCATTGTGCTGACGCCAATGACTTCTGAGAAGGTTATTCTACAAGATCGCGAGGGAACGCGATCCGGAATGCGAGGGAACGCGATATTATCGTGAGGGAACGCGATAATATCGCGAGGGATTGCGAGGGAACGCAATAAGATCGCGAGGGAACGCGATCCGGATTGCGAGGGAACGCAATAAGATCGCGAGGGAACGCGATCCGGATTGCGAGGGAACGCGATAATATTGCGAGGGAACGCAATATTATTGCGAGGGAACGCAATAACCGTATGTCAAAAAATATTTCTTCCATGTCCTTTCAGCGGCTCCGTAGAAATCTAATTTGCAACACAATTTTAATTCGTATGTGTACTCGAGTGGTCGTGTGTGGAAAAAATATGGTTTGTACCACGTACAATACTACTCGTTCACTGAACAAAATACCATACCGTCTGACGTATTATAAATATAAACCCTAGTTAAAAACAGAAGACCAAGCAGCGCAAGACATCATATTTGTCGAATTGGCTATTGTAATCAGTATATTTCTTATACATCGAGGCGGGGCTTTTCATCTAATATATTTTGTGTGCATACTGATTTGATATTTATCAGGATTATTTCTTTCTTCTCCAATGTACCAGTTAATTTATGTGAAAGCATATCAAATTCGGTTGTCATAAGTTCATTATGTGTGTTATTATACCAATTGAACTTGAAACAGTTCGTATCGAATCTCATTTGATAGGAAATGAAAGGTTTGCTGAAAATACTGTTCCCAAAGAACGATCCTATATCAGCAAGGCGGATTTGAAATTTGAAATCATGATCGAGATTCGAATTTAGTTCAGTACATATTGGCTTTTGCTGACATCAAAGTGTTAGGAGGCAAAAGGCCAAATATCTGGTTTCGTTCGCATCCGCGGTTGTGGGGTGTAAATTTGCATTGTTCGTAACGCGCATATAAACAATAGCGCTAATTACAGCCTATTTGAATAGAGGGTTTGCAACACAATACGCGCGGGAAAAGGGTCCGGTAGCGATTCAAGGAAATATCCGCCCCTGAATATATGCTAATTAAAACTAGAAAAACAAGAATGTTAAACATCACACGTCCCATAGGATGACATACAGAGATAACCCTTAGAGGTCAAATCACAGCCTATATATTGAAAGAAGATAACATCGATCCCAGAATACATAGAACTGTTTATCACAGGGGAATGAAGCCCTGTGATATCGCGTTCTTTTATGTTGTCAAACGTGATAATTTACCGGTTTGTCATAAATGATGTGATAAAACTATACCCCAGATTCTTCCCATATACTTGATAGAGATTTAACGGAAAGATGCGGGCCTTTGAAGTAGTTTCGCGGATGAATCAATGGTCAAAACACATATTTTATTGACTATGCCCACTTTGATATATATGTACGACTATACGCGTGTCTGTGTATAGAATCAATTTACATACACTCACGGCTACGCTATCTGTCTAATATGTGTGCTTGTGTTTTTGTTCATAGTTCACCGACGCTGAAGGGTATATTATGACTTAAATAATATGTAATTTGACACACATCATCTGGAAAGTTTGAATCAAGTTAGAACTCTACATGTACGTGAAGAAATTGAAGAAGTCCGCAAATCCATCTCAATTTGAATCTTAGCCACATGCACCATATGAATGATGAGATTTCCTGCATGTCGACAAAGACAATTCGTGAACTTTGGCTAATTTTCAATCGCAACGTTACAATTCAGTGAAGATCAGTGGCTAGAATACATTCGAGATTAACAATTTCAACAGTACCTCCGTCTCGTATGTGACATAAACATGACTAAATGGCCGAACGTGCTCATATCTTGAGATCCAATGTTGGGCTGAATTTGTTATTTAGTATTTGTGAAATTTGGATTTGAAAAGTCAGTTTGATTCCCAGGTGACGTGTGCCATGTTACATTGTAATGTCTTGTTTACCGTAGAATGTCTTGTTTACTGCAGAAAGTTAGGCAAACTATATCTATAGTTTGAAAATCAGAGTACATATATAAGCAGAAATACATAAGGAGCGTTTTCAGTTAAAAAATATACATCTCTTGATGTAAAAACAACTCTTATGGATCAATTTTATATAACTCGGCGAACACCGCTTGATAGTTCGTTGTAGACAAGCAAACTAAGTGTTCTCAAATGTTGTGAATCAAAATGTCCTTTGTTCATCAGGGATGATGCAACAGTTTATTCTGGTTTTGGCAATATATTTGTATGTACAGTTCGGGCACGTATGATGGAATTTAATTAGGAAGCTGCCACACATTTCCAAGTTTATGGATTTGTGTTCTGATCATTCATCAGGTTAAACATTCACAAAAGAAGAAGAAACAAAAAACCGGCCAAAGTATAACTTGCATTGTCCCGTAATACTCGTACACTGAAAACAAAACATTTAATCGATTTCGCAATTTTTAAAACCCTTATTGAATATATAACATAAGTAGCACAAGTTACTTGGGCTAAAAATATATACATGTATATACACACACTGGACATAGGAAGTGTCATCCCCTAGTCATTTCAGCAAAGTAGGCGGAGAACGGAAAGTATTGTAACTAGACAATGAAGAACGTGTACACGGACATTCAACTTATCTCAGCAAAATATCAGGTATTGTTTTGTAAAAAAAAAAACCGATAGCGAAATACACATTTTAGGTCACTTCTCTTAAAATGCAAAGGATATATGAGCATGTGTGATACTTCTTATGTCCAATATGTGTACATGTGATTAGCATGGCTATAATATATTTTATTCGGTGTTATGAATAGTTTTTATGTACATGTACATGCCTAATGTGGGGCTTGTGTTACTTGCCAAACATATACTAAAATATAAAATGATTTGTGTGATCATTTCTGAATAGTATCGACACATACGACATACATGATGCAACAATTTATTTATAGCTCGCAGATAATTAGGGGTACTCTACTTAATTGGGACTGTTTCAATTAATTCAGCAATATCCTATAAGGAGTCACAAGGCAGCTGTATTTAATACCGTTGTAGCGGTATATATTCAAATCCGAAAATTACATACAGGCGCTTTCTTGTATTTCTCTTCAGACCGATAAGTAGCGTCATTTTGCAATAATACTTTTATGACAATTGATCAAATATGTGAGCATCTTCCATCTTAGGCTTCATTAACATTCTGACGCAATTAGCGAGATGGATGCTCGCACTGGGAGTTAAATACATCAAAAGTATTCCGGTGTTTTGTTCGTGGAAAGCGATCTGACAGCGTGCCGTCGCCGCTCGCCCGCTAATACCCTTGTTGTGAGTGTCGCTAGCACATAACCCGCACGCTTGTCGCGCGTGCGTTGTCACCGCGCCACGTGCGGCGGACACCCTCCCAACTGCCAGGGACACCCGCTCTCCGGAAAAGGGGACACCAGCTTCAAAGTCAACCTCTTCCCGTGGAGGTCCCCACCTTGAAATATTGTCTCCCGTCCGTGGGACTAAAGGAATTTCTAGTCGAGTCAATTAGCAGGGTGTTTGATGGAGTCGAGTGTTTTGCATTGAACTTTCCCGGTACAGATGGTCCCGTTGAAAGGCGTCCTAACTATAGAGTGGTGGTCATCGTCCGGGGCGACTTTGATCTTCAACCGTTAATGATATTTGCAAAGTTTGTTCCCAGCAATATCATCGATTTCGTTGTTTACCTGTTTGCATACCACTGCAATAAATTTGACCAATTAAAGGGAATATATTTCATGGACAAAGAGATATGATGTGTTGAGTTCTTTCTCAGCGAAAACCGAATGTGGACCATCGTAAAATGTCGACCAAATAATATTTTCTCATATTTAAATTGCAGATTTCAGCGTCGAACACACTTCAGTGTAACGTACAATTTCGTACTTTCCTTGCGGATATGTCATCAACATGTCTGCGTTGTTTTAACATATAACTATATACCCCTCTTATATCCTACTTATACATGTGTTTTGAAGGCAGCGGTATTTTGATAGCGGTAAGCTCAAAGAGCCATGTTTACCTCGCCATCAGATCTCCGGTCTACGTAAATACGTATGTTACAACCGCTCTGGCAATCACACCCTGTCGATAAGTGTACAATTACAATTACATACGTATAATTCTATTTGTGTTATGTCTGGTTGCCTGTGTGATGTCTAAGAAATATCCTGATTTAGTGAAATATCTCATTTTCTTTGAAATGTCCGCATTCAATATTAATAGACGTAATTTTTTTAACATTTTTTTTTTGACAAATTATTTTTGTTCCATATTGTTGCATTTTTTAAATATGATGGACTCCGGCCAGACCACTCACTGATTGAAGAAATAAATTGTACCGAAAAAAGAAAGTGATGCCACCAATGCTTACGATGCCGCAAATATTCAATATTCAAATATTCATCTATATAAGTTATAAATGTTATATGTTTTAAATGTTATATGTTATAAATATTACATGTATATGTGATAATTGTGCACATATGCAGGTTCCAGCACTGTTTTGAAATATTTGAATTTTCTTGGGAGGGACCGTTGAATTTGTGAGAAGATTGCTGAATTATGTATGTGACATAATTCCGTTATCTATGTTGAGCTTCTCATGTGCGATCAGATAAGGATTCGGAGTCAGATATCAAGTTTAGTCGGAGAACAATCACTGCCTGCATTTTTGTAAGCTGGTCACTGGAGGAATCTTGTGGTGCTTAGTTTCTGAAATCAGATACAGTTGGCTATGGGATGACCCAGCTTCTAGAAAACAACGGAGATAACGAACTGTCGGCAGTTACACTTCCAAAAAGAAATAGAGAAGGAGACTCATTCTCAAATAAACAGGAATTTTATCAACGGTCTCTCATTTACCGTTTTACTTCTCGCAATTATAACAGCTTTTGTTGCCCTCCCTTCAGTCATATAATGCGTGCTGCTCACGCCCGGCTTGGGTCATATAATGCCCAGGCATGGACCCAGGTGGGCAGTGGGAGACAATCTGAGAGACTTCAAAGGGCTTGGCGACTGGGAGGCTTATTGTCCACATGGGAGACTCTTGGGTTACTCCCGGGCCATTCCAGGTGTCCATATAACGGACCAACTGTTGATTTAAGGGTGTCGCCCTCGGGTGATATTGCCCTTTATTTTCGACTGACCGATTCCTCAGTATTTCTCACACTGGACAAACGGTCAGTCCTTGGGGACAACACGACCTGGCCACTTCCTGACTTCCTTCTGATAGCCTTTGAAGCAAAAATAAATGTTTGATGAAGTGAAAACACGTTTTCTGTCCAAACAAAACATCGGTACATTATACGCATTGCAAATACAGCAGGCTCGAGTAAATTGCCGCTTTGTAATCGCGAATATATTTATACATCATACACATACTGGCCATAGGAGAGAGACTTCAATAGACTTGCTACATGGTCATCGTTCTGGAAACAAAAATACTTGCATACATGTATCTAATCTCGCATGCTAAGAATCGAATCAAACTCAAAATTGCTGGTCTGCATGATCAAGAAATCCAGAAATTTGTACAGTGTATATGGCGAGTGAATTCCCCAAGTTTCCCCGTGGTGTCTTGCACACATTTGGTGTTTTCCTTTGATATCTGCGAGGTGGAAAGCATTACAGCAGTAAATAAATTTCATCCCCATTGAAATTGAAGCCAGAAATAATATTAAGAAGAGTTAGTATACTTGAACTATTCATTATAATAACGATTGGAAATAACACACATCAAAGCAAATTTTACCGACTGGCCATAATGAATCCGTGTGTGGGAGAAGTTCAAGTTGAACTTTTTGTGAAATTAAGAAACGATATTTCTCGCTTTTTGCCTTTGAATTGCGTTATCCTGTGTACTTTTTTGTCGGCAATGTGTTAACTTTTATTTGGTCTTGATACAGTTTTTATACTTTTCCAAACACTATTGATGATCGTGTAAACAGAACAGGTCCTTGACATTCGAGAAAACAAATTGTACAGAGTCGGGTGTCGGTACCTTTGATTCTAACTCTGGTCCGGGACAAAATGACCGAGATGCAACAGGCGTACCCTGATAAGTCTGACAATTTTGTTCTACACTCATAACGGGTAACATATTCAATTATTCGCCGTACGTTCACATGTGGTATGATTTTTAAAAAAACTGAATATCAAATTGTGAAATATAATTCCACCTTTGAAACCTATATATAATTACTTCAAATTAAGATGGTCATTTATATGTTTGTCTATATCAGCAACTATCATTCATATTATGGGTACTAATTAGTGTATTTATATTATCATAGACATCTTTTCTCTATATATCTCTACGATATTACGACGTTATTGTATAACAGTCAGGCTACTTAAGTAGCTGTATAAAGAAAATTACTCATTTGACATCACAGTAGCCATATCTCCAGTTATAGATGCAGCGAAAGGCAATGCCAATCACTCTGTCTGGTCCACCTCGCACAAGGCTGTATTAGATAGGCGTAGATTAGTGTTACCAACTTTCGACAACTGCATCATAACGAAGTTCCAGACATTGATATTAACTGGTATTAAATATTAATGTGCAAAGTGCAGCCACTTTGAATTGATGACAAAAGAATAGAAGAGATTTCCAGTTGATTCCGTTTGTCTGGAAACAAATCAAGGTCATTGTCCGAAGAGACCCCTAAATTGCAATCAGTTTTGTGTTTTCGACCTATGCAATGGTCACGGTTGATTAGTTGCACAGCAACTAAATAACACTGTATTTCACTAATTGCGATTTGTTGATGCATAAACACGACGCGTGCCAAAATATTAGTGTGTCGGTTGCGTATGCCAACTTCTAATACGAGAGAAGGGATTTCATGTTTTTCGCGATTGTAGATGGCAAAAACAAGTTGCCAAAACTGTGTCAAACGCTTTCCAAACAAAAACAAGTATTTTGCTTTCCCCCAGACGTCTCGATTGGAGATTTGTCGGGCGTGTGTGTGCTATGTCGGATTTAGTGTGTGATCAATGTGTTCATTTCCTTTCTGTGTTACGGAATCTTAACCAAATTAGTAGGCTTTGATGTGATTAGGATTTGTACTGCTTAATCAATATGTACTGTGCACTCGGAGATTATCGGTGAAAGGTGTGGTTTAGATAACTAGCCCAACACTTCGTAAGACTTAAAACACTTTCTTAAAACACTCTATGAATAAATATTAACACATCTCATTTAGTCTGATTTCAATAAACACAGAAAATGGTCAAACCATTCGCGTCAGACCACTCCATTTATACTTATCGTAAACCAGCAGTCCACCAGCAGACCCGAACATGCACAGTCCGTGACCGCAAGACTCAGCCACGGTACAACCGTTAAATCCCTCTGTGAATCTACTAAAAGAGGATTACTGTTCTCGGGGCAGTCAAGAACTTATTTTGTATACATATATTCGACATCAAAGGCTTTCCCGATGGTACTTACACAAAACCTGCGTTATGTTACAAGTAAAAACTGGACGATTTCAAGTAATTGCCCCTGCAATGCCGACTTGACAAAGAGGAGAATCTTCGGAGGAAATTGGATACCAAGGCATTATTATTTCTCAGGTTAAGAGTTCTGGAGAATGTATTGTGGTATGATACCCATAAGCAAGCTCATGTGCCGTATAAGGCTTAATAGCATCCGCTTCGCTGCCTTGTGGGGGCTATTTCAGTCTGGCGGTAATATGTAGCTAGATTTTCTTTGAGAATCGATGTGTTTGTTCCATTAGCCATGGACTTTTGACGTCCATTTCATTTATCATACACAAAAGGTATTTGATACATTGATACGTGTATGCACTGCTGCCATAGTAACTACCAGTTGTAGCATTATGGTCGACCGTGTCCTCGATACGATTTGTCACCACAATGCCGAGCTGTTGCCCAGCCCTTGACCCACTGTGCGGTCATTTCCTCCGCATTGCGAATTACCTCTCCTGACCGTTCGACCTGAAGCTGACAATTCCTGAACCATCGAACACAAATCATAAAAAAATGAAATACGTGATTCTTTTTATTTGTTCTCTCCTGATGCAGCATACATTTTCGGGTGTCCATGAAGTGAGCCTACCCGGACTGTTTAGGATGTGATCTTAAGAGGTGATTTGGCGAAAACGCTTTCCATTTTGTCAGTAAATCCTTGCACTGAATGGAATTGTTCTTAATTTGGTGTTATTGGTAAAATGCCCCGAAATTCACTTCGCCTGACGTCATATCTTGTTGTTTCCCGCCTATAACTGGACTCTGAGTTCAAAGTTGTTGATTTTTTTCCTTTTAGGTCATTGAACTGTCCTTGAAACATCTGATTTCGACTTTTCAAAACATGGAGATGTGTCTATTCCGCAAGTCTTACATTATATGAGTGTACATTTATTTTCTGGGACAGTTCATCTCGAGTTTGACAATGAGAAGATTTGGAAGCCTTTTAAACCCACCGATGTGGGCACGATAGCCGAACGACAAGTCATTTTGAAAGACCAGATAAACAAAACATCGAAATAGAGTTAAGTGATTTCCCATAGCAGACATCGTTTTGTCTTGCTAATTTTATGAAAATTTCGTCCTCATGAAAGTGATTCGGCTAAGTGAAAACTGAAAGCCTAGGAGACAGCTAAATAGCAAGGTGAGACGCTAAGGGCCAACCACAAAGTGAGAACGACATTTCCTCCAGAGAGAAATGACCAAATCATTTATCAGTCATTTCGTTCTGTCCAGAAAAATGTCTCCAGTTAAAAGGCAACTTAGTATATAGCTAGGGTTTTAGGGCATACTACACTGCGGCGATATATCTAAATGTCTAATCTTTATGCGGTGTTATGTCTGAGAAAGCACGGCTCATTACATTGCCCATACATAAAGCTTCAGCATGACTTCCCAGAACAATAGTAGGGAGAAGATAACTTGACTGTTTAATGGCCCAGGTAAAACAATTTGCATTCATTGGAGCTGAAAGAACCGGCCACCTGAAGCAGACTGTGAGTATCTTGAAGACATCGCAGAGAACAAACCCTGCTTTGTCGTTTGCTGAGATATTGTATTTTTGTGATTTTACAACCACGCTGTTTTTGTCCTTAAGCACGTTCGCAATAAACGGAAATGCAAGCATTTTGTTGTTTTCACACAAAATTTAGTTTAAGAGGTGTTTATGGTTAATTTAACAGTGTAATATATGGAGACTGTTTGAGGTATCTTTGATGGACAGAATTAAAGTTCATGTCACATCCAGAAAGATTTACGATCCGTCTACGTGTATTTTTTACCATATTCTGAATTATACTAGGACCATATGTCGCTGATATAATTAATTGTACGTTTCACTAAGACCAAAACTACGAGAACCAATCTAATCATATTATATGCATATATATATATATACATATATGTATATATATATATATATATATATATATATATATATATATATATATATATATATATATATATATATATATATATATATATATATATATATATTGTTTGCCTAAATGTAATAGACAAATCCAACGAACAACATTGGTGTTCTGAATCAATGTAATGAATGCATAGTGCAATTGTTTTATTAATGTAATTTGATGGAATTGCCCCGAATGTCATATGTCAACCATACTACGCTGACAGACGATACAGTTACACAGTTTGGGCATATGGTTATCAATTCATTTGGGAGAGAAATATACACATCTATCCAGAACTAAATCTAAATATTTAACACCGATGATATTTTATGTTTTAGTGGCGGATGTGTAATGTTTGTACGGATATTAAATGTGCTGAAATCCAATCTCAGTGTGAATTTTACGCGTAGAGATACGATTTCACGTTGATTTGACAATACACGCGTATACCAGTCATTTCGCGACGTGCAATTTTGCTCGAAGCGTAAATTTTCTTAGAGACGGCGTTGAAAATAAAAAAAGGATAGTCATTTGCTTGTTGTATTGTGTACAGTGACAACCTGTTGCGGTCAGCTGACCTTGTCGACCTCTGATCTCGCTTGATATGACCTTTGGCCCTTGCGAGATTGTCGTCTGCTGTCGGACAAAGCCCGCCCATTTTGTGTCCATTTCCGCCTAGCGGGGACCGTTCATTATCGGGAATGTCGCACGGGGACCGTTCATTATCAGGAGTGTCCTGAGGACATAGGGCGAAGCGTGTGCCTTTTTCAGAAGTATTCAACAAAATAAAGAAAGAAATACCCTCTGGTGGTCACCAACATTTCGGAAAGAGAGCATTCGACGTTCATCTACAGCCGCACAAACATAGGCTCATATCGTTTATTTGTATGTAAGGAATCATTTGCAGAAACGGTACAATTTATCACCTGGGTCCACCATTGTGGGGCTCGACTGACGAATGGATAGGTGGGTTAGGAACTTCTTCTCGGTGAGGTGGGGGGGGGGGGAGTGACTGGCCCTTGGCAAGGGGTCATCGTGGGTCTCCTGTGTAGCTAATCCAGACGGGTGATGCCGGAGAAGAGAAGAGAGCAGTAGCTAATAAAGAGAAGAGAGCAGTGTTGGCTCGCTACCCATTGTCCAGGTGACCCTTTGAAGTGTGTAATTATTCGACTGACCGTTCTGACCTGGGCACTGTTATACGTACTCTCAGCTTGACGTGTGGACTTATTAACGGGGCCAGCCAACACTACAATATCATATCATGCATGCGCTTCCAAGTGGGGTAACTGCACGTGGTGAATGGTTATTGTCATAAAAATATCATATGTATAGGGGCTGGTGATTTGATGATATAGGCAGTGGTTTTGGGGACACTGTGTGGTCAGGCGGAGATATGCCCCTGCTGCGCCCAACGCCAAAATATTTATGTGGCTAATTTCGATGAAAAGACACCTCGCCTCTATGAGTGTTCTTTGTAGCATTTCATGGAAGCATGCATGTATACAGGAGCTGTGTGGGACAAAATAACTTGTCCACGGTGTCGCCCAGACGGAATATCATCGTGTTGAAATTTTAGAGGCTTGCGGTCAAACATAAAAATACCGGCTAAGAAGTATAGACTAATTATGCTCTTTGTTCACGATTAAAATGAAATATGTTTCAGTGGTCTCGATTTTGAATAAACTTTCATTGATATACTGCTTCCGAAATGTTCAGTAATATTTCTTATTGCTCAACAAAAACAATTCTCATAAAACAGGTGATGAAATTGTGAAGTGGTCGGTATTGTCCTGCAATGTTAATATGAAATCTCCAGTGTTTCGGTCAATTATGAAATAGACAACTACCATTACTTGTAACCTTACAGTGTATTTACTTTGAGATTAGTTTGACTTCAGAGTGGATGTGGGTAGGTTGATGATAGGGCTGGTATATACCAGAAGAGAGGAAGGCATTTCCTCTGAAGATGTGTCAATTCTGAAAGGTCACTGTTATTTTGTGTGACACGCACAAAACACTGAATAGCGAAAGATACACGAGTTTCATATAGACGTGGAACTCACGAACCTGTCCAGTAAACAAGATACTACCCCTGACAAAGCCCATCCCACACTTTAGAAATGCGCGACTTGAGGCCTTGGTTCAGTAGAAGGTGCGACTGAAACCCAACACCTCGGGTCTTCCGTACTTCAATCATGGCCACCCTTGGGATAATTGTCACCTCCTAGTTTGAACTGCTACCTTAGATTACAAGCAGGGTTCGCAATGGGGCCAAGAAACGGGAAAGGAACTGCATGTGTCTGTGAGAAGGGTCAAGCTGGAACGTTAGGAGCATGCATGGGACTTGCATGGCGCTGGGTATGCAGGGGTCATACACGTACGTGCATGGATACTGGCGTGCTGCAGGTCGAGTCTCCCTATGCTGTTGAAATTGACCGACTAAAGGTTTTGCTTCACAATGCAGTCGAGGTGACTTGAACCATTAATGATTTCGACCACCATCTCTGCCGTTGTTTATGGTCGTCTTCAATTTTTGTTGCAGGAGGGTATTTTTGTGCGAATAATAAATAATTCGCCATTTCTTTTTAGCGTCGCGTTTGGCGCTGCTTGTGGCGTCGATGATATAGTTGTGACTTCACTTGCAGGAGATCGTATTTCTCCGAGCGGGGTTTAGATCAGAGCCCCACCTCGGGCGCGGTCGGGACGGGTCCCAGGTAACGCCGCCGTAATTTATGGAGCGGCTGCACCACCAGCACACTGATCGCCGCAGAGACACCAGAAATATAAACGAAGACCCTAAAAAAACCCAATTAAAGACATCGCCAAAGAGAAGTCGAGTTTAATTGTCGCTCGGTGAAGTTAAGATGAATTTCTTTAAAAGGTTGTGGGGTCTCGGGTGGAACTTTCACACGCTCATGAATCATTGCTCGGGGCCTGTTCCACGCCCGTGTGACCGTCTCGTCTAGAGATGGATGTCTGAGGGAGCGCATCAAGGCTAACCCCTAAAATCTGTTGCCATGTGTCCCCTCCTCTCTACAAGCCATATATGGGACCGTGGGAGAGAGATTCACCACAATCAGATAAACACTGATAGCGCCCGGGGTGTGATTAACGGACAGATAACACACGGACAAAATATCACTTCGCATAAAGGGCGCACCAACAGGTGAATTAAACCCCACTTCTTTATTTACATGTGTTTTATGCCACGGCCCTGGGCCAACACGTGACCCGTGGGTAGCGGCAGTAACATCCCTCTCACGCACTCGTCACCATGCCAAACCCCCCTCACCCATAGTCATCTTACGATGAAAACCAAGCTACTTCTAACCTTCCCAGAATAACACGTATGTTTTGTCGACCACTTCTCATTTTGTCCTAAGAACTTAAGACTCTTTTAATTACACTTGAGAATCTCGGCTCTAAAGGAGTTTGAATTAGAGAAAAATCATACGCGCCAATATTTGTAGCAGCGCACGTTTTCGCCTGTAAAAAATGCTATATTTGGTGACGAAGAAGCGAACCTATCATGTTTTGCCAACCGCAAAACGCAAGATGAAGTAATCAAGTAAAAATAGGTCCCACAAAATTTTATCACACACTTTTTGGGGTGACATAATCCCCCGACATGTCTGAACTTGTCTTTGAAGTTACCATTCAGATGTTATTCCAAAAACTTCATCACGAATTTTAACCAATTATATTATTGGGTAAAAAAACCGAGGGTAAGACACGCAATATTTCTGCATAATTTGTGGCTTGTTAGTATTAACGCGGTTATGTGATCACGTCAGCATTATATTGTGATATCACCAGTGTCTGGTTTGCACTCAGGGTTACAAAAAATGGAGAGGAAAAAATAACTCCTGGTATATTGGAACAAGTTGTATATATGGGCACCGCATATTAAACAATAAAATGTACGATTATAGAAAGTCTACCGTGGAAAAACGACGATCGTGTCAGCTTGATGCTGCTTTATGCTAGACTGTGCTGTATTTTGTTGCAATAAAATATGATGATAAATGCTTATTCAAAATTCAGGTAAATCCATAATATTAATCGAGCCTCAGTGCTGTTTTTTTTATAGCTAAATGATATTCATGCTGGATGCAGCATTAGGGTTGCAGTACTTATTCCTCACTTTGTCATTTACATACATACACATGTAGATCTGGTGTAATTTCAAGACGACAACATCAATAAATAGCCTATTTATCATATTGTATGATTTAGTTCATATACTCTTTCCTGTATATGAACATAGTTAATTGATGGCACGATCAAAAAATTTGGCTTGATATTGTATATATTAGACATTATTAAATTATTAAACATTTAAAAGAAAATGGATATTGGTCACATTCGGCATTTATCATGTGCGAGGCCTATATGGTTTTGGACTGGTTATGGTCCATCATCATAGCGTCATACCATGATCGTGGTTTACATTTGGTTCCAGCCGGTTGTTCTTCAGTGCGGCTTCTGCCATCGAAATTAGTGGAGATGTCTGACCATCATAGCGCACCCATGTATGTAATTTTTCCACTCAATCAACGGAAGCAAACCACAATTGTTGATTCGCTATAAATCGGCCAAAAGAAAGTAGATCTTTGGGGGGGGGGGGGGGGGGGGAAGGTGAAAAATGTCAGGGAAATGTGTGATATATCGTGTCATTCTGTCCAGAAATGTAACCGGTGTACACAGAAACTGTGTTCGATTGTTGATCATTTAAAAAGGGACATTTAAAAAGTTTCACATGGGCGTGTTTGCACGAATCTGATATTATTATGTTCCAAGGTAATGATCTTGTAATGGTTGCATTCTGGGGTTTTTTATTACACCAATGTAGGATATGATTGTGTGTGAGACCAGTAAGCCTTTCTGATGCCAGGTGAATCTCTGACTATCAAACTTCCACATGACTGGATGTTAAAGTGGTTCTTGTACGAGTCTTACAACAAATTATGCTAAATTACATAAACAAACCTTTTCTCATAAACCAATGGGTATATTGTACATATCAATAATGGTATTTAGATGGGGGAGGAGGTGACAATATTCAGCAAAAGTTTGCGATCAATTGGCTGCTTTCAATGTTCGAATATATTCCCGCCTGTTCATGCCGTATACTGTTCTTCCTTCGTGCCTCTCGAATACTAACGTTTCAAGCTTGCATTGGCACCTTTGAAAGATTAATTAGATCTCATCAACAACAGAAAACAAAAATCTACAACGAAATTGAAGATGTCAGCTATTGACTTCACCAATCTCGCTCCACCAGTTATGCATTTTTTCACCACCTTCGGGGTCAGCGCGGTCGGGATGACCCCTCGGGCTTTGCCTACCTTGGGGAAGGGGGAGGGGGCTGGGGAGCACTTGGAAATGTTACCTGTGGGTCATGGAAGTGATGACAGCAAGCAATAACAAAACACTGCCAGCAGAGGGGGCCTTGATGAAGAGCAAACTTCCTGTGTTTGCTCAGATAATGGGCTAATTATAAAATTGGTCCAAGGCGGGAGACTGTGTGGTCAACGGGAAATGGTGTTGGTGATAGCATCGTTTGGTGGCAAAAATTGAATATAGATATAACATGTTATTCGTGAAAACGTGCAAATCATAACGCCTACATTTCCACTTTATAGTGTTTTTACACGGAGGAATATCTAAGAATATTATTGGTTGGAGGAAATCTGAGAACACTGCGTCTTACTGAGAGCCAGTTTACATTTATTCAAATTTCATACCCATGAAACTCGATCACTGAGCGAATTGTGTAGAATCTGCAAGATGACCGCACACAATTTCGGAACTCCTCATTAACTGAAATCCTAATTCATGGATAGGCCCATGAGTTGCTATTCAAATGATCAGACAACTTTGAACAACACACCAAGGCGACTGGATGGATATCTGTTTATGTGACCGTCTTGTCATAGAGTGAATATCATGGGAACCGGATATTTCTACTATCAATTGTCCATGCTGGGTTGATGAATAATGGATCCATAATTTGGTGCCAAAGTTGAAAACAAGTTTTCGACAACACTAAAATCAAAATTTTTTTCTCGGGAAAAAAATTCACGCATCATTTTTTCCCGAAACACTTAAAATACGTAATATAATGACACCCGAGACTAATTGCACTAAATTCCGGATGGCAACACTTGCCGTCTCAATTATACAGACATCTTGTTCCAACCTTTCGGTCCTGGTAGAGGCGATGCTATATTTCTTTCTGAGAAATCCCTATCCTGTCTCGGCGGTGCATGGAGGTCCGTGTATATAAACTGTATATTTATCTGGCCTTTGAACACGAACACCTGTTGCACACGCGAGCGTCTTGTCTGTTGTCGCAAGTCGGCTCTCGCCTAGCACGTGCTCAAAGTCGTAAAAGCTTACAATCCGGGTACTGTTCTTGAGAAAATGTGGACGTTTTGTACAATATTCCCACACTCAGACTGCGTGTGACATTCCCCACCCCACAGAAAGAAGACAGTGCTCCCCTTTGATCAGATTTTTTCTTCTCTCCTATCAAAATGAAATGGATCGCGTACCAGGGTCTGCGATCGTACAACGATCTATTTGAAGTCGATGGAATTTTAATTTATAACACCAGGAGGCAGCACGTGTGCTCCAGGGCAGACGCGCATCGTTTATGATAATTGATACAAGCGTCGAACGTCGGCTACTGTCGTGCGACCTCACGTGAACGTAAAAATGCCAAATTACACCCCTAAATAAAATGATTGCAAAATAACAAAACGCTCATTGTCACATGGCTATCTATAATGCATATATATCACGTGCTACTATATTTTCTAGGAATATATTGAATGTTCGGTTATTTGACACATGACACCAGCTAGTCACGTGAACAGCCCGTGGTGAGAACTAATTATACATGGATACATTTGAACAATACCAGCCATTATGAGCTGACTTAAAATTAAAGTTGACAATTATACGTCAATATATCAATTTTACTATTTTCTTTCATGAGAACGGAAGACTGTAGGATCTAATATATATATGAATGATTCCATGAACTTCTTTTAATAATATAAGAAACATATACATATACCCAAATCAGATAAAAGATCAAAAGCCTTGGCAAATATTTTCCCGCCTCGCGACGTTTCATCAGACCCTCTGTCCCACAAAGGCACCGGGATCCCAGAGTGATAGACACGAGGGGCGTGGGACGGGGATTTACGTATTACATTGCGCCCTGACACCCCACGAAGCGCGCACCAGGGCGTGCTGTTTCCCCCGCCTCCAGACATCAACCCTAATGACGTGCGCCCCGGGCGGTCCGCTTTGAAAGGAGCCCGGGGGTGGCGCTCAGCAACCTGCAGCCCCCGCGGGACTGGCGGCGGATCCGGACCGCTAATCAACCAGAGATAATCACTGAGTCGCTACCGCTCTGAGAACGGATAACATCGCATGCACGAGCGTGTCTGCTCTCTTGAAATTTTATTTGATAAATAAACAGCGACGACGCAAGGGATGCCTTCGTTTATACAACGTGTTATCTTGTAATTTCCCAATTAGGGATTTCCATGAAACGAATTCACGCCACCCACGGTCGGCGCGCGCGAGACGACGGAAGAATATTTACGTAATGGTTCGCTGAATGTTTGGTCCCAGGAGCGGAAGAAAAAAAAAATCCAAATATTCAGTCGACCCTGCCAACATTTGCAACAGTGCGCATCTATGGAATGGAACGCAACAAGAATGTATCATGATGTATGTCGCGGTGTAACTCATCCGCGCCTGTAACAATGTGGGGTTTATTTGGCACACGGTGGCCATGACAGGTGCTGGGGTCCCTGAGTTGTGTGAAGTGTGTTCCGTATCTGGAAAGCGGACATTTTACGGCTGGCACCACGCTGGTGAGAATCTCCGCCAGGAAGTGTCAACAATAAACTCACTCCAGTCTTGCAACATTGGCTTCAATACCCTTCTTTAACATTCCCCAATCAAGTCAAGATGTTCACTTTGCAGTAACAAATAACGAGGCACACCTTTCCCAGTATTTAATCTTTAGGGTGACGCATGGGGCTAATTTTGACCCTGTGGTCTGGCCGTGGATGATGTTGTCAAATCTAGAACTGCCCGTCCCTATACGTTCCCAGAAGCCCGATCCTGATTTCCGTTTACAGCTGAGCGTTTCGTTCACACGGTCCTCCGGAACGAGATAAAAGCGGGATTATCGCGGCGAAAGACGATAACCCGCTGACTGATAATAAACAAGTAGTCACGACAGTAAGTGTGTCCGGATTGATATTCAATAGTTCAAAGAGCAAGCGGCTTATCACGGTCACTTATCACGCGTGCCCTCGGGTTAGAATCAACGCTCGGAAAAAAGCAAAGCTCACACAAAAATTCCGTTACTTTTATGGGTCATACTAAATCCCACAGGACCGGCCATTTGACCGTACAGAAGACAGGAGGAACAGTTGTGAAAGAAGCCAAGGAACGGAGAAAACACTTGAGTAATCGCGGCTTGTAGATCTCGTCGTGTTTTTTTCGCTCGGTGTTGCGCACGTGTGCAGGTCATGTGACCCCCATCAGGCGGACCTGACACCGTGGCTCTGACAAACTTGACCTCAGCACGGTCCCGGGGCAGGGCCTGGTGTAGGGTTTGGCGGTTTTCCCACGTAAAGTCACGTCCGGGGAACACGGGGGTCCCTGTCTGCAGTCTGGAGTGTAGATTGCCATGGATCAGCCGGTCTGATATCGACTTCCACTCCGGAACGGATGGCGATAAAGAAAATTTGAATGTGGCATGATAAAGAAAAGCGCGGGAGATTCTTCAACTCTGTATCTCGAAGAATAAACTAATTATATTGAATTGCAGCAGTAATGGGTATCGACAACCCATTTTATCCATTTTTTGAACAAACGAAAACTTAAGCGAAATCTTGTCCGACATGAGTCAATAAAGTAATGAAATGCAATGATAAACTACATCTATATCGGTTATGTTTGATTAATTATCGAATCGACTTCCAATCATATTGTTACATTGTATACGTTTTTGATGTTCTCTGATGACTTTGTAAGCTTTATTTCACAAATAACCTGCTTGAGTTGAATTAATAACACCACTTTGGAAATAATTCAGCACCTATACGTAGGCCTACATAAAAAAAATGAAAGAGTTAGGCCTACCTTTCCACAATTCAATGCAGTTTTTCATGATATTTTGTGTGTCGAATTACCGAGCTGGAAAAAAGGTCTACTTTTACAAAGACAAAATTTCAATACTGTTGGAAATAGCCAATATAATTTCAGTTACTTATCTGCAAAGTTACGTACGCCGAAATACCAACACCCACCTCTAAAATTGTCCAGTGATTTTGTCCAGTCTACTAGAGTGGACAGATTAATGTCCAGATAAGTATATGTGTATGGGATAATTTTAGGAGTACATAATTTTGGGGGTCTGGAACAACGAAAGTGTGCGTCTATTTTCATAATCCAGTCTGTTGAATGTTGCCTTCACGTCATTACAGATTAGGCAAATAAACACGACGTTCATTATAACGGCACATAAATTATAACACGCAGTTCGCCAGTTTACAAGCATGAACGAGTATGACGCCGTTATCGCGGAGTTTCGGAGAATGCGTTACGTCATTCAGACCTCCCCTGTCGTCCCTGGCACCAGTGGTTCCAGGGTTACCCCCCCCCCCCCCCGGACGCCCGACGTGCGTTCCCACACCCTCCCCGGACGGACAAGTAACCATGCGACACGTGCGGCGACCACCGAATGTCAACAGGCCAAATTGATGTTACGCACACCATAAACACATTTGGCCGGCGGCGTGAAAGTTGCACGTCCATGCGCCAATCAGGGGAGTCGGGTTCGTCGCTAACTGTTCGCCTGGAGCGGCCATTGGTCCGACACACTGACAAGTGTACCTCGACCAGGAACCGTGGGAAAGTGCGAGGCTAGCTCTTCACACAAAACCACCAGTCATCGACACCAGGCATGTGGAACACACTGCGATAATAGAAAAGTTAATTTGCTGATTAGATACGGGCATGTCGCCACCGATAAGGCGGATCTGCTGAGCGTGCGGCTTTCTATCGGCTCCCCGCTGAGTTCCGACATCGGTGCCTCCTCTTGCTCGTTGCTCGCATGCTCCCTTGGCACATGACAGCCGACAACTGGAACCGGCAGCTAATCTGCATCCAATCGCCGGGGACCTGCTGCAGCCAGCCTGGCACTAACCAGAGCAGTCGGTAACTTGTTGGGGGCTCGGCCTGGCCAGATAACGACTTGCGGCTGGACACTGCATGTACATGTATGCGGCAGCCTGGTGCCTCGGCCAAAGCGCGGGAACGTCAAAACTGTTCTTCTTGATTTGAACCAGTTCATTGAAGGTCTTTGAGTTGAACACTTCGTTGGATAGACTGTTCGCATTGAAGGTACAATAAAATATTGCTATATGTATACGATGGAGCTACCGAGTCAGTCAGGACTGGTCAGTCCAGGGATGGATCCAGGCACCGACTCTGACAGCGACCAGGGACACGCCAGGGTACACAGCAACAGAAAGGTAAATAGTACACGAGCTCCATATAATACAAACATGACCATATGTGCATATGACGTCCAAAAGGAGGAATGGTTCAAACTTTTGAAAACATAATGCATTCAGTAAACTAAATGGTTAATATAAATGCTCATGATTATGACATTCGCAACAGAACTCCCGTAATAAGAATGATTCTGGTCGTTCAATGTATATTTCAACCCTTGTTGGTGTTTGCTCTGTCCAGAGTAACAAGCCGCTACTGGAGAAGAAGCGTCGTGCCAGAATCAACAAGTCCCTGGACCAACTCAAGGGTCTCGTCCTGGAGGCGCTCAAAAAGGATGTGAGTATCAAAGGATAGTAATCGAATGATGGAAAGTAAAGAATATAATACACCGTTTGATTATGGTTTTACAGAAAAAGGGGTTTCTAGTATGTACTAAATAACATTCTGTGAATCTAGTTTAATAACCGGGATGTGTGATAACTGATACGTATGATAAACGGAATCAATTATAGAGATTTGGTGTCAAATTTAGTCCTACTGAAGTAATATGTTCTAGTGTAAGAAGGATATTTCAAATAGTCATGTCGTATAACACTAATTGCGTATAATGTGATGAACATACGTAATGCATCATATATTGTAGTGCATTGATTATAAAGTTTCTTTACTTGTATTCGTATCTCTCGTTGGTTTCTGTTTTGAAAAAGTCATATAGTAGGTGATACAAAGGCAGCACTATAATTGGTGTGCTTATAACTTTAAAATTGAATGAAGACATTGGGTCAGAGAGTGGGTTATGGGCATTCCTATGCAAGGTGCCACTGGGTATTTCCTTATACCACTTGCACGTGCAGGCATTGCTGGGTGACTCTTCTGGAAAACTGGTCAATGTTTTATGGGAATTGTTTCCTGTTTGTCACCTTCGGTCAATTAACGAGTTCTATCATTCAAACTTCAAAGAAAAACTTACCATGTATCTAACTTCGCGGCACTGTGGCCGACGTATTATGCGCCTCTTGAAAAGGGCGAAAGTTTATTGTCCGGTTTGAAGAATATGTTTCACGGATGACAAAAGTCTCGCTTCCCCGCTGCTCCCCCAGTTACAGGTAAAGTCTCCCATAGAACAGGGCGTCTCTCCCCAAAAGGACAAACGGAAGAGGCTAGGTGGGGCGCCTAGTATCGACTTTCCTCTGGGTGTGGGAACATCCTCCACAAGAGGGAAGCGGGCTCCTCGGGTGTATATTGAGGGGTGATGTAAACCTATAGAGTGAGTGACGATGCAGTATTCGATATATTGACGAAGGTTCTTCCGAGGTGTGAGAAGAACGCAGTGGCCATGCATTAAGGCTTCCTTCTGGCAACTTTAATGGTGCTTGAACGGGAAGTGCCGCGCATTATAGTATTAGGCAGGGGAAAAGTCATTTGAAAGCACCCATAGAGAGAAGCTTAGGTTCTCAGGCGGTGCAAGTTTACATTTAATTTCGAATCCAATAAAAGCGCGATGATACAACAGCCATAAACAGTGTAGTGGAATCCATTGTCTAGCGGCTTTTTGGCTCTCATGGTCACAATAGCGTTACACCAATAGGGAGATTTCCTGTAAATAACGGCTCATCGAAGTAAAGCAAATTTGAAATTGCTTTCCTTGGTTTGGCGCCAAATATTTGGGAAAGTAATTGCATAATACATGTACATTGCATGCCATATAGAAATTACATTCATTGTATAGGTCTATGAATCCTTAGAGAATCACTTGAAATGAAGGTTTATTCCTACAGTTTGATGCATAATATATTATCTACTACATAGATAAGATTTCCACTCTTGTATAAAAATGTGACTTCGGATATACATGTATTTATATACAATTTCAATCTATAGACCTGTAGTCCTGCCCATCCAGTGAAATTTGCCCGGATCTTGCGGTGTATCTGGTGTGGTCAGCTGACATTCCAGGGACTCGCCTTTCCCACGGTCCCGGCCCCTCACCACCCAAAAAGGCGGCCCTCGTGGTCACTGCCCACCCGGTTGACTGATAACGACCCCGAGGTGTGATAATGCGATACTGCCCGCAAGTCCCCCAGGGCACACAGCGGTATCACATGGAGTGATAATCAAGTCCTGTGATGGTGTAAATGGAGCTAGCTCGATTTGAAGGATCTCGCATTTTGAAAAGTGGCAAGAATGTCGCTTGGAGGGCCGAGCCCGACTATTTTCTCACAACTGGAAGTCACGAATGAGCTATACTTTTATCTCTGTTGGGTCCAAAACCAGCCGTAAAGCCGAAGTATTTGGCCTGAAGCGTGTTTCCCCGTGAAAGTGCTCTTGAAAATTGCCCAATTTAAATTCACGTGGATAAAATGTTCCCATGGCCCATGTTGGGTAACTGTGAAACCGGACACGTGAGTTTCTATGAAGTACTTGGTTTTCTGAGGGTAAACAAGTGAGTGTCAGTCTCCCAGCAAACTTTTTGCGAGGAAAATGTAGCCGACAGATTTACTTTCTCATGAGTTACGTCCCTATCATATTCTCGAAGGAACAATGGAAGCGTCAGTGTAGATCCTGATCAAGCGTGCCCCGTACGCGGCCCCTCTCCCCACAGACCCGCACACACACGTGCTCAGAGCGCGGCGACCTGCCAGCTCCATGGTGACGAGCAGCGCGCGCGCTCTGCACGTGCGGCACGTGGCGCGGACCGCCAAACATTCCCCGCACATGTGACCGCGTGAAAACTGGCCGCACTACGCCCATTTGCCGACCGTGTGCGCCGGCATTTGTTTACAAGATCAGCGCCAAGTGTGCTATAATGTCTGAACGAGCAAAAATATCCGGCATCATACCGCAGGCATCCGGAAAATCCTGTCCGGTGTCACGAGCACAAGTGGTTAATGTCTCGCGAGTGTGTGAACATTTTCACTGACACGTTTATAGGAATATTGACTACTTCTGACATGTTTTAATAGTTTAATCACCGAGGGTCCTTTGTGTGGTATGCTGCCCTCACTATTTGTTGTTTGTGGGTTTGATTTGTAACTTTTTAAAAACAAATCTTTAAAAAAATTGTTTTCTTTACTCTAGAGCGCACGCTACTCGAAGCTTGAAAAGGCTGATATTTTGGAGATGACAGTCAAGCACCTACGGGAGGTCCAGAGACACCAGATGACAGGTATAGGGTCGAACACAATAAACAATGTTCTGGATTCAAATCCATTTGGAAATTAGCCCAAACAGAATCCCATAATCTATTGATTCCGTAATTATACTTATATCTATTCAATGTCGTGTGTATATGTCCAGTGTTATGTGTGCATTTGCTGCGCTACTACATATAGCCTATCATTGCAACATTTCTAACGTCAAAATACGTTGACCCTTTTACAGTGGCGATGTCGATGGATCCGACAGTGGTCGGCAAGTTCCGGACGGGTTTCGGGGAGTGTGCTCAGGAAGTGGACCGCTACCTCAGTACGATTGACGGCCTCAGCGCCGAAGTGCGTCTCCGGCTCATGCAGCACCTGTCCCGCTGCTCAGGTCAGCTCCAACACGTGGCTACGTCCTTCCCCGGCATGGGAGGACCCGTAGCCTCGCAACACCCGGCCGCCCCAGGCATCTCCGTCTTCCCCGGGATCCCATCTGCGTCGCCCCCGCAGGCGCTTCCGGGAATGGGGATCCGCTGCAGTCTGCCGTTCGGTGGGCTAGCACTGTCTTCGCCTGAGTCGCCACCGAGCTTGAGCCACGCGTACACACCAAGCCCCGAGCCACGGAGCACACCAAAGGCACATCACCAGCAGCAGCAACATGGCGCGCACCCACCTAAAAGCGAGGTCCCTCCGGGTTTTTCGTCATCAAAAAGAGACGACGCGGAAAACGTGGCGCCTGGTCGGTCACAGCGCCCGCTGGCGGAGAAACGCTTCAACACGAACTTGAGAGTCGGCGATGAGTTTGGTGATCGGAATAACAACAGCGCGCATGGCAAGGACTATCTCCCACCCACCAAGAGGCAAAAACGCGAGGCCAGCTACTTCCATGGCAACGGTTACCACAACGACATCAGACGGGACGCTCACAACTTGTTGGCCATGGATATCAAGATGGAGCCAGTGTGGCGTCCTTGGTGATTGTCCTTAGTTACCGCTGAAAGATACATTGCTCCGTTTAACACTTGAAACTGCTATGATTTGTACGGGTTGATTTGTTCGTGCACTTCTTTGTCAAAAACTCGAATTCTTGTGAGAATTGTACAAAGCGAGTTTAGCTCACCAAAAGTTTAAGGAGTAGCCTTTCATATAAGCTTATGTGATTTCCAATTGGATCCATATCAAAGCACCTGCCACACATATACCGTGGAGGCTCTCTATCTCATATATTGTATTCTCTGCATTGTGTACAAATCTGTATATTTCAATAAAAGTTTGAGAAGTACAACAGCCTCGAGTGACTCATAATGAGTGTTTGAGAACATGCTGCATACACCATTCTATTAATAACGATAACTTCAAAGTAATTATATCATATTTTAATTCATAACCGGACACAGTAAAACATGATTAAAATAAATATGCAATATCCATGCCATGGATCATTTTGCAAAAATAAAAAATCTAAAGAGAAAAAAATACTAAGCATAGCTCACCTAAATAGTTACATTAGTGGAACAGTGTCCAGTAATTCGAAACTAATACTCCACTAAGCCTATACATTACCGGATACTAAGAATGTACTATTGGGGTTTTTTTTGTCTCTATCTCTCCATATAACTTGATATTTGCTCCACCAGTGGTAATACCAACATTATATAACTCGTCCTTTACATTGTTACAAATAGTGCTGACAACAATTCGAGTTTGTACATGAGTCAGGACATCTGTTGAAATTTCTGTTCTGACACAAAATGACCGTGAGTAGTAGCAGGCCTATATTATATGTGTTACTCTGCAGGAAAGCAGTCTACGTAAGTTTACATTATGACATCTTCATACAGTGTTCATGATGACTACATACCTGTACATGAAACTATTGAGAGGACTTCACAGCTTTTCGCTTGGAACGTGTATTTTATCATGCTGTATGATATTTAATTACAGGTTGCATTACAAGGTCAGTGGAACTTCGAATACCTTTCAAGAGTATATGAACCCAAATTTAAAGTTAACACAGTACATAAGTGGAAAATGCTCATAATGCAAACCGGAGTTATATCCACGAATGTTTAAGTCTTAATTGGTCAATGTACACTGAACACATCTTGTAGCAAACACGACATGTGTTGAAGCACTAAAGGTCACAAAGAGATACAACACGTATAACTTCGCATACACGCATAATACAAAACAAACTTTTTATCTTCAAAAGTTTCTTCGATCATGACTGACTTACAAGTAGATATTATCGGACGCGAGATCATCTCAAAATCAGGCAAGTTTAATATTGCCAAAATATGAGCATAGCTGATTGACATAATCACAACCACGTGATTTAATTTTCACGAATTTATCTAGATGACCAGTTCGGACATTGTAATTATGCAAAACGAGAAAGGACATCTGAAGTTCAAGGTCATCAGAACATGTACCATGTAGGACGTTTGAGTACATATATACTGGTAATAACCTTGGCTAAAGTACACTCAATGTGATACTCGAGTTCCAGGTTACCAAACAGATGCCTATATAAGACATCACTCATAAATTACGCAAGTTCGATCTCCGATAAGGTCATTCTGGGCCTATGCACCATGTATTCATTACAAAGACATTATACCTGGCCATTATACAGTTGACATATTGAATTAAAGACCTTGCAAATGAGTACACATATTTTCACAAAATGCAGTCCTTCTAACCATCTCCTAACCTCTTCTGTGCATAATTTGCACATTCTGCACCTAGAGTGCAATATGCGCAAATCTATCAAACTATCAACATGACATTCCAGTTACGACAGAGAACAAATTCATTCCCTCTGATCTCCAGTTCCTGCTTGAGATCGCCCACGCCTCTGCCAACTTTCCCCGACCCCGGATATTGTCTCACTATGGCAAATAGTCGCGTTACGACCGGATGTTGCAATTCCTCCAGTAAAATCTTCCCGCGCCATCTGATGAAAGCATTATTATTACCGCTGTCTTTGTAACAGGGGGCTACCGCTTAGTGTCCGCTTCCTATAAATTACGGAATATCGAGTACAACTGCAAACAATGGCTGACTAATCAACGAGCCATTCAACGGCAAGCGGATGTTGCGCAATGCCAGGAAGTGATCATCTTATGAGAGAGCACCGCACGTGCTGGGTTCGTTTTGACAATTGTCAAAGACAAAAATGCCGTTTTTATCATTCCCTCGGTTCGTCTAGGACAATCGCTAGCGTTAATATTGACCGAAGCTCTCAGCTGATGGAGCGGCTGAGTCGTATGCGGATGTCACCTGTGATGGTCTCACCTGGTTCCGTTGTTGGGGTGATGCGATAGACACCGCTGGGAGTTCTAGAGGCACGTCAAGCGTGCAGGTGACAATTCACATCCTAATGTTTGAGCTACAATCGTGAATTGTTTGACCTTCGTTTCCGGGTCATGAAAGCAACAACATCACATATTTGTTAGTGTCATTCAGTAAATCTTATGCGGATACAAAAAGCTATGAATGTCACATTATGTAGATTTGTTTTCCTATTTTAAAAGTAGTAAATGATGTGTGTTCATATGTGTGTTTTCCATATATAGATAGTTTGCTATTGTTCTAATCAGCACCATAAACAGAAGAATTTACTTGTACTTAATTGATTTGTACTTAATCCTATTCTCAATACATTATGACGTCATCTGCAAATCATCTATTCAATGACATAAACAAGAAATATCAATAGCATATCGAATGCATGGACACTACATTGTGGATTAATTTCTACTCCGAACTTGAGTCTTCAAAATCGTCATTATCGATAGAATTTGGATACTCAGATGTTGCATTTTTCCGCGCCAGATTTATTCCTAATATACCATTCCCGATTATTTTGACTGAAAAAAAAACATTCTGGATGTCAGATGATCCGAGATATCGCTCAATGTGTATTTTTTTTCCAGGTACATGTCTTGGGAAAATGACTCGATCAATGTAGAAGAGCGAATTAATACTTCTCAATTCACTTTTATGGTGTAAATTATGTAAATTATATATGCGTACATCAGGCAGTTGGTACGTGTCAGTTGCCATAGACTACTGAATGATTATCATTCCGGGAAATCCCAGAATAATACATGCCTGAGATATCCTTGAAAGCAGGATTTAGTCCGCTACTGGACATGAATAACTGGGGAATAATACAAGATTTTTGAGATTTCCTCTTTCGTAAAACTGACACCACACTGCGCGACACTCTCCCATCGAGAGACATAATTCATAAGGAGGAAATTTGCATTGCGTCAAGTGCTTTCGAGGAGTCTATGTGCTTGTTTTCAGTGAATGAGTGGGCAAACAGGGACACGTGGCGTGCGTCCGGTTGGCACAGAGACGCAGGCACAAGCTGGGAGAGTGGAAACCGATCGTTGCCAGGGAATGGTCGCTCCTTACAGATTCGCCTGCCTGCCAGGTGCTGGCTTTCTGAAAAGGGAACGATAGAAAAATGCGAGGGAAAACTTACGTGCATGTTTACATAGGTATAGCATTATTAATCTCCGGTTGAGGGATGGTCCATTGAAAGCGGGTTAGTCAGGGTGTATTTAGTGACGGGTGTGCTTCCTTTCACCCTCACCGGTCCCCTTCCTGTTAGATAAGTTCTGAAGCATTCGATTGTCATCTGCAGACATCACTCATCTACATTTAACAAGTGCAAGACGATCTATCATCTCACGATTGGTGTGCTCGGTAATCAGTGACCACTTTCAAGATGACAAATTAGTTTTATAGCCTTGTAACTTATTGTTTATGCGGAACTCTTATGGCTTTATATGCTCAGGTTTTCGATGATGGAGTGGACATAAGTTTATAAATTAGCCCAATTTATTGCAGATGATGGATATATTTTATGTTAAGTGAATTTTGTACAATGCTTGTGGCACAATTTATTACAGAGGCGTGTGCATTTGCGTACAAAATAACACGATTTGTCACGTGATCAAACGCTTCTGTCGGATGCTTAAACGACACAACGGGAAAAACGTACATCGCGGGATAATATTAATTGTTTTGCATGTGCTTCTTTTGCACATATTTACCATGGATACATTAATTATCAAAGAATATTAATCAGTATCTAACACTAGAAGTAATTCAAATGAAGCAGTGTTTTAAACCACTGTCGAAAACAAATATTAAACGACAATGAAATCTATGACATTTCTTTCAATGTATGGCGATTAACATAGCATCAATTGGAACGTAAACTTATACTATACATTATGAACCAACAGACATTTTCAAGGAGCTTTTACACTTGTGATCATATGTAAAATGTACAGTGTATACACATAAAGATGTGATATGTGGTTGTATTTCTGTATGTGGCTCCTTGTACGTATCACATTTGATGACAGTAGCAGTGAAAATATTCAACAGTAGGCTTATTGCGTGTTACTGTAGTCAAATTATCATGGTTATTATGGATTATGCACTTCCAGTGCGTATTACATCATGATCAATTATGCAGTCATGTCAGGTAGACTGGGCGGCTCTGGGTTGGACGGATGAACCACCTGTCATATTTTGCCGTTCCCCAGAACTGCCAGTAATTGGCTCCATGCAGTAATTAATTCCCCTGTGTAATTGGATTAGCGTGGGTATGCGCCATTTTCGTGTCAGCGGAGTCCGCGCGCTCTGAGCCGTGAAAGTCAACGATCGGTTGCCGCCGGAATAACAGGTGTCGCTGCAGCTCGCGCATGCGTGTCACCCTGGCACTGATTGGCAGCGCGTGCTCGATTATGCAAAACAGACGTCTGCTGCTAATGCTACATTGGCGGCAAAGATTCCATCGCATAGAAGCTATTTTGAGGCATTCATTTTCATCGGGTAACGCCGCGGTGTCAGTTGTTGATGGCCGAATTTACACCTGTCGAGCGTACTCGACTAACTCATTATGACGTCACGTTAACCGTTAACAAGTGGTCATCTATGTTAGCTGACACACATTAATCTGTACAAGTAATGACACCATGTTATAAGCAAGTCGTCTAGAGATTGCTGCCCCGTTATATTGTATAACAAGTGCGATTGTATCGGACATTACACAACATGTCGTGGCGCCCATTTGATTGATATCAAACTATAAATAATAAGTATATGAGACAAAGAACGACTAGCTCTGGGCGTCCAACAAGACTTTGAAACTTGTAATCAATAAACCAAGTATAAATAGTGTAGGTTATCAGCAAGTCGAATTTCAATGATATAGGCACAAAAGGCCTACATATTGAAGATCAAGGTATTTACATCATCGAAATCTACGTCGTTTCAAGCTGTATTCCTTTATTTTTCATTTGAATGCACGTGGCATATATACATTAAATTATATAGGAGATATCTGAATACATTAGGCCTGGTGATAACCTATGTGACACATGAAAGGTATTTCATGACTAATCTTCGTTGGCGTTCTAGTTTTTAATACCCATAATTTGCAAAAGAAGAATAATTGTTACTGAAGATTGAAATCACCTGTCTCCCAGAGCGGACATTTCCTAGTCCATTGGGAAGCGCAATTAGGTTCAGGCACGCAAAGAACCGTATTGTTTGCATTGTTTACTTCCGATATTTGGTGACACCGCTGAGATAAAGATCATATTTAGGAGTATATATCGCATGACAAAAGACCAAGATAGGATATAGCAAACGTGACTGCGAACAATGGGGATAGGACGTGTCTTCATTTCGGTAAAACTATACAGCTCCCAATGGGCTGACAAATTCCTACAGTCCAACTAGGCAGCGAGCCAAGTACAAATTTCCGTACACACGCATCGTGTCACTTCGGAATCCCTTAATCGGCGCAAAAATTGCGCTTGCTTTATTACTTAAAACCATAATTTGCATAGCGGTGATTCAATCTAGCCTTCGAGTCGCTGGCAGCCATTAGGAGAATGCCTCTATACCATCGGCACCTGACGCCAAGCCTTGAACCCCTCGATGCCAACAGGTGCGGCGAGTTGAGCTAATCACCGAGGCAGTTGTCCCGTGCGGTGAGGCGTGTCGCTATAGCGACCGTGCGCACGTGCGGGCCGTGTCACGCGCGCAAGATGCCAGCCATTGCCGGGGCGATCCACCGAGCCGGATGACTCTCATTGTCCAATGTTCCACGATGACACTCAAGGGGCGCAACACGGCGGCATGTAGCGGAATCTGACAGTAATTGACTCTATGCATAAAACAAGGCGCTTATTATATTTGGCCCAGTAAAGATGAATCCTGCCCCAGAAGGACCATCGGAGGCGCTGTTTGCTTAAACGATTTCCCAAAGCGGACTGATTTGACATTGTTGTGGAAATATGTTAATAAGTAGACGAGAGCTTACGCAATTGGCCTCTTCCACCAAAACAAGAGGCTTATATTCAACCAAGTAATAGGTTAATGTCCAACATAATTGAACCTTTCTTTGTTTGTTCTGTATTTAGCATAACTGCTTATTCAAAAGTTAGCAGACAATCCTAAGCCGTGTCAGTTTTAATAGTGCAGTTAGACTTGAATGGAGACGGGTAGGCCAAGAATACTTGTAATACAATGAGATTTCATTGTGTGTGGGCCCATGATGATCCTACTTATGCGAACAAAATGATATAGACCTACATATTGTGCAATTATCTTTTCAATTATAAACTCGCTATGTATTATATAAATTATGACTTGATCGCAACAGGTTTTTATGTACCTATCGAAGGCGTACGACATACTTGGACAATACCTGTGCATTTGTAGTGCATTTTTTCATGTGCACAAATTACAGAAGACTGAATATCTCATCAAAAATAATATATCTCTGTTGCTACATGTAAATACGTGTATTGGTGCATAGTACACTAAAATCGGCTGAAATAGGGATAATATAATTATGCAGTTTTGAAAGGTGATGAAATGCTGCAATGGTGTTAGACGGGGGAAAAATCCCAAATCTGATATATTCTACCAGAAACTCAGAGATGGTTTCTGATTGTACCCTCATGCGTTTACATGTATGTAAAATGCTTCACTTACAAAATATGTTCTGAAAGAAAAAGTAATCCGATGCAACCTTTCCTTCAATTACACCTCATCATTCAGTACATGAAAAGCACCCCATATTATATAGAATCATTTTGATAGTATACTATGCTGATGTTTTGTGGGACACTTTTGGACACTGACGCACCTGGCGATATCTACAGTAATTTTACCTGCATTTTCGAACAAGTGAACAGAATTGAGGAAATGCTAAAACATAATGACTATGCTCAGAAACCAACAGTTCTGCTGTGATGAAAGTAATAATATATATCGTAAGAAATTTAGTTCCCACCGATATATAATCAGAGCCCCTGATTATTCCACACACTTGCGTGTTGTGACGATGAGTAGAGCATCCTCGGAGCTGTCAAGTGCTGACAAAGGTGTTTATTACCAAGGTGACGAGCACGACATGTTTGTCGCCGTGACTTCCGCTATTAAGTAATCAAACATAACAAGTTCCAACCCCGTCATTAATGTATGGACAGTATCTCACCCTTGGGATTGACCTACTCGCACAAAACAGATACGCTAGCAACATATTTAGCACGCAATTAATGCATTGGTTCACACGTCAAATGTACAACTGGGTAGACAGTTGGGACCCAGTGGGCAGGCCCCATGTCGTGACGTACAACTGACGGGAGAGCGGGCGTGTTGGCATGGCAACACCTTCTACCAACGCCTCGATGGAGACGCATGCAATACATTCAACTTTCACTCGCACTTGTTCGCTCGCCGGGGAACGTGATCTATTTGATTGGGGTAATGGGGCAATAACGTCACCCCCGGCTGTGTCGCTATGGGATCGAGCCGTCCCCCTGGTGGAAAACTACTAGGGGGAGATGTTGACATCGCTGTAATTATAACAGTATGACATTGGGTGGCTATTGGAATGTGTCAATGTTCTGCACTTGTTAATCACTTGATGTTGATCATAACTCACGTGAAAACAAGTCTTTTGTCCGAGTAAAACACACTTCATTATTGTCGAAGAAAAAGTAATTACCCCCTCCCCGGATTTTACGATCATTACTGCATGATGAACTTATCTTGTAACTGCCATAAATCATTTTATATGGACATAATTAGCAAGAATTGCTGAACGGACTGTTGATGATATACCATGGTGTATATACTTCATGAATAATGTAAATATTTATGATGAAAGTATGATACACAGGAATGTGGCATTTTGCATTTGAAATTTATGAGAAACGATATGTGTGAACAAATGATTTTTAATTAGCACGTGGTAATATACAAAAATACATATATAAATTTTATCATTTTATCTAAAGTTTTCCAAATAATAGCATTTTGTTTTCCTGTATACGTATCTATTTATTGTGAATCATCGTGAACTATGTCACTGTGTAAAAAGATGGTGATACAATAATGTTCATCATGGTAGATTAAAGATAAAGTAGTACAATTTGATGATGAGTTTTATTACATCTCAACATGCTGGAATATTGATGAAATAAAACCGACTCATCCTGTCGAATACATGTATGTTATGGTGATTATGCAGTTGTTAGTATATAACGAGTAGTTTTATGCAACAAGAATAAATAGTCCAGCTGAATATTATGTTATCATTATCATATACCATACATATAACACTTACAAACAACTACACTGTGTTTTTGTGTATCACTGATCGGATCTGTTTCGTGTGTGATCGCCAGTGTGTGCATGGTCGCAGTTAACATTTGGTATCGTCCACTTGTCTTTCAGACAGATATGAATCAATTCCAAACAGAAAGTAAAAAAGGAATATACAATATTATTCATTTATTTGCAGGACATGTCTCTCGTACAGCGACAACACCAATTACTGTACTCTACTCATCCATGACGTAGTCTGAAGTGTGTTTCTCTTGATACAAAAATGATCAAAACTACTAGTACATGGTATATGGTTATACAAATTAATATAGTATACATATTAGTTTTTCGTGAACGATTCCTATTAATAGGGGAAAAAATAAATGTATATTAAAGAATCATGAGAAATTGATCAAGTAGGGTAATGTATTTATAATAATGAGCATGAAAATTCACGTTCAAATATGCCTGTAAGTCGAAGAAAAAAACAGCCTGATTCGAGCAAATGATAAGAATCAATGCAAGTATCTAACACAAATTGGTATTTTGATTAAAAAAACTCATATAATTTTTGTCAAAATGTCATCGACACATTCTTAAGTGCTGTTTCACATACTTCAGAAGCAACTTGACACCATTGTCCAGAATTGTTATTACATGCGGGCAAACCGCTAATATCGGCCCATGAAACTTATATAGCCGGAGATCTATGGCCAAATTCAGTATACCGAGAGAACAAACAGCCATTCAAGTTGCCACAAAACAATTTTCGATTTATATCAAGACACATCCCGCAGAATTCGAACGCCGATGGGCATATCGTGTTTCACGATAGCTCGCTTTATCGAGGCATTGTCTTGCTATGCAATTAACCCCATTGCGGATTCCGATGGCTAATGAATTTTCTCCCATCGCCATTACATCAGCCAACAGGCCATAAAGACCGTTTCGAAGCTTTATTATCTTGTCAGCGAACACAATGGCAGACTAATCTATAAGATGGGAGATTGGGCATTTTTCTTGCCGTGGTTGGTATGTGACAGGTGTCCCAAGGGTTGCGGACCGCGAGGCCTATAGGACTTGTGAATATGCAAGGGGCCGTTCCGCCCAGGCATACAGCTAGTGGACAGGTAGAGAGACGCTATTACTCGCATGAATAGGGGCATACATATATTATGGTCATGACGGTAAATGGACACTGGGCAGTTGATGGGTGTTACCTTCATGTCATGTCACGGTGAGCAGCATTCACTGTCGACAAATAAAAGCGAAATAGAGCATGGTGCCATCCACTGATCGGGGATACCGTTTATATTTATGACATTGCTGGGGGTATTGTATAGGCGCATGCGTGACGCGGTGTAATACACGTGCCAAGAACGCGAGCAAATACCCCGCTATTGACAAATCTACCTGTCTTATAGAGTTATGCTTAGTTACGTAATTTGTGCATTGTTTAGAGTTGACAACTCTGAAAGAAGGCTGACTCACTTCACGTAACATAAACGCCTACTATCTGCTTTTAATACAAGCAGCGAAGTTTATAGTTTACCCCTCGGTGTATCCGAGCCAAGATGGCATCTATATTTTTAGAACATGGTCCTTGAACATTAGGTAACTGGATTCCATATGGTTCCAAATAATGGATAATGTACACAATTCAATATCAACAATGGCAAAATTCTATACCCTTACACAATTGCTTGATAGAAATAATAAAATGTCTAGTAATACAAGATGTTGCGTGAGATGCACATGCTCAATTAAATGTCACAAATAGCAGTCAAAACAACTTTGCACCCTTGTTCACTAATTAGAGTGTCAATGCCAACGTACTAGTACTACACGTACATAATATTCGTCCATGATCACAGATAAAACACATTGAACTGAGAAGCTAATATGTTTTATAATTGAATACACCTTGCACATAAAAACTAATCCATGCAATGCATATATTGAAATGAAATATAATCGACATGAAATATTTGTATTCAATCCTTCTTGTGTAATATTATATATGCGAACAAATAATCACTATGGTGTTTACATGTATAAACTAGTTTCAATATTCATTTTAAGTTATCATGTTTTGGTTGAAAGAAAACGCAAACGCTATTAAATATGCTGCCTTCCACAGAAACTGACTATCTTTAATCATTCTCGAGATATTATTTTTTTGTCAATCTTTGCACTGAAAACTTGGAGCTCAATAGCTACCATAATCAGTACGTCACACGACCTTTAGAACCCCTCTTCTGTTTCTGAACGAACTGTGCATGAAGGAACTGTACATAAAGGAACTGTGCACTGTTGGGACATGAAGCCTAACAGAAAATACACCATACGCGTAACATGTATGGGGTCACAATGGCATTCATACTTTACATTTACAACCAGAAACCAGAAAAAAACCCTTGATATCCAGAAAGCTTGACCTAATTTATTTCCCCAACTTCCATATCAAATCAAAATTTGAAATACATAACTTCATGTAATTCCAATTCCCTTCCTGCATGTTATGGTCCTAATCATTCTAGGATGACTAGGACTATAGTCACTCTAAGGAGTTCATGGCCTGTAAGATGCATGTCAAGTTTGAAGCGAATTCATGTACATGTAGTTTTGATAAAGTGATGGCGCTTTGAAATGTCTGAAATTCGATGTTTATGATATCATAAACACTGGGCATGCTGCTACGTCGCAGCATAAAAGGTATATCTGCAATCATGGGCTCAATACCTATCTAACGATATACTTTTCGATACGGTGCGCAAAGATTTGTAAATGACCTTAACCCCGGGCGAAATTTCCAAGTTCAAAATCAAATGTCAAGACCAAATCTCTACTTTGATTTGGCCCAAAATGTCATTTTCACGTTTTCCGTTACTATGGCAATCGCTTTCATCTGATTTCCTTAAAAAAATGGAGAGAACCGAGCCACGAGGTCAGGATGGTCAGGACGATCGGACCACTTCTTTCCGGAGTAATACGTCCAGACAGACAACCAGACAGACAGACCCATATGCAATAACTTAACACCTATCGGGGCGAGGGTAATAAAGCACGAATTGCCATATATGGTTGAAATAGAAGTTTCATCAGCTTAATTAACTTGTTTTATCCTTGGCGTCATGAATACTCATTTAGTTAAGTCGGGGAAAATAAAAGTTAGCACGAAATAAAAATGTAATATCTTCACAACTAATCGAGATAATGATATGCTGTAAAAACTATGAAATTCATTCTATCACAAATATGTATCCTGACTTCGGCTGAACTTCTGAGTCCATCTCAAGTCAAATTGCAAGTAGTGTTGCAGTTAAGACATCACGCCACAACACAATTTCATTTGCAACTTGTGGCAATAGTAAAGTTAGGCGTATTTACATATCAACGATGTGAGGCCTAAATTACTCGCATGTGTGATGATACTCTGGTTCAATTTCCCCATCAATAATAACAAGAAAAGTGATGGTTAACCAATAACCTGTTTCTGTGCTGTTGAACGTCATCACTCGAAAATGCAGATGCAGTGACTGATATTGACAGATATGATGTTGAAACCCAAAGAGATACTAGCTGAAACTGGATGATGAAAATTGTCAATCTGTTTTATGTTTTTTAAGATTTCACACACAAAACAATCTGAGAAGAACTATTTTCTGGGAACAATATTACCAGATATCAGAAGATATTGGGCTGTTGGGTGTCGGTGGAGTAACCTTCAAATTATTCATATCTTATGGTGGAGCAGTTGTATGGAAGCGTAGAAGGGCCACCCAGGACTTTATTTTAATTCCCGACTTAGTAACTCGATAATATCGACTTAGTATCTCGACAGTATCGACTTATAACTCGATAATATCGAGATGTATCTCGACAATATGGAACAGGCACAGGAAGAAGATTTTTTTTTTTAAATTCCCGAGTTAGTAACTCGATAATATCGAGTTAGTATCTCGATAATATCGACTTTTAAAACGTGGAACAGGCACAGGAAGATGTATATTTCGTTCAGAAAATTTGAACACTGCTTCATCTTGTACCACGTTATGATGTGATCATTTTGCAGTGGTGCTTTCTTTGCATTAATTTTTATCGATATCATCATGCTGATGTATGTGTGATGACTATGAGGCCATTATGATGATGTACGACCGCCATGACGACATTTGCTTTATGAATAATCGCGTTTTGCCCACTGTAGTTACTTGGCAGAATCATTCGTCATCGATTATCCTTGTATGGAAGATCTCGCATGTTCTCTCCTTCGATATATATTGTACTTCAACGCATTCAGAAGTTCCTATCTTTGTATTGTACTAAATCGTATGACAAATGGGAACGTATTAGCGAGAGTGGGTTTATACAAAGCCTTTTATTGCAAATGAATCAAACTCAAGCGACAATCTATAATAAATGGAATATTTCAAGATCAGGGTGTTTTTATTATAATATATAGCCAATAAAAGTAAAAAAAAGCTCTGAAGAGATGATCGTCTGAGTGACTTTCTGAGACTACAGACGTGTTCCCTCGAGATCATGTTCAACTTCACACAGAAGTTTGAGTCCCTTATTTTTTGTGATGATGAAGTTATAATGAAGTCTTAAAGCTGTAATCACTTTTAGAATTGACAAAATTTATTCATTCTGGGATAGCTTTATTTTGTCTATAGAATGAGAAATTGTACAAATTTGGTTCTGAAAATGTGTATTACGTGTCTAAATTGAGTTTCCAAATCAAGATTTGCATCTTTTTTTCCCCTAAAAGCGGCCCGCCTCTTGGGCGAGTTCTATACACAGTCTCATGACGTCATTGGTATTTGTCTAGATACTGTGGCAACCGGCAATGTAGGCAGGCCGATCATTCTCTATCCACTGTTTTCATGCACGATCAACGGCAATTTTCTGAGTGTCTATTGTCGAACTGTGCATATTTCCTATATATTCCCGACTATCTCGAGATGTACTGTCGAGTTTGCGTGACATAATAGAATGCTAAATTTGGCTGATTTTAAAAGTGATTCCAACTTTAAAAATAGAATCAAATGGGGGTGCATATAGGTTATGTTTCATGATCTTGAAACGGTCATAACCCTCATTTTTGTCGGAAAACGACCATTTTTGGACTTTGTTTGCCATGTTCTAAAACTAATGAAATTCGTATTTTGTTCCCTAAATTAATGCTTTGAATTTCCCAAGTGTACAATCGTGACATGCATAAGATAAAACCTTTGCCAGGCAAACCCGTCTCACTCAATTTATGATTAGTTGTTGTTGTTATTGTTATTATCTGATTTGTCTCTAAATGTGTTCATTCACTTTTTCTTTCTTTTTACAAACTTGCTATGTATCGACTGGTCAAAGTTCACGCCACAAACTTTCCCATAGAATGTTATTAACTTCAGATTTCAGGCACCAGTTTCTCTTCGGTAAGGGGCCGTTAAATATAATACCCCGTGCGTGACCATGTTAATGGCTTAAACACATTTTCCTCTCGGTAATTTTCGAGATAAACTAGGCATCCATATTTCACAAATCCAGAAGGGGTTCGGGGATCGTTAGTACATTTTTCCTGTAGCCTTGATATAGCATATAGTAGTAGAAAGAATGTGAGGAGTTTGCTGTGTGACTGCGTTGGAACAACATTGCAAGTGACTCCATCTTCTCCGCTTTTGACCCTGATATCAAAAGAACCAGGAAAAGATACTATCATACTCATAATCAGCCTCTTTCTAAACAATATAGGATCTGATTGTGGCAATAGAAAAGTTAGTCCGGCCAATAGCCATAGGAGTATAAAATCCACATCAACAATTCCAGTGATACGCGACGGCGCTGAGTCCTTCCACATGGATCTAGGTCTCAAGCCAGACACTCGACTTTACAACACATCAACATAAGATACAGGTTCAAAATAGAGTTCGGGAGTAGATGAGGAGTTAACAACAGATCGACGTGGAGGAGACAATTTTCAGGAATGTCCGATGTTGACATAGGGATCACGTACAGGTCAGTTAAGTTAAAGTTAAACTGTTAAGTGAATAATAATTTGTTGAACTGTTAAGTGATAATTCATTGACTCGTACACAACATTTTGAACTCCATGGAAAATAAGTGAGAAACAAAGTAGGCCACAAAGATATCATCAACCTACTGTATACCTATTAACTTACATGTAATATTAAATTACTTTGTAAACGTTGTGATTAATACGTCCATAAAACTCTTTTGCCTCACAAATTACTCTGTTAGAGTGAAAAATATACGAGGACAACCATCCATTTGATTGCTTTCTTTCTCTATTATTTGTAACTCCCCGAGGGGAGTGGGCCGATCCTGGAGGTACTGCAATACCAGGCCAACCCTGGAGGAGCCGGAGCAAGCCCCTGTGTCTCCTCCTGGTTCCAAAAATCAGTTTAATATCGAAGTACCCCAGTGGGGTACGTATCAGATATTAAGCTGATAAGAACAGATACTACACTTTGATCTTAGCCAAAAGGCCGAGAAGCGATACCGAACGATGGTGAAATTATATCTTATACGCCGGACAGCAATAACAATGTTGGTTACATTGCCACAAGTGAGTCGACAAAACCACCTTGTTCGTATTTTTAAAGGCAATGAATTGTGAACTCAGATCATTCTCAAGTGCAATATTATATACTCCATATTTGCATGATTATATGGTATTGAATGATACTTTTGTATGGATAAAATACGTATTATTAGCAAAAAAAAGTACTGACGTTTTAACGTCAATTAGCCATCCACCATGTTATTGATGAACGTCGAGCATGTCATTGTCCTTATATGGAAACCGGAAATTGCGTAGCAGTTGTGGTCTATCATAACGTCCCATGTCGTTCCAACCAGATAACCAGAAAACAACTGCCAGCACAAAGGAAATGTTCTCCAAACAGCACGAACGTTTAATAAAACAAAATTTATTCTACAAATTTGAGGAAATTCAAGCTATTCACCTGTGCGAAAACACCTCAACCAGTTTCAACTGCGTTTGTCATAACGCAACCAGCTAATCCCATGATATCAATCGACAGATGGCACCTCAGGACAGCAATTCCCAGTGACGTCATTAGTAGTCTCGGTCTCGAATGAGCGATGTCCATTTGTCTACCTTCGTCCTTAAGAATTTCATCACCTTAGCAAAAATGTTGTAATATTCACCAAATATGACAAAACACAGCTAATGTGAATTACATAAATTATAGGTCTTAATAGGCCTATTCACATAGACCTACATTTTTTACACAGTTATATATGATAACTGTAAACTCGTCGTTTTAATTGTTAAAACTCGTATAATTTACTATATTACCACCATAACATCTCTCCTCCCTAATTCTAATAGCCAATCCAAAATAGGTTAAAGAATGACCTCTCCCCATCCACTTGTCAGCCACATAGGTGTAGAGAAGCTTACTAGTATAAGGGACAGTCAACTTTTTTTTCTTTAGGATATAACTTTTTTCTGTAGTATTTTCTACTCACTTTCCAAACTGGGAAATAAATATTTCAAATACATGGAATTAATTAAAACCTAGAATTAAATATTAAAACCTGGAATTAAATATCAGAACCGGGAATTTAATATTTAAACCTGGAAATAAATGTTCAAACACGGAATTAAATTTTCAAACCGGGATATAAATATTAAAACCCGGAATTAAATATTTAGAACCGGGAAATAAATATCAGAACCTGGAAATAAATGTTTTTGGACTTCATTAATTATTTCCCGGTTTTAATACTTAATTCCGGGTTTGAAGATTTAATTCCAGGTTTTGAACAGTTATTTCCCGGTTTTAATTTTTAACCTCAGATTTTAATATTTAATTCCGGGTTTTAATATTTGATTCCAGGTTTAAGTATTTAATTCCAGGTTTGAACATTTATTTCCCGGTTTTAATACTTGATTCCGGGTTTTCATATTTAATTCCAGGTTTGAATATTCAGTTCCAGGTTTAAATACTCAAAATCAATAGGGTTCTTCCCTGGTGGAATATGAACCTCCGAATTTTCGCGCGGAAACCAAGTCCAAAAAATCGACATTGATTTCTTACTCACGGACCTCGAATCCAGCCGAGAAACAATAGGGTTCTTCCACATATATGTAATATGTCTGACCAATGCTGAAAATTGAGCGAAGATACGTCTAGGCAATTGATTTTCAAATACGTTTAGCCACTTACATTCATATGACTTGATAATCCGATACACAATGTAAAGGATCTCGAGTGGAGGGAAGTGAAAGAGCTGCTTTAAAGTGTAGAAAAACTATTGCGTCCAATGCTATAACGCATCATGGATAACTGGGTAATCAGACAGCTGTAGGCCATTCAAGTCTAATCGTCGACCGAACAGGCGTTTGGTTCAGATGTCAAAACAAAACAGGCACTGACCAATCCCCAGATTACAAGGAGAATGGGAACAGCATTTTGGTGTTCGGTTCTCAAGTCAAATCATCAGGAATCGATAAGGACTGCAGCTATTGAAATTTCGGTTCTCTTGCTCATAGACCAATTTAAAACAGTGAGTTTAATTTAGTTTGGTTCGTATTTGTTCGGTACAGTACAGTTAGTATACTTTTAAACTGCTGCAAAACTGTGTGGCAGGATCGTAAAAATCAAGTCCGCCACATATTGTGGGATCTGAGACATCCGTATTACTAGTAGTTGGACAGCTGATCAATGGCAGCATGTGATCTCTCAGACACATCACTTTTCCCAAATGAAGAAGGAAATCTTGTTTTGGGCATGTATTGGTTACTATGGAGTTGGTGAGTTTATAGATGTGCTTGTTTTGGGCATGTATTGGACTATGAAGTTGGCGAGTTTATAGATGTGCTTGTTTTGGGCATGTATTGGACTATGGAGTTGGCGAGTTTATAGATGTGCTTGTTTTGGGCATGTATTGGACTATGGAGTTGGCGAGTTTATAGATGTGCTTGTTTTGGGCATGTATTGGACTATGGAGTTGGCGAGTTTATAGATGTGCTTGTTTTGGGCATGTATTGGACTATGGAGTTGGCGAGTTTATAGATGTGCTTGTTTTGGGCATGTATTGGACTATGGAGTTGGCGAGTTTATAGATGTGCTTGTTTGGGCATGTATTGGACTATGGAGTTGGCGAGTTTATAGATGTGCTTGTTTTGGGCATGTATTGGACTATGGAGTTGGCGAGTTTATAGATGTGCTTGTTTTGGGCATGTATTGGACTATGGAGTTGGCGAGTCTATAGATGTGCTTGTTTTGGGCATGTATTGGACTATGGAGTTGGCGAGTTTATAGATGTGCTTGTTTTGGGCATGTATTGGACTATGGAGTTGGCGAGTTTATAGATGTGCTTGTTTTGGGCATGTATTGGACTATGGAGTTGGCGAGTTTATAGATGTGCTTGTTTTGGGCATGTATTGGACTATGGAGTTGGCGAGTTTATAGATGTGCTTGTTTTGGGCATGTATTGGACTATGGAGTTGGCGAGTTTATAGATGTGCTTGTTTTGGGCATGTATTGGACTATGGAGTTGGCGAGTTTATAGATGTGCTTGTTTTGGGCATGTATTGGACTATGGAGTTGGCGAGTTTATAGATGTGCTTGTTTTGGGCATGTATTGGACTATGGAGTTGGCGAGTTTATAGATGTGCTTGTTTTGGGCATGTATTGGACTATGGAGTTGGCGAGTTTATACATTGTAGATGTTCCACAGAACAACGTCAGCGAGACCTACACCATAATCCTTGAACAAATCCTTTCACAATCTTCAGAAAACATCCTCGGGGACCAACGCCACAACCTCATCTTGCAAAAAGACAATGTACAAGTTGGACAGTCAAAACTTCCAGAATATCATGTGGCCATGCAACAGTCCTGATCAAAATGTCACGAACTGCCTGAGGATACTCCAGCCTACTGGTGTGCCATGACAAACAGCGGCCATACCAAGCCCCGGAATATCTACGCTTTAAGGGGGAGTCTCAACCTTACTTTTAGCATGCCATCAATGAGCAGATGCTTGGATGGCAAGGGCAGACAGAAGTGAGCCCTGAGTGAGTTTGCCAAGTTGCGTCCACCAAGTATGCAATCACAGGTAGGCACTTGCAATATCACGAGGCGAACGAATGTAGCTTCTTCATCATAGCCAAAAGACTCAAAAGGAACTACCAACTGCCAGGTGATTGACACGGGTTGCTAGGAGGTACGTCAGCAGAGCTTTCGGATTTGTTCCAGTGGAAGAGTAACCAAATCTTGTGTGATGACAAGCCGGCAGCTCATGATCAGAAAATTGTGAGTCAGAGCAAGCTGAGACTTGTTGAATCGGATCACTAGTTCCATGATCTGACAAAGTGAATCACCCAGTTTAGGTACTGATGGAGAGAACACCGCGTTGGTGAGCTATGCTTTAGATTTCCCGATACTTTATGGTGAGAATCCAGGTTGCCAAATTGTAAACACAGAACAGCCGAACAAGCCCCATGCAGACAAACCTGAAACATTGAGGAAAATACAGGATGAGATATGAAAGAAGGCATTTTTCAAATCCAAAGAGACAGCCCACGCATTCATCATAGATAGTGGAATGGCTAGCCGAATTTTGGGGTTCGTCTGACTGAATCAAGTGTGAAAGGTCAATCACTGAAAGCCATCTGCCTGAACCTTTGGGCACCATGAACACTAAATTGTAGAAACCCGGTGAACTGGGGTATGCAGACTCGATAGTGTGCTTGGTTATATATTTTTGGAGCTCAGCATCCAATGCCGACCGCTTGTTTGGTGTAGAGGGCAGAATCAACGGTTTTGGGACAGTTTGGGCTCTAGTTCAAACTGAACCTGGAATCCTTCTAGAGATCTCCTACGATCTAAAGAATAGCTCCCATCTTTTGCCAATAGGGTTAAAAGTGAGGCAGGCGACCTCTGACTGGAAGACGCTAAGCCTTGAGGGGGAAGGGGTGACCCTCGATGAAGTGTGGTGCATGTAAATTTCCCAAGCTGAGGTATTTACTGTCAGGCTGGGATTCCCCCTCTCCACCCTTGGACTTCCCTCCTAACCGTACCTGGAGCGACAGTTGCAACGTATCTTCTGGGAAGTTATTCCAGACGGGGCTACCCTGAAAAGGCATCTTGGGTTTCTCCATGGCCTCGACGGATTCTTGCCATGAGGCGCTCAGCTGTGGCTGAGAGAAGCCTGAGCATCAGGTCTGCAATTTAATTTTTTCAGGTCCTGCATAATTCGATTAATAACTTTCCATGGACAAAGGAGTCGGGACTGTCGTCCTGGAGGTTTTTGAGCATGAGAGGCCAGAGCAGGCGCTGTACTAAATCCTGTGACTTCAGATTACTCGATGACTAGTTACTCTTCAACGGCAATTGTCCCAAAGTTACCTGGTGGAGACAATCCCGAATCATAAAGCCAGCACTGTTGAGCAGTCCGATCACGGAATAAAGCTCCTCATCGAGAACGCCATGAGAGACGGAGCCAGCGTTATACTGGTGTTGAAGATGTTGAAGCTGTTCCAGCAAATTTTGTTTTGAAGCCATCAACCAATCCTAGGTGGAATCGCTCATTTACTGTAGCGAACACTGTACATTACCCATATGCACCGTAAGCACAGACACCGAGGAAGGCATGGTCATATGGAACAGGGCCTCCTTGGTAGGCTGGAAGGCTTGGTCAGGAAATCCTGCTGAAAGAGCTCATAAAGCTTGCAGCGTCGACTGCTTGGTATTGTCTCCTATGTTCTTGAAGCCTCCTATTGCCGGCATTTGTATGCTTGAAGCACAAATCTGCTCAGAGGCATCTAGGTGTGGGGGCTGAAGAGCTTGAGAGTGCTACAGAAAGTGCGACGGTCCAAGGGGGGCGTAGTCTCATGTGCCTGAACCGTAGGCAGGGTGAAGATCCCAGGAACAGAAGCGACTGAACAGGCGAACACTGGTGCATGCGACAACTGGTGGCTCTTAGTGTCTAATAGGCAGAAAGACTATCTTTGATCTACACTAAATCTTAAGGGGGTGGTCTCTAGACGGTGGGGCCGGAGACGTGAGTCCCATGGAGGAAGGCTATGGAGTCAACAAGTTCAGCCAACAAACCCATAAGGCATGATTGTCTAGTGTTACGAGTCCGAAAATAACGTCTATTTCGTTCTACGACACATTGTTTCCGAAATATGCAGTAGGCCTCAAAGATGACTCACCAAAGTCTCTTTTGAGCTCTGGGTCAAAGGTCAGTTGATTGATTGACTCCAAATTCAATAAGTGTAGAGCAAGTACTTTCTGAGTTATCATCCGGAAACCAAATGACAGAAAATTCATCCTCAAGGACTAAGCGGACCTCGGAGCTGACTCAAAAACAATAGGGTTCATCTACATAATATGTGTGATAACTGGTGAAAAATTCTCGGATTCGTCAAGGCGTTCTTGAGTTATCGTCCGGAAACCTGAAAGTGAAAAAAAAAAAAAAATTCTGACAAAACCGTAAGGACATTTCGTGCCGAAATGCCTTAATTCCAGCTTAGTTACTTCAATATTCGGATACAACATTGTATTAGGCCTCGCGCATGAAAGTATGATAGGGCATGACAAATGGGATATTTCGATGATTTCACTCAAATCATATATGTACGGAGCCCCTAAGAGGACACACCTGTGAGTGAAAAAATTTTTTTTTCGCGTTCGAATGCGATCTTTTCGCGTTCCCTCGCGAAGTTTTCGCGTTCGAACGCAATGTTTTCACGTTCCCTTACGAACCTTTCGCGTTCGAACGCTAAGTTTTCGCGTTCCCTCGCGAAGTTTTCGCGTTCGAACGCGAAAAGATCACGTTCGAACGCGAAAATTTGATTGTGCTGACGCCCATGATTTCTGAGGTTTTGCTACAAGATCGCGTTCGAACGCGAAAAGATCGCGTGGGAACACGAAAAGATCGTGAGGGAACGCGAAAAGATCGCGAGGGAACGCGAAAAAAAATGTTTTCTTAACTTTTGGTTGTGTCCCCTTAGGGGCTCCGTATATATGGCCTAAGTGATGTGAAAGCTTGTTTGTTAGCCCATTTTATTTTGTTGACGTCTGCCATGGAATCTTTCTCATATGGGTTATGAGAGTACTCCTATTTTGATGAGGCTATTACGGTAGGGTATTCTGGAGTTAATGTACAGGACATTGATGCATATTTTTGCTATGAATTTATTTTACAGATTTCACGACAATAATAAAAGCATTAAAATAAATCAGGTGGAGTTGAATAATGTGCATAGCTATAGGGCAAAGACATAAAACCATAAATACCATGAAACAGTCTGAGCTACGAAATCGCAAACTAAATCCCTGTAAAGAAAAGTATGTTTACAAGTCCATTTACTTTATTAACTATGTCTAGAGAAACCACTGAGATTTATCAAAAAATCAGTAGACAAATCTCAACGCATTTCTATCCACCTCACTCCCCCCCCCCCCCCATCCCTCCTACCCTGAAAACAATCAGCTTTAAATCATTGCTATTACCCTTGCACCAGGGCAGTGACATATAAGGCCTATCCTATAGAGCTTAACTAATGTCACTGTACGTACCATTTTTAAATAAAATATTGTGAATTCTTTGAGCTGTTCAAGCAGAACAGTATCACAATTTTACCTTAAAACATGTGTTTTTATATGGTATGAATATTTATTACATCAGGCAACACAAACCAATACACTTTCAAACATCATACAATACGAGCAACACATCACTCATGATGGTACACATATTCCAATTTAGCTCTTTTTCCAAAGTTTATTCACAATCAATATTCTGATTGGCAAGTGCGAAAACTAGACAACTATTCATGTTAATATTAGGATAAACTACAGAATATTTAAAATCCCACATTTTGGTCATCATATGCAAATGCAGTTTACATAACAGACTAATCAATATTCATAAATACCATCTCAATACGTGGGAACACTGTCCATAATAACAGCTTACATGACCTAGTTCACGTCAGATAAATATTCACACGAAAAGTAACTGTTGTTGTTTGTAATAATCACATAAATCGCAACAAACAATGTTTCATTATCTTCCATGATTCCATCAGTTTTGTTTGGGGATACCAGCTGATTCGTATCCAAGCAACAACCTCTTCATTTCACCAATAGCAGCACCTGGGTTCAAACCCTGGAATGGAATAACAATTTCTTTGCAATAACACATTCCCTGGTGACAACAAAAAGGTTGAAAACCTAATTTAGTTTACGCTGGACTGGTATATGATTTGATATCCGATGTACCAGCAAACATCTTTACCCTTTATATGGGTTTTTGATTCAGTCCATACCTTGGGGCAAGTTTTGGTGCAGTTCATGATGGTGTGACACTTGTACAGTGACCACTCGTCTCTCATGCGCTCCAGACGCTCGGCCTTGAACTCATCTCGTGAGTCCATCACCCACCTACAGCCGAGGACAACAGTTTTAAACACGATACTCATGAAACTATACTCTCAATTTTAGATCAAAAATTTTGATAAATTTTTTCTCTCTTTCCGAGTTATTATGAAATGATCACTATTTAATGTCAATATCAAGGGCAAATTTACTGCCATTTAACAGTGCAGTGCAAATATTGAGTACATCTACACCTACATGTATATTGGTGACCACTGAATATGATATCACACAGACCTGTACGCTTGCATGATGACGGCCGGACCAAGGTACTTGTCCCCATTCCACCAATAGCTGGGGCAAGATGTGCTGCAGCAGGCACACAGGATACACTCGTACATGCCATCCTGGGGGAAAAACCAGAAAACCTGCATATACTCCTCTGATAAAATTTGTTCTTTCGCAGGATCACAATACACAGTGAAAAGCTGTGGGGATATTTATTACTGAATTATTAGTGTACATGCCACAGAATGGTAACATACTACCAGAGACCCATACAGATCTCTTATGGGTTTCTGATACTACACAGTCAGTACTGTACACTGTACACATACTAATGTGCACAGTCACTACTGTCACAGAACGGTTACTAGTACACAGTCAGTACTGTACAGTGTACACATGCTAATGTGGCCCTGCACAGTCACTACTGTCACAGAATGGTTACTAGTACACAGTCAGTACTGTACACTGTACACATGCTAATGTGGCCCTGCACAGTCACTACTGTCACAGAATGGTTACTAGTACACAGTCAGTACTGTACACTGTACACATGCTAATGTGGCCCTGCACAGTCACTACTGTCACAGAATGGTTACTAGTACACAGTCAGTACTGTACACTGTACACATGCTAATGTGGCCCTGTACAGTCACTACTGTCACAGAATGGTTACTATTACAGTCGTTGCTGAACACTGTACACATGCTAATGTGGCCCTGCGCAGTCACTACTGTCACAGAACGGTTACTAGTACACAGTCAGTATTGTACAGTGTACACATGCTAATGTGGCCCTGCACAGTCACTACTGTCACAGAATGGTTACTAGTACACAGTCAGTATTGTACAGTGTACACATGCTAATGTGGCCCTGCGCAGTCACTACTGTCACAGAATGGTAACATACTACGGAGTCAGTACTGTACACTGTACACATGCTAATGTGGCCCTGCGCAGTCACTACTGTCACAGAACGGTTACTAGTACACAGTCAGTATTGTACAGTGTACACATGCTAATGTGGCCCTGCGCAGTCACTACTGTCACAGAATGGTAACATACTACGGAGTCAGTACTGTACACTGTACACATGCTAATGTGGCCCTGCGCAGTCACTACTGTCACAGAATGGTTACTAGTACACAGTCAGTACTGTACACTGTACACATGCTAATGTGGCCCTGCACAGTCATTACTGTCACAGGATGGTAACATACTACAGAGTCAGTACTGTACACTGTACACATGCTAATGTGGCCCTGCACAGTCACTACTGTCACAGGATGGTAACATACTACGGAGTCAGTACTGTACACTGGACACACGCTAATGTGGCCCTGCGCAGTCACTACTGTCACAGGATGGTAACATACTACAGAGTCAGTACTGTACACTGTACACATGCTAATGTGGCCCTGCGCAGTCACTACTGTCACAGAATGGTTACTAGTACACAGTCAGTACTGTACACTGTACACATGCTAATGTGGCCCTGCACAGTCACTACTGTCACAGAATGGTTACTAGTACACAGTCAGTACTGTACACTGTACACATGCTAATGTGGCCCTGTACAGTCACTACTGTCACAGAATGGTTACTATTACAGTCGTTGCTGAACACTGTACACATGCTAATGTGGCCCTGCGCAGTCACTACTGTCACAGAATGGTTACTAGTACACAGTCGCTGCTGAACACTGACACGCAACTGACCAGCTTGGCCCTGTCCTCGGGGCTCTGTTCGTTGGCCTTCAGTCCGATGTCCTCCTCCTTCATATCTCTCTGCTTCAGGTATGGCTCAATCGACTTGTACTGCGCGTAGAAGTTATTCATGTCCTGTGTGTGACAAACATTACCATTTGTTTTAATAAACATTCGAGGAGCGTATTTTGAATGCCATAATCAATGGTAAGTAGCTACTCTTCAGTTTCTGACAGATTTTAAATAGTCTGACAGATATCACCACAAGTCAAAAGCATCATCACATTTTTTGTGTTGAAAGGTAAGTGCATAGAAAGGAAATACTTACGGGCACCAGATCTTTGACGACATACATGTGTGGCAAGGGGTGGACCTTTGTTGTCTTGCTTTCATTCTTGTCAATTTTACTGGAAAGAAAATTTAGGAAGTCAAGCATAATATAATTTATTGATTTTTCATTCTCATTGATATTCATTCTTATACAAGTTAGAAGATATATAACTTGTAGATAAGAGAGTAATGCAACAATTCATCAAGTTAACCTACGCCAGACAAGCGAGTGTGTTATTTCCATTGATGGTCATCGCACACGATCCACAGATACCCTCACGACAGGATCGGCGAAACGTCAGTGTCGGGTCTATCTCATTCTTGATCTTAATCAAGGCATCCAACACCATTGGTCCACATCTATAGTGAACGGAGATGACTTGTAGTACGATTGATATCAACAACTTTATACATGCATGTAATATAAGTTTGGCGTGTCCGATGGGTACAGTATCATTACTCACGTGTTAAGGTCGACCTTGTACTCCTGCATGTGTGGCTTGTCTCCAGGCTTGTCTGGGTCCTGGGACAAGGCATACATCATCACCAATGTACATACACAGTCTGGAAATATGATTATAAAATGGCAAAAAGAAACCGAGAAAACAAAATTACCCATCGGTAGATCTTGAAGGTCTTGAAATGTTGTTCAGCCTTCGGAGCAGCAGCAGCAGCAGTTGCAGCAGCTCGGCCCTGGAACATACAGCAGATCAATAAATTATACATTATCATGATTATAGAATATATTTAGATGCCAGACAAATTCGACTGTCTAATGTCCGTTCATTTAGTATATTCGCCAACATATTGGACTATAAGAATCAGACACGTTGTGCTCTCCAATGAAATTCAAAGTGAGAACGGGATCAAAACCAAACTGATTTTGCAGGCTGAATAAATTGGTGAACAATACAGTGGTCCCTGTAAGATAAGACACCTCCGAAATAAGACTTCCCTGTCTGTAAAGACTTTTTTGTATTCCCCAAAAATCAGTTTAGCATGTAAATGAACCTGTGAAATAAGACTTCCTGTAAGATAAGACCTCATTTTTCCTGCAAAAGGTGAGGTCTTATTTTACAGGGACCACTGTATTTTTTAAACAAGGTCGATTTCTCTATTTTCTTATGGAGATATAACATCACAGGGAGGAACCGTTTGTCTGATTCTATGTGCATTTGTCTGATTCTATGGGCAAAAAGTCTGATTCTATGAGCAAATTGTCTGATTCTATGGGCAAATAAGCAAGTAAGCTGCGGGGCACCAGTAAAACTTGCTGGATCAACGGCTAATTTCTAAACACAATCTGATGGCATATGTTCTGTTTACTTCTTAAATCATTGCAAAATATGATTTATGTTCAGTTTCTTATGTGGTGTTCACCGCTCTTCATATATCTGTCGCACAAACGTGGAACGGCTAGGCAGTGGAGCAGTTAGCCATCATAAATCACCAAAGACAAAGCGCTTCCAGTTACTTACCAGGATATCTTGACCACAATTGCACGACAATTATTCCAGTTAACATTTTGATTGTTCCTGGGCGTGAAGTCAGCTACGTAATCCAACAAAATTGGACATAGAATAAAAATAACTAGACATAAAAGCCTATAGGCTTTGTGGCATCCCCCATTTTGTTCTTATCATTTCAAATGGTCATACTGGACTGAGAAAAAAGGATACATAGGCCATTGTATGTGGGTAAGAGTGAGAGCTCATCAGACAGTTTCTTACCAGAACTGCTTTTTATCATCTTGACAACTTGGCCCACCAGACATTTGCCACCCCAAATGAATGGACAATTACCCAGCCAATATTATTCAGCGTACTAGTATATTTAATCAGAATGTTCGTGATATTTTTCAGGTGCTCCTGTCAAATATAAAATGATATGTGACTAAAAGAATGCTGTGTCATCTTGGCCAATTTAGTGATTTCAAAACTTGTACAATACAGCGGAATTTTTCGCATTCATATTATAACCAATGCCAAACGTTTGCCAGCCAACTAAAACAATGATGATTTGGTCATTGCATGTGAAATAGAGTTGAATAACAAAACATTCAAACAATACATGTTTGTACAATATAAATGCAGACAGGGCAAATCATTCCCCAAGCATGTTGTGTCATGTGTGTTGGCTTATTAACCAACTATTGTATTCTGTGGGATGGAACTTCATTCTTTTACCATGTACACACACTAGTAAACCAGGCTTTGGAGGGGGGAGTGAGGGATAATGCATGGATATGAGCCTAGGGTCATGTTGGACATGCTAGCTGTATCACTTGTCAGGCATACTGAGCAGGGCTGGCTGAGAGGGGTGGAGCCTACTTCTGTGCTGGACAGACTGGCTGATCTTGTCAGGCATGACTGAGCAGGGCTGGCTGAGAGGGGCGGAGCCTATTTCTGAGCTGGACAGACTGGCTGATCTTGTAAGGCATGACTGAGCAGGGCTGGCTGAGAGGGGCAGAGCCCATTGCTGTGCTGGACAGACTGGCTGATCTCCTGCACTGGCTGAAAGGGCAGAGCCTAGCCTCATGCTGGGCATGCAGGCTGCAGTCAGTGAATAGAGTAGCATGGCTCAGTTACAGTATTACATCTGCATGGGCGCAGGCGAGGGAAGAATTCTAAGTCCAAAAAAATAAAAAAATGCACCTACAAAATTTTTTTTCCTCTGGAAATTGCCTGAATCAAATTATGACATTGACAGGAATCGCCCGATTTTTTTTTCCAAACTGGCCGCTGGCGGCCATCTTGGATTTCGGATCTCGACGAAAAACAATAGGGGTTAGAAGCAAAGTATTTCGGATGAGCTGTGAAAATTTCGGAAAGATAGATCGAGGCGTTCAAGAGTTATGATCCGGAAACCAAACGGCGGAAGAAAAAAAAAAAAAAAAGGAAAAAAAAAGAAAAAAAAAAAAAAAAAAACAGACAAAAACATAAGGCCTCCCGATTTTCAATCGGGATGCCTAATAACAGAAACAAACCTGATTCTATGGGAACAAACCTGATTCTATGGGAGGGTTTTTGTTATAGCCATGGAACTAAGAGCTTCTCGATGCTGATCCTGAATAAATATACAGTATTGAAGCTTGATTTTATGTTCTGTTTCTAGGAGGTCAATAACATGGATGACAGATCTTAGCCCATAGTTCCATGTTTATCAAATAAACCTACCCATAGAATCAGGTTTGTTCCCATAGAATCAGGTTTGTTTCTGTTATTTTTAATCTATGATCAATTTTGTTTGATTAGGTAGCTGATTTCACGTCCAGGAACAATCAGAATGTCAAACTGGACTTATTGTTGTCCAGATACCCAGGTAGGTTAGTGTGAACGCTTTGCAGTTGGCAATTTATTATGGATAACTGCTCCACCACCTGGCAGTTCCACTTCTGTGCTACAAATGTATGAACAACAGTGAACACTGCATAAGAAACTGAACATAATCCATATTCTGCAATGATTTATGGAGTAAATAGAACATATGCCATCAGATTGTGTTGAGAAATTTGTTGTTGATCCAGCATGTTTTGCTGGTGCCCCACCGCTTACTTGCTTATTTGCCCATAGAATCAGACAATTTGCCCATAGAATCAGAATAATGCACATAGAATCAGACAAACGGTTCCTCCCTGTGAACATGGGAAGGCCAAAGCCATGTTCAGGCCTGCACTGGGACAGAGCCGACTGATCGGCACAGCACACTCTGATAGGGACCATCTCAAAATGTCCAAAACACTATAACGCGTGTGACAATTCATTCATTCACATGCGAACACGAGTGACATTATGTGGAATAGTTTTTTGAATTGCACAACGAACATTTTTAGGTTTTTGGCTGACATTCTTGATAGGGTCCCCAAGCCACTATAGCTCATGACTGTTGACCATGTCCATAACAATTCATGACCAGTGAGACATAGCAAATACACTGTCCGAAAATAATTTGGTGATGTATGTGGTTAAGGTATATATCAACGGAAGGCACTGAAGTCTGTGAAACGAGAGCTGAGTATATTCTTTCTGGTATTACAAATTTTGTTACATAGCATAGGAAAGTCACATGGATGTTGCTATGGGTAGAGAGCTGTTTCCTATGGGTCGTGAGAATGGTTAGACCTCCGAGATGACCAATCACGACAAATCTCATTCAATACATGTAACGGCTGTTCGTTCATGTGCAGTCAACCACCCAGCGGCCCAAAATATGGCTATGGCCCTCTCATATCAAATCTCCATAAGAAAATAGAGAAATCGACTTTGTTTAAAAAATATTGTTCACCAATTAATACAGCCTGCAAAATCAGTTTGGTTTTGATCCTGTTCTCAATCTAAATTTCATTGGAGAGCACAATGTGTCTCATTCTTTTCGGTAAAGTCCAATATGTTGGCAAATATACAAAATGAACGGACATTAATAACTTCAACTTGTCCATATGTAGAGTGGTGTCATTCATCATCAACATGCATGCATAAATGTTATGTGACATAATTAAATTTCATCTTGATCCCTTGGCCAGGCAGTGTATGGGTTAACGTAAGAAATTACGCCATATCAATATCAGTGCACTGATCATGTTATACTAGTATAAGTTCACTGTTCTGAGACTAGCACCATTCAATTCCATTTAAGAAGTGTTAAGAGTTGCTTCTTTCCCTCGAGTTATCAGTGAGGATGGTGAGTCAGACATAGTTTTGGGCATAGGTAGACGTGAACTTGCCGTGAAGCTTTTAATTACAGGACAGATATATACATAAAAATTTTGCTTTTATATTTCAAAAGTATTATCTCAAGATTTCAAATACAGAGTATCTGTCAGCACTCAAAGAATCCATATTGTTTGGAACATTTATCATCGATATATCAATGTCTATTCAGACACAGTAAACAGATAACCACGGTACTCCCTACTCCTGTGATATTATTAGCCATCATTTAGCCATCATTATTTCAAAATACAAATGAATATAAATTTTGATACGTCCCAATGTCACAACTACAATATGAATGTCTGTGAATATGCATGTATGCATTTAGAGGACAGTGCAAATTGGCAAAGGGAGATTTGTATACTTGTACAGTGGCTCTCATTTGATTAGCCATTTCAGACAATCTGTAGATACTTTCCAAATGAATATAAATTTTGATACGTCCCATTGTCCCAACTACAATATGAATGTCTGTGAATATGCATGTATGCATTTAGAGGACAGTGCAAATTGGCAAAGGGAGATTTGTATACTTGTACAGTGGCTCTCATTTGATTAGCCATTTCAGACAATCTGTAGATACTTTCCAAATGAATATAAATTTTGATACGTCCCATTGTCCCAACTACAATATGAATGTCTGTGAATATGCATGTATGCATTTAGAGGACAGTGCAAATTGGCAAAGGGAGATTTGTATACTTGTACAGTGGCTCTCATTTGATTAGCCATTTCAGACAATCTGTAGATACTTTCCAAATTTAGTAGCCAATCACGAATTGGCAAATGGGTATGGAGAGCCCTGGATAACAGATAATAAAGGATTCCCATTGTTACGTAATATGGGACCAGGTTACCACTGGTTGGATACATGTAAAAACAGGATTTTGTGATTTGACACTGACAGCTGTCACACTCTGATGTCGCTGCACGGTAGCCGAGACGGTTACCAAGCGATATTAAAGCCGCCAAAGCGATCAGGCCGCATATTGTCATACCCGTATGCACGAGTGTCATAACACTCGTCATCCATCACTTAACCTGTAGTTTGATAGTTTTTCAATGGCGGCCTGATCACTTGGGCGGCCTTATCACCTGTACCCCGCTGAGACAAACCGCAGTTTTTGGAATGCACTGCACGATTATGCCTTAAATACTTTAAAGTCATAGTAGCAAGGTACCATTATATGGTTTTATTCCTGTTCAGATAAAGGCATTGTGGACATATAATGATAAAAAAAGATGTTCGCGTTAATTGGTAATTAATGACAGCGAAATATAATCGAGTATATTGAGCCAGTATTGCAATCGCCTTCTCATGCGGATGAATAAAATAGCTTCGGCAGTTTTCGTAATCGTGACGTCAGTTGAGGCAAAATGTGCTTTGATGGCTGGCCAAAAACGTAAAATACGTAATTTGGGTGGTCAGCTCAAAGATGAAAAACCACTCCAAAAGGCATGAGATTCAAAAGAAAACACATGAAAACCAACAAATACTGGACATCTTGCAGTTCAACAAACCTCCGTTCTGGGAGAATGAATAGTACTGATTGTAAATATCAAGACAAGAAATGCCGTATTCCAACCATCTCACCCGTTCACTTGAATTGTCAAACATACACAACGAGAATGAATATGCAACATGCAGTTTACCTTGCTGGCTACATGTACTTTCAGTACTGCCTCAAATGACGTCACAAACCACGTGACCCATACTAAAATCGTGATCAAAATCTTCGGCAATTTACGGAAAGAGTGCCTATTTGATTCAGTATCTCGAAACCCATTGATTGTATTTGTAAAATTCGTTCGAATTTACAGATAACTATTCATAATGGATTAAATGAAGAGCACTTTCATCGGCATGCCACTAGGTCTTTAATCAAGATTTTCAATTTTCCCGGCCAGGCGCCAGCCATTGACTCGGCACAGCGATGTATATTCAATACAGCGCTTGCACAGTACTCATGCCCCATTCAATAGATGACAGATAGATCTATCAAAATGATGCCAGACACATTTTTTATGATTCTGCAGACATAAGAATGAATAAGGGTAACAACATTGAAACAACGACAAAAATCCAATTCCACACCATGTCAGCAGCTCATATGATTACCGGTAGCTATGATCACAGCACAATAGGCCTACTGGTGCACGACAGTACGTGCACCCATAATTCAATCAATATTTTTGTAAACAAGGTCAAACATCTGCGAATGATTTCTCTGTTTCATGTCCGTGTATGCACATTACGATAACATTGAAAGAGTCTTACACATTTTAACTTTGTGGATATTTGAAATGTATGCACAATTTACCTGTAATAAAGAAATTAGGGCCGATTTTGCTGGTACAAACTTCGTCAGAGCGCTGGTTGCCATTTTTCCTACTCCGCGTTGACCTTGACCGTCAAGTGATGTAGCAGCTCATTCACTATCTGAGTCTGGGTGCGGGCGCCGTTTATATAAGGTGACTTGATATGCCATTCAACAACGTGATTGGTCAGTTTGGACATGTCCTGAAATAATCAATAATTATGTAAATGGTACCTCCGTGCTGCTTATATAAAACAAGAAAATCGTCAACAAAGAGCTAGACTCTATTTCAAATAAATTTACATAAACGTTCTAGACCTACAATATAAAACTGATGGCAGAATTGAGACCCGATTCACCTGAAACATGTACCCTTTATGTAACCGTGATCGGTTATTGATGAGTGGGAAGCTTGGCCAGTTGTAGAATTCCTGCGATTCTATAGATTTGTACATAGGCCTACCTAATAATAGATCTACATTATTTTTAATTGGGAGCAGACATAGATTCATAATGTAGCGGGACCTATTTCACGAGATTGCTAGCTATTATCATACATTCCTCAACTCGTTATCAAAAAAAAAAGAAAAAAAAAGATCTTTCAAGCATGCATCATTTACATTTACAGTGCAAGAACAACGTGCGTGCATAGCCGCATATATGTTTCACGGCGGATTATCTGTCCCAGTTCTGGATATACATGTATGTGGAATATTGCAGGTATATCAGGAGGTTATAGTGTTTAAAGCTACTGGCTTCGTGTGTATACACACTATTTTTTCAAAACTAAAGTTTTGTGCAACACATCTAATGCAAGATAACAAAAGATGTGCTCAATGATTTTGACAATTATAATTGTCCGAGTTGTTTTTTCATCCGTTTTAATACACATTTTGTACCGGTTTTGTATATGAACAATCGAATTGTATCCATCAGACCCGAATGTAAACAAATGCCCAAATCGCGCTTAAAAGTCAACTTCGAGAATATTTTCCAGTTCGTATGTGCATATATAGTGTAGTCATGAGAAAATAATCAGTGATATACCATGATGTACGTGAAATTGTCAGTCCATCTTGCACTTCTATACTTTGTTTACATCTGTGTGTGATGGATACAGTTCCTGTATTTACACGAGAACCGCCTGTTCAAATGAGCATAATTTCCCACAGGACTGGTTATAGTCATTACATTTGATGTGAGTATTTCTCATTCAGATAATTTAGCATGTTTAATATGAAATATAGTTTTAAAAATATATTGTCTGGTTTCGAAGGCAGTTGCTTTAATTCAGTATTCCCATTCGGAGTTCCTAACATGGATAATGTGGAACTCCCCCAAACCATGCACTATACGTGGTTAATCTTCTATATGTACATTTTTTTCCCACATATTTCACTATAACAATCTTGAAACAGAACCAACACTCTCAGGAACGCTCGCCTTTGCATATACACGCCGAAATGGAACATTATGATTACAATTCTATCATAGCGCTTTCATGCAGATAATTTTCTGGTATGATAGATCTATTTCTGATGTGTTCAAGAAGATGGGCTGAAGGATACTCTTGATATTAATCTATATGACAAAAATAGGCTGTGGAAAACTAGTCATACGATGATATGATTGCAAAAACATCAAAATTAAAAGGGATAGAATGGCATAAAAATGACAAATGACAAAAATGTTTTATTGCCAACTTTAATGGGATGTTACAGAAGATAATTTACGTTTTATGTACGATTTGTTATTTTTTAGATTACTGCGATTTAATCTGACGTGTTGGATCACAATTCCCGTTTCATCATTTTCATAAGAGTTCTTTTCACGAGGATTTCCATCTGATCAGCTGCATATATGCATATTTCTTTCGCCATATTTCTTGCAGGGTATGATAATACCAGGTACAGTATATCGGATAGATTATACATAAAATAAAACGACATTACCATTCGCCTCAGGTATCTCTTTTGGTACTCTGATTGAACACATATTGTCGAATAAAGTTGTTGGGTATCGTTCGACCTGAAGCGTCAGTCGATATGTTGCAGTCGATTGAATCACGATAGGGAATAAATGGCTACACGTAATGCAATCATAATGAAGTCAGGACGACAACTGGCTAGAATTTATCTCGTTCTACGGCTTTTGGGTTCGGGTCAGTCTTGTTGAGCTATATATATAATAAAACACTTTTTCTCTGCAGACAACATTATAAGAATCCTCAGTTTCTGCGACATAAGAAAATTTTAAGAAACGAAAGGAACACCAATATTTTTGTACGACATTATAGGGTTATTGCACAATATGGGGTTTTATGCTCGAGGGCCAAGTCTTCGGGAAGCCCGACGCGAAGCGGAGGGCTTCTAGAAGACTTGGCCCGAGGGCATGAAACCCCATATTGTGCAATAACCCATTTATCATATGCCAGTGGATGTCGGGGACAGTTTAGTATGTTTCAAATGACCGAATCATATCCGATTAGAAAGAAATAAGCAAGAAATACAGCTTTTATCCATACATTTGTTCGATTCACAGGCCATTTCAGAGTTCCAAGAGCATCAGCGTAAAACGTAAATTTGTGGCAAAAACGTCAAACAATGGAATCGGGCCAGGGGAGCGACCATGTGATTTTGTTTACCCTTTGAAAAAATGACGTTTTCTTGAGCTGGGAGCTGCCCGGGCAAGTGTGGAATTTACAGCCCGCCGGGCAGAAGTTTGTTATTGGAAGAATAGGCACAGCTATTGAAAAACAAAATACATAGAAATGGTGTATTTTCAGGTCTAAGTTTGTTGACAGTAATTTAAATTACTGTATAATAGCATTAACTACGCTATTCGCATCGACTGTCATTCTGGCATATGATAATCCCAGATAACATTGCTTTGGTGGGCCACCAAGGGCCAGTAGGGGCCATTTTACCCCCGGTGTGCCACCGGTGGCAGACGGGTGGCTCACCATTTGCTACCTGTCGCATCTTCAATGGTTCAATGGGGGCCACAAACATGTGTTTGCCCTCGGTGTGCCACCGGTGGACCACTGGCGGCCTAATTACGCGACCGTTGCGCCATCTTGTGAATGAACCGAAGATTTGCTTGTTGCGCCATCTCGCGCTTCTGCTTTCTTCACATGACGGAAGACGCAGACGACAGAATCAGCGAAATTTTATCGTAGAGGCTTGTTGAACATTATCATGGATAGGAAATCTTCGGGTAAGAAGCGCGTTTAGTGCATTTCCTATCTTGAGAACTAATTTACAGTCAATTCAAAGCAGAAAATATAGTGTGTAACGGAATTTTACATGTACTTTTGGCCTTCTTGGCGCACGTGTTTGCCCACGGTCACCCGCGGCTAGCCGCTGGTGGCCAGCTGGGGGCAGCACGAAGACAGTCGATCTAGATTGTGTTTCCGATTTCTTAATAGTAGGAGATATATTCAAGTTCAACACAAAACTTGATATGATTTTTTACCGTAACTGGCCATAAGGTCTGGTCGGATCATTTGAAATTTTGTTTGTTTCCATTTGACACAAAAAGTCTGAAATTTGGTGAAAAAATACGGTTTTATGCCAAATGGAAAACAACAAAATTTCAAATTGATCAAACAATCTTAAACAAAGTTGTGGCGAATAATCATATCAGGTTTTGTGTTGAATTTGACATTAATATTAATATTGATACTCGAATTCGTGATTTAGTTTCTAGATCTACTCAATAATAGTACAGACGGGACAGAACAACTGAACCAACCGCATCCTCAGATCAGACCAGCCGGTGAGACATAAGCCAACAACGATTCTGGTGGTCCGGTGGTACATTTTAGTGGTCGCTCTGCGACTGACACATGATGGATTAGACTGGTGTTGGTAGTCTTTCTCATTTGTGTATTTTTTTCTTTTTTCTGGGAATACATTATTAAAATTCACCAATAATGTATGGAGCTTGCCTAAGCATTTACTCATTTTTATCATGACATAAATGGTAAAAGCAGAACCATACTCTATTTGGTTCTGATCTAAATTAAATTACAATGTTATCAAATATAGGATAAAATTAACCTAAATCCTTTAGATCTATGTTGAAATTGTACTTGTTGAATGTTGATATTAAATGAAACCATTTCTTCTGTAGGTTGGTTACATCTCCTGCCTTGGATGCCTCCCCTTGAAGGATGTGGTGGGACATAATGTTTGCAGTATTGACTACTGGGCTTGCCTGCAAATTTAACTAGGGTGGGAACAGTCGTGAGGAGGCCTTAAGAGTCTTGACTTTGATGAATTTAATAAAAGGCACATAAAATATATGAATTTAAATAACTTGTAGAGTTTGCGACAGAGAATTTTATGCTTATCCTTCACATAATTCGTGTCTGATCATCGAATTTTACAGTGGCATGAAAAGCTAGTAATCTGAAGGAAGCGGAGACTGAGGGGCAGGTGATGAATTAAGAATGCCCGGGACTGCGCTGGTGGATATAAATTACGTCGAGAAAATAAACTGCAAGTTACTTATTGTATCCCCCGAACGAAGGCCGGCGGATACTATGGATTTGTGATTGTCGCGCCGCCGCCACACTTTCTTTTGATCGCTCTACAGGTCACATTTCTAGTCTGATTTTGATAATTTTTCATCCGAACATATAATGTGGTAAGGGTACGACACCTATCAATTTTGATTGCCAACCTGCCATAGCAAACAAATGGGCCGATTGACGACACATTTAGTGCTCAAATTAGCCTGTTTAACACACATGGCGTGTGAACGCTCTACGAGTGGGAGGTTTTGATGAATGTTGATGAGTTTTGATGAATGTATTGTTGATGAAATCGCACAGGCTCGATGAGAAAGACCGGCGTACGAAACCTATTGTTTTTGAGAATGATCAAATAAAAATTAATTGCTAATTAGTTAATGGACTAACTTATTACAATGAATTTCAACTTGAGACAAGTTTGGCACATATTATGAATTAAAATATAAGTTATGGTGAAAAGTTCGATCTGGCTCCAATTTTGTCATCTTGAAATGCCGGTTTGGTCATCTTTTACTTTGAATTTCAACTTGAAACCATGTTTGGTACATATATGAGTGAAAATATAACTTACATGTATGGTGAAAAGTTCGATCTGGTTCCAATTTCGTCATCTTGAAATGCAGTTTTGATCAATTTTTATTTTTAATTTCAACTTGAAACCAAGTTTGTCAAATATTCTTATTCAAGATTCAATTTAGGTGAAAAGTTTGATCTGGCTGTAATTTCGTTATTTTATCGAGCATGTAGAAATGGAAATTCATATGCAGTGATTTCAGTGGTGATCTTGAATCCAACCTTCAATAACCTTGAAAGGTCAATGCAGCAATTTTGGTGAAAAAAAAAACTGTTGTGTCTTAAGATTTTACATTTCTCTATCTTTTTTTAGCCCTTGCTCTAGTTTTTGGTGGTAACATGGATGATAGGGCTATGGGAGATACACCCAAGCGGTCGTAGGCGACCGGAAGCGTCCAGTTGATAACCTACATTACACACATTTGTCAGTTACATACATGCATCTACACCATGATTAAGTGTGTTCACTTTCCATGTTCAGTGAAAACTTACATGTTATGTTTTTTTACAGAACGAAGAGATGTTTTGGTTCAAGACAGCTCTGACGAAGCCGATGATGCAACCCAACAGAGCAACTGTCAATCAATCAATTAGTTCATTTTTACAATATCACATACAATGTTTTTTTTTTACAAATACTGTATTTTCCCACTGAATAAAGTTTCTGGGGACAGAACTATTTTCTTGTGTTTCTGTAGATTGTGGCCCCCCATTGATCCACCAGTGGCCAGCAATGAGCATGGTTGGACCACTGGTGTATCCCTTCATGAACCCTCAGAGGGCCACTGGAGACGTTGTTTATATAACCAGTGGCCCCCCCGGTGGCCCACTGATTGTGGGCTGGCCCATGGTGGATAGCATGCTATCAGCTGGACAAAAGTACTGTGGCCCCCCAGCTAGAGCCCTTGGTGGGCCACTGTTTTGGCCCATGGTGGGGAGCCAGGGGGCCACTGATTCCATGCTAACTGGGATATAGGGTTATTGCACAATATGGGGTTTTATGCCCGAGGGTCAAGTCTTTGAGAAGCCCGACGCGAAGCGGAGGGCTTCTTGAAGACTTGGCCCGAGGGCATGAAACCCCATATTGTGCAATAACCCGTTTATCATATGCCAGTCGATGTCGGGGACATTTTAGTATGTTTCAAATGACCGAATCATATCCGATGAGAAAGAAATAAGCAAGAAATACAGCTTTTATTCATACATTTTTTCGATTCACAGGCCATTTCAGCGTTCCAAGAGCATCAGCGTGAAACGTAAATTGGCGGCAAAAACGTCAAACATAACGGAATCGGACCAGGAGAGCGACCATGTGCTTTTGTTTACCCTTCAAAATAATGACGTTTTCTTGAGCTGGGAGCTGCCCGGGCAAGTGTGGAATTTACAGCCCGCCGGGCAAAAGTTTGTTATTGGAAGAATAGGCACAGCTATTGAAAAACAAAATACACAGAAATGGTGTATTTTCAGGTCTAAGTTTGTTGACAGTAATTTAAAATAATGTATAATAGCATTAACTACGCTATTAGCATCAACTGTCATTCTGGCATATGATAATATAGGGTTATTGCACAATATGGGGTTTTATGCCCGAGGGCCAAGTCTTTGAGAAGCCCGACGCGAAGCGGAGGGATTCTTGAAGACTTGGCCCGAGGGCATGAAACCCCATATTGTGCAATAACCCGTTTATCATATGCCAGTGGATGTCGGGAACATTTTAGTATGTTTCAAATGACCGAATCATATCCGATTAGAAAGAAATGAGCAAGAAATACAGCTTTTATTCACATATTTATTCGATTCACAGGCCATTTCAGAGGTCCTAGAGTATCAGCGTAAAACGTAAATTGGCGGCAAAAACGTCAAACATAACGGAATCGGGCCAGGAGAGCGACCATGTGCTTTTGTTTACCCTTCAAAATAATGACGTTTTCATGAACTGGGAGCTGCCCGGGCAAGTGTGGAATTTACAGCCCGCCGGGCAGAAGTTTGTTATTGGAAGAATAGGCACAGCTATTGAAAAACAAATACATAGAAATGGTGTATTTTCAGGTCTAAGTTTGTTGACAGTAATTTAAATTACTGTATAATAGCATTAACTACGCTATTTGCATCAACTGTCATTCTGGCATATGATAATGACGTTTTCTTGAACTGGGAGCTGCCCGGGCAAGTGTGGAATTTACAGCCCGCCGGACAGAAGTTTGTTATTGGAAAAATAGGAACAGCTATTATTACCTATAAATCGGCTGTTAACTAGTAGATTCTCGTTACTTTCCGAGGCGAAAATTCGGCAGTGGTCATGCGTTATGATTGAAACCCCAACACGCAAATATATTTACAGCCCGCATTTACGACGTAAATACTTCATAACAGCCCAGCAGTCACGTGATCTGATATAGCATAGCACATCAGGCAAGGATATTAATGAGGTTAGCAGTAAACATTGATTTGTACCAGCAATGTATGTGTGATGTGTTCTTGAAGTTATGTTTACCGGTAATTCTGGCCTCGTGATGTAACCTGGAAGGTAATAAATGATGTTTGTTGACTACTGTGTTTATCTCCTTGTAGACCGATTGATATAGGTAATAATAGTAATAATATGTTTTTGGCGGGCGTAGTGATTATTTACGGCCCAGCTCAGATTATTTACAGCTCTCCAAGGTTTTGCAGCCCTCGCAAGCTCGGGCTGCAAATGAACCTTGTCGGGCTGTAAATAATCTGAGCTGGGCCGTAAATAATCACTACGCCCTCCAAAAACATATTAATGTTATATTGAAAAACAAAATATTTAGAAGTGGTGTATTTTCAGGTCTAAGTTTGTTGACAGTAATTTATATTACTGTATAATAGCATTAACTACGCTATTTGTATCAACTGTCATTCTGGCATATGATAAATATTTCTCACCCTCTGTCAAAATACGTCATGTATATGGGCAAAGGTATCGAAAATCTTTGATATGGGATAGTGAAAATTTGTCTGGTGTGAACCGACCTGGGAAAACTCTATCGGGACCTGGGGTCCGTTTCACTAAGATAGCGAGCTCGTTATATGAAGTGCTCCTTGAAGTTTTTACCAATGGAAATAAAAACACAAAAATAACTATGACAACATATTGTTAACGATGGATACAACGAGCATTTTTAACGATGGAAATCTTAGTGATTGATAAACCCTCGTAATTTTGCTGCTAACGAGCTCTTTATGATCTTAGTGAAACGGGCCCTAGGTCTGTTGTGTCACGTGGTATGACGTAACAATACGAATAACGCGTATGGTAGGTTATAACAATGGAGAGTCATGAATGATCGAGCACCGAATTTCTTCCACAAAAAGTGGCAAAACATGATGTGAAAAACTACAGAAATGATACGAGAAGCTGTCAATACGGGACTGGACGGGCGAGAAAAACAATCCCTTGTCATTTTTGTGTGGGATAAAGATTTCCCGACTCGTCCTCAGTGCATTCCAGGCTCGCCTTGGATTCGCACTGACGACTCGTCGGGAAATCTCTACTGTATCCCACACAAAAATGACATGGGATTCTCTTAATCTTCTAACGACCGTCACTCAAGTTTATCGTCTCTGACAATAGCTAAAACAGAGATATGCCCGCTTTGCACTCACTGCTTTATGTAACTTAAAAAGAACAACATTCAATTTATTGGTTTAAAGCAATATTATTACACCATAATTGCAAATATCAAACCAACTGCTTCATTTTCGAAATTTTCGTGATGAAAATGATCTTGCAATAAAATAATCTTGGAATAAGATCCTATAACTACTTTATATGATCGTTGATAAGATATTGACACATTATTAAAAAAAATGAAATTAAAACCTTTGAAAGAAATCGGGAAACGAAAACAAAGGCATTTTATCGTGAACTATGGTACCAGATCAACACATTATAACACGATTTTAAGATATTTTTTTCTCAAAAAAAAATTGTCGAAAGTCAGCACATGTAAAATTACACATTTGGTCAGTCTTGTTGCACATTCTCTGTATTCATGATACAAAATATATGTGAATTATGGATAATATTTATTTTGATTAGACACAGGCTCAAACTTTCGAATGGACTATAATGAGACCAGCTCAGTGTTCGCACAAAATTTACTTAGTGCACCCTAACTTTGATTTAGTTTGATTAAACTTGATTGGAGGAGATGCCCTGTCGCAGTTATTGGTTACACCATTGTCCAAACTAAGAATTTCATTCCAGAAGCCAACCACGTTTGTTTGTGCAGCTGCAGTAAAGCTGTAGTTTCCTGTCAGGCGGGCAAGTGCTAAACCCAGAATGTCGTATATATGCTAAACCCAGAATATAAATGTAGGGTGTGGGCATGAACAAATAATTGAGCCGCGAGTGAACACTGTTTCTTGTAGGCAGCTACCGATCAGCTGAAACACTGGCGATCAGCTAAACCCAGAATATAAATGTAGGCTGCGGTCATAAACAAATAATTGAGCAGTGGGACTGCTGAAAGTGAACCTTATTTCTTGTAGGCAGCTACCGATCAGCTGAACACTGGCGATCAGCTAAACCCAGAATATAAATGTAGGGTGCAGGCATTAACAAATAGTTGAGCAGCGAGACTTAGTGTGAAATAGTAAAGACTGTTTCTTATAGGCAGCTTTCGATCAGCTGAAACACTGGCGATCAGCAGCTGCTAAAACCGACTTACGTAATTTCAAGGATGTTGTTTAAGATATAAGAGCAAAGATGACACGAAACAGACATGATCCCTCAAAGTATTCCATCCAACCAACAAACAAAAGGTCACAAATGAAAATCGTGACATGGATAAGACAGTAAGTAATATGAGATCCATAGAAAAGTTAATTCCAATCGGAATACATTTTGTTATTCCTTAATATCAAAAATATGAACAATATCAAAAACAATGTTGTAGAAGTACAAACTGTTGCAAATTCGGTACTGATCAGACAGTGGTTATGAAGTAAACATGATAATGAATGATGTAGTGTGAAATTTGATTTTTTAAAACTTTCAATGAATTTTGGGTGGCTCTGAACTTTAACGTTTTCAGCTCATTCAGGAAATGTTAGAGGAATGGGATTTCAGTTAAAGTTTTTGGATGAAAATATTTCAATCATGATATCATGAAGAAAAGATTATTGAATGAGGAATAAACAGATCATCCATTGGTATAAAGCATAGATTGTATTATTCGATTTCAATTTTGTACACTGTCTGCCCCTGATGACGCCAGTGTGTCTTTCGATAAGGTACTTGGTCGGGCTTTGTTTCTATTGCAAAATGTATTTTACGTTCGTCATTGGAGTCATCAAAGTTTGGCTGTATTGTTGGTAATAGATGGATACTTACATTGTACATTTTAATACCTCTAGACATCGGCGTAGGAACGGAAATGAAAGTGTGTGTTTGTGGGGGGGGGGGGTGCTGTCGAGACGAGCTGAAAGATTACGAGTCACCGACCAAGCCGGTCTGGAGGTCTGCGTCGTAAGCCCCCAAGAAAATTCTGGGTTTTCAAAGTTTCTAGGAGCATTTTGGTGTATATCTTAGCACGACTTGGGTCTATATTATCATGTATTTGTTTTTGGATCTGGTCTAATTAGTTTATTTTTCTTGATGTTCTTTTTGTGTGACAAGCAAGCTGAACCTGTTTTAAAAAATTAGCCCAATGGGCTAGAAAGGTTACCGGAGAAATATACAGAGTTAAGCCGAGAAAGTTGAAGGTCAAATTCAAGGTGACCACTGAAATCGCCATATCTCTAACATTGAAAATGGGATCAAAGGTTAAATTCTAGATCACCAAACTATTCAGCAGACATCATTTCCTATATGTTCACTATGGACCCCTAAGCTGTAAATTTGATAATAAGCCAGATATAAGCCATTTTGTAATCTGACTTTGAAAATAAAATGACTGACCTTGAAATTTAGGTCAAAGGTCAAATTCAATATCATTAAAATATTCAGAATATATCATTTCCTATATGTTCACAATTGATTCCTAAGCTGTAAAGTCGATAATAAGCGATGTTCACAATTGATTTCTAAGCTGTAAAGGCGCTAATAAGCAAGATATTGGCCATCTTGTCCTGTGACCTTGAAAATGAGGTCAAAGGTCAAATTCAAGGTCATGAGAATATTCAGCATATATCATTTCCTATATGTTCACAATTGATTCCTAAGCTGTAAAGTCGATAATAAGCGAGATATTAGCAATTTTGTCCTGTGACCTTGGAAATGAGGTCAAAGGTCAAATTCAAGGTCATGAGAATATTCAGCATATATCATTTCCTATATGTTCACAATTGATTCCTAAGCTGTAAAGTCGATAATAAGCGAGATATTAGCCATTTTGTCATGTGACCTTGAAAATGAGGTCAAAGGTCAAATTCAAGGTCATGAGAATTTTCAGCATATATCATTTCCTATATGTTCACAATTGATTCCTAAGCTGTAAAGTCGCTAATAAGCAAGATATTGGCCGTTTTGTCCTGTGACCTTGAAAGTGAGGTCAAAGGTCAAATTCAAGGTCACGAGAATTTTCAGCATATATCATTTCCTATATGTTCACAATCGATTCCTAAGCTGTAAAGTCGCTAATAAGCAAGATGTTGGCCATTTTGTCCTGTGACCTTGAAAATGAGGTCAAAGCTCAAATTCAAGGCCATGAGAATATTCAGCATATATCATTTCCTATATGTTCACAATTGATTCCTAAGCTGTAAAGTCGATAATAAGCGAGATTATTAGCAATTTTGTCCTGCGACCTTGGAAATGAGGTCAAAGGTCAAATTCAAGGTCACAAGAATATTCAGCATATATCATTTCCTATATGTTCACAACTGATTCCTAAGCTGTAAAGTCGATAATAAGCGAGATATTAGCCATTTTGTCCTGTGACCTTGAAAATGAGGTCAAAAGTCAAATTCAAGGTCACGAGAATATTCAGCATATATCATTTCCTATATGTCCACAATTCATTCCTAGTCTCTAATTTCAATATTAAGTGAGATATTAGGCTTAATGTGTGCCATTATAAAGCATAGGAAAATTTAACATGGGAAAGTCACATTTGGGCCCAAAATGGCCCACTTCAAGCGTTTCAAGCGCAACGAAATTTATACATGTCACAGGGGTACATATGAGGAGTGTTTTTCATCAATAAGAAAAAAAAGTTACTGAACAGATTTTGAGAAAACGACCGTCGAAGTCCAAAATTGACTGACCAAGGTCAGAGGTCAAATTCAAGGTCACGACAATATTCAGCATATATCATTTCCTATATGTCCACAATTGATTCCTAGTCTCTAATCTCAATATTAAGTGAGATATTAGGCTTTAATGTGTCCCATTATAAAGCATAGGAGAATTTAACATGGGAAAGTCCCATTTGGGCCGAGTTTGGGCCCAAAATGGCCCACTTCGAGCGATTCAAGCGCAACGAAATTTATACATGTCATAGGGGTACATATGAGGAGTGTTATGCATCAATAAAAAAAAAAGTTACTGAACAGATTTTGAGAAAATGGCCGCCAAAGTCCAAAATCAGGCATTTTTCGTCGAAAACGGCCGCCATTTTGAAAAAAATGCGAAAATCAAAAAACTAAAAAATACCTCCCTCTCAAAATATTTTTAGGCATTTTTGTGCAAAATTTCAGAGAAATTCGATCGTAAACTTTAAAGATAAAATTGTTGACGGACGACGACGACGACGACGACGACGCCGGTCGCATCGCCATGCCAATAGGTTACGGACCATAGGTCCGGTAACCTAAAAATACAGTTGTCGTAAATAATGTATCCTTTTATCTTGGTTCAGGTGTAAAGTTTCCTGTAGACATGCCACTTCCATGTTGTATGCAAAGATAGTAAATATGTCCAGGCGACAATGTCCAAGCAACCATGTATGACACAGTGTTAGCTTTGCTAGCAATAGCGTAACCTGCACTATTATATGGCATTTAGGTCAACCTGTGTTCAAATCTTGAGTATTCTCTGAATGTTGTCGTTTCGTCAAATATATAACGTAATCTTGCCTGTTGCTGTAACAAACTTTTACAAACACGTGCATATTGTAGATACATCATCATATGTGTGGACATCAATATGCCTTTATCAAAGTGTATTGAGAATTGACATGGCCTTATAATTCGAGAACAAAAAGCAAATAATTCTACAACTGTACACGTTTTATTTTACATGGTAGGCATACATAACAACATTCATGATTTGAAGTCCGTATGTTACGACGTTTAGTGCATAATATTGCATATCCATGCAGAAATTTGATCACCCAGTGAAGAATCGCCATGAACGAAGACTCAGTTCAGCGTATGTCGCAAAATGACAGGGATCCGTGAGTGAGTCAATTTGGTCAGTGTTGATCGTAATTTCGTAGCACTGTACTGCTATCGCATTGTCGGAAAACATAAACGAAATACCGCGTGCGGCAGTTTCAAACATATCACGTATTTTTTTTGTCTTTCCAATAAAAGTGTACTATTCTATTTTCTGCAGCTCATATCATAGGATATGCAGTTCAGCAAGCGTAATGAGTGGCCTGGAGCAATTACTCGTGGGCTTATTAATGCCTTCACTCATACTTTCCATGTTAATGATCAAGTTATATTTGCAATGACAATGAATCAACACATTTTTGCTTTTCTATTACTAAAATGGAATAAAATGATGTGTCATTACACACCATAAGAACTGATGTAGGTGTTGTTGATTACAAGTGACAGTGTCGACACAGTTCTCATGTTGTATGATGAATTGAAATGTCTTCCCAAACTAGCAGAAGTGATGTGTTGGTGATTATAACATGCATTATATATTAAAGCTGCTGCCTTCGAACGTATGCAATATTTTTTTCAAAACCAAGTTTTTGTTAAACACATCTAATGCAATATAACAAAAGGTGTGCTCAATGATTTTGACGATTACAGTCCGTCCGAGTTGTCTTTTCATCCGTTTTAGTACCCACTTTGTACCGGTTTTGTAAATAAACAAACGAAGTGTATCCATCAAACCCGAATGTAAACAAATGCTCAAATCAAACAATTCAAATCTGATTTGTACAGTTTTGGGGTTCCTCTACGACTAGAAACAATGATACTATACACAGAAAATAAAAACAAAACGCATGCATATGACAGTCAATATAACTACCGCCAGTCACTTGCGTTGCAAAAAATTTTCAAGTATCAGATTGAAGTGGTAGTGTTCACAACAAAGTGTGTAGTTGGAGTGAAATTCAATGAGTTTCAACAATTGAGTTGAAATTGAGTTGAATATCGCTTGAGGCAGTTCGAAAAGGATTTTTCGTATATGATGAACGAATTGATGTAGGCAAACCTAGTTCCTGCCAGTCACTCAGTACGGTCCGATGCGGCGATGTCGTATCGTCGCACCGGACCGTACGAGGTGACTGCCAGGAACTAAGGCAAACCTAACCAAATCTGGCAATTGAGGAATTGATACAAAATGTGCGATATAGGTGGTTGCTTGGTATATGTATAAGATGTGGATCATTATAGTGCCTGTTATAGTATGTGTGAAGTTGCAGTTCGTCAAGAATAGTTCCAACAAGGGTGGTAGCAACTGATTGTCCACAAATGTATACATAAACTTCGCGAATTCCATATTTATTATATATATATATGTTCTAGTTTTAGAATATTCAATTCTATTAAGATCAGAGCACTGGTTTGGTTGTAACTAGCACCAACAATATTACGTACACACCTTTTCGAACTATATCAATCTTTTGGAGTCTATATTTGACACCGTTCGAAGAAGAAGATTCAGAAGATTCTATTTCATAAGTTTTGTGAATGCAACGAGATTTTCCTCGGGCTTGCCGACCCTCGGTATATTCCCACGTTATTCACAAATTCTTTCGATGCCATTCATGGTCTTGTTTTCATAATGGCAACGAGCCCAGGAATGAATTATGATTTGGGTGTTTTCAAAAACCATATGTGGTAGTGGTAACATTGTATTGCTTATATCTGTTCAGTTGTTTTCTATGACAAGCAAATGAAATAAATTGAAGTGTCATCACACATCATCAAAATTGATGTATGTGTTGTTGATTGCATGTGCGGTGACAATGTGTTGGTAATCGTTTACATGCTATCAAAATGGGTTAAATTGAAACGGGATTACACACCAGCAGCTGGAATCGAGGTAACCGTAGATTACTACATGCGTTATAATATATTAATATCATGTACATTACTGTGGTAATTGTTATTCACACGATTTGATGCATTTGATCCATTTTTTCTGATGTGTAATTATTCGGATATGTGATACACTTTGCTACGGAGCCCCTGTGAGTGAAAAACGCGATCTTTTCGCGTTCGAACGCGAAAAGATCGCGTTCGAAAGCGAAAACTTGATTGTGCTGACGCCCATGATTTCTGAGAAGGTTTTGCTACAAGATCGCGTTCGAACGCGAAACGATCGCGAGGGAACGCGAAAAGATCGCGAGGGAACGCAAAAAGATCGCGTGGGAAAGCGAAAAGATCGCGAGGGAACGCGAAAAGATCGCATGGGAACGCGAAAAGATCGCGAGGGAATGTGAAATTTTTTTTTCTCTTAACTTTTGGTTGTGTCCCCTTAGGTACTTTGCTATTACATGATTAGAAACAAAAGTTATGATGTGTTGTTCATTGGTTAAAACAACACGAGAGTTGTACTGGTCATCAACGATTAACAAACAGTGAATGCTATTAAGGCCTGGAATTCTTCCAATGTTGTTATACGGGCCTGGAATTCGTCCAATGTTGTTATACGGGTACAGATAGTTTGTGCTGCATGTTTGCAGAACTGACGTTATGTTTTTTCCGTAGACGAGTACTATTTGGGGACAAAACACCATATCTGGGGACAGAACTACAAAATTCGTTATACTTGTTTTCGGTTAACAATTACGTAACTAACACCAGATGAAATTATAACGAACGTAACTAGAAGTACTCTGCAACAGACTGATATACGACGTGGTAGCACACCTCTGAAGACTACTTGCGAATCTAAAAACTAATTAGCGACTGATTAGATACGAATACAGACAAGTTGGCGAAAAAAAATCGCTTTTCATGCGGCATGAAATTTTGAACATGTTTTTCATGCGGAATGAAATTTTGAACAAAAAAGACATTCGCCTGAGTCGCTAATCGATCGCAAGTCTGGTGCGATAACCCCTTAGCATATTCGTTATAAGCCATTCGTTAGTGTAGCGCTAGAGGCGTTCTGGGCGCTGACAATTGATAAATTAGCATATCCGCATTAGTTTGCTGTGCGCGATAGCTTAGATACGGTATGAACATTTCTAATATTTTACTTCACCCTGACAATCATAAGGATTACAATGATTGGAGATATAACGAACAAAAAAAATCTGCCATTTCATAATTTGGCCATGCTTTATGACTAGATCTATTTTTAATTTGAATAATTTTAACATTAATCATACACTTTTATTTCATTACATAATTTTAGTTTTAATTATCTTGTACCGTGGGGCATACATGTATGCTGTTTCATCTGATCAACATTTACTGCTGTGTGAGGCATTTTGCACACAAGACATTGTTTAAATTTACCGAAATTTCGTTCCTATCAACATGAGTTACTTGAATGTACTATGATATGGTTGGTTATCCATAATAATGCCTGAATATCGCATTATTGGGCGTGCATATGGAGGTCTCCTCCTCCGCATCCACCATAAAATCAGGCAAAAGTTCTTAGTGTATCAGCTAGAGTTCGGAAATCATGCTAGACTACTGTCTGCATACCCACCGTGTATATTCCATTTTTTTCATATTCGAACACAATGGAATGTATCAACATGCATTGTTGGGAATTCTAAGTTGTTTAATTATGCGATGGGCCTGCTGGTTGAGTGGTACCATTTTGAGGTACTAAAAGTCACTTTTACCATCCATCCAGCAAGTATCGAATCTATACAGCAAAATGTATATTTTGTCACAAAGACTCAAAATATATATTCGTAAGAGCCACAGTCGTGAAGAACTTAATCAGTCAGTCGAGCTGCGAGCAGACAATACTGTTCGGGAATCTGCCCGAAGATCTTTGATGTTTCGAAAGCCAAAAGAGGACTGACGAACATATTCTTGCCATCACGTCACGTGAACTGGTAGCAGCCGAAGCCAAAGACGAACGAAATTCATTGAACCAGGATGTCGGAGATAATGAAGACGAAGCATAATCATATCACAGTCATTTGCTTACAAATAACTCTTCAACTATATCAGACAAGAACTGATCGCCAAAGAACAGACAAGAACAGATAAGCTTGTATCATTTATGCATGCTGATGGAGTGACTGATATCAAGCTGCATACCACGAAACACATACGACGCAGACTTGAATCAGAATTTGGGTCATGTCTTAAAGCTACAATCACTTTTAGAAGTCAATCTCGCGTCAATTCTTTCCTCAAAGCGGCCCGCCTTGCGGGCGAGTTCTACACACAGTCCCATGACGTCATTGATTGTTGTCTAGATACTGCGTCAACTGGCAATGAAAAATATGAGGTCAAGGTCAAAGTTCATACATAATATCCCTAAGACATGTTTGTCTAGGGCCACGAGTCCGAAAATAACGTCCGTTTCGCTCTATGACGCACGGTTGCCGAGATATCGGCGAAAACGAAAAATGCCGACTCAGCAAAAAAAATTGAGGTCAAGGTCAAAGTTCATCCATAATATCCCACAGACATGTTTGTGCAGGGCGACGAGTCCGAAAATAACGTCTGTTTCACTCTACGACGCAAGGTTTCTGAGATATCGCCGAAAACGAAAAATACCGATCCGGCAGAAAAATTCAAGGTCAAGGTCAAAGTTCATCCATAATACCCATCAGACATGGTGTCTGGGGCGATGAGTCAGAAAATAATGTCCGTTTCGCTCTACAACACACCGTTTCCGAGATATCGACGAAAATGAAAAATGCCGACTCAACAGAAAAAAATTAGGTCAAGGTCAACATGTTTGCACCGTTTCCGAGATATGCAGGAAGCCTGAAGGATGGCTCAGCAAAAACTCTTCCAAGCTCTAGGTCAAAGGTCGTTTGACCAGATGACCCAAAAAATCAGTAGGGTTCTTCTCTGGTGATATATGGACCTCCATGCAAAGTTTTGCAGCCATTGCCTGAATAGTTTTTGAGTTATCGTGCGGAAACTCAGACAAAACCATAAGGTCATTTCGTGCCGAAATGCCCAAATTAATTGTTTGTACAAATACCACTAGTATTAAGTAAGGAACTCCCCATGGCTGAACTTGTGGAGAATCTTCACTGAATAGATTTTACACATTGTATTTAGAAATGTAAAATGTGATTAGATAATAATAAAGAATGTAAAACAAGTGCATGAAGTCAAAACATTTATGTTTTTACTATTGTGTATGTCTTTGTTTGGATACAGAGTAGCCAAGGATCGTGCGAAGAACCACCGTATGAGGAGAGTGTCCAAGTTTCCCGTCCCCAGTGAGGATGAGCAGGAAGCTTTCATGGCAAAAGTGGCAAGCGATGACCCGAACACCATGGCATTGAGCCTTTACGACCAATTTTGTCAACCATTTGAGCGTCACAGAGACCTACATCCTGCCTCAAGTGCACCAAAACCCTTGACTGGATTGTACTCGGAAAAATACAAGGACATGTGCTACGGGGAGCTTCTCCAGGCAGCTGATAACCTCTTCATTTCTCTTGCAGTTACTTCTCGAGAAGTTGAATTCGTCGAAGAGAACACTCGACTTAAACAGAGAACGTTCTGTGGTGTCAGCAGCGAGCTGGACGGATTAACACATCTGTCGCTCACAGGGTGTCGCACACTAATCTGGACAGCCCTTCCAAAAGTCTGCTGCTACAGATAACGCGTGAAGCATCACTGGCACCAAAGCACAAGAAATGATCGGAAGTCATTAATGGGACCGACAGGATGGCACCTATCAAATGGGGGAGTCTGAATGAGGAAAAAGCAGTCCACGAATACAGGATGGTGAAGGAAGTGGATCACAAAAACCTGCATGTCACCAAGCCAGGCTTCAGGATCGACAGTACTCGGCCCTTACTGGGTGCCACACCTGATAGGCTCATCACCTGTGACTGCAATCCACGACGTCTTTTGGAGGTGATATGTCCCTGGACAATGCGGCAGACACCAGCGGAGGAAGCCCTGAAACACGAAGACTTCTTAATTGACGCAGACGGCATCAAAGCAAATCATCAATGAAACACGCAAATTCAGATGCAGTGTGGGCCGTTGAGGAGTGTCTTCTGGTGGCCTGGACACCGAGCTGGAACATCCATACAATAGTGTCCAAAGATGAAAACTTCATGGACAACATGATTCGAACGTGCACCAAGATGTTCCAGTGCCACATCCTGCCCGAACTGATGACTCATAGATTGAGTGAGGAAACAGCAGAAAGCCAGCAAACCCACACAAATGCAGCCAGTGGCCAAAGGGTATACTGCATCTGCAAAACACCATGGCAAGATGGGCAAATGTACGTTGGCTGTGACAAAGTGGACTGTCCCACAGCATGGTTCCACCTGGAGTGCGTGAGACTAAAGCGGGTACCAGAGAAGGCTTGTTACTGTACTGCCTGCAAGAAAAACATGTGGAAGAAACCGGTAGTTTAAAGGGGGCATTGTCCGATAAAATGCATAACTTAGAAAGGAGCATAAAAATATCAAGTTAAAATCATATCTCAGTGTCTGTTTATGCACCACACACAAAATATTATTTACTGTAAACCCCTATAATATTGCAACGATTTTAGGTTTAGGTCTTTCAGGATTAGACATGTTCGCGACTGTTTATTTACATGTTTGTATTTGTGAAATGTGAATGATGCAATACAAAGTTCGTGTCCAGAGAACTGGCATTACATAAATAGTAGCCCAAGGGCTAAGAAAGGTTACCGGACAATGTATATTTTAGATATAAGCCTTTTGTCCCATGACCTTGAAAATAAGGTCATTGGCCAATTCAAGGTCACGAGAACATTCAGTCCATATCATTTGTAGCATGTCCACAATTGATTTCTAAGCTGTAAAGTCGATATAAAGTGAGATATTAGCCATTTCGTGATCTGACCTTGAAAATGAGGTCAAATGTCAATTTCAAGGTCATGCGAATATTCAGCATATATCATTTCCAATATGTTCGCAATTGACTCCTAAGCTGTAAAGTCGATAACAAGTGAGATATTAACTTTTTTTGTTCTGACCTTGAAAATGAGGTCAAGGTCAAATTCAAGGTCACCAAAATATTCAACATATATCATTCCCTATATGTCCACTATGTATGTCCACTATGTATGTCTAAGCTGTAAAGTCGAAAATGAGCGAGATATTCCCATTTTGTGATCCGACCTTGAAAATGAGGTCAAAGGTCAATTTCGAGGTCACCAGAATATTCAACATATATCATTTCCTATATGTTCACAATTGATTGCTATGCTGTAAAGTAAATAATAAGCGAGATATTAGCCATTTTGTGCTCTGACCTTGAAAATGTTCTGAGGTCGAATTCAAGGTCATGACAATATTCAGCATGTATCATTTCCTATAGGTTTACAATTGATTCCTAAGCTGGAAATTCGATAATAAGCCAGATATTGGCCATTTTGTGCTCTGATCTTGAAAATGATGTCAGAGATCAAAATCATGGGCACGAGAATATTCAGCATATATCATTTCTTATATGTCCACAATTGATTCCTAATCTCTAATCTCAATATTAAGCGAGATGTTAGGCAAAATGTGTCGCATTATAAAGCATAGGGCGATTTAACATGGGAAAGTCCCATTTGGGCTGAGTTTGGGCCCCACTTCGAGCGACTCAAGGGCAACAAAACTTAAACACGTCACAGGGGTATACATGAGGAGAGTTATACATCAATGAGAAAAAAAGTTACTGAACAGATTTTGAGAAAATGACCGTCAAAGTCCAAAGTTGGTCATTTGCGAAAATAAAAAAAATAAAAAATACCTCCCTCTCGAAATAGTTTTAGGCATTTTTGTGCAAAACTTCAGAAAGATTCGACTGTAAATGTTAAAGATAAAATTGCTAACGGACGTCGGACGGAAGACAGACGCTACGCCATGCCAATAGGTTATGGGACCAAAGGTTCGGTAACCTAAAAATGCAAATATTTTGTATAATAATGGGCGATGTGGACGAGTAGTATACAGGCGCAGTGAATGATACTTGGGCCCCTATGGCTCAGAAGACAAAATACACTCACAACAGGGCGAGCGAAAGGATTAAATAGCCAATAATGCCAGTAAAACTCACGGGAGATATGAACTCGGGGGCACGGAGGTGTTCGGGATTATGAATGTTCAGCTCATTGTATTCATCTCACAGAAAGTATAGCCTTATATATTTTCTCTCTTTTTTTACGACAACAAAGTATACATATACGCAGCAACCCGTGTTTGTCAAGCAGAAGACACGAATGTTCGTTTTGGTGAAACGTATGAAAAGAAACAAAGGAAAATCAATCTTTTTGTATGACTTATATCTTCCACGGATCGTCATTCGAGTTGATCGTATCAGACAGTATCTGAAACAGAGATATGCACATTTTGCACTCAATGATTTTTGTAACTTGAAAAGTAAAACATTGTTCTTTATAGGAATATTATGATACCATATGCCATACATATAATTGCACATATCAAACTGCTTCATTTTTTAAAGTGTTTAAAGATCTTGAAATAAGATGTTGACATAGTATAACAAACATGAAATTGAAACTTTTGTAAGAAATTAGGAAACACGAAAACTGTGGCATATTATCATGAAAAATCCTCCGTAGTAACCAGATTAACACTTGACAACAAGATTATAAATGTAAATTTTTCACAAGATTGTCGAAAGTCAGCACATGTAAAATAACACATTTAGTCAGTATTTTTGCATATATTATTTTGATTAGACACAGGCTCAAAATCGCGAATGCACTATAATAAGATCAGCTCAGGGTTCACGCGAAATTACTCAATACACCCCAACTTTGGTTTAGTTTGACTAAACCTGATTAGAGGAGATGCCCTGTCGCATTTATTGGTTACGCTACTGTCCAAACAATGACCTTCATTCCAGAAGCCAACCATGTTTGCTCGTGAAGATGCAGTAAAGCTGTAGTTTAGTGGCAGGCGTGGAATGGCAAGTGCTAAAGCCAGAGTGTCCCGCGTCTGTTCGATACTGTACACTAGAATATAAATGTTAAGTGCGGACGTAAAGAAATAATTGCGCAGAAAATACTTGACTAGTCGCATAAACACTAACCAACGAGAAACCTATTTTATGTTTGCTACCAGTAGCTCCACATTAAAGAACATATTAATTCTAAAACTTTGGTTCTCAAATGCTCAATATCAATTTGATTGTTGTTGAAAAGCTTGGAAATACTCATCGTAATGTTGCATTTTAGCCTCTCGGAGTGTATCCATGTCTGAAGATTATCCATACTTTCACATTTTAGCAGTTGCTTACGTCTGGTTCAATTACCCTCGACTCCGATATTGTGAGGCTAGGAAATTGCATTTGGGTCTGTCTGTCTGTTTCTCAATTTGCGTATATAAACTCAAGGACAAACGCTCCAATCAAATTGAAACGTATGATGATCGATCAATATGATAGTCACTTGGTCCTCAATTTTCGTCAAAATCGAATAAATACGAAGAAGTTAAAATTACAAAATTGGCTCTAACCCTATTTCAAATCGAAAACTTCGTCCAACTATTTTTGTATTTTGATAAGCCAATTCCCGATCGTACGGTGTACGACCAATCGTCGTACGACACAAAACTCCCCTTTAACACGTCAAGTCGAACATTGGGAGGTCACGGTTTTACAACGTCTAGGTGTTCCGAGATTCATTGCCATATTGTGAAGCCAGTTTTGTGAAGCAATATTGTGAAGCCAGAACAAAAGCTTTTTGAACCGTTTTCGTCCAGGATATGTGTATTGAACATGAAAAAATTACTGCGTCATTTTACAGCTCTAGGTCAAACGACCAGGTCAATGTCATAGAAAAGGTCAAAATCACAATTACTCTGCTTATTTTCATGATTAATCTCCCCTACTACTTTTAATAGTTTTATTTGGCAAATTTTCCATCATTTCATATGTAACCATAGGTCGTACAACCAAAATTACTTATCATCGCCCAAGGTTGAAAGTGTACAGGTCATCAGCTGAAATCACAGATTTCTGATATATCAAGAAGTAATGATTCCAATACCATTGAAAATATTGGAACGAATATTGAACATAACACGTGGAACATAACTCCGAGAAATCTTGCTAAGTTTGGGAAGTCAGTCGCAAGAATTCAGGTGTTAGAATGTGTCAGAATTATGCATCAGGATTACACAATGACTACTAATCGTACTTTGTAAATTAATGAGTTGATCTTCATCGGAACAACTCATATAAGGTATCCTCTAATGATATGCTTTGATACGTCCATTGCTGTATTGAATCATTTGTGTCACTAGTGCTTACGTAATTCATATTTACTTATTTTTGAAATATGTGTGGAGCACCATTTTACACTACGTCAACAGTTATGAGATACTTGCTAAATATACAGTGTAATATGTTAAATGAATTTAATAATTATCGATTCAAGAAATGATCCTAATGTTTCCAGTGTAATTTTTGGGGGGAATTATTCCTTTTTGTTATTCATGATTGGAATATAAGTTATATTCACATGGTCATCTAGAAGCATATAAGCTTTACCTTTCCTCCACACAGGATGTCGAAACATGTCAAGATGTCTATAATGAGTGTAATATATGCACTCTTGTGCTCCCTGTCTAGTCCTGCCACATAATTACATCCACGACCGTGTGATGTAGTGATACTGAACGAACAACACAAACCCTAAATAGTCTGTCAGATGTGTGCATGTAAGTGATTTGTCCCAAACACATTCAAGTTGGACGACATTTCCCCATACTTTTCTATTATATAAGATTTTATGTTATGGAAAACTTAAAAACATTGTTTACGAATTATTCGGGCACATCTAAGGAGATTTCAAATGTAGTTTGGAAGTCAGTTTTATGCAACGAAAGCGACCAATTCGGTTCCTTGGTATTCTATTTCGATATTTGAAGATCGATATGTATGAAAACATGAAAAAATATGCTGACAGACCTTGAAAAGTTGCATGCCATCTTTATTCACAGGTAGGCAATACATGGCTCTGCAGATGTTCTACATACAAACCTACACCCTACGGAAGACGTTCAGTGGTGAACCCGTGGTGCCCTGCTACTTGTTCAGCTGCAGTTGCATAAATCGTTTACATGTGATTGCATTAATCGTTTACATGTGAAAAGTTATTGTTTCCATAGACAAGTACTATTTGATGACAAAACACCATATCTGGAGCCAGTGACTGCAAAATTGAAATTAAATTTGTTTTCGGTTAATGATTACTAACACGTAATGAAATTATAACGAACGTAACTAGAAGTACTCGTCAGGTAATGGTTACATACTCGTTATTAAACGAAAAAAGGTATTCATCATTCGAAATGCAGCTAGATGTTCTGGCGCTGACCATTAGTCAATTATTATATTCGCATTATTTTGTTGCGTGTGATAGCTTAGATCTATGTGGCGTGAAATGTGTAATATTTTACGTCACCATGACAATGGAAAGGATATAACAATTGGATATGTAAAGCACAAAACGAGAATTGTCACTAAGATAACGGCCGGTACACAATATTCTCGACAAGCTGTGCCCTAATTGATACCATTCCAGTTGTGAACATACTCAGGAGATACTTAATTTCAGTATTAAAATTAATCGCTTTTTCCCTGTCCATCACCTATTAAGATACCTCATACAAGATAAATATTAAGTATTTCACATACAAGGCTAAATCGAAGTTAGTTAAAGCTCTATTTCGGATTCAGAGCGTCAGTTTTCCAGACGGTATTTGTGAACTATAAGGTCATGGTCGTACAGTGTACTACATTATGCAGATGATTGATCGGAACAAAATATTGAAATTGTAGAGGTAAAGTGTAGATAGACGTAGAATTAATACCCAGTATTAAGTATTCCGAGCAAACAAAACAAGGTCCGTTATCCAATCTCATAATCCAGGGACAAAAAGTCAAAAATCGACCCCTATGGTCTAGGTGTTAGGCCGCCGGATTCAAGGTAAATTAGCAGGTGGGCATGTTTCTGGGTGAAGTTCGGATTTTACTTACTTTGTGATTTGTGTCGTACGGGGGACTGACCGTGCTAGCAAAGACGTATGTCGTTTGCAGGTGACTGTTTGCGTGTTTTTGTCGGGACTCCGTGTTTATTACTGGTACTAGGCCTATCATGTTAGCACTAGGCCTATCATGCTAAAGCTATCACGATAGCTTGCATGAAGAAGACCATGAAACGTTGCGGGAAGCAACTACAATGTACTTGTAATACATCACATCTGTTAACATACCTTTTTGTTCAAGAAAGATGAGGTGTTTTACTGGGCAAGTTTTCGGACATCATAAGCAATACCTCAAAGCAGGAGGCTAGTGAAACAGTGACTTTGGCTGTGAACGCCATCGGGCAGACAGAAAGAAAGAAAGAAAGAAGAGATTTAGGAAAAAAGGCAAGACTGGTCTTGATCTTCAGTAACGAAATGCAAGGAGGTGTAGCGGCGGAAGCGTACAACCAAAACCGGAGGCGGGAAGAGCGAGGCGCCATAATTTCCGGGTTGTTTCAGTTCTGAGAACGGTGGCTATTAAATGTGTTACCAGAGCTGTCGATACATACGAGCTGCAAGAAGAAGAAGTTTCTGCGCCAGCAATGCATAGAAAGCAGGACCAGAGCCGCCCATCGATCCATATGCCGTTTTTATTGTATTCCAACACAATGACATGCATCAGCATACATTGTTGTAGATTTCTCAATTGTTTAGTTAGTTGGGAATTTGTGTACGGAGTCTAATTCGGGTACTTGAAACGAAAAACCACATTTTACACACTGTCTTCCCTGATGATGAAAATGTGTTTTTGATATAAATGTTTGGTCGGGCTTTGTTTCTATTCTAAAAATATTGAATTATAGATATTCTATTATCATAATCAAAATCTCGGTAGGAAATATATTAATTACAAGCAGATTAGCTGTGGTTTTATCCATAATGTCTGGTCTTTATATCACCTCACGGAGACAGCTTCGTGAGAATCTATGCAGATTCCATGGTGTCGTTCAACATTTTTGCCAAATTTGTGCTTGCAGTGAAACTTCGCAGTGTACACCTCTTTCAGGAAGCTACTGATCAGAGTCACGATGAAACCATAAACGGATGATATTTCACACTGAAACGAAAAACCGATTATGCCACAATACAGACATATACCCTGCTGAGTAAAATTTGTGAATAATCCCAGGCAATATACAGAAAATCTATTCCAATCTAAAGTGTATTGCATTATTCGTTGATGTTGTGCTATTACCAATGACAGTAATAATGTGATGGGAAGTTATGTCATTGTGGAAAACGAGCATGTTGCTCAGTGTTTTTTTTTGTAAACTTCATTTATTTATAGAGGATGACCCACAGCAGAGCCACAAGGGGATTTCCTCGGTGCGTGTTACATAAAAAGTGCAGAACGTATTTACATAACACAAATGTACATATGTACAGGACGATTACACAAGTGAAGTATATGTCAACTGTATTCGTTTTTTTTTTTTTCTTTTTTATTTAATTTTCAATTTTCAATTCTCAATTCACACACAATATTCGGTAGTTAAAAACGATTGGTCTGAATGATATACTGCTGAACAATATCGAACAGCGCTATATTCTCATCGAAACTCAAATCATTACTCCCGTGCAATAATATATTGATGAATTCTTCCCTACCCTCATTTTGATCAGGTAATACTAAAGTATGGTGAACCCCTGGTGCAATTAGATCCCGAATCTTGATAATCATTGTAGTTCTCTGGTCAACATATTCTGGGCAGTCGAAGAAGTAATGCGATATATTTTCACCAGTGATTTGACAGTTTGGGCACTTGTCTGAATCGATAAAATGGAAATCGTACCTATGTCTATTCAACCCGCTGAGTCCAAGTCGGAGTGAGTCGTGTATGGTTTATCCTTCCATAACCTGATCCATGACAGAATAACTTATTACGCCTAAAGGGATGATTTAATTGGAGTCTAGATTTGAAGATTGATAACGACTGAGAGGTTTTTATATTGGGACTAAGGGCATTCCAGTCAACTACTGTACTGGGGAAGAAGGAGTTTTTGAATTGTGATGTCCGATTCTTGAAAGTACGTAATGATTGGTTATTCCTCAGATTATAGGGCACTACTTCGCTCGTTAACTGGGTACACTGGTTTGACAGGTAAGCTGGAGCAAGACCGAACTGTATTTTGTACATGATAATCAATCTGTGGTTTTTCCTTCTAACTTCTAGAGGTTCCCAACCCAACTCACACATGAGTGCACTTTGCGGGGTATGTTTGTACGCACCTGTGCATATAATGGCACATTCTCTCTGGATGCGATCTAATTCAATCAAATAAATATCTGGCGATCCGTCGAAAAGTACGTCCCCGTATTCAATAATTGGTCGTATAAACGATTTGTATATTGTTTCCAAACATGATCGTGGGACTGTACGTTGTGCACGACGCAACAGACCCACAGACCGAGAAGCTTTGGAGCTCAGATGAAGAATATGGTCGGACCATGTACCTTTTTCATTGAACACAATCCCTAGATGTTTATGAGTTGTCACCTTGTTTAACTGGACATTATTCAACACTAGAGGGATTTCTTTTACCGGTTGATTTTTCCTAGATACTATTAAATATTCTGTTTTTCGGGCGTTGAACGTCACGAGCCATTGGGCTGACCAAATTTGTAATTTGCTCAAGTCTTCATTAACTGATCCATAATCGTTCACTTATTCGATACTTCTGTATAAAAATGTGTCATCCGCGAACATAAAGATGTCCGACTGAATATCATCTACTATATCATTAATAAAGATTAAAAACAATAACGGCCCCAAGATGGAGCCTTGTGAACCCCGGCATCCACGTGCAAAAAATTTGAACATTTGCCATTGATTACGACACGCTGTTTCCTATCTGTTAAATATGAGCAAAACCAATCAAATACCTCCCCGGTTATCCCTTTACAACGAAGTTTATATAGAAGACCATCATGCCACACCCTGTCAAAAGCTTTGCTAATATCGAGAAATACTAAGCATAAGTCATTACCCTGTTCCAAATCGCAGTTAACTTTGTGAGTAACATGCAATAGTTGGTTTATGGCAGAATCAAGCTTCTTGAAGCCAGAGTTTCTCCAAGTTAATAATTCGTTTTTGATGCAGAAATTGTACAGTCGATTAAATACGATTTTTTCTTGAAGTTTGCTAACACAAGAAAGCAGGGATATTGGTCGATAGTTCGATAAGACCGAAGTGTCTCCTTTTTTATGGACCGGAGAAACATTCGCCAATTTCCAGATAGAAGGAAATGTTCCACTGCGAAAAGACTTGTTAAACAATAAACATAACGGACGAGCAATAGATTCCGCACAAGATTTTAAAACGCGGTTACTGATATTATCAGGGCCTGTTGCTTTGTTTGTATTCAAACCTTTTAGCATTTCCTCCACTTCAGATTCCGTAGCTACAATAGAGTCTAGCCGGTCATTTGTTTCTACCTTGGATTCTGGTAATTCATGATTAAATGCATGATCCAAGTCTGTTTGGGACACAAAATATTTATTAAACACGTCACATTTGTCTGAAGCATTAGAATAAAGAATATTATTTTCCCTAATTGCTGGAATTTGTTTCGATTTTTTCACTCCATATAGTGATTTTGTGATTCGCCAGTATTGTTTGGGAGCAGTGGCTGGATCAGCAAGTTGCTGATATAGACGATCGAAATATCGTTGTTTGGCTCTTTAATAGCGCTTTTCGCAATATTGCGGCTAGTTTTCCAATATAGTTCATCGCTTTGTCTTCTAGTGTGTTTGAATTTTTTATGAAGACGATTTCTCTTACGTAGGAGAGCCCGTATCTCACCTGTCATCCAGGGTTTGTCGCGAGGTCTTATTGTAACGTTATGAGAGGGAACGTTAGCATCAATTCTATCGTGCATTACTTTATAAAAGATGTGTGTGGCATCGTCAATGTCATCAACAGCGCACAATAAGGGAATTAAAGGATATTCCAAAATATCGTTGTTCAGTTGCTGAAAGTCCGCGTTATTGTAATTATACACGCGTCTACTGAATGATTTTTCTTGCGTATAGGTGAATTTAGACTTGCAATATACGGTGCAGTGATCAGAGTCAGACACTGGATGAAGTATTCCGCAGTCAGAAATTAAACCAGGTGAATCCGTTATGATCAAGTCCAGAATAGATGCGCTTTGGGGCGTTATGCGCGTAGGCTCGGTTATCAATAATTGTTGAAAGTCAAAAATACATTTATCAGGTTGACCAATTCATTTTTCAGTTCACTATTCAAATGGTCTGAATCCCAAACACTACACCTATCATTGAAATCACCCAGCAGAAAAATGCTGTCATATGTTCGATTATAAGCATCGTAAAGATTGTCATTGAGATCACTCATGAAAGCACTAGCTTCCTCCCTGGTGGCGTTTGGAGGTCTATAAATCACACCTAGTAAAATAATCTTTCCAGAGACATTGATTTCTATCCACAAATTTTCGAGACGAGCGTGTGTGAGTTCATTGATTTGTTTATGATACATCTTAGGTGTAGCTAGGATACCTACCCCACCACCTTTCCGATCCCTTCTGTCCCGTCTATACAAAACAAATTCATCTGGGGGAAAAGGTAGTGTGCTGGAATCAACACTATCATTCAGATGTGTTTCACTGATGCAGATGAAGTCAAATGCTTGTGACATACACATGTCGGTATATAATTCATCTGCTTTGTACATGGGATCGTCAGCTGTTTTCAAAACCAATCCTCTAATATTGGTGTGGCAAAAAGATAAAGAAACCGGACCTGGATTTGGGTGAATATCGCCGCATAATAAAAGCGACAAGCCCATAAAGAACGCATAGGCAATTGATGTGTCAAGAGTAGTTTGAAGGGGTGTGAACAATGAACCCCAATATCTAATTCCATAGCCATGCGCAGGATACATGGCATAACTATATGTGTGAATGTATGTGTGCAAGAACAAAGACACAAACACAGATGAGTTAGAGACAACCACATTGTACAAAGACAAATTCAGGACAACCACAGATACATATACTTCACATACACATTAACATTTGACATTGATTCGAAAAATTCAAACATATAGACCCATTTGTATACTTTCAATTCATCATATTTTTAGTGAGACAGTTCAGTTCATTAGAAATGTATCATCCACCGCCTCCAGGACGTGATCGAACCTAGCTGGTCCTAGTTCTTTTCCTCCAAACCAGCGCGTCACACACACCAGTACGTTTTCCTCGTCCATGTCCTGCAGTTTCTTCAAAATCCGCCGTCCCGCACCGAACTCACCATCATCCTCATGGTGTTCGAACAATCCTTCTGGTGTCTGAATTCGGTATGCATAAATATTGTGTGTCGCCGAGGCAATTCGAGAATCACGGTATATGGCGTGGAGTGACGGAAGTATGTCATGCTGGGAGGACACTTCGACCTTCGAACCTTGAAATCGACTTCCTTGGTACATTTTTGGTGGCGCTCGAGTGATCTTGATGGAGGCTGCCTTGTCTGAAATACCCGAATCGTTGATGCCCACCACACGATCGTTAGGGACTGCATATTCCTCACTGTCGATAAAAAGACGATCCCGCTTCCATGTTACTTTCTTTTTGTCACCTTTAGCTTGTTTGGAGAGAGGGAGTAGCTTCTTACGACGTTCTTCAAGCTCCCGTGGCAGTTGGACGTTCACAGTGTGCGTTGTGCCCTTCAAGTTGCTCGCGTGTGACATGACAGTGTACATACTATCATGTTCGAAACGTGCAACAATTGACCTGGTGTAGTCGCCTTTCTTCCCTATTCTGTGTGCTCTTAAGAGCTTGATATTGTTCATGTCAGCTTCGGAGATTTCCATTTTCTGTTTGAGGAAGTCAATTAGTATTTGCCGTAAGTTCTCATTTTTCTGTTCTGGGATTTTTTGGAAAACGATATTATCTCGCATTCCACGAGCTTGGGCAGAGAGTGAATCCTCTCTCAAATCGTCAATTATTTTCTCGGCACGCGTCAAACGACCTTCTAGGAGTTCCGAGCGGACCTTCAGTGAAGCATTCTCACTTGATAAGGTGTCGATTCTTTCATCTTGCTTATTCACAATATCTTGAACTTTGTCTATTTTTTTCTCAATTTGACTTATTTGGTCGCTCATATCACTTTTGGCATCATTGATCAGTTGATTGATTGTGCCAGATAGATCGTTCATTTTACACGCGACCGCTTCCTTCACACCAGACAGTTCACCAGAGAGGCACTCATCCGAATTTTCTAGTATGGACAGAGGTGAGTTTGCCTTTCTTTTTTTGAAGGCTTCAACGTTCGGAGTACTATGAAAAAAGCTGGAAATGGTTGGCTGCGACGTGACAGTTTCCCCGTGGTGCGAATTAAGCTCAGATGCGACTTTATCCATGGTGCTCCCTTCTAGCTCACCCAGCATACTTTGATAGAAAGATTCTATAAAGTTTTCAACCGACGAATGTTCACCCATGCGTGACGAATTTTTTATCGTGCCTCAACTTTGTTGAAATATCGCCCATACACGAACAAAAAAACCAAGAAACCACCACAGTCAGGAATTCACTAAATGTCTAGTTCCCACGATCCACCAAGTGTAGCTTTCGGATTTATTTACACAACTTGAATTTTCACCCTGCACTGTACTCACGTCATAAAACGGCAATAATTGGGTACGAATGTTTGTTTACATGTGGTCAGTCGCCATGTTGGTTAGGTTGCGCAGTGTGTATGGTATTCTGCGACAATGACAGAAGAAAATACAGTTTTTGTCACTAAATAGCCAAAATAAGCAACAGCAGCTAGGAAATTAAAAGCATTAAAATGCTTTTACACTTGACTTTTGGAAATCTGAAAGCTACGAATGTAAAACGTCCGTGCAAATTCGTCCACTTAACCACTTAGGTCACTTAATTTTTAAGCAATATCAAAAGAACTATTATATAGCATGTATAGTTACAAACTTGCTTACAGGTGGTGAGTTTTGAAATTTAACCTAATTTAACGTGGAGTATTGCATCCCATATTAATTGAAATATCCGAACTAAATCATAACTTTAGTTTTCAAACAAGAAATGAGCGAAGATGGAAAATGAACATACATTTTTCTACCTTCCCTCTGAACAAGATGCCTAAACATCCTGAAACCATAATGAATGTAAGAAATGCACCTTTTCAATGCACCCTGTCACATATATACATGTGTATGACTGTCACACGTTCAAGTTGCTGGACATTTTCCCACACATTGTTCATAACGTAAGCTATCAAGTTGTGGAAAATTGTTAAAATTTGTACAAGAATTGTATGGACATATCGAAGGAGGTCTAAATGTGGTTTCATGGCCGGCAAGTTTCATGCAACAGAAGTGGCAGAAGGCGACGTGATCAGGATAGAGGTGTCCACATCATGAAAACCCACCTTCAAGGTTGAGTGGATTCAGAATTATTCTGAACATGGTCATTCGTGGGTGTGACAAATTTATGTTGACAAACCTCGAAGATTTTCATGTAATTTTTAGTCATAGATGCCACTCATATGAAATATCCCGCATTGGATCTGCAGATGTTTTGACAAATATATCCAGTGTCCATCCTCAAGTGATGAAAGTGGAACTAAAATCGGTGACGAAATATGATTAATATATGTTTTGACTGCGGGCATTATTTGTTATACTGAAAAATCGTGGGAAGATGGTATGAACAATATATCGGGTTGCGTCCATCAAAATTGAAATAACCAGATATTAGCAGATAAGACAAAAATAAACATAACTAGAAAATATGGTTTATAACAACAGACGAACCATTCGATTTCGATAGTTTTGTGAATGGAACAAGATTCCCAACCCTAGGTATAGTATCACGTCATTCACAAATTCATTCGAAGGATATTATTCATGACCTCGATTTCATAATGGTATTCGAGCCAAGGAATGAATTGTGATTTGGGCGTTTTCAAAAATGTAGGTGGCAGTAGTAACATTGTATATTGGCTATATTTGAACTCATGCATAGCCATTATCTTTTTTGTTGCTATTTTTGTTCAAATATAAAATGTCAGTTTGACAAAAACACTGGCATCATGACAACTGGCAAACGATATCATAAGGACATCTTGAAGGACAGAACTGGCCAGTTGTTGATGCAAATTGGGAAAAAATAAATTCCAGACTCACATTGGCTTTTTATGTTCACTGAAATATACAATGTGCACCATAGAGGCCCTGAGATAATATTATATGCTTCCTGAAATGAAATGCCTGTCGCATTGCGCAGTTCATCCCAGGAGCAAACCAGGTTAGTTTGTGCAGTGGGGCTATATGTTCCAGGTGTTTGTAAGTTTCCATTATCTACGATTTTGTCTCATAGACCACTTTAATCCTGGTGGCTGAGGGGGCGGGTGTTGTTTGATGTCCACAGAGATTGTAGTTAGTCATTTCGTTTTTGCTCTCATTCATAAATTCATGTCCGCGGAGTGAAACCTCTCTATTCTAAACCCTGACATAACTTATAACAATGGGGTACCTGCGCCAATGGCAAATTCATTCAGTCATTCAGTAAACACCCACTTGCAGTTCCTGCCCAGAATGTTGACAATGTATGTCGCCTTACTGGTCAGCACCGAACACCTAATTTTAGTCATGCATACGTTAACTGTGTAAATTGGAATATCTTTATGTGGCAAGGTGGGTCTGTATACAGAAGACAAGCAATTTCGATAATGTACCCCGATGGATAACGTTTTAAACGCAAGCGATGTTTCGAGACACCTGAAAAAATATATTGTCTTACGATATTATGACATCCTGCATAAATCGATAGCATATATTGTGCCGTTATCTTGAAAATAGTTCCTTTTTTTCTTGGTATCATTTTCTTCTTCTTTTTTATTGCATCGTCTGTCAGGTTGTGAAGGTTTCTTGGATTATTCACTATGGCTAACTATGGTCAATATTCATTTTGAGAAGACATTGAAAAAAAGAACTTCATTAGTGGAGACCATTAATCGTCCCGACTCTAGAGATGTCTCATTTTCTGCTTCTTAAAAGGAATTCCCCGTCGAATTTTATTAGTTACGTCATTGACCAGACAACGACCTTCATTCCAGAAGCCAATCACGTTTGTTTGTGCAGTGGTAGTAAAGCTGTGGTTTCCGGGCAGGCGTGGAATAGAATAAGTGCGAGTTCCCCGCGTCTAGTTGATACTGCACAATGTGACAATGGCATAAACGAAAGGTACGGGCATTATTACAAAATTGATCATTGTATGCGCATACTTGACTGGTGCTACACACACCGTTAAGTACAAAAGCCGAAAACCAAGTTTTCAGCCAGTAGACGCGATGGATTCATATAGTCGAAAATCAATGTGTGTTACGAAGTGTGGAGAATGTCCTACATGCAGTATGGCGAGGTTTGAATTAGTACAATGTACTACTTTATTGTCACGGCTTGGTATAATTCACGGTTCGGAATAGTTCAACTGGATTGCGTATATAAAGGGCCTTAAGTACTCATGTACTTGTAAAATGTTCATTCCCTGGGGTTTGTTTCGGATTTCTAAATTATTTTCATACGTTATTCAATCAGGTTTACCGTAAAAGCATTTACATTACACACGCTGCCTGCCCCTGATCGATTGGATGAACTATTTGGTCGGGCTATATTTCTAATTCAAAATGTTACGTATGCTATTGTAATCATCAAGATCTGGTTGCATTTGTGGAAATATGTTGATGCTTACATTATATGTGATGATATAGAGCATCATATCCATAATGTACGCTCTGGTGACACTGCATTGAAGGTTAGACGTGTATGATGTGAACGAATTGCTCACATTTGCGCTATACTAAAGTTCATCTGTCAGTGAAACACGCTTTTTGGCCGTAGTTTTGTTTTAGATAATCGAATCAACTTGAAATTTTGTGTGTCTTTATTGGGTATCATGCCGTAATTTTTCATCGAATTTCAGAGTTTTATCTCAAAAATTGAAAAAGTTAGTAATCTACCCCAATGTTAAATTTCAGCCCCACAATGGAATTTCAGGGTCTGCACACAAAAACGACTTTCATTTGATGTTTGAGTTATATACTGATTCAAAATAAACATGTTTACTTAATATACACTGCGACTATGCTTTTCGACTTCAAATCAAAGCAATAAATCCATTCTGTAAGGCATAAACATCATAAAAGCCCTGAACTTGTTGGAATTTGTTTGATCCCATTTTGGACTGAAATTTAACATTGAGGTAGATTGGCAACTTTTTCATTTCTTGAGATAAAATTCTGAAACTCGGTGAAAAATTACGGCATGATACCCAATTAAGACACAAAATTTCAAGTTGATTCGATTATCCAGAACAAAATTATCGCCAAAAAGCGTGTTTCACTGACAGATGAACTTTAGTTTAGTATAGACAAGCAGCAGTGCGTAACTTGATTACAGTGTGGCGCAACGGGATATTCGAGTCTGAATTTCTTGAGTCATATGTCTAACTGCGAAGATATAGTCAATAGCTAAAAAATGATCAGCAATACGTTCACATCCATGAACGATATCTATGTGGAACTGTCCTCAAGCAATAAACATGCCATCACATGTGTCTCGACCACGGGAACTCCTGGAGTAGTCAGATGTATTTATGAACCTATTACCACAAATAAATCTAGATTTTGATGATATCAACAATAAATCTACAATACATGTCAAGAAAAAGTCAAAGTATTCGCCATATTTTGCGGTTCTTTGACATCTCATACAAACTAACGGGTTTGAGGAATTGCTTCGATCTTTTTAGGGAAACTACGCTGTCGTAACATCATGAACATAGCAGTACCGGAGTAGCCTAGCCCCAGCATGCAGATGGCTCTCCATCCTAGTTATCTAGGTTAGACCGCGCAACTGCAACTTTTCCCAATGTAAACGCTCATTGAATACAATGACAAACATCGACATACATTGTTGTGGATTGCAGTTACACAGTAGGAACAATTACATTTTACACAAAGTTTTTTGCCTGATGTCGCCAATATGTTTTCAATTCCAAAAAGTTGGTGAAATGTTGGTATAACATTTATTGCAAGCAGACTAGCTGTATTTTTATATAAATATCTGTTATTCAGACAACAATTGATCAGTTTCACACTGAAACTACAAACCGATTATGTCACTTTTCTGCCGAGCAAAATGCACAAATGAAAATCCTGATGTCGCGCAGACAAAAAAGTTATGCCAATCTTAGAACATTTTGTTATTTGTTGATGTTTTATAATATTGCCAAGAACCACAGTAATACCTCTAGTAATATGATATATTGCACGGTATATTAACGGTCTCTCCTGCGACAATGGATGAAGAAAATACATAATTTTTGCCAATGAATAGCAAGAATATAACATAGCAATTGTGAAATTATGCAGCAAAATGGCTATATACTGGACTTTTGGAAATCTGAAAGCTACGAATGTAAATCGTCCGTGCATCTCCATCGGCTTCTAGGTCATTGAGTCATATTCATCCACTAATTTGAAACAATATCAAAGCAACACTTTAAAATTACAAACTGAATCACACACTGGCGTTGGTGAGTTGTTGAAACTCAATTATTGCATAAGAAGTGATGTTCATGCTTAAGAATTGCAGCCATTTGAAAATGTATCCCATGTTTGCTATTCAGGTTTGATGTATGGTTTATACTCACACAGACATCTAGACATGTATAGCTGTTATATATGCAAAGTATCAAACCCTATAATAACGGATACATGTATTTACATTATTCATCAATATTATTAATCATCACACAGGAAACGGTTGACAAGCTAAAATATATTTTTGGTCTTTCCTGCTGACAGGATGCCTAAACATTCTGGTACCATAGTGAGAGTAATACATGCACATTCGTATACACTGTTTCGCCCTGTCACATCAATATACGTACACCCGTGTGCTGTGGTGAAACTGAACAGACAGCAGCAAACACTACAATAAATATCAACTATGTGTATAATGCATCACATTCTTCCCATTATGTGAGTCCATATTTGTTTATAGAATCGTATGCGTAATTTGTGTAAACTGTATTCAAGGTTTCCCAAAACTGGATCGTTGAATCCTAATGGGCGCAATACATGCCTTAACTTCTGCATTCCATATGGAACAAATTTATGTGCTATTTCACACCATGAGAAATTTCACATGCAGTGAGTCGACAATGTGTCGGTATATTCACTGTTTTCATATTATCAAAATGTGAAAAATATATTGTCTATCATGGTACCCAGTCCCTTTAAAGCTGTAAGTATGCTATATAAGGATATACCGTACAATCCCTTCGAGCTTTTGAGACATCCCCTGAACCTCTCGTGCTGACTGGTGACGTAAGTAGGTGCCTTTGGCCTAGGCCGACCAGGGGGATTTTCGGCCGTATAAAAGGAGGGGCGAGCAGCCTACAGTGTGGCATAATCAATAGACCACGGAGGTATACACATCGTCCTCGATGTCCGTATGTAATGCATTTTATTACCCTCGCCCCGATAGGGGCAGAGGGTAATGTAATTGGGTCTGTCCGTTTGTATGTCTGTTTGTTTGTCTGTCTGTCTGTCCGCGCGCATAACTCGAAAACAAATGGTCCGATCTACTTGAAATTCATAGGAATGAAGCAGTATTACCGTGGCTCGGTCCTCCTCATTTTTTGTCAGAATCGAATAAAAAGTGTTGCCATGGCAACGAAAAATGTGAAAATCACATATTTGGCTATAACTCTAGTTCTAATCAGTATTAATTTTTCAAACTAATTTTGTAGTTTTCTCTGGCCAATTCCCGATCCTATGGTGTACGAACGATGGTCGTACGACGAAAAGTCTCCATTATCGCCCAATGTCGAAAAATTGGGGGTCACGATTTCGGTTATTTTTGGCCAGCGACGTTTCAGTGCAAATTTCTGTGCTCATAACTTAAAGGCAAAAAGTCCGATCGATTTGAAATTTATAGGGCTGGAGTGCTATGATAGTGGCTCAATCCATTTCAAATTTTGCCAAAATCGGGTGAAAACGGTTGCCATGGCAACGGAAAAAATAAAATCACATAATTGGCTCTAACTCCGGTTCTACTTGATATTAATTTTTCCAACTATTTTTGTATTTTTCTTTGGCCAATTCCCGATCGTGTGGTCTACGATTGATGGTCGTACGACGAAAAGTCTCCATTATCGCCCAATGTCGAAAAACTGGGGGTCACGATTTCGGTTATTTTTGGCCAGCGACGTTTCAGTGCAAATGTCTGCGCTCATAACTCAAAAGCAAACGGTCCGATCGATTTGAAATTCATAAGGCTGGAGTGCTATGGTAGTGGCTCAGTCCCTTTCAAATTTTGCCAAAATCGGGTGAAAACGGTTGCCATGGAAACGGAAAAAAGAAAATCACATAATTGGCTATAACTCCGGTTCTAATCAATATCACATTTTCAACCTATTTTTGTATTTTTTTTTTGGCCAATTCCCAATCGTATGGCGTACAACTGATGGTCTTAAGACAAAAACTCTCAATTATCGCCTCAGGTCGAAAATTTGGGGTCACGATTCTATGACTTGTGAGTGTTCTGAGATTCGAGACCATATTGTGAAGCCAGTTATCAATCTATTTAAACCGTTTTCGTTCATAAAATGTGCCTTGATAATATAAACATTACGGTGAAATTTTACAGTTTAATATTGAACTATGAGGCCAAGGTCACAGAAGAGGTCAAAATCGAAAAGTTGCAATAACTCCGTTTATATACATGATTAATTTTCCCTAATATTTTTGTATTTTTCTGTGATCAATTCTCCATCATTTGCTATATAACCAATGGTCGTACGATCAAAATTCCCCATTATCGCCCAAGGTCGAGAATGTAAGGGTCATCAGCTGAAATTACCGATTCATAATATTACAAGTAGTAATAATTCAGAAACCACTGAAGATATTCAATAGAATATTTTACGCAATATAAATCTGGGTGAGTCTGCAAAGTTTGGAAAGTTAGTGTCAAGAATTCATTCTGTGGTCGAGAATGTGGTCAAAATAGAGAAATCGCAGGAACTCTACTTTTATCAATGATCAATTCTCCCATGATTTTTCTATGGCTAATTACCGACCATTTGATATATGACCAATTGTCGTATGACCATCATCCCTGATTATCGCCCACATTGAAAATACAAAGGTTATTAGCTTTAATTTTAGTGACTAAATCTGAAGGGCGAGGGTCTGCAATCTCTGATTGTCTCGTTATGTGTATATATTTCAGCGTGTATAGCATATTGGTTGAATGTAGGGTGTAAAAAGATTGGTAACAACTCTGACGGAATAATTTGTAATCCTATAATATTGATAGCGTCACCCTTGATAGTCTGTCCAATTGACCTTACGACGGTCATGGTTGGACACCTTTTCTGTGAAGCGTACACCTCCGACAAATATTGCCCAACAATAGTAATCCCCTCGGACAAACAACTCAAAGCATACACCGTCGTAAGGTCAATTGTACATGTACATGCTATATTACATGTATCCACTTATTGGAATGTACTCTAGGTTAGTCATATAGCATACAATGACTGAGCACTGCTCAACAACATATGAGTACAAAATTTGCCAGGTCACACTAGCTGGGTCACACAGCCTGTTTGTATGTTGTGTACAAACATGTATGATAACTATACTGTAGATGTGGCTACATTACCGGAGGATATCTTTGGACGTGAATTACTGGGAACCATACAAATTCGTCACACCAATAGATAATATATGCATTACGGCTAAGGGAAATATGTAGCCCTAATTATATGAGGAATTGTGTGCACGTATCGATATTATGCAATTATACTTTGCAGTTTGTGTGTTCCCTGAAATCTGTTCTGTGGGGAACATGTCAAATGATATCGACGCATACTGCAGGAATGGCTTTATACCACTTCGCCGTTACAGCCGACTGCCTCTGGCCTCTGTCGTGGGCAGCCTGACTCGCGCCAGTGCATATACCCGCCCACATGCAAAGCAAAACAAACAACGCGTGGTTCTGTGGTTTTACGTTCGGTTTTTCCGTCGGGGAAGATCGTGGTCGTTATCATAATATTTTTTTTACATGATCGTTTATCTATTTATAACATACTTACAGCTTTAATGGCTCTCGAGATATCGCCTTTTCAGCTTTCTGAAAGAAATGGTCCACCGCATATATCAGTCATTGTCCAGACAACATCCATTTTAAAAGCAGACCACGTTTGTTTGTGTGGTGGTAGTAAAGCTGTAGTTTCCGGCGTGGTTTAGAACAAGTGCTAAACCAAGGCAAATAATATTATCTTCTCTCCGGGACGAAGACGAAATGCCTCCATGTTAAAAATGAACAGTATTTCCGACCGAAAAATATCCACCCATCCTTCGCCTTCAAGCATGAGAACTCAGGCGTCACGTCAGAGTTACCCACTGTCAGCACATGCGCACTGAAATGTACTTCATCAACGGTGCACAAAGACTATGATAGTCACAAGGCTCGACTAAACCCAACATTCTGAATGGAATGCTTTTCCATGGAGTGAACTAAGCGTGTATAAGTAGTGATTTTTGTTGTTACAAATTTAATTTCGTTTAACTATGCTTTGTTTCACTCCATATAAATGCATATACACTAAACATTACCAACTGCCATAAACGATAAAATAGGAAGTGAATGGGACATACTCTCTTTATTTCATCATTACAAGAATGTAATCATTAGAAATGTTATCATTATCAATCTCCAGTCACCTATGATCTTCATCAGTTCACCTGGTAGTCCCAGCTGGAGCATGTATGATGCTGTTTCCGCCTGGATGAGTACGAGTGACCACTCTAACTGGGACCCATCCCAAACGGCTTATAATGTTCTTCATATCTTTGATGAATCTGCAACACAATACATGTAAGGGTTTCCCACCCACTGGTCGGGTATGTAAACCCAGAATCGGATCCCTGCTAGAGGACATGCCCTAAGCGTATTCTTCAAAGCAGTCAATTGACATAGGGGGTGGTTGGGAATACACGGTATAATGTTAAGAAAATTTATATGTGTTATATTATGATGTTGAGAAAAGTTCGCTTTTTGAACTGGATTGTTTTTAGTTGACTTCACAACCAAAGACCTGACCATACAAACGTACCGATTTAATTTCGTTTGAAGGATGTTTTGTTAAATAGCGCTGTGAATCGGAAGTGTGATCGGTGATAAATTCCACTGAAATATTTGTGAATAAACTGTCGCCGGGGATGAACCAACTATCGCCCAATTTCTGACAAATAATTGTGGAAAAAGTACAAAACAGGTCTACATGTGCCAAAATTCGTTAGAATAACAGGCCGTCTGACGGTAATTTCGCTTTGTTCGAAGTTTTTCGGTTTTTTTCTCACTGTCTCTCCGAATCTTGAATATGCTGTGGAATTGGACAATTTTTATCTTTTACAACAATCTTTGTATATCTTAGCATGTATGGATACCGCACTATTAAAGACATCATTTATATACTTAAAATCACCATGTTAAATGTACCCCCACCCCATATTTAAAGATAGGAAGGCGTCAGGTGCTTATCCCCAGTGTGAATAAATTCATTGTAATTTCTCATCGATCAGTACTTCCATTCACAGCCTTATAACATTATTTTTCACACTGACTATTCTTATGTGATGAACCAGTGACTGCAATCAGCAAATGTGGTGTCCGATAAGACATGACTGTGGAGTCTGTTTTCCAAGCAACGATTTCGTTTTGTTTTAATAATAGGTGATATAAATTCCGCCCAATCGTTTCAGTTCGTATACATGTACATTTACTTTACTACGGTTTTGTTAGTTATGATGGTCTGTTATTCATAGCTGATATTTTAAAAGCTGGAAGGAAAGGTTTGTTCCATGCTATCATATATTCCACTATTTTTCACTGACTGTTGTGCGGTGAATTGGTGATTGCAGTAACCAAGTGTAGCTTATATAGTGTAGAGAATATTATATTCAGATTTCATACAACCTTGGCCTACCAATACTGCAAAATGCTGCTATAGTCAACAGCGTCTTACCTTGGGTCATTAGCCTAAAAATAGTTGCTCTCTACTTGGTATCCTATTGCGTCACGTTTTTGCGTGAGAATGTTATTGGATGAACATTCTTCTGGGGTTTTTTTGCTGTTGTGGGGACACTTTCGAGCGGTTGTAGAGGACTCCTTGGTACAATACACGTAAGATTAATTTTCCAGGAACAGTCAAATCATCCAAGGTAATTGTCTGTGTCTAAGATTTCTAATTTACTACAATTCGTGGAAATAATATGTTCCAGTATATAATACTTATATTGTATATTATGGTCTTCTTGCCGATGCTACGCAGCCATATTTGCAACAGCGGATAATGTCCTTATTGTTTGCCTTATATTTCCAACATATTTGTCTGAGCAGTATATATACTATCTAATTTCCTTACACTCCATCGCATTATATCAAATGTATTACAGGATATTTCAAATCTATTGCAAGATAATAGTATTCATTTCGGTCATGATAGTTTGAATGCAAACCTGCATCTGATACTATGTCTAGAAAGATTTTATACATATCATTCGATCATGCAATATTTTCAGTTGTCTTTCATTAATGAGACACGGTCCTTCACTAAATATATGTTATCTTGTCGAAGATCATGATGAAAATGGCAAGCATGATTATGCTGCTGAAGTGAGCAGCACGTGTAGGTTGTAGTCACGATAACACGAATAACTATTTTACATGGCAGAAATGTGTGCATCAACCTATTGCCAGTACCAGAAGATTTTGAAGATACGCATAAAAAATACAGCGTTTTTGGAATGGCCACAAAGCCCGGACAACTATTTTATCCAAAGACACACTGGCGTCATCAGGGGCAGACAGTGTATTTGTTTCCACTGCACACGTAATGGAATTAGTATAAAAGTGAGTATAAAAATGAACCCACGAAGTAGGTGTATGACAACTACATAGTTTACATGTACTTCACAAGACACAAACGTACCGAGTTGATGGTGTCCTCATAACGAATTTAAGGTCCACCAGCAGCACGTATGTTGGGAGTCATGAATGCACGACTGACTGTTGTAAATGTAACGACAGAAACATTGTTAATACAAACGCTGTCGAAGTTTATGCTTTCATGATTGATGTGTCTTAGTCCACGGTTCTATTGTTTTTTGCAGTGGATTATTTTTCAGAATCTACTGGGAGACGGATCCCGGTAGAATATTGCAGTAGAATATTCTTTCCAATAATCTACTGCAATATTATCTACTGCGTGTAAAACAACAACCGCCAGTGTACAAACTGCATCTGATCAAACAAGAGGCGTTTGTTTGCGTATTAGCGAGTCGTTTTCATCATTGCCGAAATCTAATTCGTTTGATGCCAAGGATCCTTGGTCGAGGCCAATATAATGTAGATGAGAAGGTGAACAATAAATGTGGTGTTACTGTTGAGTCCCAATTCTAAAGCACCAAGACACTTAAAGGTGGTAGCACAAGCAGTGGGCATGGTCGGGAATCTAAAACCATATTTGTATTCACGATCCATTCATAATCCGTGATTGATATATATTCATCATTATCATGCAAACCATTCATTAGATACAGGCATCAGTTAGCAAAATTTGGTAAATACCGTGTTGTACATCGTTGAGAATTACGAGAACAGCAAGTGGACATGTACTTCTATTCTCATGATATAATAATGGTGACAAAGTTCATCACAAATTCAGACAGTGTCGCCCTCTGTTTCCTAACACTGTTGAAGTGTGACGGTATAGTTGTACACGCAGATTAGTACTCGCAGGTGCATATGCCGGCGGAGTTTTGTTTGAGTTGAGGGGGAACCGAGAACTAAGTCAGATAATCGTTTCAGTGTCGCGCCTCTGGAAAATAATAGACTCGCCTTCGGCTCGTCGATTATTTTCCAGAGTCGCTCCACTTCACCGATTATCCTATACATAATCAATTTACAGCTACCTTGTCAAGGGATGGCTCTTAGGCCGCCTATTTCCGATGATCGTATTATTCCTATAATTCCGATGCGAATATTAGGCTTGGTTGATCTTGGGGGCTTACTTGTAAAATTTTTGCTTTTTTTTATGCAATTTCGAATCCATTGTTCATTATCAATATAAAATCCATGTACAAAAATATATACACTATAACACATAATATGGCATGTATTGGTCTCAGTTGATATTTTGTACATGGATAAAACTGCATGTATTGATTCTGTGCTGATATAATATCTACACTTTCCATTGTCCAATGGTGCAATGTGTGTACACATCTGACCCACAAGATGTTTTAAACGAAAAGCGATCTAATAACGTTCATATAAATAGACATTATGAATATGTGAAATATCCTTAATATAATGGTTATTTTACAATAACAGAGTATGTGCCATTGACAAGTGACGACATTGACAAGTGACGATTCCGGGGTTGATCTCCACAGCTACCAGTAAATCTACTTGTCGAGAAACAAGTAATTATGGAACGGAACAAAAAACTAAACCAAATCTTGGCATCATGGTCCACATGGAGCAAATTGAATCCATCACATTTGTAACCTATCACATGAACACTAGGTAATTGCATTGATATCAATGGGCTATTGCTTCTTTGTTCTGGTGCTGATTGATTGTTTGATTGCTTGCGTTAAGTAGCAAATGTAAATAAGTTTCAGTGATGGAACATACATAAGTTTCTTTAGCACAGCCTCTGAAATATGCTTCAATAGTTGGGATTTGATCTGCAACAGGAGTGACTGCAATCTCTGATCGTCTTCTTACCTCTCAAGCCTGGTTCAAATAATAATTATAGGTTCATCCGAACGTTGATTGATATCCCGAAAAACAGTGGCAAAAAGAAATTCGGACTCATCATCACTGTGCTCTAATGAAACAATCTTCAACCTACTCCTTGTTCAATTGTTCAACGTACCTAAATGTTGAACAAGACTGTTCGTGGGAAACTTCATCATTGTAAATTTAACTTTTACACTATTTCCGAGCTTGTTTAACATGGTGACTTTGTTAAACAAAGTGGTCAGCTCGTCTCTGTAATGCTGCGTAATGAACTGAATGCATTTTACCAAGACTTATAACTGTCTTCAAAAAATGCATGACAATGATCACGATATAGTATACCAAAAATATGACATGACTTGTTTTACGTTACGGGCACCACATGTGTGATCAGGGAATTCTCACTCTGCGGAACACTTGAATTCACCTCCTCATGGTAATATATGATTTTGATGGCTCTGAACAGCTTTTACGTGGTATTGGTTGAATGTTTATATACAATATTTAGTTTATAGTTCCTCGTGTGTTATTCAAGGTCAAAAGTACCTGTACTGTGCCAGTTTCATGGGAAGGATCATTGCCCTTGGCAATGCCCGAGGTGATAAGCTCACCACTTTACAACTAGTGTGATCACGCCGTACTGCGTATTGTGTGGGTAGACGTACTTAGTTTATTGCAAGTTGCACATAGAGGCGTGATAATAGAAGGACGACTGTCACAGTCGCATAATAGACCATGTCAAAGCATTTCAGATCAGTGTTTAGTAAATCGTCGAAATGGATGCCACAATCGAAATGAACATACAAAACGCAAATATTCTGATAATCTTTATCTTGACATCAAATAGTTTCGAATGTTCAATTTCAATGCCATGTCTTAGGTGTGATTCGGTCACCATAGACAAAAAACATCGTGGATATGTCTCAGGTCTGTATAATGGGCGCAAATATATGTGTACACCTTTTGACCACATTGAGTTTGACGTTGAATTTAGATCTGCTAGAGCTCAGGTTCGTGTTGTTACTGATAGCACTGTCATGCTTACAAGGGAATGTTTGAGCTGGCCTTTGGAGGCAGAACACTTGAAGGGTTGTATTGTGATTATATCGATTTTTATATGATGCATCTTTTGGTGATATTTGAACTTGGCATCATATGACCTTGAATGCTCAAATGCAAAACTGTCATTGAAATTCAGAACCAGAAAACTTTGGCATAGTTTCAAGTGGTCTCAAGATCATCTCTGCGTAGATAATAATGTGTAAACCGGCGATCAGACAAGAACAGAATGTTCAGACTAAATATATAGTGTCCTTAGTTCTACGTTTGTGTATGAACTCTATTCAAAGATCCCCATCATGCACATAAGCATTCATATCTGAATTCCACCTACATGATATATATGTAGATTTAGGGAAAAGCAAGCAATAGCAAACACTGCTTTCATATCTGAATTAGATGTTAATGCTGACACATTGTTCTTGGGCCAACGCCCCAATGACGTGTTGGAGATGTTTAATATTGTACAAAGCAACACTGAAACATTCTAGGCTTTAAGAAAGGCGTGTTTCAGGGAACCCGAGCCTACCTACGAAAGTTGGCGATTTCTTTATCCGATAACGAAATGTCAGTTTATGACTGCCCGCACTTCCTCTAACGCTAGTGAATGATCGACAAGAGAAATCAGAGCGACCAGAGACCCCGTTCAGTGTTCTCGACAACAACAATCATGGCGGCCCCGTCGGTCATCGTTTGCTTGTCGATTTCAGAGTGTTTCAAGCAATGACAGATATTTTTAAAAACGGACAAATGATTTAAAACGGACAAGGTATTGTGACTTCAACAAAAACATTAAACGATGCAGTTACATTTGTGTTAGCGCTGTTGATCAGCTGCATTGTTTGTGCGAAGGGAGTAACAAGAGCCAGCGAGGCGATCTCGTGCGACGAATGCTAACGATGGACTCACATCACGTGTTGTGGGCTGACCACAGAGTGCTACTACAACCTTCCTTCGTACTTTTCACTTTTACCTGCATCGAATGTGACCAACAACCGATTAATTTTATTGAGCCTGACATCTATTGTGACCATGATGATCTGGCAACAAGAAATGAATGAATGAATAAAGTTTATTTAACATCGCATGTAATCAATTATGTACAAATTTGTATATAATACAAGCTCACGAGCTTCTGTGCGATGATTAGATAAAAACAAGTTTCACACATATCATGCATATTGTGAGATACAACATACATACATACATATAATGAACAATTTGCATAAAACAGACAGTTGATGGTGGTTATTAAAAATACATAGATCTTATTTCTGACACATCCATTCTTTTAATCCAGATATTCATATTTCTCTTGAATTGTGACAAAGATGTAGTAAATTATCCGAAAAATCTAACATGTTCCAAAGTTTGCTTGCAATAAATTCAAGTGAATGATAACCGTATCTCTTAGTGTTATATTTTGGCAGATTATAGGTACTTTGATCACGAAGATTGTATGGGGAAACATTTTCCTCCAGTAAAGTACGCAAATAAGAGGGGGACAAAAAATTGCGGATTTTAAAAACTTCAATAGACAATTGCATTATACACCTTTTATAGACATCTAACAAATTATCCTTGAGTAGTAGATCCTCGTATGTAGAATTACGATCTTGATAAACTAGTCTGAGTGCTCTTTTGTTCAACTTATCTAGCCGCTCTAGATTGGATTTGCTGGAGAACATCCATACATTTGAACAGTAGTTAAGATTAGAGACAATGAAAGCATTGTATATCGATTTCCTACTTTTGACATCTAGAAAATTTTTAATCCTTGACAGGGCATTGATTTGTTTATATAATAGCTGTTTTTGAACAGATATTGTCAGTATGGATATTGAAGTTTAGATCCCGATCCAGTACCACACTTAGGATATTCACTGTTTTATTTCCCGTCAGTGTACAGTTTCCGATAGACATGTCATATTCCGATGATATAATATCTTTTCCAAGTCAAAGTCCGAAGGCAGAGGCAAACGGGGGGCCACAACGTGAAGATCTTCCAAATCAACCTTCAAAAGTGAGTGCCAGTGTTAAAGGCCTGAACTTTATCCACTTTAAACGTACGAAGTGCTTGGCCGAAGATCGATCAACTTCGGTTGTTTGTCTGAAACCTGGTATGACAAATCAATCACTGAAGGGGAAATAGCAATCGAGGGCTACGACTGTGTCCGACATGACCGCAACAGACACGGTGGTGGAGTCTGTATGTATATCCGGGGGACCTGACCTACAACATTCGACATGACTTATAACGTGATGACCTCGAAGCGGTGTGGATCGAGATTCTGCTACCAGTGAGCAAGCCCATTTTCGTTGGTACTATATATCGACCACCAGTGCAGTCGCACTTCTACAACACTCTCGAAGAATGCTGCGCAAGCACAAGCTCGTTAGTGGAGCAAAAGACAATCCTAATGGGGGACTTCAACACAAACGTTGTAAACAAAAATCCTGACAATGCTTCACTGATGTTGTTAAATTAGTTTTGTCGTTCATTTGATTGTAAACAGTTGATCAAGGATCATACTGGAGTGATAATAGCAAAACATTAATAGATCAGATACTCGTGTCTGACCCAGATAAAATAAGTCATAGTGATTGGTATATGTGATCATCATGCACTTTTCTGTACTCGCAAAGTCAATCGTCTTGAACATAACTGCCATAACACTGTCAAATTTAGGTCGTTAAAACATTATAACGAGCTGGAGTTCCAGAACAGATTGTCTGATGTAAGCTGGGCTCCGGTACTACATTTTATTGATGTTAATGTGGCGTGGAATAACTTCAAAACCATGTTCATGGTCATATTGACCAGAGATATTGAAACCATGGTCATATTGAAACAAAGTTCGGAAAGTGGCTCTCTGACATTATTATCGTTACCACTAATGGGATGACATGTTGAAATCATTGAAGTTGTCTCACAGCAGCCTCGTCCGGGTCGCTTTTTTTTTTATCCAAACCAGACCCTCGTATCAGCCGCATCACTCCTGAAATTTCAGAAGCGTAGGAACGAATAACCGCCGATCAAAACATTGTATGTTTGTGCTTCTGCACAAGAAAGTTCTTAGAAATGACACATAGTAGATGTTATCTGTATCGACTGTGCCACATAAATGTAGGTATTTCCCATTGTTTTGTCGTTTGCACAGATTATCTGCGAAGTATTAAGTAGCAGATGCCTGGGTTTGTTTTGTTTACAATTTGTTTTGAATGTAGCGTGCACGAGGCGATATGAACTACTTTTCAGTGCTATCCCAGAATCCTGTGGGGGTGATACGAGCGTTTGGTTTTGCTAGAAAAACCGAGTGAGCACGAGCGTGGTCTCACAGTGATGACGAAAATTGTATGAACGGGTAAGAAATAAGGTGCAAAAGCTTGTCGATCAAGTCAAACGGTCTTATTACAAAAATCAAATTGATGAACATAAACAGTGTTCCAAGAAATTGTGGCAAACCTTGAAAAGTCTTGGGTCTGGCGAAGGATCCTATGCCAAATCTAAAAATATTAGTATCTTAATAAACGACAACCTGACATTTTAGGTGGACAAGGTAGCTGACCAATTCAATAGGTATTTCACTAGTGTGGCTAGCATTCTACTTGACAAACTACCAAATCCATATACTTTGGGTGGGTTGGGTGGGAGGTTGGGGGGTATAGGGGTTTGCTTTATGATCTGATGCTTCTATTTTTTGTTGTATGGGTTATCTCATATCCACGACATTTTCCTGGCCGTCCATAAAACATATTTTCATGTGTGGATACTACAGATCTCTATGATCTTTGAGGTAATCCTCAAATTATGTGCATATAAATGTTTTGTTACAACCATTATCTCCGTTGTACATAATTTGGAATAAACTATCTATCTAAAAAAAATACATCAAGTCCATCAGATCCGACTTAGGCAAACCATTCAGAATACTAGTACGACGAGCAATCTGTCATCAACGTTGATGGTACTGCCCTGGTTTCTGGAGTATTCAATACCTGAATAGAGTACAGTTCAGGTCACAACTGTACAGTACTGTTCAGTTCTAAACTGAACGAAACATCCTTAAGGCTCCTGAGATGTCTCCATTTTTCATTCCTCAAATTATCAATTAGCTGCACGCCGAAAACAACACAGGTGTCTTCAAGGAGAGAGGGTATTACAATGTTGGTCTTTCTTGTATGCACTTGATAGGAACAAAATACAAATGTCCAACAATAGATCCCAACAATTTATAAATAAGTGTATGACAAGTACGTATGCACCTATTCATTGAATCCAAACGATTACTATATCCCAGGGTTTACTTTCTGATATTCCCATGCACAGAGTTATCGGCCCTCAGCAGCTACATCCGATCAGTAGTATGAGTGCGAGTCATAGCCATCCAGATTTCAATGATAGTAATAGCAACCTAAAAATACAACGTTTTTGGAAAGAAAATAATACCGACTAAATTAGAAATCATCAGGAGAGCGAAAGGTGTTATCAGGAGAGCGAAAGTACTGATTGGATTGGAAGTTCCTTTGAATTTATTTGCACTGGGGTTAAGTACATGACGCCTTCCGTCATTTTTCATGGGTGAAATTTAGAGTGATTGTAAACGAATAAAATAAGCCTTTCACATATTGTGGTGTGCATACACGATGCAGATATACAACTATAACTATTGCCCTAGGTGTGATGCACTAGGTGTTACCAACCAAGTTGATCTCAAAACCACTTCGACCATCTCAAAAGGAGGCTTTACAATCATATTTTTACAACAAAGATTGCCTTGTCATGATGCTGGCAGGGGATGGAAAGTTCATTTATCAACCATGAACATTTATATGGACAGTAAAGTTTGGGGGATCCCGTGAAACTATACTTAGCTCAATGAGTGCTTTGATGAAAGACGACGTGAAATATTTAAGAGAAAAGTAAATGAGTAAATAACTCAATACTCACTATTTCATTACTGGTGTCATAATTGAACTACTTTTCACTGCTATCCCAAGATCCCATGCGGGTGATACGAGCGTTTACGAGCGTGCCACCGTTGTCAAATGTATCAGTCTAGCGACTGTTTGGCCACGTGATACCCTTGTATGGGGTGTAAGACAACTACAGACTGTTATCATTTGATATGGACAACTATTATCTACCGTACGGCGCTTGAGAAATTTCAGAAGAACTCGACCTAAACTTCTAAGAGAAAAGACGGACGGATGATGGTCGAATCACTATGACAATTTAAAGGTTAACGAGGCCAGGGCACTTTATCATTGTGCATGACAACCACTGACTGGTATATTTCGATACAGACTACTATGGTCAAGTTCGACTCAAAACCTCGACTGATTTTTGGTCAACACGTTGTTTAGGATCGTCGGACGTTTCTATTTGACATGAAACATATTTTGCAATCAAATTTCAGACTTCTATCTTGAAAACTTAAGAATTTAAATATCAGACTTCTATGTTGAAAACTTGAAATTTATTCTGATAAAATGTTTTTTCACAAAGAACTGTGCATTTTAAACACCTGTGCACTTTTAAATAAATGCCAAATAGTGCTAAAACTCGCAAACTTCGTGTTTGAAGTGAAATTTAGCATTGGCGTAGATTGCAAACCTTTTCAGGTCTCAAGTTAGAGATCTGAAACTTATTGAAAAGATATGTCTCTATGCCAAATGGGAAAAACCGAAAACTTCGATTTGATACAACGATCCCACAACCCAACGATAACCTACTCAAACAATTTAGAGTTCCGAAACAACCCTATGCAATAGGTATATCGTAAGCCACAACTGTTGCTTTTCACAAAAATTGTCGTTTCGACATTTCCAGGTCATTGAAGGTTAAATTCACGATCGCTATAAATGACTTAAGACGCACTGGTAACGCTTGCAGATATTCCTGAATATGTCCGACTATAAACGTGACGAAATTAACGAAATGCGACATTGATTATAACCAGAGCTCCTTAATCCATTCCAGGAATATCTTTTACAATGTTTTGAATAACTCATCGACTAACGTGCTTGGCATTTAAAATACACCCACTACTTAAATTTAGTTATAGACACAATAATGGCAACGAAATTAACCTTCCTAAAATCCTCATGACTCAGCAAACTCAAATGTTCAGTGGTTGTAACATATTGTTCGTTACCAGAATTTATATTTAATTTTTCAAAGAACAACATAATTCCCCAACAACATAACTGTTTCACATATGATGGACGTAAAGTTGGGTTGAATATCATACTTACGTAATTAATTATATTTATAATTATATTAATTATATTTATACTTAGTTGTATTATACTACCTATATATAACCAACATTTATTGTGCAAACAGGCATCCTTACATCACCTTAAATAACAATTCAGAGACAGGTTAGGGCATCGAACCGTATTTTCGGTTCTTTCGGCTCTTCGCCTCGTCATTATGATATTCCTGGGATCTGTAAAACAACAGAATGACCTGAGTAAAGGTCAATAACTGTTAAATATACAGGGGAGACTGTACTCATCAATCGGCAGGTAGTGGTAAAACCTAAGTAATAAGTTGTATCGTCACGTCAGTAATTAGGAGATTATGTCTTGTCTTTTCCAAGCCTACGGTTTGCATTATCAGTAACAACTATATTTCTCCTGTCGAATTCACCATAAATGAAATACAAATAGTTAGGGACACTACATAAATCTTGGTCTGAATATGAATTATAGAAAGAGGAGTTGTTTTCCGCTTCTCAGAAATCATAGCCATAATAGCCCAATGCAGCTCTGCGTTTCCGGTATTATAAATATTCTTTGTCATCAAAGCATGAACCATTCTCACCGGAAACATCATCATTCCGCCATGAAGCTCCACTCAGGTAAATTTGCTGCTGTTGACCCATTAGCTTTGTGCGCAGTGGTTGTGGAATCGAAATAACCTTGCCTGAAGCCATTCATGATGCCTCGTTCCGGGGACTAAGCAGTCAGGCTAGCATTAAATGATACCCAAAAAACTCGCCCGATGGCCTGCACCTTACCCTCACGCCTTTTCAGAATATATCACATGATTTTCTGATCTACATCCAAGAAAGACCCGCATTTCACACTCGTATCTCATTGCATATTTAAAGATGAATTTCATATATATAAAAATAGTATCATGTGAATTATGAAGTATTATTGGCGATCAAAACAGTTATCCTATCTCTATGTCGGAAGTGAGTTCAGATTTCACGAAACCCCACATATTTATGGTCATAGGGAGGAGAAATAAGATGTTCAATAGAGAGTGAACATTTCCTGTTCCATACGTTGTGAATTTCGATACATTCAATATGAAAAATCATGGATTTGAGTGTCTGAGCAATCAAATCGTGATGTGCTACGTACATTTTACGTATTTTCGTGGTGTACGTAATATTGTTGATTTACGGAAGCGTATTGTTATCAAGTGTGTAAAAATATTTATCTCGCAGGTACCACTTATATCTTGTACGTACGACTTATACGTCGTACGTACGACTTATTAACTCGTATGTACGAGTTAATAAGTCATGCGTACGACTTATTAACTTGTACATACGAGTTAATAGGGACCCCTAGCAATCCGTACGTGTACGGGAACGTGTACGTAAACGTCATCGACACTGACAGTATCGTATATGCAAATGCGTCATTTACGCAGAAATGCCCCTGGATATCTAGCAAATGGTGACGTCACCATGCCGTTGACGTACACGTTCCCGCACACGTACGGATTGCTAGGGGTCCCTAATAGGGACCCCTAGCAATCAGTACGTGTACGGGAACGTGTACGTCAACGACATTGTGACATCACCATTAGCTAGATATCCAGGGGTATTTCTGCGTAAATGACGCATTTGAATATGTGATATTGTCAGTGTCGTTGACGTTTACGTACACGTCCCCGTTCACGTACGGATTGCTAGGGGTCCTAATAATTAAGTCTTACGTACGTACGTACGTACGTATTAACTCGTACGTACGAGTTAGTAAGTCATACGTATGAGTTAATAAGCCATACGTACGAGTTGATAAGTCGTACATACAATAAGTCGTATGTATGAGATAAAGCGTTTTGCTATCAAGTGTGTACAAAAATGTATCTTGTACGTACGACTTTTATCTCGTATGTACGACTTATTAGCTCGTACGTACGACTTATTACTCAAATGTACGACTTAATAAGTCGTACGTATGACTTAATAAGTCGTACGTATGACTTAATAAGTCGTACATACGAGTTAATAAGTAGTATGTACGAGTTAATAAGTCAAACATACGAGTTAATAAATCGTACATACGAGATACAAATTTTTACACTGTACAATTTTCACACTGTACAATTTTTACTTGATAGCATTACGCTTCCGTATGGATTTGAGTTGCTGAGCAATCAATTCGTGATGTACGTAGATATTCCTCAAATTCATTTTATAGTAGTCTTGGTGAAAATATCTTCGTCGCAGCACACTTAGATCACGATGTTATCACTTTTCTTGTCGTAACCTTCCGTATTATGTGACATATCTGCCGAGAATGGTTCAACGTACACCGAAAATCGTTCATTATGTACCGAGAATCGATTCTTACGTGTGAAGTCGTCATAACTAAAAGCTATTCATATGAGAACAACACAGCAGGAGTTCTCAAGTTGATTTAGTCTGGACAAATGTATACTGATGTAAAAATTCATATGATTGAGTAGGATTTTTTGGTAGAATAACTTAACTACTAAAACGTCTCCATTCACAGCAAGGAATGCGAAAACCTTTCGGATATGGTGGGACATATCGGCTGACGTGTTTCAGCGGTACCCGAGTCATTTCCGACAACACCCCGAATTCATTTCCCCCGCCCAATTTTTAGACAAAAATCATGAAAAGGATGATTTGGGAAACGAAGAAGGGAAACAATTGGAAGGAATTGAATATATAACTATGACTTTCGAACAAAACATGCATATATCGATAAACATAATGTAAAAAATGTTCTGTTCGGCTGAGAAGATGTCTTCATATGCATTAAAGTTGGAAACAATTTTAAAATCAACCAAATCTAGCATTCTTATTTGTCATGCAAACTTGAAAGTACATCTCGAGATTGAATCGAATAAATAGGAAATATTCACAATTCGATGACAGATAATCAGAAAATCGCCATTAACTGTGCATGAAAACATCGGATAGAGAATGATCGTCCTGCATTCATTGCCGGTTGCCACAGTTTCTAGATCGATACCAATGACGTCATAAGACTGTGTGTAGAATTCGCCCGCAACACGGGCCGCTCTGAGGAAAAATGGATGCGAAATTGATTGGCCCGAGTTTGAATCTTGATTTTGGCAACTCAATTTGGGCACATAATACATATTTTCACACTAAAATTTGCATGAATTCTCATTCTATAGAGAAAATAAAGCTATTGAATAAAGACTGAACTGAATAAATTTTGTCGATTCTAAAATTGGTTGTAGCTTTAATATCTAATTTTTTCATGATAATTACACCATAAATAACTCAGTCTTTGTCCCAATATTTGTTCAGATCCCACCACAGAGAAACTACACGTAGTCATCGTCACCTTCTGGTGCCCTGGCCGGATCCTAGCTCCATGCCACTATGTACTGTTCCTATCGTACATTTATGTTGAAGATTTTGCATTATATCCCGCATCCAAACCAAGACGACTCCGTCAAATGTCTGGCACGTCATGGATTTTATAGTACATGTAAGTAAGTAAGTAATTTGTTTTATCATTCGGCAAAAGCTTTCGTAACTGGAGACAATATACATTCTGTGAATCAAGCACTGAGACAAAACCTTGGACCTGAATAACTCAAGGATGGTCCAAATATATGCTCAGAATTCAACATAGAACACCTAATAACCGTTAGCGTGTGGGCACTAGGCGGGCCCCAGTTCCCACGCCAATATGTGTTGTCTCTTGCTGGCTTCATGAACAATAACGTGCCGTGTATCATTATCTCATGCAAGCCCGCACAGTTTTACGCGAATAAATTACCACTCTGATTTGCGCATGCGCGTCAGTCGGTCTGGCAGACGGAAACTTGGAATTCGACAGTTCGAAATGGCATGCAATAAAGTTTGATTCGGGCCTTGATAACATGGAATTTTATCCAGATGATTTAAATTTCGAGCTGAATGGGTTGTTTGAGGAACAACTTGTGACTCCACAATGCAGACCTACCAGATGTGACATGTTAATGGTCGATATAGTGTAAATATCTGTCTCGCAACTTTTGTGATACGCAAAATGGTGATATTGGTCCATAGTGTGTAATAAATAAATATTTATCACCATTTTAAAGTTAGTAAAATTGTGCAGTTTTCCCATTAGATGCGTGCATGTTTTTGTCGTCAAGGCCGTTAAAAGTTCTGACCATTTCTGAGCCATCGTTCCTGATTTATATTGCAGGGGCAGATATAGGTTTTTCGGGAGGGGGGCCAAAACCCTGGAGGTATTCGCGTGTCTCAAGCATTACTTTACACCCATAAATGCATGATCACAGTAGTTGAAATAAAATAAGTGAAATATTACTTGGTTTTGGACTCCATCAAAGGATTATGTTCATTTGTCTTCAATTCATTTATAGAAGTTGAAGGCCATAAAGTGCGAAATGGTGCCTCAGAACCCAAAGCTACTTGCCGGTGTAATTTATCTTGGAGACACTTCCTGCCCTCTCTTTCCCCCCTTTTTCCCTTCTTTATTACTTGGCGAAATCTTCGATTTTCGCCAAGTATGTTGGTCACTCGCGGATGTCTGTTTGTAAGTTTGTTACTTGGCGAAATCTTCGATTTTCGCCAAGTATGTTGGTCACTCGCGGATGTTTGTCTGCCTGTCTGTCTGTCTGTTTGTTTGTTACCTCTCTAGCGGCCACAATTTTAACGCTAACTTCTCGAAACTTTTTCGATGGATAGGTTTTCGCCCAAGGACGAAACCGCACGTTTTTGAAAAAAATCGGTCCATTGATGACGTCACCAAAAATTCTTAAAAACTCGAAAAATCCCTGTCTCTCATCATTGGCGAATTTTAAAAAATTCGCACAGCAGTCAAATTTAAACCGATTGTTCTGAAATTTGGTACACTGATATATGTTCATATTATCCATCAAACTACAAAGTTATACGTTGATCGGTTGACCGTCGATGACGTCATGACGTAAAACGTCAATTTTCAAAATGGAGCTATATATCGAGATGTATTTGTCGTACAGAAAAGCGGATTGCACCGTTGGAAAGCTCGTTGAATTCTGGTTTAGGAGGTTACTGTCCGATACTTTTCCGCCATGATAGATTTTCCGCTATGACGTCATAAACGTAAGGCTTGTCATACAAGTTTTTCGGCTTTTCAGCAAACTTTCAAACAACCACAGTGCACTCAATTTTGAAGGTAACAGACTCTAATTATGAAAACTTATGTGGAACATTATGACCTAGCCACATGCCGAGTTTCAACACGCTAAGTGCAACGTCAATGACGTCATGACGTAAAACGTCAATTTTCAAAATGTAGCTATATATCGAGAGGTATTTGTCGTACAGAGAAGTGGATTGCACCATTGGAAAGCTCGTTGAATTCTGGTTTAGGAGGGTACTGTCCGATACTTTTCCGCCATGATAGATTTTCCGCTTTGACGTCATAAACGTAAGGCCTGTCATACAAAATTTTCGACTTTTCAGCAAACATTTAAACATCCACAGTGCACTCAAATTTGAAGGTTTTTAATTGTAATTATGAGAACCTATGTGAAATATTAATATACAGCCATATACCAAGTTTCAACGCGCTACGTTCAACGTCAATGACGTCATGACGTAAAACGTAAATTTTAAAAATGGGGCTATATATCTGAAAGTATTTGTCGCACAGAGAAGCGAATTGCACCACTCGAAAGCTCGTTGAATTCTGGTTTAGGAGGGTACTATCCGATACGATACTGATAGATTTTTCGCTATGACGTCATAAACGTAAGGCCTGTCATACCAATTTTTCGACTTTTCAGCAAACTTTCAAACTTCCACAGTGCATTCAAATTCGAAGGTATTGGACTGTGAATGAGAGAACGTATGTGGAATAATGATACCCAGCCATATATCAAGTTTCAACACGCTACGTGCAACGTCAATGACGTCATGACGTAAAACGTCAATTTTCGAAATGGGGCTATATATCAAAAAGTATTTATCGTACAGAGAAGCGAATTATGCCATTGGAAAGATCGTTGAAATCTGGTTTAGAAGGGTACTGTCCGATACTTTTCCGCCATGATAGATTTTCCGCTATGACGTCATAAACGTAAGGCCTGTCATACCAATTTTTCGACTTTTCAGCAAACTTTCAAACATCCACAGTGCATTCAATTTTAAAGGTATTAGACTGTGATTATCAGAACGTGTGTGGAATAATGATATTCAGCCATGTACCAAGATTCAACACGCTACGTGCAACGTCAATGACGTCATAATGTAAAACGTCAATTTTCAAAATGGAGCTATATATCGAGAGGTATTTGTCGTACAGAAAAGCGGATTGCACCACTCGAAAGCTCGTTGAATTCTGATTTAGGAGGGTACTGTCCGATACTTTTCCGCCCTGATAGATTTTCCGCTATGACGTCATAAACGTAAGGCCTGTCATACTAGTTTTTCGGCTTTTCAGCAAAATTTCAAACATCCACAGTGCACTCAAATTTGAAGGTTTTGAACTGTAATTACGAGAACCTATGTGAAATATTATTATACAGCCATATACCAAGTTTCAGCGCGCTACGTTCAACGTCAATGACGTCATGACGTAAAACGTCAATTTTAATGTGGAGCTATATCTTGGAAATTATTCGTCGTACAGAGAAGCGGATTGCACCATTGGAAATCTCGTTGAATTCTGGTTTAGGAGGGTACTATCCGATACTTTGCCGTCTGATAGCTTTTCCGCTATGACGTCATAAACGTAAGGCCTGTCATACAAAATTTTCGACTTTTCAGCAAACATTCAAACATCCACAGTGCACTCAAATTTGAAGGTTTTGAACTGTAATTATGAGAACCTATGTGAAATATTAATATACAGCCATGTACCAAGTTTCAGCGCGCTACGTTCAACGTCAATGACGTCATGACGTAAAACGTCAATTTTAAAAATGGAGCTATATCTCGGAAACTATTCGTCGTACAGAGAAGCAGATTGCACCATTGGAAATCTCGTTGAATTCTGGTTTAGGAGGGTACTATCCGATACTTTGCCGTCCTGATAGATTTTCCGCTATGACGTCATAAACGTAAGGCCTGTCATACAAAATGTTCGACTTTTCAGCAAACATTCAAACATCCACAGTGCACTCAAATTTGAAGGTTTTGAACTGTAATTATGAGAACCTATGTAAAATATTAATATACAGCCATATACCAAGTTTCAACGCGCTAGGTTCAACGTCAATGACGTCATGACGTAAAACGTCAATTTTAAAAATGGAGCTATATCTCGGAAACTATTCGTCATACAGAGAAGCGGATTGCACCACTCGAAAGCTCGTTGAATTCTGGTTTAGGAGGGTACTATCCGATACGTTTCCGCCCTGATAGATTTTCCGCTATGACGTCATAAACGTAAGGCCTGTCATACAAGTTTTTCGGCTTTTCAACAACCTTTCAAACAACCACAGTGAACTCAATTTTGAAGGTAATAGACTGAAATTATCAGAACGTATGTGGAACTTTATTACCCAGCCATGTACCGAGTTTCAACACGCTATGTGCAACGTCAATGACGTCATGACGTAAAACGTCAATTTTAAAAATGGGGCTATGACTCGGAAACTATTCGTCGTACAGAGAAGCGGATTGCACCACTGGAAAGCTCGTTGAATTCTGGTTTCAGAGAGTACTATCCGATACTTTGCCGCCCTGATAGATTTTCCGCTATGACGTCATAAACGTAAGGCCTGTCATACAAACTATTTGACTTTTCAGTAAACATTCAAACATCCACAGTGCACTCAAATTTGAAGGTTTTGAACTGTATTTACGAGAACTTATGTGAAATATTAATATACAGCCATATACCAAGTTTCAATGCGCTACGTTAAACGTCAGTCACGTCATGACGTAAAACGTCAATTTTAAAAATGGGGCTATGACTCGGAAACTATCCGTCGTACAGAGAAGCGGATTGCACCACTGGAAAAATCGTTGAATTCTGGTTTAAGAGAGTACTATCCGATACTTTGCCGCCCCGATAGATTTTCCGCTATGACGTCATAAACGTAAGGCCTGTCATACAAAATTTTCGACTTTTCAGCAAATATTCAAACATCCACAGTGCACTCAAATTTGTATGTTTTGAACTTTATTTACGAGAACTTATGTGAAATATTAATATACAGCCCTATACCAAGTTTTAACGCGCTACGTTCAACGTCAATGACGTCATGACGTAAAACGTCAATTTTAAAAATGGGGCCATGACTCGGAAACTATTCGTCGTACAGAGAAGCGGATTGCACCACTGGAAAGCTCGTTGAATTCTGGTTTAAGAGAGTACTATCCGATACTTTGCCGCCTTGATAGATTTTCCGCTATGACGTCATAAACGTAAGGCATGTCATACAAAATTTTCGACTTTTCAGCAAACATTCAAACATCCAGAGTGCACTCAAATTTGAAGGTATTGAACTGTAATTATAAGAACCTATTTGAAATATTAATATACAGTGATATACCAAGATTCAACGTGCTACGTTCAACTTCAATGACGTCATGACGCAAAACGTCAATTTTCAAAATGGGGCTGTATATCGAAAAGTATTTGTCGTACAGAGAAGCGGATTGCACCATTGGAAAGCTCGTTGAATTCTGGTATAGGAGAGTACTGTTCGATACTTTTCCGCCATGATAGATATTCCGCTATGACGTAATAAACGTAATGCCTGCCGTACCAATTTTTTGACTTTTCAGCAAACATTGAAACATCCACAGTGCACTCAAATTTGAAGTTATTAGACTGTAATTATGGGAACCTATGTCGAATATTAATACCCAGCCATGTACCGAGTTTGAACACGTTACATTCAACAACAATGACGTCATGACCTAAAACGTCCATTTTCGAAATAACATTTATCTGGGTAAGTATTAATCCTTAATGAGATGGATTACACCGTCGGAAACCTCATTCAGTTATGCTTAAAGTAGGCCACGCATGTAGAGAACGATTTCGACAAGTTTGGCCTTTAGGCCAATGGTATCTCGTTTCTTTTTCGCTTTTTTCTGGGGGGGGGGGGGGGCAAGACACCCTTAACGCCCTCCCCCAAACCCGCCCCTGTATTGTCACCTGAATCTGTTATATCTGACGGGGATGAGCGTACCGTATATACTTCAAGTCATGATAACAATTCATGTTTTAGACAATTATTGTTGCTTTTGTCAACACTAAAGGACCCAGTAAATCATTAGCCTCTATAGACTACCTACGCATTGTCCGGTTCAAAAATACACGTTCTCAGGACATTTGTTGATGCATCGTGTAGTTCATCATGTGTGAAATCGAGAAAGCATCGTTATACACGGGGGCAATAGGCCAAATGGAGAACGGGGACAAGAAACAGTGTTGTATATTTAGATCGTGGCGTTCCTTTTTATCTTTGTGGGTGTCATTTGATTCTAAGCGTCACACTAACGGATACATGTCATGCTACTGTGTGTCTATTTTCTACGGTAATATAAAGATTCATATTTTGCGACTGAACACTGTTAGAATTACATTGTGGAATCTCAAACAAATGAGTCTAATTTAGTACGTCATTAACCCCCCCCCCCCTCAAGGAATATTAGCTGATTTCAAAATCCGAATATGCACGATTGATCAAGGAATACCAGCAATGCGCCAGAATAGTATAACGCTGGCCACTATCAAGTATTTTCGAGGTGGCACAAGTGAGACGTCAACAACGTTCTACGCACATAAAAATTTACGCAAGTTGTACAAACTTTATCCAAGATATCTCGGTTGTCGAAAAATGAGTCATGGCATGACATCATTAGGTTGGTACAGGACTATAATATACCAATTGATGCTTATTGGTAACAATATAACGGTTTAGTGAATCGATTGCCTGACACCTTGTTGAAATATGTTGGTTCTGTCTTCAGAGAAATGTTACAGGCTCGCTGTGTAATTGCCGCTAGTTTTGGCTATGAACTTGATATGACTTCTACTAATTAAAAGCTTTGATGTCATGTGCACAATATAATATAACTGAAGATTCATATTATAGTGTATAAAAATCAACAATTTAGATATCTTCTCGCACACTACTGAGAAAAATCAACTTCCTATCCCTCGCACATTTAAGTGGTTAGCTTCACTTATTCACCTGTACGATTCGTGCTGCGTTCGCGTGACTTGTAATTTCAGACCCTGTGTGGGAGTAAATGTAATAGAGTTATGTCAGCAACACTAATAATTGATGAAAAATTCAAATGATGCACTTTGTTCTATTCCAGGAGTAGCAGTCCATATGAACCTAGTGTGAAACATATTTAGACATTCCATTTGTTCACAATTGCCTGATTGAATATGCCAACATTGACCACGAGTGAAATTGGTATATTGCGCAATTACATTAATGCAAGCACACTCGTTTTGTTATGCTCATATCACTTGATTATGTCTATTTTTAAGTTACCGTACCTTTGGTCTGATAAACTATTGTTGTGATGTTGCGTCCGTCGTCCGTTAACATTTTTATCTTTGATGTCTACGGTCTAATCTTACCGAAACTTGCACAATAATACTTTAAAATATTTCAAGAAGGAGGTATTTTATATTGGTATTTTTTCCCCATTTTTTTTACGAAAAACAGTCAATTTTAAGACTTTGGCAGCGTTTTCCCAAAAACTGTCCAATCATTTGTAAGATTTTCTCTTATGTACCTTTGTTTTTGTGTAGCGGCCATTTTGAGTTTTTGACTAGTTGGCAAAAAATACGTTACTTTCCAATTTGGGCCATTTCTAGGGGGAAAAAAGATCTCCCGTTGAGAAAAAAATTTCGCCACCTTTTTCCATTCAAAATGAGAGCTGCCCCAACTATATAGCGATTCGTGTGGTGACCTTGAATTTGACCGATGACCTCGAAAAGTCAAAACAACCACTTTTCGGGAGGGAGGGGGATGCCCAATTTTGCCTCTACAGATGAAATGCTTGTAGAGAGAGCTTATGTTTGTGTTATAAATTGAGCTCTGAGGCTTAAACGCTTGCACCTAGAGGTGGGGATTGTGTTTTAACGTAGTCAGCTACAAACAGTGAGGTAACCAAGAAAATTTAAAGTTATTTCTTGAATATTTTCCCTTCAAAATGACCTATATTATAGAGTAACTGATCAGCATCCTAATACTGAAAAGAAAATAGGGGGTCACCGTGCTGGTTTCTTCGACATATTCGATCGAAATCACAAACATTTACCTAAAATGACATATATTATGACATTTTTGCACATTTTTTGTCCATATTCATATCATGCATCGTGTTTTCCATGCGAATGGATACGGTGACCCTCTATTTTCTTTTCAGTTTTAGGATGCTGATCAGTTACTCTATGAAATATGTCATTTTGAAGCTCTAGATTATGTTGATACAGTTATTCATTTAAAAAAAACTATTTGACCCCCTCCCCTCACTGTTTGGAGCGGACTACCTTATGCTTACAAGAAGTCACATATATATATAGCACGTCTTTTGGTGGCCTTGAACTGTTCATTACTACGATATTGGAGAATTTTTACTTGTAATGTTTTGCTTTTTAAAAAATATACCAACGTGATATTCCGTGAAATGTTATTGTGCGCGATGTGCTTGGGTATTCCTTATGTTAACATGTACCAAATGATACTAAACAGGTCATATTTCACATACGAAATTATTCCAAGTGCTAGAGACGCCACGTAAGAAATATGTCAAAATATGGTAGTTTTTTTCTGCGAAAATGGTTTTTGGGCAGTTGGAGATCAAGTTCAAGGTCACCAATGGATTAGACATATACTTCTCATCTAAACATGCTGAACGTGATAATCCAATCTCTATCTATAGGCTAATACTTAGAGTGAAGCATTATGGATGAGCAGAAAGTGACCAAATCCAGTTTTAACTGGAAATAACTCAAAACCATTCATAATCACGGTCCTATACGTCTACGGCGATGTTCGTCAAAAACATGCGACGTGCCTCCCATGCACGGTGCATGGTTTTGAGAAAAGTAGCAGAGGTGCGATTAAAACAAACATTTTCAACCCAATGAGTACACTGTCGAGTTATATTTCATAGATTAACCTAGTAGACATGTTATTCCATTAAGCCCTGCCAGCTTTCACACTGCATAGTGTGCCATTTCCATACAACATCGACAAGCAGATCATTTGCCCATTATTTTGTGATAGAAATGACCGAAAATTGGTGGATTTAGTGACAAATATAGCCATATATTTGTCTGGTAACGAAGAACGAACGAAGAAAACACATTTCCCGACCTACTTGTATTACAATCACCAAGTTATCATAGCACAAAGTACAGCGAAACGCAAATACTGTAATTGTGAAAATCTGCAAGGCGCCAAAGGCCATGTTTTTGCGATGGTACCATGCATTTTCATCATATTTTATCGACATATTACATATATCAGGCCTAACCGACGGCACGTGCCCCGGATCTAACCCCGCAATTGCTCTCCACCTAGACATCAGTTGGGGGTCATAACCGATTTCTAGGTTGAAGAGTAACTGGGGCCACTCCGGAAATAAAAGTCAGTTTTATCTTAGAGATTACATTTAGGTCTGCCTGCACAAATCCAGCACCTACTAAGACCGTTATATTCTGATACATGGTAGCTACAATGTGTACATATATATAGGCACATACAAACGTGGGGGTTTTCTTCATCCTGTGATAATATGTAGCCCTACTTAGCCCTAGTAAGACCAAGCTTTGGTTATGTAAAATGTGTTTTGCCCTCTCTGAGAGCAAACAACATTTGAATCTTATTAAACATATCGGAACTATCTGAAGTACAGAATTATGGGTAATTGTGTATTTAAAACACCCCCAAAATGCCATTTTCACAGGGGGAAAACGATATCTATGTATGTCTAGATAAAAATAACAAAACAATGGAGCATACTGACAAAACGGAATTTATCTGCATTTATATATATACGAAATCGTTATAGTTTTCACATAGTCATACTTATGAATAAAAGTAATGATTGAAGACTCGGAGCAAACTTTTTAAGCCTACGTGTACCATCAGAGAATAAATTCAAAACAATGATCAGGAAAGTAAAATTGCTTTCTTGTGGTGAAAAATCGTGCTGGTCACTTGTACACCGTTTATCCAGCTGTAGACTATAGGCCTAGAGTCTATAGGACGATCCGGCACCGGTTCAGCAGAAGAAACTTCGGCATCTAATGAGCATGCGTGGTGTGTTGGAGCATGGTAGGTGCCAAACATAACTTTTTCAATAGGCTAATTCTCTCTCAATATTGTAGCAACATCAATTAATTATCTTTAGGACATTAGTTATATTCTTATTCCGTTCATCGTACAATCAATATCCACTCGATAAGTAAATATTTGGTGCAATTAATATTTTTTTCAGTGGACTAAATTACGTTTGTCGCATAGTGCGTGATGTTTTGAAATAATAACAACACCTATGTGCATTATATACTTGTATACCGACCAAGTAGATTCCATCTAAGATTAATATCTATATCTCAAAACATCACTGCATATTTGAACTATTGGAAACAACAATTTTCACAACACCGTTGGCATCGCTGCCGTTTGTTGTTTTTAACATGCACGGTGCATGGGATGCACGACACATGTTTGCGACGAACATCGATGCGATAGATGATAAAATACCCTTGGTGTATTTTAAGACCCTTTTGGGATTGGTTTATGTACTTGATTTATCAAAATCCATATTCATTACAAGGCATTTTCATTACAATTAGTCGTGAGCCAATTACCCCCTAAAATAGTTTATTATCCTAACAATATGGTGGGAACATGGTGAAACAGTATGTAATTTTATATCATAACAGGTACCTTTGGAATATGCATAGAGATAAACTGATCACATTGAAGACTAAATCATCCCAACATTTCGATAAATAATGTCTTTCAAACTACAATCTAAGATGAGCGTGGTTGTCCTGTAATTTCGAGCAAAATTTCAAGGAAAAATTAAAGGTGAACTTTGTACATGGATGATAGACGGATGTAACCGCTAATTATAATTGAACTACCATCCACGACGAGCGTGGTTGACGAAAGTTAAGATGAACTCTGAATCGGAAAAAAATAAGGACGATAGACGGACTTAACGCTAATAGGTTAGCGTTAACAAAACAGACAAAAGATGCCATTAAGCTGAGAAGTTAGCCCAAAGGGCAAGAAACGTTACCGGACAATATATGTTTTATATTGTAGATAGACGTGGAATCAATACCCAGTATTAAATATTCCGAGCAAACAAAACAAGGTCCGTTATCCAATCTCATAGTCCGGGGACAGAAAGTCATATCAGGCATACGAAGTGAGAGAAAACAAAAATGACAGGGAAACTCATGAACCCCCAAAAATGGCCATTAGGAGGTGAAATTAAAGGTGAAATGTTAATTTTCTATTAACAATTTTGTCCCATGTACAATCTAGTCATTTTGTGCTCTGACCTTGAAAGAAGGGTCTCTGATCACATTCAAGGTCACGAGAATATTCAGCATGTATCATTTCCTATATGTCCACAATTGATTGCTAAGCTGTAAATTCAATAATAAGAGATATATATATTAACAAATTTGTCTTGTGACATTGGAAATGAAGTCAAAGGACAAATTAAAGGTCATCAGAATATTCAGCATTTATACATATATCATTTCCTGTATGTCCACAATTGATGTAAAGTCGATAATAAACGAGATATTAACCATGAAAATGATGTCAAAGGTCAGTATCTATAATTTCCTATATATCCACAATAGATTCCTAATATCTAATCTCAATATTAAGTTAGATATTAGCAATAATGTGTCCCATTATACAGCATAGGAGAACTTAACATGGGAGAGTCCTATTTGGGCCAAGTTTGTGCCAAAATGTCCCACTTCGAATGATTCAAGGACAACGAAACTTATACACATCACGATCCAGGTGAAAATGCATACATGGTTCTGGATGGTCACCCCGGATCAACTCAGGACCCAACACAACAGCACTACGGCCGAGCACGGTGTCAACACAGATCAGCAGGGCAGTGCCACAGAATGTCCACACTCCACAGACCACCCTATACCACCCCGACCACCTACCAACACTTGAATTTGGAGCCAGTAGCAATGAACTCGGACCAGTTTTTACTCCGATGTTCGGATCTATGTTTCTGGAGGATGGTATTTAAGTAATAAAGAGCCGAAGTCATGACGTAGAGTATTTGAATAACAAAAAATTTGTTTTACTGCTCACGTGAAACAAATGCTGTACATTGTTAGAAACCAAAAAAGACTTCACACTTTGGCACTCTATGGCTGTAAAGGTTTTCATAGATTTTTTTCATTGCACTAAAAACATCGAGAGTCAAAGAATGAGATGAATGACCGAAACTGAAATTACCAGCATTCTGTGGAATGTAATCCTGGATATAGATGTTTTGGGTGTTATGGTGGAAACTCGACCTCAGCATCCAATCAAATTAAGAGCTTTCAAGACCATATCCTAATATAATATGCCCACAAATAATAATTTGTATCATGTGTGATGATTATGTCCTTGGGTGATATTAAAGGTCGTGCCAGTGTACATCTATGTGGGAGGGCAGCATACATCATTCCGGGGTGGGCTATTTGTCACCGAGGCATTTTCCTGATGTTAATCCATGTTTATAGTAGTTTTCTTCAATGATGACCAAGTATACATCCCCTTATTGTATGCTTGGTCATTTTATGTTTAATTTAATGTTCATTTACATTTGTTGATCGCCTGATGGGTATTACCCAGGGTCCAAATAGTATTCTCCAGATGGCGCACATTATTTTAAGCTAAGTCTTATCAGTTTTGGGACACAGTTTTCTTTCATTATTATTTTACTTAGGGGCAAGTTAGTGTATACAAACGGGAAAACCTAATTCAGGGGTTGCTATTGGTATACTTGCTATACTTTATCAACCGGAAGTGAAGAGGCCATTAAGAACGGCATTGTGGGAATTCTGGCCTCGTTTTGGGGGCAGATCCAGCAACAATACTCGTGGGAGCTTTCACAGATTTAACAGAAATCTATCTGGATCAGACAGTTATATCTACTTGTATACTTTCCTTCTTAATTTAAGCTACTATTGCATTTAGAGGTGAGTCTCTGGGCATATAGTCTACTATCTGATCCGGTGACTTAAACCCCCACATATATGCGCAATAACAGTCCAAGTTCCCACATAGCGTCTAGATGAATAATGACCTGTGACGATCCTTTTGGCGATAGCATCGCATGACGGCGATCAACGTGTGTATTCCAATCTTTACACGTAGCGGGCGTAGTTTTTGGATGTCGTCCCGAACTGTCCGGCTCCCACAGAACTGGTCCACACAGCTTCTGTGTCAAGTTCCCACGGGAAAGATTGGCTGGTTGTAGAACACACTGCATTTTCAACATCAGATACTTTGACCGGCTATTATCTGACAACATTTACAAACACAATGCAAGTGTAACTACATGTACAAATATCCAAAAATATTCAGTCCTGAATCAATTAATGGTAAAACCGCTCACTCAGTAATACTCCACCTTATCCGGTACAATTCAAATAATGCCACCAATCTCCAATATGTTTCATCAGCAACTTCAATTGGTACAAACACGTAAACAATAGCTTTAATCGGTATAAACATGACTTCAACAATCAACTTGATATTCTCCAAGCAGCAACATAATTCAATTCTTAGCCAATTCAGGGACCTTGAAAACATGGTCAAAGATCAGATTCAAAGTCGCAAGAATATTCATCATATATCATTTCACAATTGATTCCTAAGCTGTAAAGTAGACAATAAGCGAGATATTAGCCATTTTGTGCTCTGACCTTGAAAATGAGGTCAAAGGTCAATTTCAAGGTCATAAGAATATTAAGCATATATCATTTCCTATATGTCCAAGATTTATTCCCAAACTGTAAAGTTGATAATAAGCAAGATATTAGCCACTTGGTGCTCTGACCTTGAAAATGTGGTCAAAGGTCAAATTCAAAGTCACGAGAATATTCGGCGTATATCATTTCCTATATGTCCACAATTGACTCCTAAGCTGTAAAGTCGATAATAAGCGAGATATTAGCCATTTTGTGCTCTGACTTGAAAATGAGGTCGAAGGTCAAATTCAAAGTCACGAGAATATTCAGCATATATCATTTCCTATATGTCCGCAATTGATTTTTAATCTCTAATCTCAATACTAGGTGAGATATTATGCAAAATGTGTCCCATTAAAAAAACATAGGAGAGTTTAAGATGGGAAAGTCCAATTTGGGCCGAGTTTGGGGCCAAAATGGCCCATTTCGAGCAATTCATGGGTAACGAAACTTATTCACGTCACAGGGGTATATATGAGAAGTGTTATGCATCAATAAGAAAAAAAAAGTACTGAACAGATTTTGAGAAAAAATGACCGTTAAAGTCCAAAATTGGCCGTTTTTCGTAAAGAAAATGGCCCCATTTTGAAAAAAATTTAAAATAAAAAAACTAAAAAATACCTCCCTTTCGAAATATTTTAAGGCATTTTTGTGCAAAATTTCAGAAAGATTCGATTGTAAACTTTAAAGATAAAAATGTAGACGGACGAAGACGGACGCAACCCCACGGCCATAGGTTATCGGACCAAAGGTCCAGTAATCTAACAATAGTTTGACCGTGACAGCTTGCTTGGTCGTGACACAAGAAATACGATTCTTTTTATCGGGCAGTATATAATTTTCTTCGTGTCCAATATGGAATCAAGGAATGTGTTAATATGGTCTTTGTTTGGTCCAATTCATGTACGTATATCTTTTTCTAGCTAATCCCTTTCATGTGATCCAGATTTGAGTCATTTAGGGCCTACTCTGCTCTGGCCTTTCATGTGTTGTTCACAACATGAATTAAATATCACTTCAGCTATATACGGAGCTATGTGGTTGTTGATTGAAAAAAATGTAAATCAAATACTTGAGTACGTTATCCAACATCATGAACAATTATGAACTCCCGCCATTTCTGATATCCATGTTTTTTTTTAAAGTATTCCCCTGAATGTCCTTGTGTGCGCACAGTCGCTCATTCAAATTACGGAATGTTACGAGTATTCATGATTTGGCGGAAAAGGCTGTGAATCGGTCCATTATAGTATCAAGACCATGGTGGCCTCAAGCATGGCAAGTGAAGCTTCGCGTTATTATATAACGTAATCTCCGCATTAAAGTCCAACAAAAGTCAGGAAACTTCATTTTGACAGATGATAGAGTAAAGCTCAAGGTTTTGACACAAAATGCTAATATCTTGATCGGTTGAAGATATTAAGATTCTGTAAAAGCCAGCACGTTAGTTTTTGCATTTTCTATCACATAAAACATGATAAATTGTAATTCATTTTGACTTGAGTTAGGCTTTAAATTTGAAATGACATTGTGCCTAGTCTGATATTCCTTCATACTGCCAGGCGTGTTTGTTTATAATATTAAAAATCGATCGACACACAAACCAATCTCAGTGAGAATACCACCTACACGACGTGGTGTCCTATGCAAGGAAATTTGGATGTAGACTGTGAAATCATGCTGACATTGTCTGGAACCTTTTGTGATATATCTGTCATCATAATAAGTAATTGACAATTTGGATACGCCCTATAACTTAATGTTAGACAGTCACATAGACCCGGTATACGTGAGACTATGATATCATCGATATCATCACGTATTTTATCTTTGTGTCCGACCATCCGTATAAGCGGATATTCTAAATATTCTGGAGTTGAAGAGACATCACCAAAACAGATGTTATTTTTTGTTATTCTTGGTTGCCAACGCAATGGAATCTCCTTTATCCAATTGTCCTACAAAACGAACAGGAGGTTGTGTTTACTGAACTGGCCCTAACAGTTTTCCATCAACATGCTCAGTATTATTGCTGCGTTATCCACGACCTAAAGTGAATCCCGTAAATGTGGGTGTACCGTTGTGCCCTGATTGCAGTTTTCATATCCGTTCGTGATTTCAGACCAGCGATGTTTCACAGGTTTGTCACAAGAGAAAGATTTCATTGCATCAAGGATGGTAGCTGATTTGCATACGTCGTTGCCACTCCACAAACTGTGGCAGGAAATCCGCACTTTTCTGAATTCCGGACAACAATGAATAGTTTTCTCTCAGGGGGTCTTCCATGCAAGTAAATAGCGTCTTGAAAGGGGTATAGCAGGAAAATTAATACAGTAGTGGCTTTGTCCACACCTGCTTTTGATCATCCTAATTCGCGTGTTGGTGTGTTCTAGTCGACGCTTATGGGACGTATACTTCATAATTCATTGGCCCGGATGCATTGATATGACCAACTTTATTACAACCTCTGATGAAACAAGAGATAATGTGTGTCCGGGTGAATAAAAGTGATTTACGACTGAATGTACTGGAAGAGCTATAGGATCAGGTCGATTCACAAATCGGTATTACTTGGTATTATCATAAAGATAATAGTGTGGATGATAATGTTATTCCGTTGCTTGAAGACCCTTACGTACTGGCCATCTGGAGCTCACATCCAACTCAGCCCGATTGCCAAATCTTCCGGGACTGGCCGGTGTCATAATATACGTCAATAAAAAACATTATATCATAAGAAAATGAAATTTAAGGCCTCAAGTCATAGGCATTGGCATGTCAACATCAACATGAACTGATCTCAATACAATAGAGAGGGACGTTCGACCGGTAGCAACAGGGTACACAGAATATCGTCGGAGTACCAGAATATCAGACATTGTCACATAAAACAGAGACTTTGGTTCAGTATTCATCATTGCAGATTTGCCGAATTATATATCTAAGATAAATCAAATACATTCGTTTATACTAGCGTTTCATTTTTAAAACGGCATTGAAGAAACTCATTTTTGGAATGCCCTTCCAGACAACCTCAGATCACTTACCAATTTCGTTACATTCAAGTTGTCTTAAAATACACCTCTATTGCAGAACATTTGACAACTTACTCACAGTCTAACATGTTTCCTTGTAAATCGCCAGAGAATGCAGTTTTGAGCGCTATTAAACTACATCTGTAAGAATTAAAAAAAATTAAAAATATCGCACCCTCAAAACACCGTCTATAATTACTGATTGCGACTTCATAATTTCTTGGAAAGGGAGCATCGCGAAGTTGCAAGGTTGCGACGCGAAACAACGACGCGATTTTTTACCTCGCCTTCTTGTTGATTCGCGTCGGTGCTACGCGACCATCAGTGTGAATCATTGTGAATGTTCTTGCTACCACAGCCGATTATTTACAGTCCGGTTGCAAGTTAGCTATTGTTCAACAGTATCGAGACTTATTATGTTAGATAGGCGCATTAAATAATCAAGTATTTTTATATATACTTGATGCTACAGTAATAGCAATGTTCACCCTCTGCATGTAGTCACTGTTGATGCATTCATTTCATTTCACCGTAAATAACACTCCTATTTCTAAATTAGCAAGTTCGATGAGTATTCTCGTCTGTTGTACTGAACACTTCGTGTATTTTGCGATTTGCTTGCACTGTCTCTAAAGAACAGATCGAAATTGTTTTGGTGTGTGTTTGAACAGTACGTATGGCATGTTATCGGAATGTATATGACTGCAAGCTGTCATTTCTCCATCTGATTCTGAGTGTATGTTTATTGCAACCATTAGTATCGAGAGTATATCAACCTTGGATGATCCCGTCCATGTGGCATTTATTTAGATGAGATGGTGAATGTGCTTCGTATTGGATATATATTATCTGGGTGTAGGGCTTCGTACTGAATATATGTGTGAGTCTTGTATGCTCATGCTACTGTCTCATGTCATGCTCCTTGAATATGTCTTTGTTCTATTATATTAATTTAGATATGGAATGTCCCGAAGGCAAACCTATTTACCAGTCTAGACATTGTATGTCAGATCAGTGCAAATTAAGAGCATCGGGAACCAATGTCACAAGTAATGTTTTCGGTTCACAAGTGAATATCACAAGCAGTGTAGAATGTGTAACGATTGCATGAAAAGACTTCAAAGTCAACTGAAATGAGATGAAGCAAGTTTATCGATGTATTCAACGAACTCCCTGAAATGTATACTACTCAAGGATACCTGTGATAATGGCCTCTGGACAAAAACGTCACGCATTTGGCGTGTTGCAAGTTCGAAAGGACGAGGAGCCATACATTTTGCTGTTTGCCGAGCTAACACTTTCGCGTGTAATAATTTCCCTGTTTGTGGGAATGGACCACCATAAATTGTTAATCATTCATGTACATAATGCATCAACGTGCGACAGTGATGTCAACAGGACGGTAGATCTTCAGTGCCTTGAGCAATATTACACTATAGTTCACACAGGCAAGTGACAATTTCTCAAGGTCCAACCGGTGATTAGCACCTGTATACCATTAGGGATGTTATCTTCCATTATTTTTCTGTCATGGATTCGACATCACTCTTATCTGAACTGCATTGGTAATAATTTTTTTAAAGTCACGAGATGTGATTCTCCACGTTGGAAAAGTAATTGGTTGCATTTTTCAATGCTTGCTTCGAAGTTTTATCAATGGTCATACTTAATGCGGCAGAACCATTTTACGCCATGAATAACATGTTGCCTCCCCATGGCACCAATCAGATAAATTCCGCCCTTTGTTGCTTCAACACATCAGAGCAGTTAAGTGGGTGTAGTATCCAGGAAACACATTGACCTTGTCTGAAGTTGGTGGGCGTATAGTGGGTCACAGAACTAAATCTGCCCCCATTGCCAGTCTATGATTAAATTGCAGACAAGTCTAGGAAAAGAAAGGGGGCGTCTCTAAGTTAGCGGTGCAGACGTAAAGAGAACGAAATCGATACTTTGCACTGACATGGTAGCTCAGGTGAACAATATATTTTGTGTTTGATATATATATATATATATATATATATATATATATATATATATATATATATATATATATATGGAGAAATCTATTTTGTTTAGCCACAATTATTTTTTACCATAATAATTGTGGTTCAATAAATGTATTAGGATGTATTCGGGAGATATAGTGACTTTCATATCTTGAAAGAATAAAATATGACTAAGATTTATTATCATATCTAAATATTATACTATCGGTAATGGGTCGATACGTACATTACCAAATTCAAATTTTTATTTGCGATCTTGCACATGAGGGAATTCCAAATCTTTCTCGTCTCATGCGACGGTCATACGTAGGTCTACTCCCAAATACCGTACATTTGCACTACAATTCGGCACTCAACGTGAAGTTCATTGTCATTCCATATGTCAACTACAGTCTTTGACGCTTATTGAGTCAATGAATTATAACAGCGTACTATGGCCCAAGCTCATGCTATTCTTGTTCCAGACATCTAGTGACACAAAATCACAAACTTAAAATACATTTTTGGAATAAAGCCCACATATTTAGAGTCAAATCCACACTGGTGACGCCAGAAGCAGATAGTGTGTAAGGGCGTTTCTACTGTGCACTAGAAGGAACTAGTCTACAACTGCCCAACAACCTACTAAAACTATATATAAATTTGAAATAATCCCACGCAATAGGCGTTTGACAACATAAATCGCTAATCACAAGCCCAAAGTCTACTGAGTTTATGATATCCTCCAGGACATATTTAACATCCACTTGAATTGCGAATGCGCATCTTAGGCAACTATGGCAACTACGTCACGTATTGAACAATATCAACCTCAACAGCGAGGTAATACAATGTGTACCGGTATAGATCTACTTGAAGTGTGGAAAATAATTTGGATTTGATGCAATGGGGGATGTCATTTGTTATGTGTATGAATGCACATATGTTTGCTACTGTCATACCGAGTAGCATAGCGTATTGCCTGTGATGGGTAGATGCTGTAAGCAGGTGATACTGGGATTTTACTGCAAAAGACATCCGAAATAATAGTTAGAAAATCACAATCGCCACGTTTGACATATAAATTTGTACACAATTTGCCATTATGGTCAATTTCGAAGTAACTGTACATATATAAGTGTAAAGTTATTGACTACCGTCCGCTCTTCGGGATCCTCGAGGATAGTCCTCTCTCATCCGAGTCCTTGCGGACGCGCATCCGCTATTCCGGATCCTCGCGGCAGGGCCGCTCACCGGAGGTCGCGGCGGACACGGTAACTACTTCATCATTAACGGTAACCAGGTAACAGCCCACCCGACACTCCCAGGCCTACGGACACCGTTCAGAAACTAGTTCATCCCTACGGTGTTAACTGGCGGGGCCTGGCGAGCCGCGGTCTGCCTCGGGGACGGAACCCCGTACAGTCCGACATGCTGGCCAGAGCCTCTGTCACATGTCCCGGGAAGGGAGAGAGCTGGCGATCCACAGGGCCGAAGGCCCCCGAGTCAGCAACTCGTCTCTCCCAGCCCGGGCCTCCCCACGGAAATCGTCCCCAGGGCTCTAGGAGCCCACTACTCGCAAACAGGGAACACAAAGCTCATGGCCGAGCCTCGTGTGCGTCCTGTCTCTCGATCTTGGACAATCTCCTCGAACGAGTCGCTTCCAGTGTATATATATTACACCAGAAACTGTAGGGCGCACGCGAGGTTAAATCGATCCATTGTTATAGTTTACTGGAGCGTAAATTACAATACGTCGCCGTGGCAACGCACGCTCGAACGGAGCATGTCAAAACAAGGCCAAGTACAAAAAGGCCACATAAATGGCATTTATGTTTACAATCACCTGCCGCGTGCTTAGGGCAAAATCGCCACATTACCCCCTTCTTACAATGTTGGTCCCCAACATGTTCCGCCTGCGCCCAAAACTGCGAAACACGACGAAGGCATCGCATGGCGGACCGAAGGAAGCAAGGTGAACGGTACCCAGAAGTCACGGCGCAACACACTAGGACTTTAAGAGTCCCTTTTGGAAAAATGGGGAACTACCCCCGGACTTACGGAGTAAACTATAACGCGCTTTGCAATTTTGAATAAATCCTCATAAACAAGCTAAAATTTTGACCGAGGTGGTCCAAAACCGTGTGATGACCTTGAAAGGTCATCCATTATAAAAGGACGGTGTGTCGAGTCTTTGGAATATTTTTAAGGTTAGACTTTAAATTTAGAAATTTTGTAAAACGACACACCGAGTGATCAAAAGTGATAGTACCTCTAAAATGTTGCCGACCGCCCTGCCGGCCGGCTCCTCAGATCCGCAGAACGGGTCTGAGGCAGGGCGGAGCCGCGGGAGCGACTCCGGCACGCCGCCGCACACGTGCAGCGACGAGGCTAGTACCCTAGCCTTCCTCCGTTGTCATCGGCTCCTCATCCGTGCCGCCTGTCTTGGGGTCTGGCGGCGGTGACGGGTCCCTACGCCGCGGACGCAGCGGAGCCGGCATAGTGAAAGCCGGCTGCACGGGCGGATGAGGCAGGCCCGGTGGAGCTTGCATGGGCTTTTGTGGTGAGCCCTGCAATCCGGGTCCTGACGGAGCCATCACGACGGAGGCCGGTAGAGAGGTCGCGCCGAGATCGGCAATGGCGCGGAACATCTCCACCGTATCGCGGGTGCGCTGTGGACCAGCCGTCCGTTCTCCCCACACCTGGACTAGGTATGGGTAGATGGCCAGCTCCAAAGCGGCATCCGCGCGCCGGAGAGCCGCCTGGTTCAGGGCGGACGACTCGGGGTCATCGACGCCCTGGAGTAGGCGAGTCCGAGCGGCCTCGGCTTCGTCAAGACGACGCCGTAGCTGCTCATTCTCAGCCTCCAGGTGCTCCATCCGTGCGGCTACCTCTGGGGCGGGGGCGGACGCCCCGGACTGCTTGGCAAGAGCGGCGGTCCGACCCTGGTCGAACGCGCGCCGCTCAATGACGGCCGACAAAGTCCGGTAGCTCTCTAGGCTCCGCCGGGTGCCTTCCATGAGGCCCTGGTCGTATGCGAGATCGCATGCGACACGGGAGGCCTCGGCGCGGCACCGGCTGAACCGATCCAGAGAGCTGTCCATCTCCGCCACAAGGTACTCCGCCGCTCGGGTGAGTCGACCACGCTGGGGGTGATCCCAGGGGTGCTCCTCCCGAGCGCGGACCAACGCGGCTACACCTGCGGACCCCAAGTCACGAATGGCTCGGGGCACCGGCAGGTTCACCAACGCCGGATCACCGGGGATCCGGTCCATACCATCGCGACGATGGCCGACCGCCTGGCCTACAGACTCGCGGAAAGTCTCGTAGACGCTGGCGGTCGTGGGACCGAGCCTCCGGCGTACGTCCGCCGTGGCGTCGAGGGGGTCCAAGTCCAGGGAGGCGGTGCTTTGCCACCCTGCGGACGTCCCCTCAACTACCAACGAGGACGCGGACGCCGACCTCGAGAGAGGTACCGCACGTCCGCTACTGCTCGCAACCGAGGGAGTCACGCGTGGAGTCCTTGGCGGGACCACCGACGCGGTACTCGAGGAGGCGGAGGTGTCTGCCACCACCCGTCCCTCAGACGGACCCGCGGGTACCGTCACCTCGAGCAAGCCCGGGTAGTCCTCCTGAGTCAGCGCACCCGGAGACTGCAGGGGCGTCGTCCCGGCCGGAGCCTTTCCGGCGGACGAGCTCTTCCCCTGAGTCTTCGGCTGGGGGCGCGGCTTAGGAGTAGCCACTCGTGTCTTGGCCGCGATCTGCGGCATCTCCGACACGATCATGGTCACCCGGTGCCGTTCTTCACCGGCCTGGATCACCGGCGGTTCACGGACAGCCTCTGCTGCTGTCCGGGCGGCTTCCGCCGCCTGGAACTCCGCCGGGGTCTGGCCCATTGTCGCCGTCAGGCGAGCGGTGTAGCTCGAGCCCGCGGACACAACGCCAGACTCCTTCCAGGCATCGTCCATGATGCGCTGTGCAAAGCGCCATGGACCGCAGTGAAAGAATCGGTGATTCGCCGTCCCTGACGTAGTCATGAACGACGCCACCCTCGGTGGTATGTATCCATAATTGAATACAGGCCCCACTTCATTTCCAACGATATGAAGTCCCTCACCGCGGTGTGCACCCGAGCGGTGATCATTCAGGGCCTCTAAACTGGCGAAATATCGTTGCTGAGGGGTGCCGGAGTAGCACCTCTTGCAAACGAACATTTGCATCCAGGGGTAGTGGTACCCCGCAATATGTCGACTCAAGTGGTCGTAGGTAGGATACCTACGATCCCGATTGAGCGCACGGTGCGGGTCCTCATACCCGTCCAGGGATTCCGGACAGAGTTGGCATATTACACCCTCCTCTGTCTCGGGCGGCAACCCGACACGCTCCTCGTCCGTGAGTGGACGAGGCCGTGTGAAAGGCGTGTCGGCCGCCGCGCCGGCCGCCGCTGTGCGGCGTCCCTGCGGATCCCTGCCATAGCGCGGGAGGAACATGTGTCCCTGACGGACTCCAGGGAGTTCGGGGCCCATTTCGGCCCGCAGCCTCTGGATAGAGGGCTGCTCCGAGGACGACCGTTTCTTCTTTTTGGCCGCCCCCGAACGATTCTCCGACCTGGTTTGTCGGGGCACACTCTTCCCGCGTGGGGGTGCGGCCCTCTGTTGCTGCGCAACGAAGGCCCGCGCTCCCGCTTCCAGTGCGGCGTCAGACAGGTGGACCCCGTCTTGCTCCGCGCGCTTCCGGAGGAGTTCTAAACGAAGATCTCCCTCCTTCGGCACGGGACGCCCTCTGTCCACTGGACTTGACCCCACCTCCGCAGCTCCGGTAGTTTTCTTAGTACCGGAGGAAGAGGAAGAGGAGGTTCCTTTCGGTGCCTGGATAGGCACCCGCTTACAGGAACCTCCCGCGCCTGGGCCGGATCCCGCGGAGGCGCCGCCCGCACCAGATCCCGAGGGATTAGGCGTCTTGGCGACTCCGGGTTTGGCGGAGGACCCTTTCTGGCCGCCCGGCTTAGGCGCCAGTGGCTTAGGTCCTCCGGACTTCGATCCGGCTTGAGGCGAGGGGCCGCCGGACTTCTTTTTCCGGTGCGGCCGCTTCTTCTTCTTCTTCTTCGGAGGCGAGGAGGCCGGGTCCGGGTCGGATCCGGCCTCAGATTGCCCACGCTCAGCGGCTTCCAGCTCTTGCTGGGCTCTCCACTGCTTTTGGGCAATCTCCCGGGCTCGACGGCGAGTACGCCTAGAGACGGGCGATGTAAACCCGTCATCTCGGTTCTCGGTCTCCTTCGAGCCAGACTCCTGTCCCTGAGGCGGCGCTTGGGATGCGGCTTCCTCAGCCGCGTCAACCTGCTCCGCCCAAGTCCCAGGGGCCTTCTGGTCGTGCGGACCAGACTCCGCAGGTGCGGACACCGAGGAGTTCTCGGCAGAACCGGCGTCCGGACGGCTACGGCCATCCGGACGGGTTTCCGCACGAGTACTCTCATCCGGACCCAAAGACGCAAGCATCTCCGGGTGCGGATGCAACTCAATGTCCACATCCACGAGTCCCGCACCACCGCAGTCCATCACCTCTTCCATACGAGAAAAAGGCGACGGATCTAAGAGTAGCTCGGCGCCTGCCGTGGCCGAGTCACTCTCTGCGGGGCGGTCCTCCGCGACCTCGCTCTCAGACTCGGTTCCTGTGTAAGAACCGGAGCTGGAGCTGGATTCCTCAGAACCCACATAGGCTCCCCGAGGGATGTCCTCGCGGTCATCCTCCTCGGGCCTAGACTGGGGTCTCGAGTACGAATTACCGCGCTCAAGAGACCCCTCTTCCCTCCCTTCATCACCTCCCCAGCCGTCACTTGACTCTGACATCAAGCGCTCTAATCGCTCTAAACACTGGAAGTCAGATCCGCAGATCCGTCTCCACCAGTGCCGAGCGCTTGAATGACGAGAAGGTGTCGAGTTACATCGATTATAGGCATCAAATGTTGGCAGTTATACTGCACACGCATCGTATGACGCGTTCCCGTGGAAACGTCTATTCACTGCATCTACCCGATCGACAGACAAAAGGACGTTTTACATTCCCGCATTCCCATACACGCATCTCCCCCCGGTGACTCCTTTCGTGCCATGTATACGGGTGGCTTGTGTACACAAGCCATCCCGGGGGAACCCGCTAAAATACTACAGTAATTAACAGCAGTCATTAGCAATAGCTTTCGCACTGGCGATCAATGACGTGAAGTTAATCACCCTCGCAGGTTAAAGATTGTATACAATGTATCAAGAAGCCAAACTACTTGTGGGTGTTACGATTATGTCACCCTGTCAGCAGCGAGGACGACCGTTTCTTCTTTTTGGCCGCCCCCGAACGATTCTCCGACCTGGTTTGTCGGGGCACACTCTTCCCGCGTGGGGGTGCGGCCCTCTGTTGCTGCGCAACGAAGGCCCGCGCTCCCGCTTCCAGTGCGGCGTCAGACAGGTGGACCCCGTCTTGCTCCGCGCGCTTCCGGAGGAGTTCTAAACGAAGATCTCCCTCCTTCGGCACGGGACGCCCTCTGTCCACTGGACTTGACCCCACCTCCGCAGCTCCGGTAGTTTTCTTAGTACCGGAGGAAGAGGAAGAGGAGGTTCCTTTCGGTGCCTGGATAGGCACCCGCTTACAGGAACCTCCCGCGCCTGGGCCGGATCCCGCGGAGGCGCCGCCCGCACCAGATCCCGAGGGATTAGGCGTCTTGGCGACTCCGGGTTTGGCGGAGGACCCTTTCTGGCCGCCCGGCTTAGGCGCCAGTGGCTTAGGTCCTCCGGACTTCGATCCGGCTTGAGGCGAGGGGCCGCCGGACTTCTTTTTCCGGTGCGGCCGCTTCTTCTTCTTCTTCTTCGGAGGCGAGGAGGCCGGGTCCGGGTCGGATCCGGCCTCAGATTGCCCACGCTCAGCGGCTTCCAGCTCTTGCTGGGCTCTCCACTGCTTTTGGGCAATCTCCCGGGCTCGACGGCGAGTACGCCTAGAGACGGGCGATGTAAACCCGTCATCTCGGTTCTCGGTCTCCTTCGAGCCAGACTCCTGTCCCTGAGGCGGCGCTTGGGATGCGGCTTCCTCAGCCGCGTCAACCTGCTCCGCCCAAGTCCCAGGGGCCTTCTGGTCGTGCGGACCAGACTCCGCAGGTGCGGACACCGAGGAGTTCTCGGCAGAACCGGCGTCCGGACGGCTACGGCCATCCGGACGGGTTTCCGCACGAGTACTCTCATCCGGACCCAAAGACGCAAGCATCTCCGGGTGCGGATGCAACTCAATGTCCACATCCACGAGTCCCGCACCACCGCAGTCCATCACCTCTTCCATACGAGAAAAAGGCGACGGATCTAAGAGTAGCTCGGCGCCTGCCGTGGCCGAGTCACTCTCTGCGGGGCGGTCCTCCGCGACCTCGCTCTCAGACTCGGTTCCTGTGTAAGAACCGGAGCTGGAGCTGGATTCCTCAGAACCCACATAGGCTCCCCGAGGGATGTCCTCGCGGTCATCCTCCTCGGGCCTAGACTGGGGTCTCGAGTACGAATTACCGCGCTCAAGAGACCCCTCTTCCCTCCCTTCATCACCTCCCCAGCCGTCACTTGACTCTGACATCAAGCGCTCTAATCGCTCTAAACACTGGAAGTCAGATCCGCAGATCCGTCTCCACCAGTGCCGAGCGCTTGAATGACGAGAAGGTGTCGAGTTACATCGATTATAGGCATCAAATGTTGGCAGTTATACTGCACACGCATCGCATGACGCGTTCCCGTGGAAACGTCTATTCACTGCATCTACCCGATCGACAGACAAAAGGACGTTTTACATTCCCGCATTCCCATACACGCATCTCCCCCCGGTGACTCCTTTCGTGCCATGTATACGGGTGGCTTGTGTACACAAGCCATCCCGGGGGAACCCGCTAAAATACTACAGTAATTAACAGCAGTCATTAGCAATAGCTTTCGCACTGGCGATCAATGACGTGAAGTTAATCACCCTCGCAGGTTAAAGATTGTATACAATGTATCAAGAAGCCAAACTACTTGTGGGTGTTACGATTATGTCACCCTGTCAGCAGCGATAAATAAAAATTTAACACCGCTCAAGCAGCAATGAAAATAAATCCACCACCGCTTGCATGCTTTTCATAGATCACGGCATACAGCCTTCGATACAATGTACACAATCTCCTACACCCCTCTTGCGAAAGCAGAAATCTCCCGATTTCTTACTCTCTATTGCACCAGGGAAAAGATATATCACTAAACTTTCTCATATATGGGATAAATGAGTAAGAATAGCATTTCCACGGGAAACACGCACACACTTGTGGCTTATAATCCTCCCATAAATAATAAATGAGATGGAAAATAAACAAAATCACTCCCCATAGCCGCTGGCACGCTTACAGGGCGATCGGACATACCCATGACGTCCGGACAGACAATCGGGCGCCCTATGGGCGTTTGCAAAGCGCCCACTAGCATTCCCGACGTACTGCCCGGCCGCGGAGCGGTGCCCGGTCCAGCCCAGAGCCTCCTCAAACGACTACCGGAGCGCGGAGCCAATAGATTTAGACGCGGAGCCGGCATGGTCCATAACCGCACTGGTTAGGGGGCGAACCCTTCATACCGGCGCCCAATCTAGAGGCGCCCAAAGATGGTGAAAGCAATAGCCGGCGGACGTCCGGGGCTGCCCGCGGACGGAGTCCAGGCCGGACGTCTACCATTGTACGGCGTATTGCCCTTATCCAATGAAGATGAAATTGGAATTAGAAGCCACCACAAGTGTTGCGCATGTAATATACGACCCCCTTCTTAGAAGGAGGCCGGGGTTCCGGTCATTCCGGCCGGACCGCATATTGTAAGGTACGATCCGGACGAGAACGAGCGTCACCCGCTGCCGCGGCTGGTCCGCACACGCGGACTTAACAACCGCTCCATTATCATAATGGATAGTCGGTTTCCTGCCGTAAGAAACCTTAATTACTATAACCGTAATTATAGTAATGGCTCACGGGGGATAACTACACCGAAGTGCGTCATCTTAAAGCGCCGCGGACGCCGGACGAGTCACGCGGACGAACCGCGGACATCAGTCCTCATCTGCGGACACTATCCCCGCATCCAGAGCCAGTTCCCCAAATCCGTGGGAAGACGCTTCTCCCGTAGCGGACGTAAATCCCAACCTCAGTCTGGCCATATAAGAGGTTGTCCCGGGACCAGGGGCGTCCGGCCGAATCAGTAAATTCGTCCGGCCAGCGTAACCGTTGTGCGGATTACGCCGGACAGCCGTCCACAAGGTGCGGACAGGCCATCCGCACGTCCCTGGCGCTAGAAACTACAGGAGGGCGGATGCGGAGCGGCGGCGTTACGACATGAAAGTCTCCGCGGACCTCAACTCCGAAGATGGCCACAAAGTAGCCACCCGCGGAGGTAAGTCGTGCGGACTCTCACGGAACGACCTAAAACCCATCCATAGTATGACAGACGGGTACCGCAGACGCATCCGCATGGGCGGAAGGTTATTCCCACCCATACCGGGCTGGCGCACGTGGTTTCCGGCGTGGCCGCCCGTCATCCGCAGGTACTGGAGGGAGTGGGGGTACCTGCGGATCGCCATCATCTGGCTGATAGCCACCCAGTCCATCATCTGACGGGTCAGAGAGGTCCGGGAGGCCCACCATACGGCGCACACGCTCGTCCGGAGTCCGCGGATGCTGACCGGACGGATCCCATACGGGAGCATCATCCGGTTCCGCATCTTGAATTAGCGGATCCATGACAAGCGGGCCCTCGTACTTCTTCAGATTATCGATATGGACAACCAGAACCCTGTCCGGATCGGAATCCCTCCGGATCCGGTAGTCCACATCTGTCACCTGTTTCAGTACGGTAAACGGGCCTATCCACGGCTTAGCAAATTTATTGCCTTGCTTAAGCGGCGGATAATAGTAGCGCACCTTGTCGCCTTCCGCAAAAGCTGGCCTACCCTTAGCATGGGCGTCATAGCCTCGCTTCTGCCGGAGGGCAGACTTGTCCAGGCGCGCGCGCGCGAAATCATGGGCGTTCGCCAGGGCGCGGCGAATCCACTCCACGTATTCCGGACCGCACTGGGGTACCGCGCCGGTCTCTGCCGCAGTTGGATACATAATATCCACGGGCAAATTTAGCTCCCGGCCGTACAACATCGCGTGCGGAGTAACTCCGGTCGAAGAGTGGACCGACGACCTGTACGCCATTAAGACATACGGGAGGTGGTCATCCCAATCATTCGCACGATCATTCACAAAGGCCGCCAGCATGTTGAGGACCGATCGATTAAAGCGTTCGACCTGGCCATCAGACTGGGGCCTGTAGGGGGTGGTCCGCACCTTGGTACTCCCTAGCATCTGTGCTAGGTTCCGGAACAGGTTGCTCTCAAATTGCGTGCCCTGATCCGAATGTACCTGTTTAGGTACCCCATGGTACACCACCCATATATTCACCAATAACCGAGCTACCTCGTCCGCAGTCTGGCGGCGCAGTGGGTAGGCGTCGGTATACTTGGTAAAATAGTCGGAAATCACCAGGATGTACCGGAAACCGCGCGGGGTGACCCGGTGGGTATCCAGTATATCCAAAGCTATCCGATCAAACGGCGCGCCCGCCTTAACCGTGGTTAAGGGGTGGCGGCCAGGAGTCGGAACTCCTTTGCGAGCTTGACACCGAGGGCAGGCTGCGCACCACCGTTGCACGTCCAAGCTGCTACCAGGCCAATGAAAGCGCTGTTGTAGCCTATGGACGGTCCTCCGGATTCCCAAGTGACCGGTCACCCGGAGGTCATGCAACTGGTGGAGTACTTCTTTCCGCAGCTCCGCCGGAAGCACCAACTGCCATATTGGAGGCAGTGGGGTCGGTGGCTCATAGCGCCGGTATAAGAGGCCATCCCTCAAGGAGAGTCGTTCCCACTGAGATACTAGAGACAAGGTCTCCTCCCTGTAGGTCTTTCGCTCATCCTTCGAGGGCTTCTGGCCGGCCTCAAGGGCTGTAATTACCGGTGCCAGAGCTCTGTCAGCTCTTTGCGTCGCAGCTATCTGCGCCGGAGAGTAGCCACCCAAGTAATTAGGCTCCTCATCCGTCGCGTCCGGCTGCGCCGCAGCGGCCATCACCACAGGGGGCAAGGACCGCTCATACTCAGACTCTCCAGAGGACGAGGGTACCCACGAGGAGTACACCGCCGGACTCGAGGAGGACTCACTGGAGCTGAGCCGCACCTCCGCTTCGTATGCGGGACGCCCTCGCCGATAACGGCGGGTCCGCGCGCGGAGATTAGCCCTAGACGCTCCGGCCGCCGTGTTGTTAGAGGGGGCGGCGGCCTGCGGTCTCCCCGGAACGTCCAATTCCGAGTCTGAGGAAGAATCCGCGGCTTGCTGGAATGGCGCCATTCCTGCACAACCCGGATTCTTGCACTTATGACAACGGGACAGGCCGTCCGCGTTGCCGTGCAACTTACCAGCGCGATGCTCTATCTGTATGTCATACTCTTGGAGTTTGACGAGCCACCGCGCCACCAAGCCATCGGCCTCACTATAGTTGAGGAGCCATCTCAGCGAACTATGATCAGTCCGCAAGCGGAAATGGCGTCCCAACAAATAGTGCCGGAAGCGCTTGGTCATCGTAACCACCGCGAGCAACTCGCGATGAGTGGTACAGTAGTTCATTTGAGAGCGGCTCAAGGCCACACTCGCATAAGCTACTACCCGCTCTTGCCCATCCACGATCTGCGAGAGGACACCGCCGAGCGCGAAGTTACTCGCGTCGGTGTCCAGGATGAACTCGCAGTCCGGACGAGGGTGCCGCAGCACCGGGGCCGCTACCAAGGCCTGCCGGAGTCCCGAGAAGGCGTTAGCCTGCTCGGCGGACCAAACAAAATCGGCGCCCTTTTCCGTGAGGATAGTAAGGGGACGCGCGATCTCCGCAAAGCCGCGAATAAACCTGCGGTGGTAGCTCGCGAAGCCCAAGAAGGACCTCACGTCCGCCACGTTACATGGCGGAGGCCATTTCTGCACGGCCGCCACCTTTGCGGGGTCTGGTCTCACTCCGGTGCCCGTTACCATGAAGCCCAAGTACAGGATTTCCTGCGCGAATAGCTCGCACTTACTTGGCTTCAATTTAAGCCCTGCTCCGCGGATGCGATGGAGCACCATCTGGAGGTTGGTGAGGGTTTCCTCGAACGACCGGCCATACACGACGACATCGTCGATGTAGACCATACATCGCTTCCAGAGGAACCCTTTAAGTACCATCTCCATGAGGCGCTCGAACGTCGCTGGTGCGTTACAGAGCCCGAACGGCATTACCTTGAATTGGTAGAGCCCGTTCTTGGTAACGAAGGCAGTCTTCGCCCGATCACTCTCCTCCATCTCCACCTGCCAATACCCGGAGGCCAGATCCAGAGCACAGAAATAGTGCGACCCGGCCAGGGCATCGAAGGTATCCTCAATGTGCGGGAGAGGATATGAGTCCTTCCGCGTGGCATCGTTGAGTTTCCGATAGTCCACGCAGAACCTCCACGAGCCGTCCTTCTTCTTCACCATAACCACCGGACTGGCCCAAGGGCTGTCACTGGGTTCGATGATGTCCAAGTCGAGCATCTTTTGCACCTCCTGGTCTATGACCTCTTGGTGCACTATTGCTGCCCGACGAAGACGCTGCTTGAGAGGACGCTCGTCCACGAGGTCGATGCGGTGCTTGGCGACGTCAGTCTTGCCAACCGCACCATCAGGACCCATGAACACATCCGCATACTGCCGCAGCAGTCTGCGGAGCGCTTGGCGCTGCTCTTCACCCAACCGGTCCTTCGGAACCCGAGATTCCAAATGGTCCGGCAGGGTGAACGGGTCATCTCCGGCGGCCGCCGCCGCGCACGCAGCGCGGCAGACAGGATCGTCGGGGAGGACACGACTCGAAGCCGCGGGAATAGCAGTAGCTGCTATGCATCCGCGCTTCAGTACAATCGGAGCATCCGTAGGATTCACCACGAGGATAGGCATCGCGCGGGGGTTGGACATGACCAGGGCCCCACCCAGCACGAGCCCAGTTCCTGCGGCGAAACTGCTCACGGGTTGCACTATACACGGTCGACCATCGAGGGGCATGCGGGGACGCCGCGGCCTCGTCTCGATGATCATCTCGCTCATCGGCGGCACTACTACAGTGCGCGATGTCCGCATCTGGAATGAATGCATCGGGCCCGAGCGGAAGAGGAAGTGTGTGTCCTCTCCCATCCGGAACTCGCCAGCGCTAAAGTTGGCAATCACCCGGTGGACCCGTAGGAAATTCATCCCAATTATCCCGGCCGCTCCGAGGTCGATGCAGTGCTTGGCGACGTCAGTCTTGCCAACTGCACCATCAGGACCCATGAACACATCCGCATACTGCCGCAGCAGTCTGCGGAGCGCTTGGCGCTGCTCTTCACCCAACCGGTCCTTCGGAACCCGAGATTCCAAATGGTCCGGCAGGGTGAACGGGTCATCTCCGGCGGCCGCCGCCGCGCACGCAGCGCGGCAGACAGGATCGTCGGGGAGGACACGACTCGAAGCCGCGGGAATAGCAGTAGCTGCTATGCATCCGCGCTTCAGTACAATCGGAGCATCCGTAGGATTCACCACGAGGATAGGCATCGCGCGGGGGTTGGACATGACCAGGGCCCCACCCAGCACGAGCCCAGTTCCTGCGGCGAAACTGCTCACAGGTTGCACTATACACGGTCGACCATCGAGGGGCATGCGGGGACGCCGCGGCCTCGTCTCGATGATCATCTCGCTCATCGGCGGCACTACTACAGTGCGCGATGTCCGCATCTGGAATGAATGCATCGGGCCCGAGCGGAAGAGGAAGTGTGTGTCCTCTCCCATCCGGAACTCGCCAGCGCTAAAGTTGGCAATCACCCGGTGGACCCGTAGGAAATTCATCCCAATTATCCCGGCCGCTCCGATATCCGCCACGATCGCCTCTGTCAGATACACCTTGTCCCCAAGGGTAATAGGCAGATCGATGATGCCATGGATACGGATGCGGTTGTCTCCCGCTCCGTAGAGCTTGTACGGTCCGGGATCTCGCAACTCGAGGTTGCGGAGCGCGGGCTCCTTCCTAAACGTTCCGGCGGCCACGAGGGTCACCTCCGAGCCTGAGTCTATGAGGAACCGGACCGGCTCCCGTCCGAAGGACAGGGGCAGGTACCAGCAGGGGTCCCTCACCAGCGCGCAGGTCGGGCGATACCTTTCGCACGCGCTGGGCTCATCTACGGAGTCCTCGCCATCCGCCTCAGCCGCGGAGGAGCCAGACTGGTCTCCAAGGACTACTTCCGGAGAAGTCATATCTACTTGGGGTCCGTCCTGCTCATCAGCGGGTGGGGCGGCATCGTTTGCCACCGAACAACTATCCCCGGACGCAGTGTTGGTCGCCACCACGTCCGGATCTAGTTTCCCTGTCGCGGGTTCCGATTCTGCTGTCCCGGAGGACCAGACCGGAAGGAATTCCTCCGTTGCGGGCCAGGGAGAGCTCCCTGGTATCCGCGTGACCGCAGGCGTTCCAACAACTCCGGACACTTCAGCCAAAAGTGTCCCTGCTTTCCGCAGAAGTAGCAGGGACGGTTCTGAGCTGGTCCGGAAGTGAACGCGCAACATTCTGCGGGTCCCGGAGCTTCGAGCCCGGCGCAGTGCGCAATCATCTGCGCGGTGCCGAGGTCGTATTCCTCCATGTCGCACTCGTCCGAAGGCGAGCGCGGCGCGGCGACCGGTGCCGCATGTGCGGGCGCCCCTGTAGAGGGTGCCGGCGCACTAACCCACTGCTGGGTAGGTTCCCTGGCGGGTTCCCGGACGACCGGGTCCTGCCACGGGGTTACCTGCGATGCCTTGACCGGAGGAGGAATCGCCGCCTGCGCGGGTACAGCCGAGGCCGGAGCCGGGGCTGGAGGCAACTGTCTAGGACGGACAGCCATCTCAAGCGCAAGCGCGGAGTCTATTGCCTCCTCCATCGATCGCTTTTCATGGGTGGCCAGCCCGTACGCTAGGTGGTAAGGCTGGCCATCGATGAACTGATCGATCAGCATCGTCTCAAACCGTCTGGAGTCCATGTCCGGAAAAGCTCTCCGGCCGAGTATGCGTAAGCTGTACGCATAGTCTGTCACGGACTCAGTCGGCTGGCGGATACGCGCCTTGAACTCTCGTTCAGACTGCCGCCGATTGGTCGTCGGCGGGAACAGCAGGCGAAGTTGACGAGCAACCTCGCCGAACGTCACTGTTCCCACCGGCAGACACGGCATCACGCGGAGAGCTTTCCCTTCCAGGCTCCCCGCGAGGACGTGTCCGGCTTCAGGCTGGGACCATCCTTCGTACACGGCGGTACGCCATACCTGGAGCAAGTAGTCCTCCAAGTCGGCGTTATCCCCGTTGAACCGTTTCCGCCACGAAGAGTGGTCGGGCCCGTCATCGCGTTTGCTACGCGCCCGACGTGCGGTCCCGGCTCCGGGGTCGTCCGTGTACTGCGGCAAGTTCCGTGCGCTTCCTGCGCCTGCGGCGGAGTCTGCCGGAGCAAACATCGACGCCGCGGACATAGGAGCAGGGAAGCTCACGTTTGCCGCCGGGATCATTCCCGCTGAAAACCCACTCTGGCTAGGTGCGGGCGGGGCTCCCATCGAACCTACTGGGTAGGCTCCAGAAGGGGCGGCAAAGCTTGGGGCCGAAGCCACCTGTTGCCACTGCCCGTCCGACACACTGTACGTGCCAGGGTAAGTCGACCACGCGGCTTGCGCTCCAACCGTCGGAACGGTCGACGCGGTCGCCAACGTGGTGCCTCCGAGCCGCGGGGCAGGCGCGGGTCCCATTGCGGGGGCCACTGGCGCCTGCGGACTCGGCAGGACTTGGGGAGGGGCTACTGGCCCAGACATCCCCGGACTTAGGGTGACCGACGGGTCAACGCTCGAATGCAGCTGATTCCGCTTGAACAGTACAAGCGCCTCGGATATCAGCCACCTCTCCCTCTCCGTCAAAGGCCCCGAGTTGCCTTGTGACAGCGGAGAAGGGGAGCGGTTCCGCCGGTCTGATCGTCCCTGATGGGGCGACCGGGCGCGGTCATAGCGCCCGAGGGGGGCCAGCTCGCCAAGTGCGTCGGTGAGCTGATCCACCACACTGCCCGGTGCGGACCGACCAGAACCCATGCCGGAGGCTCGCGAGGGAGTCCACCCGGCCGGGTGCGGCATCTGGTACGACTGGTCCGCTCGTCCAGAAGGACCCGCATGCATTGGCGCTCGATTCCGGACGCTCGAAGGCGTCTTATGGAAGGGTGCCATTTGCCACGGATCTGTTCTGGGCACGGGCGGGCGCGGCGTAGAGCCGTTGCCAGCTCCACCCACCGCGCCTAACACGTCAAGGTCCGGCCTTGACGGCAACTCCTGCTGCGGCCCCGCGGGGCTCGACTCTACGTCCGAAGACGGAGCCAGGGACGCGGGAGTCGTCTCCGCGGACGGGGTCTTGTCCACGGAGGTTTCCGCGTGTTCCTTCCGGCCGCCGGAGTCACCCGAAGATGTCTCACGGCGGCTGTCGCGCGACCGGGTGTGGTCCGCGACATTACCTCCTGTTTCCCCCCCCTTGGGTTCATCGGCCTTATCTTTGGCCTTATCTCTCTCTTTAGTCATTCTTCGAGACGTCCTTGAGGAGCGGGCGATCCCCAGGGACTAAGGAGGCTACAACGCTGTGACAGTAGGCTGCGATGGAACACTGTCGGACTGATCCTGGTCATGGCACCAATGTAAAGTTATTGACTACCGTCCGCTCTTCGGGATCCTCGAGGATAGTCCTCTCTCATCCGAGTCCTTGCGGACGCGCATCCGCTATTCCGGATCCTCGCGGCAGGGCCGCTCACCGGAGGTCGCGGCGCACACGGTAACTACTTCATCATTAACGGTAACCAGGTAACAGCCCACCCGACACTCCCAGGCCTACGGACACCGTTCAGAAACTAGTTCATCCCTACGGTGTTAACTGGCGGGGCCTGGCGAGCCGCGGTCTGCCTCGGGGACGGAACCCCGTACAGTCCGACATGCTGGCCAGAGCCTCTGTCACATGTCCCGGGAAGGGAGAGAGCTGGCGATCCACAGGGCCGAAGGCCCCCGAGTCAGCAACTCGTCTCTCCCAGCCCGGGCCTCCCCACGGAAATCGTCCCCAGGGCTCTAGGAGCCCACTACTCGCAAACAGGGAACACAAAGCTCATGGCCGAGCCTCGTGTGCGTCCTGTCTCTCGATCTTGGACAATCTCCTCGAACGAGTCGCTTCCAGTGTATATATATTACACCAGAAACTGTAGGGCGCACGCGAGGTTAAATCGATCCATTGTTATAGTTTACTGGAGCGTAAATTACAATACGTCGCCGTGGCAACGCACGCTCGAACGGAGCATGTCAAAACAAGGCCAAGTACAAAAAGGCCACATAAATGGCATTTATGTTTACAATCACCTGCCGCGTGCTTAGGGCAAAATCGCCACATAAGCTGGTATTGGAGACTCAGTTGTTTCTTTGATATATTCAAAGAAATCCAGTTCGTATGGACATTCTCTGAATCTTCTGTAGATATTCACCAAATCCGGGGTTCTTCAGAGGAGTGACATCATCAATATACCTGAGGTATTGGTAGCATCTAACGAGCATCTATTATTTGATCGATTCAAGAGTTTCAAATGAATCCAGCTTCATATGAATAGAGAAACAATTTCGCTAATAATTGTGCACAATCGGCACTCATAGGGACGTCAACCCTTGGTTGGGAAATAGTACAAAACTATATGTTGTCAATGTAGACTTTCCAGCATGCCAACAATATCGTATTCATTGTCAAGCCGTATACTATACTCTAATACATTCCGAAGAGTTCCTTTGCGACGGATGCAGCCAGGGGATTCTGGGTATCGTAGTTGCGCGCATCTGAACCCACAGCTATTAGAATAGAGCCCTCTGCTGCTCCAGTATGTTCTGTCTAGAACAAAAGGCCGGCCAGTCCATATAGGTAGGTCTAATAGGAAAATTATTATCATCACCACGAAGTCATACCCAATCATATATTTTGTTCTTATCCATTCATACCCAAACGCATCATCTGATTCCAACCCTCGGCTTATCCTTTTTCCACAATCGTTGTGTGAAACCCTCAAAACCGAGATTAAACGCCAACGCACATTCATTTTTACTTTTCAGGGCAAAGCTCGTATTGATGTTCGGAGCGTGGAGTTTAGAACCACCATCCTTCTTGTCTTCCACTCTTCATATCTGTCGTACTCCAGAAATGTTAATCTAATGTTGTGTGTTATATTTAGTAGCACAGTCGGTGGTTTTTTTAACAAGATACAGTGAATTACGATTAACCACACAGTCATACATAACGTTGTTTACAATTCTTGGGCAAAACCGATCCTACAACGAATGCATCGCACTTGTTTTAAGAGGAAATATCATTTTACGTTGTAACCATGAGTCAACACACCACTATCACTCACGATATACTTGTATGGAAGGTCCATATAACTATTTGGTTTTGTCTGGAATGCGGGATATGTCGATTGCCAGTTATGTATTGAAGTCAAACATTACCTCTTCTGCCATAAAATATTGCTTCGTCTGACAAGAGCGCCTTTGAAACATTGCACGTTTGCAACCGCGAAAGGATTCCTGGGACAACGTCACATTTATAAAGGTAATGTCTTTACGTTAAGAAGAGCACAACAATTGCCCTAGTGATGGAAGCCGTTAGAGCAAGTTTAATAAACACAATCCCCTATCCTATTTGATGGACTACAGGGTGAGAATCGTGTTTGGTATTCCCATTTCATCCACAAGATAGCATTTTTTTGTATCAAATACTAAAACATAATCATGAATGTGAAATGGGAATATGAAATATCCACCTTTTCATGCGGAACTCCACATGGAGTTCAAGTACATTTATATTTTGAGCAATTTGCCCTCTGCTAGAAAAATCCTCTATTCATAGTTAATAGCTGAGCCTATCATTTCCTCATATCATTACGATGATCAATAAACATCCAAAAGGTTTCAGGCACAGGTACATGTGATATCACAATCACTGCCCACACCCAACATATGACACAGCCAACAAAGGGCGAAATGCAATGTAGGTGGTATCCTCACTGTGAATGGTTGATACATACATATGAACTCGTGTGCCGCCCAGAGGTAAAAAGGAAGTATTATGTTCTGAACAATGACACAATACCATAATGACGAGATAATAATGAGATCAGTACGCCTTCGCATCCATGTTCTAGGCGACCATGGCCTTAATGTATACTTCAATCAGAAATACTGCAATCAGAAAAAATTGGCCAAGGGCTAAGAAGGTTAGAGGAGAAATGTATAATGTTGACAAAAATGGCCGCCAAAGTCCTGAATCATCGTTTTTCGAGGGAAAAAATGGTTCAAGGTCATTGAAGGTTAAATCCGAGGTGCCACTGAAAACGCAACATATGATTTCCCATTTGAATGTGCCAATATTTAGAAGCGTTCTAAGAGTTAACTCTGGATAGCTCGCATTATGATAACAACCCGAAGTCCAAAAAAAATCAATAAGGGGAATTGCTATTTTTGCTAGAAATGGCTCCATACGAACAGTGAGAAATAGTGACCGGCGATTCAAGATCAACGAAACCTATCAAAAATTATAGGACAGATTTGGAGAAAATGGTCGGCAAAATCCAACTGTTTTCATCAAAATATTTTTAGGTATTTTGAGCAAAATTTCAGAAAAAATTATCATAAATTTTAAAGATAAAAATGGACAAGGACGGATGACGGACACGACGCCATGCCAATAGGTTACCGATAACCGAAAGATGGCATCGTGCATTCTTATCATTTAAATTGATGGGTTTGGCAGTTTGGAACACCACGCCTCGATGAACAGATATAACTAAATGTATTGCTATAAATGTATTACTGTTAGCGTATACATAAATTTACACGAGCGGTAACATAATGTACTAATTAAGTAAGGTACCTTGAATTTCAGTAATTTTTGCCGGAACCATTTACCATTTTCTCAGTTTCATATCTTATTTCATATATGTTATGTTGGAGTTTGTTTCAATTGCAAAATGTTGTATGTTTGTTATTGGAATCATCAAAATTTGGCTGTATTGGTGGTAATAGATCGATACGTCACCATGATCTGGTTGATAAATACACCAAATCCATGTCTGCCAGGCAACTAGATCTATTTTCATATTAATTTTGGGGAATTCATGACGGGTGCTACTAGTGGGGCAGGAAATGCTCACTCTTTCCGGAACACCTGATTCCACCTCCTAATGGCCATTTTTGGGGTTCATGATTTTCCCTGTCATTTTTGTTCTCTCTCACTTCGTATGCCTGATATGACTTTCTGTTCTCGGATTATGAGATTGGATAACGGACCCTGTTTTGTTTGCTCGGAATACTTAATACTGGGTATTGATTCCACGTCTATGAAGTCATATATGGCATATCTGTTGGTGACCTTGAACTTGACCTCACATAACAATGAGTGGTGAATCTTGAGGTCACGCCTAAGCTGAAACCTGTGAGTTGACCTCTGCATTCAGACTGCATATAGATTTTTGGTATGCATTGTAAGCATATGAATCTGCAGGTCACAGCTAAGTTGTATAAATTGTACTCTGCATGAATGATTGTAGATGAAGCTTATTTGTATTATGAGCATAATTATATGGCGCATCATTCAGACGGGTGCCACTAGTGGGGCGGGAAATGCTCACTCTTTCCGGAAAACCTGATTTCACGTCCTAATGGCCATTCTGGGGGGTTCATGAGTTTCCCTGTCATTTTTGTTTTCTCTCATTTCGTATGCCTGATATAACTTTCTGTCCCCGTACTATGAGATTGGATAAAGAACCCTGTTTTGTTCGCTCGGAATACTTAATACTGGCTATTGATTCTACGTCTATTCAGTGACCTTGAATTCGACCTCAAGACCTTGAGTAGTGAATCTGGAATGTAGCAGAAATATATGAAATCTTTAAATTGATTTCTGCATTCAAAACGACTGCACCTATTTAGGAAGTCATATATGGTAGATCGGGTGATCTTGAGCGGTACATTTATAGGTCATGTATAAACTGAGATGTGTCATTTCACATCTGCCTACGAAACAACTTCTCAGGACTGCAGTGAAACTATGACCGGAAGACAGATTTCATCACATCTATGGGAAATAATATATCACTTTCCAGAGTGATATATTATATTGCAGGGCGAGGATCGTTCTCTGTATATTGTCCAAGCATATCTTGCATACACTGTTGTTGATGTGTGTTATATCAGTACAACATGTGATACATCACTGCAAAACACAAGGCCACACGACACATTTAAAACAAGGTATGATGATGCATCGAATGTGTCACACTAATTCCAAGGGGTTTGTCGAGGGATCAGTCAATTGTATGAACAGTTCTCTATACTTACTTCATCGGGTTTTCAATGGGAAACGTATCTGTTACTGCTTGCTCCTGGTGGCGCCAGTGATTCAATATGAATGTGTGGTGGGGCTTTGTATCTTTTGCAATCATTGAATATTTGAGATTTTCATTTGACTTCACCAACAACTCATGGTATTGGCAAAAGGTCGGTACCTACAGTTATATCGTACTTCTATCCAGGTGAACACATCTGTCTGGGATATTTCTTGCTTTTGGTGGGAACAGACCACCAACAAATGCTAGTAATTCATTTACATAATGCATCAATGTGCGACAGCGAGGTCAACGGGGCAGTAGGTCTTGTGCTACCTTGTACAATAGGATAACTGGAGAAGAATTCTCAACAGAGACATGGCAACAGCTCAAGGCTCAGGCGACAATTAGCCACCAGCATAGCATAAAAATAGTATTTGTCAAGGAGACCATGTCATGCAGCAGTCATATCATGTATGTAAGTCTTGATTTAGGACACGATATATGTTCATGGTCCATGATAGCATGATTTTAGTAGTATACTATCATGATTTTAGTCTAACACAAACTTGTAAAAATGACTACTTATTTGTACAACATCTACCCCGCTAACACCAGCAAGTCTTCGCATACGGTTATTTGATTTTTTTTATTGTCATCATCAAACTCTCATGATTTTGGCCACATATTTTCGCTTGATGAAATGATAATTGGGCTGAATGAGATGCCGTTTCTTGCCCTTAATAAACAGTAATTGATTGCAACTTTCTTCCAATGAATCTCTCAATCTCCCGATTTTATCAATAGTCATACTCATAGGTACAACCAGTTTGAGACAGGAATAACAAGGTACCATCAATCAGGTAAATTCAAGGCTTTGTTGCTTGGCTCTGAACAGATAAGTGGGTGTAGGGTCCTGGAAACACGTTCACCTAAGTGGGAGTATAGTAATGGGTCACAGAACTAAGTCTGCCACTACCGTCAGTCTATGATTAAATTGTGGACAAGACCAGGAAACGAAAGGAGACGTCTGTATTTGGGGTAGAATTAGCAGTCTAGACGTGAAGAGAAATGAAACCGATACCTTGACACAATCGATACATGTTGAAACAAAAAAGAAAAACACCCACAAATGTGAAACCCACATAATAGAAACGAATTTTCGCAATCACGCACAAAAGTGAGAACGTTTTTTATTGCTCACAATTGTGAAACCCCACCCACAAATATGGGACAAAAAAAATGTTGAAACAAAATGATACAACACAATATTGAACATATTTTAAGCAAATGTGGCAAATGGCGGATGATTGCAGTGTAATACCGTCAAATTCTTTCAGATATACGTGTGTCATGTTGATGACGACACACCTGGAGAAAGTAGACCAAATTCAGTTTTGATACTAATTTAGGTCACAGCGTCTTTTCGACGTCATCATATTTTTTATCTTCTCAGTTCTTGTTTCGAAATGGGCGTTAGGTCTTTCCCTCCGAAACCTCTGGAAAATCTCAACAAGCTGTTCTTTCTATAATTTCGATTTTTTAATATGCATTTTTGTTGAATCCCTCAAGTTCGAAAATTGTCATTTCTTATCATGGGAGATATTTCAAATGTGTTCTCCTCCGAGACCACTCAAAACAATATTTTGAAACTTGGTATCGGGATATTATAGCATCAGTATTCACTGATATATATCAGTAACTGATGCTAAATGGGCGATAACAAAATTGAGAAATATAAGTTATATTTTTTTTACTAGCAGCATACTCAGCTCATTTCCTGTAGAAATAATTATACCTCCGGTTTGGTGTAATTTTAAACCTGAGGTGTAATCTAGAACTCAACCATTCAGCAGTCATTCGCCATGCGTAATATACTTTAAACACACGTTAAATGGCATTTCGCACGTCACATCGCAGGTTGTATGAGGTTTTTTTTCATTTGTGGATAGTTGACAAAGAACTTTTTAGCTTTTGTGGTGTATTTTTCATATTTGGCTGAAGGTTTTTCACATTTATGGGTGATTGACAGAATTCGTTTTCACATGTGTGGGATCAGCAATTACCAACAATATTAAATCGAATGCAAATCCTGATGGCAAAATGGTAACTTCAGGCAATTTTCAAATGTTCCTGACAAAAAGCCCACGCCATAATATATACTAACGGCAGCACGCGATTCACAGAAATCATCATTCCATACAGGCGGCATAATTATAGACAAATACATATTATGCTGCCAAAGCAATCGGGATATGTCGCTAGCACAATGAATTGTCGGCGAGATTCATATAGCAAAGTGTTTTCAGCAATCAATCATTGTAATTTGGCATGTTAGATTTTCCATAATACACTAGGCATATTCATCAATCAATTATCTCGCGTAGCGGCCCAATAAACCCATCTTGTTACGTAAGTTGTCGTGCAGTACTGTTTGTTTTCATACCGTCAACCTATGTTTTTCTATTAATGCAATACATCGTATATCCAATACAATAAGTAAAATGACAATATAGTCACATTACCGTACAATATTAATCCACGCACTAGTACTTGTCATCGTATGGATTGAAATGTATTGTTTTTATGTCTTTTGTTCGAAATGTTGTACTTGTCTTAACCTGAGGTTGTTTTTATTATGTACCAGTCGATCCTATGGATTGTTATTGGATGAAATCAAACAAACAAAGACACATTATATTTTGGAATCTGAGATATTATGTGGCGGTGTCAAATTTGGGCACGTTGAAGCACAGATCACGCGATTATATGTACAACACTGCATTGCACTCTTTTCATTGATAATTTATGTGTTTGTACATCTTCATCGAATTCCTTTTAGGTATGTTTTTCAAAGTTTTAGAAAGATTCTAGTTTAAAACTTACAAAGTTCGTCAGTTTTCGACGGAAGAAAAGTTGTTTGCACAAAATTGTTAATTACAGCAACTGAAATAGGTTTTTGGACAGTAGGAATGAAAACGGTGGCAGTTCACCCAAAGATGTAAATTCTAGACACATCATTTAAAGTGATATTGGCAGTAAAACTATTTTTTTCCAAATCAATTACATACATGCCTGTACATGTGGTCTCAGAAAAATAGGTTGTTACAAATCAAACAATGCTTGATCAGATGGACAAATCAAGCATATGACAGTACTAGCAGCCGCTTTTCTTTTGTTTTGTGCGTCACTCAGAGTTTCCTCTGACTTAATCTAGTTCACGCTCAATTGGCTTGAACATATACGGGTAAGCTGGAATCGCATTGCATCAAGGGATACAAAGCACCGAGAATGGCGGTAATCTCCACCAGAAACTTGCAACAAAATCAATTAGAAGGGGGCATCTGTTTGGGCGTACAAAGGCAAAAATGAACTATTATGTTTTCTTCGTTCGATCAGAAAGATTTAGCAAAATCGATAACTTTCTGCCAATATCACTTTAATGTCTTATAGCAGATGTATGTTGCTAGAATACACCCTGTCTGCTGGTTCAAATAGGCAACTACAGCTTCAATATTTACACATATATATATGGTTAAGGATGGTTCAGTGCATATTTGTCTGTACAACATCAGAATATTAACCACTCTACTGTCTTCGGAGGCCAATTTTTACAGTCCGCATCTGACATGTTAACCCCGTCATGAGTGATTAAGTTCAATTTCAACAAATGATCAACAACATGCGTCTTCCTATATGTTTATGAGACAAACCTATTATGTGATACATCACATAGAAATTTTTTTTATGGCAAATGTGATGAATAAGGGTGAATATAAATTGAAACGCTAACACTAATATCACTGTATTTGTATCTTGGGGTACATTCTATCTATCTATTCTATTCTATCTAGATCTACGGTTGGAGATTGATAAAGATTCTAAATTAACAACTAGATTATATGACGAGCGTGATTTAAATTTTTCCGTAGTTAATTTCCACTTCCTAAGCAGCAACATTCCTGTGTCGCCAGCATATGGCGTGTTTGTCTCACAAATCATACGCTATTCTACAGCTAGTTGCAGATATGAGGACTTGGTTCACCGAAGTTCCAAGCAAGTCTCTGAATTCCTGCGACAAAGAAAAGTTTACCAAGACTAATAGTTCAAGAAATTCTATGGACGTCATCACATCTGGTTGATAAGTACGAAAATCTGTCACCAACATGCAGCAAGACCTTTTTACATATCAATGTTTTGGAATTTATGACGGCTGACAGATGTGGGGCGGGAAATGCTCACTCTTTCCAGGAAACCTGATTTCACCTCCTTATGGCCATATGATGGGAGTTCGCAATTTGCGATTTTGCCCGACACTGGACTTTGAGATTGGATAATGGACTCGGTTTTGTTCACCTGTAATACGTTGTACTTAGTATTGGTTCCATGTTTATTCTATAAGGGCATGTCAGTTTTCACAATTGCGGGGGGGGGGGGGGGGGCGGAGGGGGGCATCGAACTTATTTAGTTATCACGAAATTGTTCGATCCCTGCCACAATTTAGCCAGGTATATTTTTCCTACTGTCAATACATAGGTGGCCAAATCCGAGTTATACAAAGTATCATAGTACTTGTATGACGTCGATTTAAACAAAATTATATATTTATTCATTAGACCAATCACGTTATGTACAAGATAATAACACACACCAAGAACAAAGATGTTTATACACTTTGTGCATTTTCTTTGTGCAAAATACGTTCCCCTATATGTAGAGAACCATTATGTCAATAGCCATATTGAGACCATATTTGAAACTTCAATTAGCCTATATAATTTACATATAAAATGAAGTTACTCAACTTCTACGTGGGGTTGAACTGGGAGGATTGGCTCTTTATCATTAATCTATCCATATCTTCTGTTTGTAACTTCTTAACAACCAATCATCAATCAGTATAAAAGGGTTTATTAATTTGATTTTTTTCTACAAAAATTGTCAGTTTTCGACGGGAGAAATGTCGTTCGCATGAAAGTTCCTAAAAAACGTTCCATGACATGTCCATAACACAATGCTATAACTCATGGCTTCAGTGTGTATTTGCATCGTGAATCATACTTATTTACACAATGATACAATATTTGCACATTACATTAAATAAAACATTTGAACACCGGTTGCCACACACGGGAAAGTGAAAAATCGAATCAGATTTATATGGACACTGCGTGGAAATGCCTCACTTATCACACAATCCTCATGTGGAGTAACATAGATTCTGATAGTGGGGCGAAAGGTGTGATTGCAGACGACTTGCACATGACTTTACTGTCTGAACAAATACAACCATACAACAGTGTAGGAATGACAATATGAGGAATGACAAGTCCTACTACGAAACGGAACTATGAAGCAATTAAACACTTACACATGTATGGTATAATTGCTTTATTTGCAAACTTTCAGGGAACCACACACAGCTTGTCAGCCCAGTTTGCCAGAAGGCTGTAACTGCATCGGGCGCTATGGTTCCTGCTAGTTGGTGGACCGTTTGCCACGCTCCAGAAACAAGTCGAACTGTGGTACCCGTTCAGGCTGCAATAGATTGGCATAGTGTAATTGGACATTGCGATAAATGATTCCACGTGGAAGTATAATGAATTAAATCTTTGATTTCCCACATTTCTTGTCTGCTGTGTGGATCATATCTCTTTGTAAACGTGTAATGTGAAGGGCAAAGACAATGTGTTAATATATGGTATGTGTGTCGTGGTGGGGTACATGTAGGTGTGAAAGGTTAATTTGAAACACCCACCTCGATCTTTCGACATGCTATCATCGGTGAAAACTGTGGCGTTTCCGTAACAATTTCTTCGTATCCCCGGCAACAGTCTGCATCACAGAATTTGAAAGGTCCCATTTGTTTGAAAGTGTCGCAGCAAGGTACCTGTGAATAGGAGGAATACATGTACTTCAAGATTGATTAAGTACATCATGTTTTAATAATGAGACTGCGACTAGCAGCAATATGCATCTGCTCATTCTGCTCACAGCACGACATCTCGATCAAGCAAAGTGTTCTGTAATCAGTCATGACATCTAGTTTCTCGTGAAATGCACTGTTAACCCACCACTTTTCATAACTAATTAATGATACCAAACAATATCTATTCTGACAAAATGCTTTGGGATATCAATGTTAGTACTTCGTAATTCAGTCCCACTTATTGTTCAAATTGTTATGCATAATATTCCTACCATCACATACATAATACATATTTTCAACTCTGTGAATAAGTGCAAATGCGCATCTGCGGCTTTTTGTGCTTTCAACGGTGAAATGGCATATGACGTAGCGCCAATGCTGAACGCGACGAGGTTTTCCAAATGAAGGATTACAATAGCCCAGAACTAAAGAGTGTATCACATGTCAGAAAATTAGCCCAAGGGTTAGGAAAGGGGACCGGTTAATTTTACAGCATTTAGCCACATTTTTTTAGGGTCAAATTTAAAGTCACCAATGAAATCATGAAATGTGGCTTTCTGTTTGAATGTATCAATATTGAAGGTATATCAGTCTACCAGTATTCTAGCAGTTTATTCCGCACAGCTCCCCTTATGAAGAAAGAATCAAAGTCAAAATTTTCAAATGCGATTTTCTTGTTTGGTTGGAAATGACTCAAAGGAGATGGTGATTTAATTTTGGGCAAAAAATTTTTCCCGACCTGTCGGAAGTACATATGGGAAGCTTCATTGATCAAGTAGAGAAAAGGTTGCTGAACAGATTTCGAGAAAATGACTGACTGTTCACGAATCATACTTTTTCGACAAAAAAGGCCATTTTAACCTTTCAAGATCAAGGTTAAATTCAAGGTAACCACTGAAACCGTGGAAGTGGAAGCTCTATCTTGAAGTGTTCTGCGAGTTTACTCCATACAGCTCCCATTATGAAGGGCAAATTGAATGAGACAGATAGTGACTTGATTTTGGCCAAAAAAAAATTCAAAAACCCCGTGCAGACCGTTGATTCAATGGCAACGTAACATATACACGTCACAAAGGAACATGTCAATGGGAATGTTTTCAAACAAAAATGTCAAAATTGTCTGAACAGTTGTTTTTAGAAAATAACTGCCAGTCAGAAATTGGCCGTTTTTCGTCGAAAATGGCTGCCGTTTTGGAAAAAAAGTGAAAATATTTTTTAGGTTACCGGACCTATGGTCCGATAACCTATTGGCATGGCGTTGCGTCCGTCGTCTGTCGTCCGTCGTCGTCCGTCGTCGTCGTCGTCGTCGTCGTCGTCCACATTTTTATCTTTTTTGTTTACGGGCGAATTCTTCTGAAATTTTGCACAAAAATACTTAAAAATAATTCAAGAAGGAGGTATTTTTTAGTTTTTTGATTTTCGCATTTTTTTCAAAATGGCGGCCGTTTTCGACGAAAAATGCCTGATTTTGGACTTTGGTGGCCATTTTCTCAAAATCTGTTCAGTAACTTTTTTTCTTTTTGATACATAACACTCCTCATATGTACCCCTATGATGTCTATAAATTTCGTCGCGCTTGAATCGCTCGAAAAGGGCCATTTTGGCCCAAACTCGGCCCAAATGGGACTTTCCCATGTTAAATTCTCCTATGCTTTATAATGGGACACATTATGCCTAATATCTCACTTAATATTGAGATTAGAGACTAGGAATCAATTGTGGGCATATAGGAAATGATATATGCTGAATATCCTCGTGACCTTGAATTTGACCTCTGACCTCAATTCAAGGTCAGAGCTTAAAATGGCTGATATCTCACTTATTATCGACTCTACAGCTTAGCAATCAATTGTGGACATATAGGAAATGATATATGCTGAATATTCTGATGACCTTGAATTTGACCTTTGACCCCATTTTCAAGGTCATAGGACAAATGGCTAATATCTCGCTTGTTATCGACTTTACAGCTTAGGAATCAGTTATGAACATATAGGAAATGATATATGCAGATTATTGTCATGACCTTGAAGTTGACCTTTGACCTCATTTTCAAGGTCACAGGACAAAATGGCTAATATCTCACTTATTATCGACTCTACAGCTTAGGAATCAATTGTGGACATATAGGAAATGATATATGCTGAATATTCTGATGACCTTGAATTTGACCTTTGACCGCATTTTCAAGGTCATAGGACAAAATGGCTAATATCTCGCTTGTTATCGACTTTACAGCTTAGGAATCAGTTATGAACATATAGGAAATGATATATGCAGATTATTGTCATGACCTTGAATTTGACCTTTGACCTCATTTTCAAGGTCACAGGACAAAATGTCTAATATCTCACTTATTATCGATTTTACAGCTTAGGAATCAATTGTGGACATGTAGGAAATGATATATGCTGAATATTCTCGGACCTTGAATTTGACCTCTGACCTCATTTTCAAGGTCCAAGGACAAACTGGCTCATATCTTGCTCCGCTATTGACTGTATGGCTTGGGAATCAATTGTGGACATGATATAGAAAATGATATACAATGTACACTGAATATTTTGATGACCTTGAATTTGACCTTTGCCCCTTCAGTTTCAAGGCCACAGCACAAAATTGCTAATATCTCTTTGATTATTGAATTTACAGCTTAGCAATCAACTGTGGACATGATATATGCTTAATGTTATATATGCTGAATATTCTCTTGACCTTGAATTCAACCAGTGACCTGGCTAACATCTAAAATATTAAACACTGTCCGGTAACCTATCTTCGGCCCTTGGCCTAATTTTTATGTACAATTTCAGAAATATTTACCCCATAAACTTCAAAGTTAAAAACGTGAATGGATGGACGACGACGGACACAACGCCATGCCAATAGGTTATCGGACCATAGGTTCGGTAACCTAAAAACGAATTATAGCCTAATCCAAAGGTAATGTTTTTTTAAGCATGAAAAAGCTGACAAGAAATTGCAAAATACATGTAATAAATTTATGAGGTCCAGGAAGAATTTGGGTCTGTTGTGACACCTTTCACGAGTTCCCAACACAGGTATCCTGGTTTGTTGTTTGTATACTTTTCAAAGTTTAAGATTTTCCCTCAAATACAGTTATCAATCTTGGTAAATCCAACCAAGTTTAAAATTAGATCCAAATTCAAAGTCAGCCAATTTTAGCATTGTTTTCACGTAATATGAAAGTAGATTTCAAGATTGCCATGAAAATCAAGGAAGTTGCGCATGGAATCATTGAATAGTGATTTGCGTGCCGACATTGCCGATTGCTACAATGTAACGACCAATTTCGATGACATGAAATTGTAAGTAGAAGTCGTCAGCAAAATTTTGTGCGAATTGTCTTTTTATAGCCAAAAATATACTTTAAATTCGGTCAATTCTGAAAGTCGTTCTAGCTTTAGGAACTTAGTGTGCCTATGTTCAAATGCTGAAAGGTGCAGACTGTGGTGAATTGTCATGCATGGAGTTTTTATTGTACAGGTCTGAATCATACAGGGCATTTACGGAATATATCATAATTCTGTGGTATAAATATTTGAAACATGTTGCCTAGATGGAATATGCTCCACGAGCACATCTATTTTAGATTGCGTGATATAGCTGGGCAACTCATGAAACAACGTCACGCATTTAATCTCCATTCTATTATTCAATCACCAGGGAATAAACAATACATTTCTACATCAATGGGCGAGTGCGGGGAAAACTGTACAGCGATCTCTGGTCAGCCATATTAGAATCTACTGGCAAGTAATTTTCTTATTATTCTCCCTAACGAACACGTCCCAATTCCGCAGCAAAAACAATTCAATTTACACACGAGTCATATGTCTCACACTACATATTGGTTCAGTTAGGTGTCGATATGAAGCAGAAACCAGTTACGAACGTATATCCCTGATCACATATCTGACCATCTGTCGACCACTAGCAATTCAGAAAACACTTTTACGTTTTCTGTCTAATTTGGCAAATGGCAGAGTTTTCCCGAAGCCTGTCAAATGTGATGTTGGTATTGTTTGTTTTAACACAGTTCGTTGTTGCTGTAGCCTCAGAAGTAGCGACCACAATTACAGGTCAATTACGGCGTATATTGCTCATTTTAGGTCGAAATACTGGCGATTTCTGTAGTTTCTATGACCCAGCTATAGTTAAGATGCAGAAAAAAATATTTCTCGATTTGCAGCAATATATCTCCCTTCGTTACAGCAATGTTTTTTCGTTACAGCATAACCAATATTACAGACTGGAATATACAATGCAGTTTCTACGGTTGCTTATTTCTGTATTCTGTAAAATGTATTGTATTTCATTCGTAATAGTTTTTTGATAAATATTTCCTCAACATACAATAGTAAGTGTGAAGCAATTCCATGAAGCAAACGTTTTCGACACGTACCAGATAGTTTGCTACACGTGGCAAATCTTTGCTATGCAGATCGAATATTTGCTTCACCACTGGGTGGGAGCTTGCCCATGATTCTTGACGAGTCAACTCGGTAAAAATCTTTCCTCGCAGGGGCTTTGCTCGGCAAAAATCTTTTGTCGCATGGGCTTTCAGATGCCCCTGTGATTAAAGATTTTTGCCGAGCAATGCCCCTGCGAGGAAAGATTTTTACCGAGTTGACTCGTCAAGAATCATGGGCAAGCTCCCACCCAGTGTTCACCTAAGAAACGTGTTCTACATGAACTGAAAAGTTCTCTTTGAGCACTGAATACTTCCACCACGTCGCAAATGTTTCAAACGTCTTCGACATGGAGCAAATGGTTTACTTATTACTTTTTTTAAATAAAAAAAAATATATTCTAAACTCTTATCAAAGGAAATCATTTATACTTAATGTATGAAAATTTTTTAAGGTGTAGCAAGTATTTGCTCCGCAAAGAAAACTATTTGCTACATGACGAAAACTTTTGCTCCATGAAGGAAACATTTGATCCATAGAGGAAACTATTTGTTTTGGGTAGAGAACGATTACTACACATGGCAAATTTTTTATTCGCACAGCAAACACTTGCACAGAGCAAACTATTTGCTCCGTGTGTTATTACAGTATTCATTATAAAAAAATTTTCTAACATATATTTGGCAGAAATAAGCCACCTTAGTTTTCTGTTTGTCTATAGTCTTATTATATATCACCGCAAATGAACCTAGATTGTGGAACCAGCAAATTCAGTGAATAATTTTTCACAAGTGCGGTTGTCCAATTCACTTTTATTATGAAGTATCAAACTATAATTACCCAAATAAAAACAAGAGTTTGTTTCGACCGATTCACTCATACATGTTTGTGCAAATGTCCAACTAGAACCTCCTATACAAGAACTTGATGATGCCAATAGCAAAGCTAACATACTGTACATGTGTGTTGATACTTTTACAAATTTGCAATCCTTCAAACAACCTATCTTCTTTGGACAATTCACAATGTAGTTAAATTCGCTTACACAACAAATCACCATATCCGATTAGAGTCTATTTTCTGTTTGTTGATCTGGTTCACCAGTTACTATGATCATTGTCCTTTTCCCTTCTAAAACAACTTCAACTCAGTGAATAAACCTCGATTGTGGCCCATGCAAATCTGAATACAACTTACATGTGGTATAGTTTGACAAGGGCCATGGTAAAATGCACTAATCTATAAAAGGAAATTTATGCATACCGTATTGTCAGTGAACGTTCTTATCTGTCAACGATAAATATCACTCATCAGTGTCATGAAACCCATTTGTAATGACCTCCAAAGTATGTTGCTTACTAGCGTCTGACAGGTAGATTACCGTGCAGAAACCTGTACTAACCGGGAATAATCATTACTCTCTTCATTGTTTTGTTCCAGCACGGTGATTACAAAGAAAACATTTACTCGGAAAGAGTCGTGTGCGATCATATTTGAAAGATGAATAGATGACCCGATATAATAAACACGATGAGTAAATCAAATAATGTGAGTACTAAACGTCAAACGCAGTCAATCAACAGTTATACTCTTGAGGGGTATTCGCCGTAAAAGCATGTGCGAGATACATGTCAAATCTAAGTTGACAACCAAAAACATGACCATCCTGAAATGGGCAAATATTTGTGCTACATGATAAAGGCACAGTTAATCAAATTCGCCAATTCCAAGGTTGGACACGGCCAGAGTAAATGCGATCAATATCCACCTCTGTGACGCTGAATGGGGTGGCGATTCTTGTCTGGTGGCATGGATTTAGAGCAAGTTCCCGGCGAGTGTGATACTCTGGGGACTAATAACCCTGCAAGCGTGTAGGTGTCGTGGAGGCGTAGCTTGTATTGCCCGAGGAATTCCCCGGAACGCTCCTCAAATATTAGTACGTGTTCCTTTTCACCGGTGATCATGTCCTACATAGAATTCGAAATCAACAGACTTATTTGGCAAGGATCAGTTTGCCTCCATGAACTTGTCTGCTCAACGTACTGCTCCACCAATAACATAGTGCTCTTTAGCCAATGATTCATGGCGCCGTATACATTCGCACTTTTGCACCATCATACCACTTTAGAACATTAGTAACATTAATATACCAATAATGTGACTGGTAAGAGGCTAATGATCATTTGAAGCTATAATCACTTTTAGTGATTTTAGTGAATTGACAAAATGTATTTATTCTGTAGTAGCTTTGTTTTGTCTATAGAATGAGAAATTGTAAAAATTTGGGTCTGAAAATGTGTACTACGTGCCTAATTTGAGTTGCCAAATCAACTCGGGCCAGTCAATCTCGCCTTGCGGGCGTGTTCTACACAAAGTCTCATGACGTCATTGGTATTTGTCTAGATACTGTGGCAACCGGCAATGTAGGCAGACCGATCACTCTCTATCCACTGTTTTCATGCACGATTTCACGGGAATTTTCTAAGTACATGTAACTGTTGTCGAACTGTGCATATTTCCTATGTATTCCCGCCTATCTCGAGATGTACTTTCAAGCTTGCGTGACAAACAAGAATGCTAAATTTGGCTGATTATAAAATAGATTCCAACTTTAAGTATGGTCAGATTTCATTTATGCCCGGGCAAACCAACGATCAGTTTCACTTCAGTAAATGCCTTGTCTGATTCATATAGTGCAGCGGATATGTGCCAAATATGAGAAGGATTGTGGGTTAGGTGGTAAAAGCACCAAAATTGGTACAAATCAAGCTGAGTACATATATATCGATTTTAGCTACAATACCAAGCCAGATTTTGCCCGAATTTAGAAATATGGCCAAAAATCCAAGATGGCCACCATCGTTCATGTAAAAATGTTGAAATGGTCATAACTTCTGTGATATTTAACATATCGATACAAATAAGGTGTCTACACCTATGTTTTCTTACCTGGAGAAGCCAACTAGACCATTCGATTTTGCATACAATGACTCGCAAGGCGCCAATACACTCGCCCTCCCCAAAAAACAAACAAAAACGAACACTAAAACTAGGACTCGGAATCAGCAGTCAAAACTGAACAAATGGATATAATCCAGGTGAACTAATGTTCTACTTGAAATTACAGTTGTAACAGATTATTTTTCATGGATACACTCCCTCTTTCAATATGTATCTTGTGAAAACCATGTTATACACCTCATTTGCATAAATACAAAATGATTCAAATATATTGCCTATTTCTTGGGGCCAAATTAAAAAAAAACACTGTTTCAAAATGTCAAAATCATACTTTTAGCACTGCTAATTCATCAGAAATAACTTAATAAGCCTAAATAATCCACAATAATGAGCCACAATAAAACAAATAAAATGCAGTGAAATTAAAATGAAAAGGGTTTCTTTAACAATATGTTTGAATCAAAAGGAAGAAATAGATATGGTGCGTGTTCCAATGCCACAGACATAAAAATATCGTTTCATACCCGATGAGTGAGTATGAACATATGCAATGAACCAGTTGAAAGAGTTCAGGTCATATGGGATCGTGATCACCAAGTGACAAGTCGACACTTCTGAGCTGGTAAAGCTTATATCATGACACTATCTGCATAACTCTGTGCAGCACAGGCTATTTTCCTATACATCTCTTTGACTTCAGTCTTCCTGCAGTCATATGAGATGATGTCCATTAGATTTGATGAGTATTCTGAACGGTTGGTCTCTATTTGAAGACATTTCCATTGATGAAATGTCATCCTCGGTCGCCTTGGATGGCAGTTAACACTATGTCTAGTTGAATTGGTGGTAATAGATTGATACTGACGTGGTACTCGGCTGTGATGCTGCAACACTAGACAGTACAAAAGATACAGTCCAGATACAGGGCAAAGGCAATGTCAGAGGTTCTTTGGACAACATTGATTTCAGAGACAGGAATTTGTTCAATAACAATCAATGTATGCCATTGTTCAATATTAGTATAGGATAACAGATCGAGATGGAGTCAATGTTGAGAAATGAAGAGACATTGGTCAGAAATTTCTGAACTCGATGGTTTGGGAAGTCAGTGAGAAGAAAAAAGGTAATCAAGCTAGGACACTTGCATCTCGAACAACCTCGAAGAGCAAGTATGGAATCAGAGACTGATTACTGTGGGAGATTTGCACAGCAGCTCAGGCAACAAGCAGTGATTCATATATCCCCGGAGTATCACATGGGTAGCTGGTTGCAATCCACGATGCAAATACACCGATAATTGAAACAGTAATCTCTTCAGCTCCAGGAAAGAGTAGGAAACAGTACCGACAGGGGAAGGCACCAACTTGTTGATTCCCCTGCTTCATTATGCTGAAATATGCTTGAAATAGACTTGTACATGACTTATTCATGGTACCACAACCCAACAAGCCAACATAGAAGGGATGATTCAATATATTGTCGAGAGTTGCCGGCCCAAATATATGCGACCATCTGTGTTCATCCTCTCAATACAAGGATGTGACACAACCTGCCCTCTCTGTGAATTGGGAGGAGACTGGAAGCCAAGAAAGCGAAAACCTATGACAGTTTCTGTGAGCAAGTGAAGAATTTCACCACTTTGTACCAAACAAAACAAGCCATAACTTACAGGAGATGAAGCTTTGGTATCATTGTACGGAGGTGCTGAAGATGGAGGGATTGACAACTTATACCACCAAAGTTGTCATATATATTGTTGTTATACCGGATACCAACAAAGGTTTTGTGATAAGGTAACGAAGAACAGCTCTGCATCGGGACCACAAATGCTACCATCAACTGCTACATCTGCATGTACCACTGCTTTCGTGTTCACTATCAAGCAATGCAAAGAGCAGGAACTTGCAACGTGAGGACAGCTGACTGGGGGTGGTATATCATCAACGTCTCCAAATCTCCAAATACAGACTGACCTTCTAGCAGGCCCATCAAATCCGCTGGATGTCAACTTGTATCAGTGCAAAAAAGACTACAGTCAGAGGAAGTGGACCCGCAGGAAATATAATATACCATGCAGTGTATAGATGTGTGCAAAGCTTGACATGATACAAGATTTACAAACCCTAAAGTGCCATACTTGTCACTTGAAGATGACAAAATATAAACGGAACCCTGTGAACTGTCTTGGTTGGTTATTCTCATTGATTAGTTCTTGAACGATATTTTTGTATATATGTGGCATCAAAAACATTTATTTTATCAATTTATTAATTTGCTGTAAACGCATTGTTTGAAAAGAGTGTCGGCTTAAATTTTACTGCATTTGATTTGTTTTTTTGTCTCCAAATTAGCCAGGCATTCCTATCGGATTTAAGCGAATAAGCATGGTAATGTTAATGGTAAGGTTCTTTCCAATAATTCAGCATTCTTAAAAAATTATTCCACTTTTTAAAATAAGTTGACTATATCATCTGGGACCCGGGTAATGGGCAAAAACTTGAAATTAAATACGTTGTATATTACCGTATTGGTCCTAATAGTAGCACGGCGAGCCAAAGCAAGACCGGCAGCAGTGCACGTGAGAATGATGTCAAACTTGAGGTCAAATTTAAGGAAATCATTGAATAATGTACCTATAGCTTTCAATCACCTTTATTTCGATTCAAATAACATAAATATGTGAATTGGAACACTCCTAGATTTTATTAGAAAGATATGAAGTGAATTACAAGGGTACAAAAATTGAACATTTTGGCGGAAAAGAGGGGGTGTGCTACCATTAGGGCACGTGCTACTATTAGGACCAATACGGTTGATTGTTTTCAGGAGATATCATAAGACAGATTGTAGATGGAAATACATTCCCTTGCATTTAACCCCAAGTGGACCATCAGTTTGCCAGGACTACATATATAGGTTGAGTTATGAATTCTGAAGTTAAACTTTGGTGTTTTGGTGGGTCATTTGGGGAACTGGCATCTTGTAGGTCACTGTATGTAGAATCTGAGTGTCTAGTTGGTTTCCCCAGGTACCAAAACATAAGAATAGGCATCTTATTTGTCTTTCTATGTTAAAAATTAAGAAAGTTATGACCATTTCCATATTTTGACATAAGCGATGGCGGCCATTTTGGATTTTGGCCCATATTCCTGAGTTCGGGCAAAATCTGGCTTGGTATTGTAGCTAAAATCAACATATATATGTACTTAGCTTGATTTGTACCAATTTTGGTGCTTTTACCACCAAACCCACAATTATTCCACCTATCTGCTGCACTAATATTCCTTGTGTTCTGTGAAAAATTTTAGCTTCGAACTGTCGATTTCCAAGTTTCCAGGTACCAGAACGACCGACGTGCATGCGCAAATCAGAGCGGTCATTTAATGACGAAAATCGATGTACGCGGGCTCAAATGAGATATTTATACACGGCATACATTTTTTTTGTACAAGTCTGTTATTTATACATTGTTAATACTCAACAATTCATTGCAATTTTGATAAGAATACTTCATTCTGCACCGGCATAAAGTGATCAGGCAATTATTATCAATGAGTGACTGAAAAGAAACTGATATGACTTCAATTAGACTATAAACAAACAAAGCTAAAGTACAATACGGTGCAATTCGTTGTAAGCCCACTTTAAGGTGTCAAAGGAGACAAGAGTAGAGTCAATTAGTGCAACGGATTTTTTTTTACCAAATGATCAACTAAGCCATGGCATTCGCAAATGTGTTCGCAAAGGTGAAACATAATCATCTCAGTACGCGTCGCGTGTTTTCTGCAATTTAAATAAGTGTATTCGAATAAGTGTATTCTGAAGAATTCCAGATTTTTAAAAACATCAGTTAGCTGTCGGAGTCATACTGGCGTACATAAATTTCCTGCATGTCAGATAAATGACACATCCTAGGGGCAATATCTACAAACACATGTAGTTTTAGCGTCCGCATGTGCTCGGTATACCGTTCATTGTGCCCACTGACAAAGAGATTCTGGTAACATGTATAATTGTGCACATGTGAACGCACACGTCAAAGGGTAGATCATCTTATTTCTGAGGGTGGCCGACGACACTCACTCCTCCCGACATATTATTGTAAATCGTAGTGCTGAGTAACGGGACTGGTCAATAATTAAATCCGAGATGAATTGGCAAAGATCATGTTTGCACTCACTGAATGATATTTCATGCTTAGCTCCTCCAACGCTGTCCTTTTGAACTTGATTACTTCGGAAGTTTAATTAGTGCATAGGCGCATATATTGTCTATCAATTTTGCGTTATCATGCACTTATTCCCTTCCATGTTTACATTTCGCTGGTTAGGTCAACCTCAACAGCTGATGAATGGATGAGGAAGATAAATACTCCTTGAAATCTTGTCATAAAGAGTAGCAGACCTAAAGTAGTGGATGGAATAAAATACTTCGAGCCTGTTCAGTATTCTTGCTTTAAAATGTAACATTTTAAGTTTTTACCTTACCGTTTTTTGGTATGGGTTTGTTCTTGTTCCAGAAATGTGTTTTTTTAGGTTTGCGACTTGCATGGTCGGAATATGATTGTATTGGTATAATAGGTTGATACATACATGTACATTTGTGATGTTTATTGGACAAAACTACGCCAAAATATATATTTTTTGAAATGTGTTATAATTAAAGATATAAGCTCCTAAAGATAGAGCTTATATTTGTATAATGAGCATATAAGAATTCAAACATGGGTTATATTTTGGTGAGTGATCCGTAAAATTTTTAATTGACCCACGGACACAATATTTAGAAATTCCATGTTATCCAATTTGCAGTGCCATTGAATATCTCGGTGTGTTTTTATCTTAATCTATTTTTCACCATGATATATAGCGTTAACTCTATTTAGATATGCACTGTCAGAAATACATAACGAGAGATGTATTTATGGTACTGTATATATGCTTGTGGGAGTTACAGCCCTCGGACTCAGTGGCACAGCTGAACTGAACACATAGTTTTCATGTGATATGGAAATTATGTTGTGGAGTCATGTGTTATATAAATTATCACTGTACTTATGTTCATAGTTCGAATAAATATATTCTACTTATATTCTATTATTTTCATGTCGCGTCTAGTTCTCTAGTCTCTACCTAAAGATGTCTAAATTTGTCATTGTAAGCGGGACATTAGACGATAAGGCTCAGGAAATGTCGGCAATCCAACTGATCCATATCCATATATTGCATGAGCACCTAACTGTGAATGTAATTATCAAGCTATTAACAACATAACCATATTTTAATGATGACAATAATAGACCTAATTACCAAGAAAATTGGAATAATAAAGAAGCTCGACGACCAATCCTTTACAGCTAATGACACACTGGCGTCACCAGAGACAGTGTGTGGAATATAGGTGTTTTTGTACACTAGATGATTACTATATAACTGCTCTACGACCCACTAGAACAATTTAGAAATCTGAAACAAATCTGTGAGTTTCTGAATAATTGTCATCGGATCGTACGTATATTTTCATTTTAAAGAATACTTAAATTCAGGCTGATTTTAAAATTGATTCCAGCTTTTAACATGACTCAAGCTCACGTTGAGGGCTCAAAGTCATGCTGCATTCAAATGTGTAAATGGACCACTGAGTACAAATCTCGTTGAATATATAACAGTAGGAGGAAACAACTATCCAACAAATTGCCGGTATGCGACACCTGCCTTTCGTTAGTTTCTACAGTTATGAGCATTTTGTTAGACCACTTCGAAATCACAACATGAGGTCCGTTTCACAATCCGTGTATCTGCGAAATCAGGAAATGGATAAGGTAGTTATGACACACTCAAGTTGCAATTAGATCATGTCGACGCAGCTCTCAGCATTACATTTCTCTCCAGATTGAATTACCACAAATACAACGTGTGGCTTTGTGTTTTATTGACGCGCTGTTTTAATGGCATCAACACCAATGCCACTGCAGATAGCGGCATACAGTCCGTGGTTTGGAAACCTTATACATGTCCAATGATGATGCCGAAAGAACAGAAACAAATATTTCCTTTGAGAATGTCCCTGACTAATCAGTTTCAATTAGTGTACGTCAGTTTTTTACAGCGTTCAAATCCTAAGAACATGTACTGACATGAAGAAATGAATCAATTAAGTAGTCTTGAATCCATCAACAAAAATATACGTTTAATTCTGTGTCCCTTCATATCTCATAATAATTTCAACAGCTGCATCCCAAAAATATTTTATGGATTGCAGTCTGTTGTTTATATTAATTTCTTTCCTATATATACCGCTATTCTTAAACGTGGACACTTCGGGAGAACGGGAAATTCAACTGAATGTTAAACCATGGAAGCACAGCCTCCTAATAAAAATAAAGGTGTGCACTTTGATACATGCCCTTATCAACTGTCCCATGCCACAAGGTATGCAGAATAGGGCCATGAGACGCCAGGAAATGACCCATTCATTGTGACCATGGTATTTTTGGTCATCGATTTACGATTTGCTGTCAACCACGTGACGTTTAGGGCGGACTGACCCTAAGGGAAACAGTTCCATTGTCACTTGTTGGCCGCCGAGCGACGAACTGATCTATTATAAAAGACGAAAGTAATCATAAAATGTGTCACACGCATTCACAGTGACACCTTTCTCTCAGTAATTCAAATGAAATTTTTCCTTCTGCAGGGGCCATTTGAATTGAATATCAGCCTGTGAATGATAGCACATTGTGAGTATCAGACATGGGGTATTCATATTTGGTATTCGTAATCGAATAACTTTTCTCAAGTATTCGTATTCGAATACTTCTGTAGTATCCATGGTGTATTCGTATTCATATTCGAATACACGGTAACAATATTCATAATTGGTCTACAAGAGACAGAGTGTGTGTATGATCTGATCTGGAACGGATGATTGAAGCATTTCACTTGACTGTATTTTTTTCCTGACTAATCCTTGTATATTATGTCTTCTCTGATCCCAAGTTATTACCTGATATCAGTGAGTTGATCTTTTGAATTAATCAGCCCCAAATATCATGTTTTCGATAAGGTGACCAATTGGACAATTTACTACTTGGGTTACAGCAATCAATATCTGCCCAGTTGCTCTTCAACGGTTCTGTGCACACGAATCTGTGGTGTTTTCCATTGGTGTTCCAATGTATGAAATGATGGCAATAATTTTCGGAATATTTCAAAGTATTGAGCTGAACAATCACCACTTATAATTTTGCAGTGAATATCTTTGTAAGAAAAATTAATTATCACTAAATATTTTTTTCACGTGATATCCCAGCACAAAGTTATGGCAAATGTTTTCATGAATGTATTTTGATGATTCCAATATAAACAAACGTAAAATACAATATTTTGCAACGACACACGGCTGTCTATATAACCAGTAATGTGATTATATGTACGGCTGGACTGAAGGAAACATGGATGACAATATGAATGATTTTGTGAAAGGTGTATGACAAACTGACAAGGCACTTGTCTTCTGAATCTTCATCGCTCATCGATATTGTTTGACAAGACATGTGACAAAATACCCTACTAAGAATAACTCAAGTATTACACGGCAACCGGTCATTGCTTCGCGATAATGAATGTTGATGATGTTGACATACGTTCAGCGAGAATAATAAACGCGTGTAATGTTAGAGCTGATCCTGCCAATGACACATAAATATCGCCCTGATATCACGACTAGATTATAATAAACCCATACGACGTTGGCACCCATAATCATGGAACGTAATTAGCAAAACTGTTCTGTTTCATTAGTGGCAGGTAATAATTAGTAACACACTGGTGTCACTCGCCTTGAGCCACTTGACGAATGAGATTAAATCGCACTTACAACAGAATACGGGCCCCATGCGCAGAACAATACGGAAGGCCATGGTAAAAAAAGCAAGTAAAAAACCAGGGACAAGGACAATCGTGACAGAATTATACGTGTATATTAGTACCAATGACGGCATGCATGCATGAAAAGATTATCATTATGAATATGAAAATTATAACCTGCATAGCTTTATTCTCCATTCGCTGATTAGGAGGTGAATGGAAGAAAACCTCGTCCAATTGACGTAAGACGCTCAGAAAAACCCCAACACTGTGAAAATGTCCTGGATCTATATTCCACAGGAACAGAAAGCTGAGTTGAATATACATATCAAACGACATGCTTAATTCAAGAATTGTTTCGAAATAACAGCTTTTAGGTTACAGAACCTGTGGTCCAATATCCTACGTGTTTTGGTATGGAATTGTGTCCGTTGTCTACCTCTTGCGTCTCCAAAGTTTACAATCGATTCTGTATGCTATTTTCTCGGGGTTTTTTTAGGCTACCGTTTCTTTGGTCCGATAACCTATTGGCTTGTCATCAACTCGCTTGTCATCATCTTTACAGCCTAGGGATCATTTGTGGACACACTGGAAATGATAAATACGGGATATTCTCTTGACCTTATTTTCAAGGTCAGAACACGAAATGGCTGATATCTCGCTTATTATCGACCTGACAGCTTGGGAATCCACAGTGAACATATAGGAAATGATATATGCTGAATATATAATATGGTGACCTTGAATTTGACCTTTGACCTCATTTCCAAGATCAGATAACGAAAAATGGCTAATAAATCACTTATTTTCGACTTAACAGCTCAGGAATCCACAGTGAACAGATAGGAAATGATGTACGTTGAATAATATGGTGACCTTGAGTTTGACCTTTGACCTCATTTTCAAAGTCAGAGAACAAAATGGCCAATATCTCGCTTATTACCGACTTTACAGCTTAGGAATTCATAGTGAACATATACATGATATAGGAAATGATATATGTTGAAAATTTTGCTGACCTAGAATTGACCAATTACATTGTTTTTAAGGTCACGGGACGAAAGGCTGAGACCTAAAATATATATTGTCCGGTAACCTTTCTTAGCCCATGGGCTAATTTTTTCTCATGATTAATTCATTTTTTTTTCTAATTTATGCATAGGACTTGTGTTGGTATATAGAGTAGCCTTTTGGCTTGTGTTTGGGTATATATGACATTTTATATGTACTTGTCATGCACTTTACTCACGGATTTAGTTTCAGATTACTACGCCGTTTTTAAAAACAGCATTTACTTTTGTAGGTAGACACAAGTTTATATCCACATTGTCTGTCCCGGATAAAGCCAGGCGCATAACTATGATAGTTTGGTCGAGATTTGTTTTCTATTCTGCAACTGTTCCATGTTAGGTTTACCATTATTAAAAAACATGTGACATAGGCCTATGATGCATACGTTTCGGTTCCCTTGAAGATCATGATGGCCGATTTGATTCTCCGACGTGTTAGCAAAAAATTATTCATTTGTTTTTAGCTTACCGGCCCATATGACCCGATAAGCTTTGTCGTGATTTTTGGTCCGTCGTCCGTCCGTCCGTCCGGGCAAACACAAGTTTAGGGGCTATTTTTTGTCGGCAAATTTAGAGAAATAGTCGCTAACCATGGTTTAAACCAAAATTTTGGTTTACGGTTCGGTTTACGGGTTATTTTTTTATCAATTTAGGGGCAAAATATGATAGGAAATTCAACATTGGGAAAGGTCGTACGGCTCACCCGTACTCACGTCCGGCCGGCTGCCAATTAGTTTTTTTTTTTTTTTGCTTTGATGATTTTTTCTGAAAATTTACTAAACATTTCTTGGGCTAATACCCTGAGACGATTTCTGCCGATTTGGCGGCCATTTTTGACGAAATCTATTCGGACAATTTTCCTCAAAATGCATAAGAAGTTCCCTATGTACTTTTGTGATATGTATAAATTTTGTTGCCTTTGAATCGATGGTATGTGAATATATATGTCATTAATGAAACAAACATTTCAAGAATGTTACAACTTGATTTCCTATTAGAGTCCATACAGTAAATGTGTGTTCGGCAACATTTACGAGCAAGTTTTGACAATAGAGTTGAAAATCAGTGTAACAATTTATATTTTGGAAAATCAATACTCTGTGCAATTTTCATCATCTGCCTGTAAGCTACAGCACGCTTGGTGATATGTTCTAATATGTGAAGTCAAGTTACAATGTATTTTGAACTATTTCCGGTAAAAATATATGTGCATTTGGCAGTTCACTTCCATGATGATTCATATGCCCCAAAATGATTGCAGAAAGAGCTAATCAAATGGTTTCATTGATAACCTTCGATTTAACGTTTGATGACGTTTAACGTTTGCGGCCTAACACTCAACGCATTGCGGCTCAACACCAAACGGTACCTTTCTCGGCCTGAGGCTCCTTCGTTATCGCAAGGAAAAGGTTGGCCGAACAGTGCTGAGTGTGGATGCGGTGACTTTTTTTTATAAACATTCATCACATTTAGTGGCTGACCATATATTTCTCTGCAGAGTGATAGTATGCCTCTGTGCCTACAGAGGGAACTACGCCTTCATTGTGCTTCGACTCTGCTCGATAACTGGTATGAGTTGTGCGTATGTCCGTCATCAAAATGACAGTTGATGTTTCGATGAATCTATAGTTGAAGTTGAGTATGATGATATCAAAAGAGACCTAAATATATGCAACATGTTTGTTATTGGCATCATCAAAATCTGACTGTATTGGTGGTAATAGATTGATACTTACATTCATACCACTGAGTCGGTGTCACTGCTGGCGGACGTTAAATCTGCCCCCGAGGATACCAACAACTCAGTAGCCTTCTGGCTTGTGATAAGGTACTTATGTACTTGTCATGTATCTGTTCCATGGGGTTTGTTTCGGATTTCCAAATTATTTTCATAGGTTGTTGGGCAGTTGTATACTAATTCCATCAGGTGTACAGTAGAAACAACTATATTTCACACACTGTCTGCCCCTGATGACGCCAGTGTGTCTTTGGATAATCTATTTGGTCGGGCTTTGTTTCTATTGCAAAATGTTGTATTTTATGTTTGTTATTGGCATCATCAAAATCTGACTGTATTGGTGGTAATAGATTGATACTTACATGTTAACACCAATACAACAAGGTTTTGAAAATGTCAAATGCAAAGCTAGAATACAGCCTTCTTGAAATAGTAGCAAAGCCCGACAAAATATATAAATGCAAAGCCACACTGATACACCATTCATTCATTCATTCCCAGCCATGGGACAGTATGTGCATATACAATAACATTGCAACAATCCTTAAGTTCTAGTTCGGTCTAGGAGTCAGGTAATGATATCGCCGAATCGAATTCAGATCAGTTTTAGGGACTGGGGTCGACAGACAATCAGAAAAGTGAGTTTCCTTGGATAACATGGGCTGTGGGGCGCTGCCGCAATGTGAGCTACTATTTGGTACTCAGCAAATATCAGTAGGTGGTGACATGAATAAAGAGCTTTCAGTCAAAAACCATCTCAAATGTTATACAATGATAACATTCCACCTCATATTGAAACACTTTCAGGCTTTTTAATGTCATTATTGGTAGACAAGTATATTCATATTCATCACCTATTGAATTTTCGTCGTAATTATTATTCATAAGTATTGTACCAGGTTTAAATGCATATACTCGTACATGTGCTGTGTATTGCATTGTGTACGTATATCCGTATCGAACACAACTCTTGTAAATGAAGGACTATGCTGATTCATGTTTTTCATTGTTTGTGTGATGCCAATGTACATAACGGTAGTACTACAAATTTTACACATGTCGTATATATTATGGAATCTCTGGCAAGCTACGTAACACTACCAAATTCAAAGAGAATCCTCAAACCCGAATGACGCAGAAATCTACTCCCGTCAGAAGTACATAGATTATTTATCTGTCCGTTTACTCATCTGTTTCCATGTTATGGCTCGCACGCATATCCGACTCGGATTAGGAATAACATCATCAACCGTGCAAGCAGATTCTATGACCGTAATTTCACAGTTGTTTATCACACACAATACATGTAATTAGCGTGGTCTTCACATTCCCAGTGCATGGTGCTGAATGCCCACTGTTAACATGTGTGGGGGATTTTGTGATACTCGTGATACTCCAATGGCAGAGATGTTGTAGGCAAGGTTGCAGAAGAAAAAATGTTCGTTCATACACATGCTTACTGTTGAATTTAGTACAATCATGCATGTCGCCAAAGAATCGGAGTCACAACACTCTGCATATATAGTAAATGCGTGATTGAACATTAGGGTTATAAAGACATCGGCAGTAGAAAGCTAACATTGGGACACCTTGAAAATGATTTTTTCACTTATTTCAACATAAAAAGTTGAAGATCATCCATAAATGACCCAATATCCTAGGTGTGCTCTCACAACAAACTTATTCGGTCATAACATATTATCTTTAAAACGTAGGTTCCGTCGCAAGTCTCCGAAAAGTCGCCAAATTTCGCCTTATCTGTAATCTTATAATTGAGCCCACGAACACGAAGTTCACCCTCACAATCTATCATGACATGAATGAAGTACCAACTTGTTATCACAATAACTACAATAATATTGATAATGAATATGAACTAAACCTTTTCGTGTGGGAAACGGTACGACCAAACAGGTGCAGAATGTATCAAATATAGTTGTTGCTTTTTCACTATACACATAATAAGAGTCGGATTGGATTGGATTGGGTTTATTCAGGGAGTGAGCCCTCAGGATAACCCACCAAAGTGGGGTCCTGTTTTATGTGGTGTATGTTCTGCATTGTCAGAATTTCAATAGCGGCCCGAAGCAGATCAGGGTACATCTATCAGCTTCCACGTCACCACCGCTGAGAATCCCGGTGCAGCAAACCGTCATCCTCACCCAGCATCAAGTTTAATATCCTCTCCGGGCCGAAGGACAGCACATCAGGTGCTAAATTCGTCAGTGAGCGAGACCTGGGGTCGAACCTGGAACCACTAGTTTGTGAGGCGAGCGCTCTACCAGTGAACAACTGACACCCGGTAGTCAATAGAAAAAAATATATAACAGCCGATTAAAATTGGGAAATCCAAGAGGAACCCCATGAAAAAGGTCTCTAATAATAGTAACACTACCTAATTCAAAGAGAATCCTTAAACCCGAATGACGTAGAAATCTACTCCCTTCAGAAGTACAGATGTCCGTTTACTCGTCTGTTTCCATGTTATGGCTCGCACGCATATCCGACTCGGATTAGGAATAACATCATCAACCGTGCAAGCAGATTCTATGACCGTAATATCACAGTTGTTTATCACACACAACCCCAAAGGCTAACTATTTGATATTTGGAAAAGAAAATGATAATTCAGCCCGTTCATGATTTGTTGTGGAATGTCAATTCAAAGCAAAATGCAAATTACAGGGCTTTTCATATTTATAACGAGAAACGCTTTGAAAAGATGTTTCTTGCAGGACGATATCAAATATTACTACACTCGAACAATAAGACGATTTCGCACTACATATCAGGTTACACGAGTACAATTCTTTGGAAATGAGACCCGGATTATCAGTTTATGGCGTTATTGTCTGAGAGATTGATTTGCAAACCTGAGTGTTACGTTTTTGCTCAGGACGTACGGAGCCCACACATCGCCCACACCACTTCCATTGATTAAGAGGTTGGCCGCTGAGGCAGTCAACAATCAGCAGCAATTTTGCAACTCAGTTTCCCAGCCACGCCGCCGGGTTACGAGCCACAGCTCTTGCAGTAAATGTCCGGTGAAATCCCAAGGGAAACATTTATCGTTCTAAATCATTTACAGTCTAACACCTTCGACTGAAAGGAAACAAAAACTGAATGTGTCAAAGTAGGAGCGGAATTCCAAGAGTGAGATCCAAATAAGCTGTGATCTAATCCGCCACGTCAGCGGGAGACAGGCTATTCTCTGTCAAAGTGTAATGCGTATAGGTATATCTAAACCACTTACTCATATCTCCAGCATCGTTTTACAATAGTGCATCAGAGATTATCAGTAACATTACTAACAACTCTTTTAAACTTTACAATCATTTCAAAAGATTGTTGTTCGGATGCGACAAGGATAAATATATGGACGTTATCATTATTTGGTAGATATAAACCTAGTCTATGAAAAAAATAGCCTAAGGGCTAAGAAAGGTTTACTGGAGAAATACATTGTGTTAAACGGAACATTTTTCCAGTATCATTGCTGCTTTGAAATATAGAATTCATTGAAGATCACATTCATGATCACCAAAAGAAAAACCTATGTGCTTATTACTATGTTAAATTGCATGTTCTGGAATAAAAATCTCAGAAATGGTCGAAAATGGACAGTAACGTGATTTGGGGCCAAAGAAAGTTTACCGAACCGTCAAATGCCTGACACATTTCTGTGCAAATTTCAGAAAGATTCGGCCGTGAACTTTATTAAAAAATGTGGCAGGCAGACGTACGAACAAATGGATGACACGGTTTCCCGAATACACCTCATTTCATCAAATGGAACAAATGAATCTCACGGTTTCCCGAATACACCTCATTTCATCTTCTTTTTGCCTCGTATGGAGTTCATGAAGTTCCCTAAAACTTTCCCGAAATTGACTAACATTGGACTCAGGAGACTGAATAACCAATTCAGTTTAGTTTGCTCGGAATAAAAAAGTTTGCTCCATGTCTATTGCAAACAAAATATTGCCTTGGAAGTCTGTCGGTAACTTTACGAACATACATCTCCAAAGATTGTTGGTGACTTTACAAATTTAAAAAAATGCCGGTGGACAAACAATTTGGTCAATTATTTTATGCACGATACAAATGAATTGAGACAACCTAGACAGAATTGAGAGAACTATGCTCCAAACTCTCGCAGTCGATATGTGGATGCGTTATATGTAGAGCTAGCGTGATTGGTCATTCAAAACATTGCATGTATCAGAATATATTGAATACCAAACAACCACAATATTATGTTCACAAAGAAATTAAGGTACCAATCTTGTTCAAGCTACATATGGAGTGCGAGTAAATCAACCACGTCCACGTTATGTCTGCGGGGAAACGGATATATTAGGCCTCAAACTATACTTTATCGACATACAAGGACATTAACCCCTTAGCATTTGACCTTATCGCAATATTTTTTGCCCAGATATCAATAACCCATTGTATTGTCTCCATCTAAGTGATTTCCATCACGCGATTCTGATACAATACACACACAAAAGAACAGACCATTCTAAACTTGCTCAATTGTTATATACACTCTAGGAGTAATTTGTACCTTCAAACTCAATAACATATATTTATAACACTCCCCATATATTTGATTATATGCTACATGTTAGTCCGTGAAATAAGTGCGAGGGCCACTCTGCATATTAGTTTATATTTATCCAAATCAATTTAGTAGAACATGGTAACCATCCGTCTGATGTACGGAAGCATCTTCTCTAAGTGTTTGGTATCGCCCATGTACATTTTGCAACACAGACGCACTGTTGATCAAATATATTGACAGAAAAACAGATCTTTCATGAATAATTTTCCTCAATATGATCCTACATACATCTAGTTACACAAAGGGTGTCGATCGGCAACTATAACACAACAGTGTTCGATCATGCACGTAACACGTCAATTTTATTTTTATCTAAATCGTGCGGACATCGTGAGCCCTGGGATCGAACGTAACGTGCCAAGCTGCATGTTCGAGTGTCTGCAGTGTTGTTATTGGGCTCGAGTGTAGACCCCTTGCGTTGCGATATATTTGCTCGATAAGAGACGACGGATGCACCAAACTGTGTGCCTCGACCAACGGCGTCACCTCAAGGTCACCAGGTAAAGACTTTTCACACGTTATCAAACACTGACGACATACATGTGCTACTGACGATATGTAGCCGTTAGATTCTCTGCCACTTGTTGCCACCTCGATACAATGCCACGTGTTAACTAGAGAACTATCGATGACATTTACATCAAGCACAATACGTTAAATTGTCAAGCTAACATCCATACATAATAGGTGAATGCCAATATAACTAATCTGACAGGGTAATATATACTGACAGGGTAGAGTATCCATATGAAAGGGAGAAGCACTATTAGTGTGAAAACGCTTGATGTACAGTCTCTACAGCCACCGAAACACCACTACCTATTTGCAAAATGATATTTGTCATTAACGATTCATGGCAATACATGCCTCCGGACTTATACAAGAATGTACTAGGTAATTAGGCCCATCGCCCCTGTCTCTGTGAGGAGTTTTGTTTGATGCCTAATTGTGATATGCCTTAATATTTCATATAATATATATGCCTCTTACCACTGAATAACAAGGCTGGTCGTTGCCTGGTCATTGATGTACTGACCCCTAGCAGACGCATTAGCCTCCAGCAAAGCAAACAAAGAAGATTGAGCCATGGTCGAATCAAGGACGTAGTTCACAATTACCGTATCATCTAAACAATTGCAGCAACCATTGTCGTAAATCATCGCGATGTAAGGGATTCGTTCATATACAGTTAGGGTGGAGTCGCACTAAGTTCACACTGCATACTTTATAGGACACTCTGCATGAATACTGCACGTATACCTAAATGGTCACTAGACAACCAGTCAGGGGTGGAAAATTTACGGCAGTGTCTGTTCAAAGTAATTGGCCATATATCACAGAACTGTCCAGCGATATAAAAGAAAATACACCATCAAGAAACAAAAGCGGAGAGAGGAGAGATGGGGACACGGGGAATAGTACACCTGTGCTGGGTGACTAGGTAAACTGTTTAGATAGGCAGACTGCATCGAAGCAAATGGACTCCGGGTATTTGATACATAAACAAGACACCGAGGTTTGCTCGAAGGTACATAAACTGTTTCTGTTTGCTGTGTATTCCACTGTGACAAGCACATCGTGGTGACCTCAACGAACGAGAAAATATATTTTAACAACCTGTTCCAACTGAGCCTTTATATTACATCCGCGCCGTTTCCTATCTAATACAGCGGCTCATGTAGAGTGCTGTACTCTACTAATACTACGTACCTAGTGAATGAATGTCATATTGTCCGTCTGACACATTTTAATCTTCATTCAATTTATAAGAAAGAGTATCCCGCGATACATGGGCCAAGACGGCAAGGCTTTCTTCAAATGGACATTTTCTGTGCCGATCTTGCCGATATAGGACATCGTATACCCCGTAGTTCAGTACTAGTATCACATCAGTGGCTTAGGTAGGCATTGGTATGATTGAATTGTTAATTCACATTAATTGCATACATTCCGCTTCTCGAGCCGTGATTAGGCGTATATACATCGAAACCCAAAATGACTGAGTATGATGCATTTTACTTATCAAACTAGTGTTCACTACTGTCTTTTTAAAAATCACATTTACGTTTGTAAAGTCACATTTTATGTTTTCAATATTTTCATCTCTATATTTTACCGTTTAATTAACAGTGGCTCATTTTACGATGCACAGCATATAAATGACAGTCAATTCGAAAATGATTGCCATGGGATATAATTCTCATCTTGAGATAAAAACCCACGTACTTTTTTCATTTCTATCATATAACAGGATACAAGATATTCCTGAGAATCACTGTCGGGTAAAAAGTGTTTCCGTTTGACTTCTCGCACTTCACAATATGCAAACGTCTCCAATGTTCCTAAAAATGACCGCCCGCCATCTTTGTTCTTTCACCTGTGTCCAGAGATGCCCCTGAATATCCACCTAACCGTGTAATAATTCATCTCTATATTTTACCGTTTAATTAACAGTGGCTCATTTTACGATGCACAGCATATAAATGACAGTCAATTCGAAAATGATTGCCATGGGATATAATTCTCATCTTGGGATAAAAAACCCACGTATTTTTTTCATTTCAATCATATAACAGGATACAAGATATTCTTGAAAATCACTGTCGGATAAAAACTGTTTCCGTTTGACTTCTCGCACTTCACAATATGCAAACGTCTCCAATGTTCCCAAGAATGACCGTCCGCCATCTTCGTTCTTTCACCTGTGTCCAGAGATGCCCCTGAATATCCACCTAACCATGTAATAATTCCGTTTCTGTCGCTATAGGAGTAATATGTTCCATTATGTCGTTGTCGTAGGCCTATATGATCTGCTGAGCACCGCAGGCTCCAGATCCATTGATTGTCGTCAATATTTTAGCGACTGAATTCCGACCACTATCACTGGAATACAATTTGAATGAATTTCCGCATAAGACTGTGAAAATGCTGTAGTAAATAATTAATTCGTCTACCATGTATGCGATATTGATTACTTAAGACCGGAAGGTGTTGATTAGGTACTAGTATGCCAAATATTAATGTCATGGTATTGTATGTAGCTACGGAATGTATGTATTAACCTATTAGCATCAATACAACCAGATTTTGACGATGACCAATAACAAACGAAAAAACAGCATTTTGGGATAAAATTAAAGTCCGAAAAAATATTTAAAGAACTACACTGGCGTCATAAGGGACAGAGAGTGTGTACGATGTATTTGTACCTACTGTACACCTTATGCAATTAGTATACAAAATATTGTTAAAATCTGAAACAAGCCCCATAAAAAGGGTGTATCAAAAGTACTTAAGTACACCATCACAACCCAAAAGCTACTGAGTGTATGGTAATATATTGCATTTTGGCATTCTGAAGTATAAAGCGTTTTGTTACCCCCCCCCCCCCCCACCCCCTGCCCCGACTGACGTGACAACAACAGTATGCATTGGTCGCTAGACCAACACGCCCGTAATATTATCAATAATTCATATGTCAAATTCACTGATAAGAAACATCTGTTTTCACTCCTGGTTTATGCGGGCTGCTCACTACACGTGTTCATGTAATTAGTTCTCTTGTCTGGTTGCATGTCTGGACTGGGACATGACTACTGAATGATAACGACGAATATACTTTATCCAAAAAAATATTGTTCATGGGAATGATTCTTCATGCTTCAGTGTTTGATGTCTTTACCGGTTAAAATTTGTAGAACAGCTGATATATTTCCCACCTGCAAAAAGATAGTCCTAATGCAGTAATAAAGTATGCACAAACACGAAACATCGTGATGGTCGATCCGGAAACACAACACCACTATACGGCCCTGTATAAAACAGGGTTTGTGACATCGTTTATCAGCTCAGGTGCGAGGATGTGTCCCGGAATTAAGGTGTCTGCATGATTCATAGACAAATGCACAAGGGTGCTTAACACGTTCTAAAATTGAGTCTCAGTGACTGTCCATCAGACACTGAGGAATGGCTTGTCGTCCCTCTCTTAGCGTGGCAATAGCCACCAACGCACTCCACTCTCGACAACTGATACCTGAGAAGTAACGGTACCGTCTGAGCATGATCCTACATTTGATGTCTCTGAGGCCAAACTATCCTGTGAAGCTGATCCCCAACCCGACGGAAAAACATCTGTTCTTTCCTCGCGGAGTTTTTCTAATCACGAAATATGGTTCATGTCAGAGTCTGGGTAATTTTGAGAGGAAATTACAGCTACTTTGGCAACTAATTGTCAACGCATCACTTATTGGTGGATTATTTATTGAAATGTTTAAATGCAACACGTCACGTTTATGTTGCAAAAATACTTCTACAAGTATAATTGAACGTGCAAATGAAAAAGGGCGAAATCGATTCAGAATCGACTTGTGGAAATGCCCTGGATGAACAAGTTCGCCCAGACAATGGCTGTTCGATTCACACCACCATATTTATGCTTTTCTTTATTGATATATATTTGTTGTCATTGATCCTTTACAAGTGGAGAAACGTTCTTGACAAAATAAATATTTTGTTGCCGTGCCACAATGGAGCTAAGTCCTAAATTGGCAACGACTCAATAATGTATTGATAGAAGGTGGCAATAGTTCAAACTGTTTTGTCCAGACCTACTGAAAAATAATTGAGACTGAAAATAACGTACAGTTATAATGTACATCTTACAAATAAGTGTGCAAGATGCCATGCCTATAATTTTCAACAGATGATGTATTGGTCTTATTTGAACCTCGTACCATCACCCTTGAACAGCATTCTTATTCGTTCATTTCATACAGAATATCTGCTATTTTGGAAGTGCACTCGGAATGCAGCTCCATGTATTTCACATTTAGGTATTCTCAGAATGGCGTGTGCCTTTGAGATGTCCACATAAAACAATAATATCCTCTACATACATTTTTGTCAGTCACACGTCTATATTTTAATAATAAGAGCCTTTATATAAGCACACATTTGCACTGAATCACGCTGTGTCCTTTCAGGAGCCATTTCCGATTATATGAAATATTCCTGATGTGGACACGTATGTCAACCCAGGCTTGGGGACGTGGGATCGTGCACCTGTTGCCGTTCGGTTCTAAGAGTGGGCTACCACTAATGCAGATAAAACCTCCACTAAGGAGTCAGAGGCAATCACATGGTGAACACACAAATGTAATAAAACTCAAACGCCATAATGACCTGAAATGGTGATGTTTTAAAATCAACCATAAATGTTTCCTTGATGACCTACTTAAGATGCAGTGAGACCCACCATCTTGGAAGCCATTTTTTGCTCAGGGCAGAACCGCACCAAAAAGGAGTCATTTGTTATGAATTATTGAGTAATACTAGGTCTAAAATTTCAGGTTGTGGTAGCAGATTAGTCAGTTCTCAACATTTAAAAAATATGTTGGTAACCCATGTTGGTCTGGATCCATCCGGATCAAAACCCAATTTTACGCGTAGCGGTTCTCAAACTGAGTGAAGACAGGTCCCTAGGGACCTCAGTGTTTAGAAAGTTATATCTGTGTAATATTCGAGCCGAGCCTTACATTTTTTACTTTCTCTATAGGTACGTGAGAAATTGTCATCGTTCTCACTGCATTTTCAAGAAAACCGCCATTTTTCATTTTCAGCACGTTTTGGGGGCAACATTGCTGTAACAAATCTGCATTGAAATAGGCGACAATGCATAGTTTGTGGCACTTACTATTAATCCTTGGGATGTATTCTTCACCTGTACATATCCATTACAACAGTTGTTCCGTTATTTTGTTCTAAAAACACAATCCAAATGATAACATTTCAAAACAGTTTTGGCAAAACGGCATGTTTGTATTCCTAAATCACGTGATCAAGATGATACGTCATTGTATCATTACACATCCCAACAGCTGATCGGTGCCTCATTATCACAGGAATAATAATAGTATTATAATCGACTTTTCGAGCTGTAATGGAGATGCTCTAAGTAAATTCAAGTAATACACAGATAAATAACATTTCTTCAATGCCACAATACCGAATAATCTGGGACTATTTGCATTGCTGCCGCACACGTAATTGGGCAAGGAATGACTCAGGACTTCTATTCGCCAGATGGCGCATTGAATGTTTCCAGGAATTTCCCAAACAACAAAAAAGTTTTGAGGCACTGTCGTCAATCAAAACACTTGAGCTAGTCCAAAATGACTGATTTAGATACAGGAATGTTATACGCCAATGAGTTACAACGATCCAACAACTGTCAACGTCTGCAGGTGAATATATCACGTACGCAACCCATTCCAGGACACATGTGCTTTGCCCTTCAATCCGACTCGGAACCGATAGGAAGTAAACATTTGTCACAAAAATCACATGCAAGCCCATGTGCATCAACAGCTGACCAGCATGTAAACAACACTGATATGCGGGTCACGTGTGTGGTTAACCCTATCATTTGCCATGTCCGGCACATGGGAAGGTCCGATGCCAGCCATTTGTAGAATTTGGTCTGTCAACTCAGGGACATGCACACATTTTGGCCAGTGCAACAGGTTAGTATTTGTTTATTTTTTATACCAACAAACAGTGTTTGTTTATTATTGATACTGATTAGGACAGGTGGTCTGTTTACACAGAAAAGCACAGGAACTGAATAATGAACATGTTGTTGATAATTTAAATTGCCGGTACCATACAGTATATGGGTAGACCATCTACTGGTACTAGTATGTCTTAAATTTATTTCCAGAACTAGTTCTTAGGGATCATTCGTTGATGCATCCAAAATTGCTATTATTCGGTTCATATTTCACTATTTGAACATTCGTTATGGACAAAAAATTGGCCCGAAATGTGTCATGAAATATTGACATTAAACTACAACAGCTTCATCGACTCCATGGAAAATGCTGTTGAAATAACTGTACTTCTCGTTATATCGATACTTAGTTCCTACAACATAGTACCAGCATAGAAAACAGCCAAAACTTTCTAACTAATTATTTAATATCACAGACGAGTACCTGTTCGGTTTGATTCCCATGACACGAATAATTGGTTCCTACTTCAGTCATTCCGCCACTACTTAAATTGTGTGTCAAGTTTTGTGTGTCAAAATTGTGTGTCAATATTCCACTGGCATGCCAGAGGTTGCAGGTTTCAATCCTACATGTACCCAGTCTAGCATACTGTACACCCAAAATTTACTTATGAATATTTCACAAATTACATGTTCACTTTACTTTTTTATTTGCAGGCCTCTACCACATGACAATTAGGGGAAGGGGGGGTGTTTAGGCCCCCCCCCCCCCCGAGGACAATGAACCCCACCCACGTCTCTAAATCCTGCATCTTGCATCATGCCATGTGAACACATGCAATCACCAGAGCACCAGATATTACAGATTCTGTCACCAGATGACAGAATGGATATTATGGATGTGTTGCTACGTGTTTTACCCGTATTATTGATGATGTTGATAACAGCTAATCACTGTGATACATCTGTTTGATTGGTGCCACATGAAGTGGATCCCCAGTTGGATATACTCACTAGCTGGATAAGCATGATAAGTGTGTGCTGCTACAGAGATTGAAATTGTGGGTCTGACTAGCAACATCGTCTCCGAAGCGACGAAGAAAACTGTGTCATGTGTATCTACCCAAATTGGACATATCGGCAAGTCGATATGTGCTAAAAGACCTACTCTGTGCTGCAGATATACTGTGAGTACTAATTTACATAGATATAATGTGGCTTGCATACCGAGATGTGAACATTATTATCTGGTTTAGATATCATGTGGAGAGTTTGTATTTCCATGTAATGCCTGGGATGCTACATGTATGCCTCCAGCAGTTGCATGAACTTTTGCAAACAGGCTGAATTGAATGACAATGTTTTTAGGTTACCAGACCTATGGTCCGCGTCGTCGTCAGCGTCGGCGCCGTCCGTCCACATTTTTAGCTTACCGGCCCATAAGGGCCGATAAGCTATTGTCGTGGTTTTTCGTGCGTTGTCCGTCGTCGTCGTCCGCCACATTATCTGTTAACATTTTTTTTTTTTTTTCGGGCTGATGAATTTGTCCATAAATTTGTGTGACTATGTATTGGGTCAATACCCCCAGATGTTTTTTTTTTCATTTTTTTTATTGAATCGATTATGCAGTTTTGGGGTCCATTTTTATGCCGAAAATGGCTGTTTTTGCATGTTCTTATCTTTAAAAATTATTTTCTCAAAAACTGTCTGATCAGTTTTGAGACTTTAGTTTCAAATTGTTCCCCTCATGTATATTTATAATGTGTATAAGTGTTGATGCTCTTGAATCGCCGGCCTGCGTGCGGCGGCCATTTTGATGTTGCTTACGGGGCCCAAATAGGACTTTCCCATGTTAAATTCTCCTATGCTTTATAATGAGCCACAATGTTCTAGATATCTCACTTAATATTGAGATTAGAGACTCGGAATCAATTGTGGACATATAGGAAATGATATATGCTGAATATTCTCGTGACCTTGAATTTGACCTTCAACCTCATTTTCAAGGTCAGAGCCCAAAATGGCTAATATCTCGCTTATTATCGGCTTTACAGCTTTGGAATCAATTGCGGACATATAGGAAATGTTGTATGTCGAATACTCTGATGACCTTGAAATTGACCTTTGACCTACTTTTCAAGGTCAAAGCACAAAATGGCTATTATCTCGCTTATTATCGACTTTACATCTTAGAAATCAATTGTTGACATACAGCAAATGATAAATGCTGAATAATCTGTAGACCTTTAATTTGATATTTGATTTGATTTTCAAGGTCACAGGACATGATGATTATTATCTCTCTCATTATTGAATTTCCAGCTTAGTAATCAATTGTGAACGTATAGGAAATCAAATATGCTGAACTCTCTCGTGACTTTAAGTTTGACCAGTGATCTTATTTCTAAGACCACGGGACAAAATATAGCTACTAGTATTATATATTGTCCGGTAACCTATCTTAGCCCTTGGGCTATTTTTTTCTACATACTTGGGTAAATTGATCCCTGTATTTTGGATGTACATGTATTTCCATGCACATTCAATGTCTGTAGTAGGGTTTGATGGTGGCCCAGTCCTGGTATTCCTTGAGCAAATTCATCATGATGTACAGTAACCATGGTGACAGGGACACTCAGATGAAGGCCAAAATAGTTCATACATTTAATTTTTTGGTGTGTGTATGGCCAAAACAAAAAGTATTGTGAAACATGTACAGTATGTTAGTTATTAGACGTCTGACCATGTTCATTTCACTTTTTGTGACCATGGTAATTTATATGTACTTCTTCCCATAGTATACAAGTTTCATATGAGCATTTGAGTACTGTTTTTCTATTATACAGGAAACTCTTGAAATATTGAACATATATGGTAAATACATTTATTGAGAAACAGCCTGATTGCATCATGACCTAGCATATTGTCATTATCATGATTATGGTTATGTACAAATGCTGGTATTTTTTATGTCAGTTATTCTGAGCCACTTTCTTGGCAACTAATATAGAGAAAAAAATCAACTGGCCAATTGGATAAGTGTGTGTGCCTATGATAAAAGTGAATCAATAAATGAAACTAATGTCAAAACAACTTGTAATCAAGAATTAAATTAACGATGGTTTTAATACTTGTGTTTCATGCTTGGTAGGTAATACTAGGTATTATCATAATGTTGAAATTCGATATCTGTCCAATGAGGTATCAATTGCCAATCAAGATCAATTATTGTTTAAACTAAAATATCTATATGATTATTATATTGTGTCACTACCATTGTACTAAGTAGTACATCTTTATTCTATGTCACAATCTGTATTATTGTGAACTTGGTGAGTTACAACTGTTTTAAACCTGTTTTCCACTTTTCTAAATTTTGAGGTGATCCCTTGTTCAGTAATTCCTTTGTCTGGTATTTCGAATATTCATGGTTTTGGACATTTTCCCTAAATCTCTATCCTCTGTCCTTGTTGCCATAGCAACACTTTCTGGATCACCTTATTTGGGACCATAGTCCCACCCACAAACGCCAGTTTGGATCTGTTCTACTTTGTGATTGGTTTGACCATATAGCACGTAAGATCAGACCAGGCTTGGCGTCCTTTTCAAAATTCAAAATTCTTTAGTTTGGTTCTGTGTGGTCAGAGGTGTCGCACCTAACATCACGTCGGCCCCGGCAAGTTATCCCTAACAATGGAATATTAAAACTAATAGCGGACAGTCAGTAAGATGCTAAAGAAATCGAATCATCGATGTCACCCGGGCGAATTCGAAGTTCGTGTCATTTGTGATCACTGACAACAGCCTACTGTAACAGCTGGATTACACAATAAATTTGGAATCAAAACTCGAGTGTCATCCTTCCACACCTACAACCCATCCCCCCAAACCACACTACGATATTTGGTGGAGCATCCGTTCGACCTGGATCTGCCTGAAAACGAGTAAGAGCCTGGATTATAACTGTTTTTACGACCGCCCGGACGGCCGATTGCCATTTTAATCAGTGGGTGATCATTGGAGGCACGCGCGCCAAACCGCAAGTGAAAATGGACTGGCTGTTCCGTTAGCCGCCCTCTGTACTAAAGTTCGAACATCGCCCTCAACTCGACTCGAAACCAATCTTCTTCAATATCTAGCGAAGACAAAACTTTCGAAAATACATCAGAGACAGTAAGAACTATCAAAATTCAACAACAATAGCAGTAAATATGAACACTAGAAGCCAGAAGACACGTGAAACAACAGTGCCCGTGCCGGAGCCAACAAGCGTAATGGCTGAGGGAAGCCCCATCGACAACGAGGCGGATGACGTCACACCCAGCCAATCACAGGCCGCGGACCAAACCAAAACAACAACAACCACAGGTGACCACGTGGACCTGCCAAACGTTCTGACAACGGTGGAGAGCAGCCTGGAGCCGCACAACGACAACAAGCAGCGATCGGTCAACACCGCCACTCCGGTGTCCCACCCGAGGCCATGAGGGAATTCCACATCAGTCGGACACAGAAAGGTCGAGCGAGAAAGGCCAAGAAGAGAGCCTGATTAGAATATTTGTATATAAGGAAAATAAATAAAAAAAAAAAAAAAAAAAAAATTACAAAAAAAATACGTAGAATAGCTTACGGTCAAAACAGGTGACTGAACCCACCTTGTATTTTGCATTTTGTATGAATAATTTGTAGACCTTGTGTCATACGTAGGTACATGGTATATGGCCATCTGAAGGCCTATTAAGATATGATACGCATGTACGCATTGTTTAGTACAGGTATCACAAACCAGGTACATTACTTACCTCTCTGGTCAAGACATTGTGTCTGTGAAAATCAAATGCCTGTATAAGTCCTTGTATTTACATGTTGATACCAAAATAGGCAGGTATACCAATTTTAAGTCCTATTATAGGGTGTAAGTGGACATGTCATTGTACCAATTTTAATTTGTGTTTTTAGGACGGCCAACAAAATTCATTTTATTATCTTGATTTTTTTTTTTGTCACATGGTAACAATGTCTTTTGTCTTATTAACCTCTAACCGTCAAATGTTCATACATTGTACTCTATGCAGCATAGGTGACCTTTGAGCAGCTGAACAAGTATGTTTGATGAAAAGTTTGTACCATGGTATATGAGATAGAAGATGGATGCATATAACCATAATGTGGAAATTGAATGAAATTGTAATGCTGGTATTGCATTTAACAATGCTGTTGAAAGTTGTTGTAGTAGTAGAGTATTGAATGCATTTCTGTATTCTGAATAACAAGCTGCCCGACATATATGTATATCCAACCTGTGTGTAAAATCAGGAGATTTTAAGCTTAAAAAGGGGGCAAATATCATAATGTTGAAATTCGATATCTGTCCAATGAGGTATCAATTGCCAATCAAGATCAATTATTGTTTAAACTAAAATATCTATATGATTATTATATTGTGTCACTACCATTGTACTAAGTAGTACATCTTTATTCTATGTCACAATCTGTATTATTGTGAACTTGGTGAGTTACAACTGTTTTAAACCTGTTTTCCACTTTTCTAAATTTTGAGGTGATCCCTTGTTCAGTAATTCCTTTGTCTGGTATTTCGAATATTCATGGTTTTGGACATTTTCCCTAAATCTCTATCCTCTGTCCTTGTTGCCATAGCAACACTTTCTGGATCACCTTATTTGGGACCATAGTCCCACCCACAAACGCCAGTTTGGATCTGTTCTACTTTGTGATTGGTTTGACCATATAGCACGTAAGATCAGACCAGGCTTGGCGTCCTTTTCAAAATTCAAAATTCTTTAGTTTGGTTCTGTGTGGTCAGAGGTGTCGCACCTAACATCACGTCGGCCCCGGCAAGTTATCCCTAACAATGGAATATTAAAACTAATAGCGGACAGTCAGTAAGATGCTAAAGAAATCGAATCATCGATGTCACCCGGGCGAATTCGAAGTTCGTGTCATTTGTGATCACTGACAACAGCCTACTGTAACAGCTGGATTACACAATAAATTTGGAATCAAAACTCGAGTGTCATCCTTCCACACCTACAACCCATCCCCCCAAACCACACTACGATATTATATTAATTTACTGAATTTTGTAAATACAAATTTTTGCAATTAATCACTTTTATAAATTCCACTTGTACATGTTCTTGTATGTGTTGGCATGGCAGAATTGAACCATTTACAATATTAATAATGAAAAATATATATGTTCTGAAAATATGTTGTGTATTCAGATATTTATTAGTAATATTAAACCTCAGTATTGCAGATTAATATGACAGCTTGAGCAGTATACTGACTTGTTCTTGACATGCACATCATGTACTAGTATTTGAGCTTCTATGAACATGAGGAAAGCAGTGTGCACCTTGCAGGTGTGTTACACATGACTGCACACACAGTCCAGGCAGGTGCCTGTAGCATGTGGCACACAAGATTCCTGTAAACAAAGTATATCTGCTTGTTCTCACTTATTCAACTTATTTGTCATACATCTTCCCCTTCCAGACAATGAATGAATGTTCCATAGGTGTACAAGGGTTAAAAAAGTAGTCCCCTTGGAAGTGATCCTGTGGCCATGATGGATTTGTTGTTCAGTTCTCACAGCAGAGTCAACTTCAAAAATCCATTGTATGGTTTTGAGGGGGAAATCTAAAAAAGTAAGGCTCGGCTCATAGACTTGGGTATGTGGCAATTGTTGGAAAAATAGTTAGCAGATTTGTTAATGTATATTTCTATATGAACGGTGACGCGTAAAATTGTGTAATTTAACTTTGTCATTTGGCATCCTAAAATTTGATTAAATACTTCAAAATTCTTCTTTAATATAATATTGCTTGCTCAAATGCTATTTCTAGGCCCTTTTCCCCATATTGGGTTTGATAAAAATAATTTAGTAATATTCAATGCTGCAATATTTACTGTGCTACACAAAAAAATGGTGGGTATTTCTGAATCTTAAGTCGAAGTACCATCAGGCTGGCAAGTGCAAAAAAACTGGCATGCTCTATGAACTAGACCCATGAGCGACACGAGAAGACCACGACCAAAAACCGAACAGGAGTCAAATAATTAGGTATAGGGTTCACAGTTCAGTTTAGAACACTCCACGTTAACGTGATACGCTTAATGGGGTGGTTGAGAAGCGACTATACAATATTAAGCTGGTCCAAACAAGTACCTAATGACCCGTCTGTATACACGTACATATAATCTTGATATTAATTATAGTGCATTTGGCAGCATCCACCAATACATGTTTACCGAAATAAAATAAGGATCACGTAAGATCCCACCAATCAACACCCCCCCCCTCCCTCCCCTCCATCAATACTTCTATCACTATTTAGCATGACACACAGTGTTACACACACACTGTACTCGCTCTTTATGCTTATTATTAAGTTGATTACATAGAAAAATGTTCACACAAGACGGAACGTGTATCGTATTCACATGTAATCTTGCTTCTGAGGGATGTCATAAGCCTATTATTAATAAATGTTTCGATGACTGTCACTGTGAGTGAGGAATTTGTCGCCTGGTAATATGAACTCACGATTCCAAGTTATCACGCTTGAGACGACGATGCGCAGTATTATCCCAGTGTCTACACACATAGTGAATATTTATGAACCACAATTTTCTCAAGGAAGGCAACCTTTTGTAAAAAGGATATTGCTTATTGATGAGTGGGCTATATGTGCTTGCCGAAAATGTTACACCTCTGGCTATGTTGTCTAGATCCTGGTCAGGTGATAACTGCGGATATTGCCCGCGGCACTTTGTCCATAAACTCGAGGTGCCATCCATGAGTGTTAATTTGCAGTCACCTAGACCTCAATGAGAGGATGCGCACATTGATGGACTAGTCTATAATTGATGAGTACTTCTGCTGGGAAGGCAATTTTAGCAGCTGTACGCTACTTCCTGGTCAACTGCAAGGAGGTTAACTGGACAATAAACCGAGTTAATGGACGGATTTACTATCCACATAAAGTAGCTGTCTGAAAAACATCCGCGTTTCGTATACAAACGTCGGGCATGCAAAACAAGATGTGATAGTTAATAATTAATGATATTGTAAAGTCATAGGATGTTGAAATATTGCTCAATACTACACCATGCTTGCCAAATTCTTAAATTTTATAGATAGAGGTCTGGAATTCGGTAGAAAATTGCCGTTTGGCTCCCAGATGAAGTATGCCGAATTACAACACGATACCATTCAACATCGCAATAATATCAACAACGAAATACGATGTAAACGAGTTTTAAAAAAATCAAACTATACAGTTCATTTCATCCGAAATGTGAAAGGCATAGAGGAGGTGCACTGAAGGCCTAGTAACGTTACCAATCATCTTTTTTCAATCAACATTTGGCGTGGGTCATTTTGAGACATGCCGCATAAACCAACACGTATACTTCTATAGAATGCTCAACTCAATCAACTTGAACATGCTAACAATAAAATTTAAATGATAATATTGATTGTTAGACTAATTATGTACACATTTTAACAAAAATATTTCAAGTCACACTAAGTAAGTACGATGTGTGAATATATATTACGATCGATTATGCGGCCGATGGCAGACAGACTGAAAACCTGTACCAAAATACCGGGTCCTAAGTTTTCCACTACCACGAGTTTTGGTTTACCTCGAGGCAGTTTCGAAGTAAAACTCAATTACATTAGAGGTCTACTGAAGCTTCTCTCGGGGCAAAGTTTATCCCGTCAACGTTGGAATTTGTTTAACGCTGCCGAATGTAACGTCCCAGTTCATTTACTCGACACTTCCAGGAGGACTGGTAACTTACCGTATATCGGGCGTCAGTCCAGTGTAATACCATCACGGTAACGGCGACCAGCAGGAAGACACGTGTTAGCCTGATTGTTTCCATGATGTGTAATAACGATGTCTATCCTGTGTGATACGATTTCACGAAGTTTATTTCCAATAGCCACGAGAAGAGAGTGCCTGGGAAGTAGGAAAAAAAAACAATCAAAAAGACATGTATAAGTATATAAACAAGAATATGTCTGATGAAATATAGTGAGTTATTCCTTCACCGGTTTTGTGCCACTCGTCGGAAAATTAACTCGAGGCCAAAAATTACTTTCAGAACAAGGAACCAGGGTCATGTAAAGCTATCAGGTTCAATAAAGGACGAGCCGTGATGCGACCTTAAATTTCCATCAGCTCCCCGAGATAAATTGGCGGGGCCGTTCCCCTATTATTGGTGACGGTGTCGATAAATCAACAAACCTGCACTCTCCAAGAATTGCACGGAATCCTTTTTATCGGTGAAAAAGTTGCGAGGTTGTAGCGATAGAGTCCTCAGTTTGCGCTTGTCGCTCGGCCGGCCAGTGGACTGCTTGTTCAGGCAGGCGGGTGGCAGCCAACTCTCTCCGTACGTATTCCTTCGTCCTTTCTCCTTCTATCCGGCAGGTAGTCTCCAGGTGTTAGCTCGGCTGTCTCGGCTCCGGCGCGCGCGTCATTTGCTACCTCCCTCGCTCTGCTCGGTCCAAATGGAAGACTTCAGATGGCCGGCCACCCTTTTGTATGTAACTGCTTCCCACACAGGGCTCAGCTTTGACGCAGCCGACGGACATCATCGGTAAAGGACTGTTTGAGGATACACAAAACCTTGACTTCCAAGCCGGGAAACAATTAACTAAATATGATGAATTATCTGAAACGATTGTCTTATATGCTGTCTGTTTAAAAGGTAAATCATCACGCAGAACGTACGAGTGAAGGCGTACCAGTAATTGTCATTGTTGAATTGTTTATACGCGATCCAAATGCACTCTTCCATTTATAATGTCATAAATACAATTAAATAACCAACAAAAGAGTAGCACTGTCGCCGTGGAGAATACTCAGCGAGATCAGAAATATCCGTAAACTGAAGAGTTACTGAGACTTCTGTGACAAAGCTATTGTGACTTTTGTCAGGACAATGATATACAGCGATAAATTTGTCATTACAGAGGCGTAGTGGTCTGTTCATTCTAGATCACAGTTGAAATTGTATATTTGATCATAATTTCGTGAAACGATATATTATTCACAGGGCTATTCGTGGCATTATCAAGTTTTCTGATGATGAACATTTGCAACAAGAATGGCAGCCCAAAATATTTCAAAGTATTCTATTATTTCATTAGGCGCATCAATTTTGTCATAATGATTCAGTACCCAAACTAATTTTTTTTATATTTATTTTTGACTGACAGGAAGCACGTCCATCACACTGTGTACTAATATATTAATGTATATATCAACTTAATACCGCTAAACACCCTAAGATTTTGATGATAATAACAGTAAATCTACAATAACAATTTTGGAACAGACACAAAGCCCGACCAACATTTCAATCCAGGGACACATTGGCACTCGTCAGGGGCAGACAGTGTGTAGAATGTAGTTGTTACTGTAAACTGTGATGGTATAATATTTGAAAATTGGTTCACTGTCTCTTTCGGTTGAAAAGTTCAGTTTGGCTGAAATATGAGCAACAGTTGAATATTTTACACCCCAATCGGAATGGACGTCACCACTTAAACAACTCGTTATCTGTGGGACAGACGGTTGCAGCCATGAGAGTCTCCAAGCTGATTTTCGCGGTATCGCTTATGGACAGCAATCGATTGTTTTGCTGACGCAAACAAATGTATAGTATACATTGGCTCGCCTTCCTACACAGGAGAGCAGGGGATGGATTATTCCGCCATCAGCAAGATGGTTTTCGTCTGGTTCGAGTTAATGTTCGTCCTTGCAATAGCTCCTTAGTTTCGCTAGTGGAAAACAAATACTGATGTACATGTACATACTGGATTACCTTACGTAGGTTTCCGATTGACCTGCTAAACGAGCCGACCAGTAACCGCAGATTATCGCTCGGTATATCAAGACCATATTAAGATGTGTGGGTAAAGTCATGATGAACTTCCAATTCCGGTCACTTCGACCTTCGGCTTCATGAGATGCGAACTGTCGTAGCTCCGAGATGTGATTTACTTCTCACGTGTCTGTTCCATGGGGTTTGTTTCGAATTTCTAAATTGTTTTCATAGATTGTTGGGCAGTTATATACTAATTCCATCAGGTTTACAGTAGAAACTACTACATTTACCACACTGTCTGCCCCTGATGACGCCAGTGTGTCTTTGGATGAACTATTTGGTCGGGCTTTGTTTCTATTGCAAAATGCTGTATTTTTCGTTTGTTATTGCATCATCAAAATCTGACTGTATTGGTGGCAATATATGGACTGATACTTACATTGAAAGCAGTTGACATCTTTAATGTGGCACATCTATCACTGGGTCAGGAACAATCTGTCATTAGATTCACGCATATGATATATGTTTACACCATGATTCACGCATATGATATATGTTTACACACTAATTTTACGTAGAATTATTGTTATTACTGACCTGCAAGACCAGTATGTCAACATCGTTTCCTCTGTAATTGATAAGGATGTATCACCAAAAACGAAATGTCTGGACCAACCCATTCTAGTTTGGATAACTCAGGAATATCGCGATGCCAAGTGTATGCGCAGACAGCTTTATAAAACTTGGAGATCTGTCTTGAATAGGTCGAAACCACAAAGACAGATCAGTAAATTACACTGATATTATTAACAACAACTCAGATGATCACAAGAAGTATGGAAAGATCAAGTCAGTACACCTGTCATGGAAAGATCAAATTTCAAGACTGCACAAAACTATTTCACAAATCAGCATCCACACACTTCAACAGAGACCTCACTTGTCACTATTTAGGTCCTTATACAATCGGGGTTCATATAAGGTGTTCAAAGTACTTTGTCACTCCAACATCCAAGTTCTCTCATATAATCCCCCGTTCTCATGTCACTGCATTGATGTCCAATTAGGTACCTACCAAATTTTAAAAATGCACTAATTATTTTAAAATCATGGCATACTGAAAGACCTATTTATTTCAACTATCACCTAACTCATAACAGATGTATAGTAAACACAAGGGCCCGATTTCTCATCTCTGGGTTAACCCAGGTAGGTTATGTCCAAAACCCAGGATTAACCCTGAGATAACCCTGACCCGTGGGTGTGGGTCAGGTTTGTTTCCCATGTCAAGGCTAGGTCTAGGTTACCTAACCTGAGGCTAACCCGTGGTTAACCTATAGTTTTGTTATATGTTTGGCTAGGCAACCTAGTGTAGTCTAAGATGGGCTCCGTTTAAAACTGAGGACATGATGCACTAAATCAAAATTAAACAAATCAACTCAGTCTTGCACGCACATCTCGGTATGGCTACGCGTACATAAGTTTGGAGTCCTAAACAGCTCAATATCATGATCTAATCGTAACACTCAGGATCGAGACTTTCATACATATCGTTCGGATAAGTCTATGTCATCATACGGTGTCATCCGAGATTTCTGACAATTTCTAAATGGACGATACCTGAATGACCGATCCGAAATGGACGATTCCTGCTTCGACGATAATTTTGAATTTTTTCTTTACTAAGACGTATTTGTGAGCTTGGTGCTAGTTTCGCTCATTCAATAGTATATGTAAGTAACAGTTTTAAATTTCAGATACTTCATTTGACTCGCCATTTTGGCGAGACAATGGAGCCGCATCTTCGCCCTTATACATATAATCGCCCTTATACTATAGACCAATCAATTAATGATAATATCGGCAAGTACCTGTTGTTAAGTGGCGAACACTTCGTCCTGTCAGATCGAACGCTGATCGCTCATCGATGAGCACGTCATATATACAGGTTGCAAGAATAGCCAGATGGGCAGACATCGTTGTTTGATACGACTTCGTGAAATGTGTGGATTTGTTTTTATCTTTGAATTGATAAATTATCAATAACATTTCAAAAATATCATTTTTATCATTAAATCTTAGCCTAACCACTAAATCTCGTACGACGTCCAGTACGCCAGTTGAAGTTGGTTACTATATTGCAATAGCCCACCATAGGCAAAGAATGGTTTTGTCTGAAAAATGTGAAAGATCCTTAAAAGTTATTCAGGACAGAGCATGTCCATAAATAGTGAACATTTTTAATTCTAGGATAAAGAAAGGCTCATATCCAAAAACAAATACACAATCGTCTAAAGGGGAATCGTCCATTCAGACAAATGAAAACTTGAATCGTCCATCCAGTCTAAGCAGGATGGAATCCATCATACATGTCAAACACGTTCATTTGGTCTCGAAACACTCTCCCCGCCTCAGTAACCGTCTGCGTTGTCGTCAGATGCAATTAAAACGAACAAAGTTAACCATAGTGCAAAATGAAACACCTCCATAAACCTACTGTATACCAGGGTTAGGAAAACAATACAAGTTAGCACAGGGTTACACCTAGGTAACACAAACCCACAGATGAGAAATCCATGTTGTGGGTTACCTTGGGGTTAACACCGTGTTACCCCTGGGTTACGAAACCCAGGGATAACCGAGGGATAACTCGGACATTAGAAATGCAAAATGAAGGTGACCTACAGGTTATCCCAGTGTTAGCCTCGGGTTATGAAAACCCAGGCGTAACCCGGAGATGAGAAATTGGGCCAAGACGTGGCAGTCCTGCTTAGCGGTTCTTCCATGTCCCACTTTTTAAAGTGATACTGAGAGACAGTTATGGATTTTGCCATACATTTCTCGCTGGCCGAACGAAGAAAACATAATAGTTATATATCTTCACTTGTATGCCCAAACGGATGCACCTTTCTCACTGATTTCGTTCTGGTGGAGATCGTTTTGACTTTGTTGACATTACCGCCGTTTTCGGTGCTTTGTATCCATTGGTGCAACGCGATTCCAGCTTACTCGTATGCCAATCGAGCGTAAACTAGGTCAGGTCAGAGGTAACTTTGAGTGGCGCACAAAACAAAAGCGGCTTCTAGTATTGTGGTAGGCATGATATATCCATCTTATCAAGCATAGTTTGTTTTGTAACCTATTTTCATGAGAGCGAATGCATATTTGTAGTTGATTAGGAACATTTGGAATATTTTATTCTCCCGATATCACTTTAAACCTTCCGTAATGAAATCAAAAGTTAAATTCCAAATCATTTCGAGTTATGATTCGGTAAACAATATATATTGTTTACCGAATCGGATAAAGCGCTAGAAATATTTGACATATTGTCATTATCAAATAGGGTATGTCATGTCAGCTTTATGACACACCACAGGAGTAACCGGATTTATTTCTGTGGGCCTGGGTGTCCTTGTAGGCTGTGTATAGGGGAGGGGGAGGGTTGGGCGGTGTGAGGCTATATAGAAATACTGCTTTATTTTATACTAAATGATAAGAAAAGCTAGTTTAATAATAACAATTTAGTCGAGATTACCCTATGTGGTATGAGTGCGGCCAAAGTCGGACACACCCCTTTCGATATTACAGGAAACAGCAAGTCGTGCTTACCCCATGCGGACATACCCCTATCGATATTTTTTTAGTCTTATTGATTGGTAATATGATAATATATGAATCATGTCACTCGGCATCGCCCTATCATTTATTTTCAGAAATGTTCATGTGAAGCACCTTATTTTTACTTGGTTTACCTAGGGTCCACACATACATTTTGTTCTAAATATATTTGCCATTCCAGAAATGTCAGGAATGATAGGGTTTACAGTTTCACGTATTTACAGTTTTATTTCTCTATCAAGAAGGAGCTTGATATCAAGAAGGAGCAAAGGGCATAACCGCCTGAGTATTAAATGGCGCTCACGCTTCCGCAAAAGCCACACTAAGAGCAAAGAGATCCCTCCCGCCAACAGGAAGGAGAAGAAAGCATATCTTTGGGAGTCGCTCGGTAAGCTTGAGAGCAAAGGACATCAAAGAGAACCCTCCCATATAACGCCTCAGCATTGAACACCGTTAAAGCTATAATAACTTTTAGAATTGACAAAACTTATTCCTTCTGCGGTAGCTTTATTTTGTCTATAGAATGAGAAATCGTACAAATTTGGTTCTGAAAATGTGTATTATGTACCTAAAATGAGTTTCCAAATTAAGATTCAAGTTCGGGCCAGTCAATCTAACATCAATGTGTTCCACAAAGAACACATCATTTTCATAATGATGTGTTCATTATGAAAATGATGTGATGCCTTGCGGGCGAGTTATATACACAGTCTCATGACGTCATTGGTATTTGTCTAGATATTGTGGCAACCGGCAATATAGGCAGGCGGATCATTCTCTATCCACTGTTTTCATTCACGATTAACGACAATTTTCTGAGTATCTATTGTCGAACTGTGCATATTTCCTATATATATTCCCGACTATCTCGAGATGTACTTTCAAGTTCGCGTGACAAAAATTTAAAAAAAATGATTCCAACTTTCACAAAAGTCTGTGGGAGACTATGCGTCGATGCTCGTAGAAAAGTGCTTGCCATAACCTCAAAGAGAGATTTCAGTAATTCTGCAGATTCGTTGATATTATCAGCAGGCAGACAGGAATGAAAGATACTGTCATTGGGGAGTTGACACCAAACACAATATGCAGCTTAGTCACCTGACATCATCAATTTTAGCGATCTTGTTCTGTTTACTGAGTCACTTCCCATTGAGAACTTTGGAAGGGGTTTGCAGCACATCGGCCCGAGCACATTCTCCTCAATAGCAAAGGAGGAAACTAAAGTTGTGGAGATGTATGTAAGAACATCAAAATGTTACAGGATACAGACGGGTCAAGAGTAGGATAAGTAGGGCCACCGAGAACACGATAAAAGCTATTGGAAGACCAGGAAGCTAACTTATCCCTGGTTTTACACAGTGTCACGACAGAGGACTAGCTCAGCCACATCTAAAGAATTCTCCCGGGATTCTTCCAGCAACGACATATCGAGCCTGACATGCTGTCTCTAGCTACACCAAGGAACATCGCATTCCAGAACCTGCATGACGAATTTGTGGAAAATTAAACATGTAGGCCATTGACCACTAGAAGATGACACTACATATCATACATGGATAACAGATGGATACTAGATAAACAACTGATGGATCAGCCAGCAGCGTGGAAACGCTGAGCTTTTGGTATGATGTACCAAGATATCGGTTCAATTACAAGTATGTTTCTGGTGAAATGATGAAATCCAGGCCCGAGAGAGAAGGCCACAGCTCGATAGCACATGGACTTTCTTCGCTCATTCCCCCGTTGACAGCATTGGGGCGCAGTGAAACAGTAAAATACAGGACATAAAAACATCATCAGACACAAATACATCACAACCACTAAAATGGACACAACAACATAAGAAGCACATGACTGTCATATGAATTGTTTGATGTATTTTGGGCAAATACTGTGAATATTCACCCGCGCGTAAAACTCATGGGAAATGAATAGGCCCCTACCCCATGTTGGTTCAACGCAATGTTCAGCTCTAACGACATGGTGCCTGACACTATACCCGGAAGACATAATTGTGATGAAGTTTGACTTGTGTGAAATTATATTAATATTTGTGTGTTTCTTATATATGTGTGTTTTCGAATATATGTATAATACATTATACACATAATATACATATAATACATGTATACATTATTATACGTATAATACATTACAGTTTCCTGGTGGACAAACCTATATATACCTGTTCTATTGCTTGCGTGGTACAAACAGCCATAGTTGGCACAATGTCGGTTGTAATGACGCCAATGTGGTTTGGATATAATTGATATGTCGGGCTTTGTTTGAACTTCAACTTCTGCATTTTCTGGAAGGTTTTTTTCATTTATTTTCTTCATCAAAATCATAACTCAATATAGTTTTAATAATAATTCACAATGTTAGAAATTTTCACATTCAACTCAATCTCCGGCATTATTCTCACACGAATGGATAAATATTTTGATTTGTATAGTTTGTTTAATAATTGAATAATACAACTAGAGGGGGTTTTAGGATTCCAACTGTAACCATCCGCTTGATGAATAGTTATGGCGACTAATGAATAGAAACTGATCCTCACTCTAGCATAAGGTGTCGTCTAGCATAAGACTCAACCCAACACGGCCAGCACATGTGACAAAACACAAGTGAATCACTTACAGCCTGGCGGGCACTGCATCACCTCTGGAGGCATGGCAGACAAGAGTGAAAACACAGGAAAGATCAAAAGCAACCTTCAAACCACCGTACAAATCCAAGCGTAGTAAACCTAAAAAAGGAGTTTTGCTGTTCAGGAGTTCTGTTGTTGTTTGTTGTTATGCGACTAAGGAATAGGTAAAAAAAATGGTCACTATTGCCCTTCAGCTAGTGGTTACTGGCACGAAGGATAGTCCCCTTCCAAAGAGGCCTTCTAGAGCTCAACCAAAAGATAGTGCCAGAATGTCCAAAGAAATCCCGTGTTAAACCAGTGGCAGTCCTGGCCACACGGACGGCTCCCAGCCGCCAGGTCCTTCCAGGCCCCCACCACATCATCAAGTACCAGACAGTGTTGAGGCTGATATTAATGCCGACGACGAAGTGTGCTGCCAATGAAAAGTAGGACTTAAGAACTGTCTAAACATAATAAGCAATTGTGCAATCGGTACAATGTGACTCATGTTGACAATGGGTCCATCTGAAGTTTTATGTTCCAAAACTTGGATGTTTTCAAGTGCCCCTACTGTGTGCTTAAAGAATAATGTATTGTTCATGTAGTGACATTTGGTAGTTTTTCGGCTACGTTTATGAACATGATGTGTTTATTCAATTATTCAGACATTTTCTTGTCATGACCAATATTTCACGTATTCCTGTGTTACCCTGTATATGTTTTCATGTTATGGTATGTGTCATTTTAGTTTATGTACATGTCCATTGTTTTGCATTTATTTTATACAAATAAATTCAATCAATCAATCAATCACCTTGAGTCCGCTTCTCTCTACGACAAAACTTACGGCGATATTGAATTTTTCAAAATCAGTGATGTCAGCCGGATCCGAGCGTAAATTGGTAGGTCGATAGACGTTATCAGTCCAAATATCTCGAAGAGGATATCGAGTGAGCCTTTTGAAAAATGACGGCTGTATGCTGTTTTTAGAATGATGAGAGGTAGCGATATTATAGATTTTCAAGAAATTTCTGGATCTAGACTATGATTAAGATCACTCCCTACTTTTTCACGAGTTGTAATCCAAAGGACTGTCGTTTCGAAGAAATAGCAAAATATGATTACTAGGTCACCGGACCTTTGGTCTGATAACCTATTGGCATGGCGTTGTGTCCGTCATTCGTCATCGTCCACTTTTCTATTTTTTAAGTTTAAAGTCAGATTTTTCAGAAATTTTGAACGAAAATACCTAAAAGTATTTCAAGAGGGAGGTATTTTTTCTCTTTTTTTATTCTTGCGTTTTCTTCAAAATAGCAGCCATTTTCGTCGAAAAACGGCCAATTTCTGACTCTTGAGGCTGTTTTCTCAAAAACTGTTCAGACAGTTTTGAGTATTTTGTTTCAGAATATTCCCTTTATCCATATCTGTAACGTGTATAAGTTTCGTTGCTCCTGGAACGCTCGAAATGGACCATTTTGGCCCAAATTGGACTTTGTCAGGTTAAATTCTCCTATGCTTTATATCTGGAATGATAAATTTTAATGATAGGCCTAATGCCATCACGATGTAACGGAGGTCTACTAGACACGTACTCAATAACTCCCCTCGGATATAAACTAATTATTGTATCATTCCACGAAATTGTTGAGCGATGGATTGAGATTCTGCTGTTAGGCGGTTACTGATCTCCCAAGATCGCTATTGCATTTGACTTCTTGACAATTATATGTGTTTCAAATGTCAAATGTGTTATACAGTCGTGTTTCAAATTCTTAGTTTTTAGGTTACCGGACCTATGGTCCGATAACCTATTGGCATGGCGTTGCGTCCGTCGTCGTCCGTCGTCGTCCACATTTTTATCTTTTTTTGTTTACAGGCGAATTTTTCCGAAATTTTGCAGAAAAATACTTAAAAATAATTCAAGAAGGAGGTATTTTTTATTTTTTTGATTTTCGCATTTTTTTCAAAATGGCGGCCGTTTTCGACGAAAAATGCCTGATTTTGGACTTTGGCGGCCATTTTCTCAAAATCTGTTCAGTAACTTCTTTTCTTTCTGATAAATAACACTCCTCATATGTACTCCTATGATGTCTATAAATTTCGTTGCGCTTGAATCGCTCGAAGTGGGCCATTTTGGCCCAAACTCGGCTCAAATGGGACTTTCCCATGTTAAATTCTCCTATGCTTTATAATGGGACACATTATGCCTAATATCTCACTTGATATTGAGATTAGAGACTAGGAATCAATTGTGGACCTATAGGAAATGATATATGCTGAATATTCTCGTGACCTTGAATTTGACCTCTGACCTCACTTTCAAGGTCAGAGCACAAAATGGCTTATATCTCGCTTATTATCGACTCTACAGCTTAGGAATCAATTGTGGACATATAGGAAATTATATATTCTGAATATTCTCGTGACCTTGAATTTGACCTCTGACCTCAGTTTCAAGGTCAGAGCACAAAATGGCTTATATCTCGCTTATTATCGACTCTACAGCTTAGGAATCAATTGTGGACATATAGGAAATGATATATGCTGAATATTCTGATGACATTTTCAAGGTCACAGGACAAAATGGCTAATATCTCGTTTGTTATAGACTTTACAGCTTAGCAATCAATTATGAACATATAGGAAATGATATATGCAGATTATTGTCATGACCTTGAATTTGACCTTTGACCTCATTTTCAAGGTCACAGGACAAAATGGGTAATATCTCACTTATTATCGATTTTACAGCTTAGGAATCAATTGTGGACATATAGGAAATGATATATGCTGAATATTCTCGTGACCTTGAATTCGACCTCTGACCTCATTTCCAAGGTCCAAGGACAAACTGGCTCATATCTTGCTCCTCTATTGACTGTATGGCTTGGGAATCAATTGTGGACATGATATGCATGATATAGAAAATGATATACACTGAATATTTTGATGACCTTGAATTTGACCTTTGCCCCTTCATTTTCAAGGCTACAGCATAAAATTGCTAATATCTCTCTGATTATTGAACTTACAGCTTAGCAATCAACTGTGGACATGATATATGCTTAATGTTATATATGCTGAATATTCTCTTGACCTTGAACTCAACCAGTGACCTGGCTAACACCTAAAATATTAAACATTGTCCGGTAACCGATCTTTGGCCCTTTGCCTAATTTTGTGCAAACCCATATTGAACATACTAGTTTTTGTGATAAGACGAAAACATAAAACAGACGGCCCGCGTATATTCGACTTAAAGTGGAATAATCGGTTTTTCGTTTTCTGCTTGGAAGTAATCAACAACTGTTCCCAGAGCAGCTATACAGTGCAGAAGTTCCAATGCGCACACGGATTCGTCTAAATTTGACATTGAAAATCGGATGTTAAGAATAGTTTCGCATGGAACGGTTCCCATGCAGTGATGCAAAACCAACATAAATAGCTGAAAATATAGAAAAATACATAGCCCTATCACTTGAAAATCGTATATGTATGATGGAACCCCAAATATTTTGCGGTGCAAATAACGACAATATAGGGTAATTCGTGTCTTTGTTTATGTTAGAGCAGATGTAAACAATTCCTTCACATCGTGCGTTTTACGGTATGTTCAAACTCCACTGCAGGGTCATGCAGACGTATTTGGGGGGGGGGGGGGGGTTTAACGGTCCTATGTTATCTAATATATGATAGCCAATTGATTGATAACGAATTTCAGAAACCGATTATTAAACTTTAATCGTTTACCGTGCAATGAACAGTGAACGAAATATGGGGAAACACGACAAACAAACCTCATTTCGGTACGATAATCACAAACCTCAGTATGATAATTATTGTATATTTGAACCAAAAATGACTATTTACTTTTGATATTTGCATGAACTGCACCGTTTTACATATGTTTATAAGTATACTGTAATGTATGTTCTGCCCCGTTAAGTAATATTGCTCCGAGGAAATCCCGCTCCGAGAAAATTAAATCAAGTTTACATTACAACCTCATTTTGTACCCGAAACGTTTCCTATACTCAAAACGGTAAACTATATACTGAGTAGATTGCGTTTTTCTCAGAACGGAGTACGAAATGCGATAAAAGGTTCTGTTTACCGATTTGTCGCTGTATAGACTCCCGAATTGTGCCCCGGTCGTCTCTATTTTTTTCAGTATGTATCAATAATACATGTACACGCATGATTCAAGCAACTTTAATTGTTACTTAAGCATTGATGACTACATGGGAAAACTGAGACTTTCGCCCAAAGTGGGAAAATCAGAGCATACGGCCGATATGAAATTGGGAAAGGTACGACAACATTGTCGTTTGGTCTACTGTCAATTTTATGTCCATTTTAATGTTAGAGCTTTGTATGGGCCTGCCATTGACGCAGACCCGTGCATGGTCCATCGAGCGGCCATGAAGGAGAAGATGACTGGAGAATTTGTATAGCTGTATGCATGTATACATCCAGGCTAATTTCCACTATAAGTGATTGGCAATTTTCAGTGAAAGCAAAAGTAAACAAAATCACAACCACAAAGATTCAATTAAGCTCAGTTTGTGGAGATTTAAACCCTGGTCCCATAGTATCACCATCGAAGTTTCAAAGGGTCGGGGTCTTTTACATCCCTTAACAGTATTTTTTCAGAAATGGGGCCGCCATTTTAAATGACATCTGAGTCACGGGCACACTGCCAAGTGTGGGGGCAGGAAGGAAATCCCCTTACAATTACCGCACATGCGGCCCGACATACACCCACGCCGGCGATGGCTCTTGGTTCAGATTGAGTGACTGAGCGCTCGCACGTACCACTCGGCCATTTAGCCACTTTATAAAGGAACAGAGGAGCTAAAATATTCGAAGTCCGGAATTTTTGTTCCAAAAGGATAACTTTTTTTCGGGGGGGGGGGGGGGGGGTGCATAATTGATAGTAACAAGACTTGGACAAAAAAACAACCAGTCCAAAAACCACAATGGCCGGCACTTTCAGACCGGCGATTCAAGCGCAGCGAGACTTATATTCATGACAAAAATACATGTACATAAGGAGAATGATATGCATCAACTACAATAAATTATATTCGAGAAAAGTGACCTCCAATGTGCAAAATTGGACATTTTTCATTGAAAATGGCCACCATTTTGAAAAAAAAACTGCGAGAATGAAACATAGGGCCAAGGGCCCTGTAGCTCATCGGCAGGCGACCAGAATATTTCATCAAACTGATTAAATATAGATGTATGTGGTGCATAGACCTCATTATCATGTACATGAGCATATGTTCATCATACAATACTAAGCTCTGTCCTCAAGTTGTGTCGCTATGAATCAATTCCCACATTCAATGTGGACTTAACCTTGACCATCTTCCAAAAGATTTGCAATATAATGATTCCCCATATCTATCCAGCTTTCAAGATTTTCTACCAGAAAAAAACACTCACATTTACACATTTTTTGAAGGATGCACCAGGATGCACCATGCATATATCATGTGACTTCCCAATTATTATTTATATTATATTTATACCTCAATACTGAAACATCAAGGTGATCCAACATCTTCCCCGTGAAACCCCGTCTCACACCCAAATCCGCGAAACTTACCCATTTACAGTACCTCTTAACACCCCACTTGTCTTGCCACCAATGCGTTACAAATTAAGGACCTTTATTGGAATAACTGTGACGTTCTTTATTATATGTTATAATATTTTCTCGTGCCAATATACATAAAATTCCAGTGATGAACATCAGTATAAAAGCGTGCTCTCCCTCCTGTGTATTTTATAGTTATTTCAATTACGAAATTTCATTAATTATTTATTATGTATTAATGTTCATGAATTATTTAGGCTACAGTACGGTATCTTGGTACTTTTCAATGGCAAAGTGTGTGCAGATCACAACCCTTTTTTTGTTCATTCAAAGAAAATGTGAGGCGAAAAGGAATGACGCACAATAGTCAACAGTTCTTGGATGACAGATAGGACGTTACGATGAGAGCGTTATGATTTTCAATGATACTTGAATTTCGCTTTAGGCGCTCCATAAAATTTCCCAAGTTTTCTAGCCTAATTAGATCTAGTGTAAACAGATTTATTCACGAAAGTTCATACAACAGCTGTCATTGAAATAACACATGAATTTTGTCCGGTATTATCTGATTATGTCTTCATCAGTTCGTGGTTCTTTTCGACAACTTAGCCGGCCATATTCTGTTGATCCATATTAAGAATTTTATTTAAACCCTATGCCATGCCAATAGGTTATCAGAACAAAGGTACGGTAACCTAAAAGTATATGAGACGCACGCAGCGCTGCCACCAGTCTACTGGCCCATAACTCCCGTAGGCCTTAACCTAAAAACGGAATGTTGTGTGTCATGCTAAATGTCATGAGTGGTCGTTCCTAGTACATCTGCAATGGTAATGATCAAGAGGGAATTCAAGAAAGCAGTGTGGTACCACAGCAACATTTTGTGTCATTCTGCTTGATTGTCAGTTCATCTATGCTTGTTGTTTGTTGTTATAATACTCTATCATGAAACTCAGAATGCATGTTGATATGTTATGTAATCGTTTTATGCCCTGTCATTTTCTTATCACACCAATGTTCAGTTATGAATCATGAATTTGACTGCCAAGAAATAAGAAACGTATTTTAGTCTCCAAATCTTCTCGTGTGACTATAAATGTTTTCTCTTGCTATAAATACGATAAATAACAGTGTATATGTTGAGTTTAATTCCAATATGCTAAAATACCAGGAATAAATAACATTGTTATTGCATCCCTGAGAATAAAAGAAGAAATGTTACTGCATCACGGGTACATTGTTACTGCATCTTCGAGTACTGAAAATAAAAAAAACATTTATCAGGAAAAATAAGAGATGAGGTATGACCATGCACAGATGTTAAACGATTTTATAGTCTAACCTAGTGCTACCGACATATAGATATCTGCCTTGAACAGACAAAACCAACCACATTGTAAATACCGGCATTTGGTGTGGTCTTCATGGCGGGATGCGGTAACAATTGTTACTGCATCCGATCAACCCTCGTGTATAGAGATCCCCCAGGCATTAATGGAAGTGTGTACAATATACTCGTGTATGATGTTCGAGCAGGAGAATACTTAAGTATTCCCCGTTCCAGAAAACGTCAATTATTCTCTATATTCTGTTCAGAGTTATTTTTCAAGAACATCTACCACATGTAGTCTTTCCATTAGCCTGATTAAAGGTTAAAATGCAGCATAAGCCGTGAGCTGAATGGACGAACACCATAGAAAAGGCAACCAGGTAAATTCATATTGTTCTGTTGTTATGTTGGCTTTTTTAGTTTTTGTTTCGAAATTGCGATTCGTCTTTGCCGTATATTTAGTCCCGTTTTAAACTTTTTCATTAGTCCATGCAGTAATTTAAACTTTAAAGTATTGCATGGACTAATGAAAAAATAAACACTTCGAATAGTTGCATAAGAAAAGACATTATTATATCCCCTTCATGTCAGATGGAAGCGTGCTTGTAAGTCCTAAAATTTCACACGTAAGACAAACATGCATCATTCACGATCGTGAAAACTGGAAGCCGAAAGTTTTCTTACTTTATCCACGTCGAAAGTCGGTCATTCTTTTTTTTATAACAATCATCATGCAATGATGCTCAGGCGTATGTTGAATACTGTTCATTTTGGTGGGCTATCTGAAAGTAAGTTAACACCAGTTTTATTGTTAATAATTATAAATAATTTCACTTTATAGCTATTTAGCATTACCTGTTCAATTACTCTACTTGACTTTTGTGCCAGCACAGAAGCAACGCAGGGGACATATGTAGGTTTCAACCAATTACCAACAAATAAACAACAGATAGTCTTTTTCAGATTTTGGCAAACATCTCGGCAGGAATATAATGATTTTTTCATATAATATGAACGAACTCAGATAGTGATATTTTGACTGACTTCAATGCAAAAAATGTATTTGCGGTTTATGACATATATACATTTGTTTGTGTTTTTGATTATAGGCCGATACCCAACCGAGTCAGGAGTTTATAGAAGTCACTAAAAGTGGCATTATAGAAGTCAATAAAAATTACTAATTTCAACTATTACCCATAAATATGACTCTTTGTTAGAGTTCGAGTCTTATTGCTGTGAAAACTTGTGTTGATATCAGTTGAAATCTGAATACCAGTATTTCGTTTGTTTGGTCTAGGGCGAATCGGCATCGGCTTGGCTTCGAGATTCTTAATTGTTTTAGAACGTTATGTTGTATAATAATTTCAATAAATGTACAGTAGAAATATGTATATTTTACATACCGACCGCACCTGATGACGCTAGCACCTGATGACGCTAGCTTTGGCTGCCGATATTCGGTAGGGCTTCCAGAATGTTGTATTTTAGGGTTGATATTGGTTCTATTTCTGGCAATAGGTTGTTAGATACATTTAGGCACCGGCACCAAATAAAAAAAAACATACGGATTGTTTGATAAACATTTTAGCCGATAATGGCAGGGTGTTTCCAAGCTTCGAGATAAGTTTCGGGAATGAGATAATCTCGACCATTTCTCTAGACAGCGTGGTTGGACCTAGTCCAGAGAATACCGTCAATTCAGTAGCCTTTTGCGGGTTATATTAAGTAGTCGTGTACTTATCATATACCTATTTAATGGGGTCTCTGCATTTCAAATGGCGGTTTGCCGTTTGTTTATTCCACCTTATGAACGATACAAGTGTTTGCATTTACACAGTGTTCGCCAGAGTGACGTTGGAAGTGTGTGTGTTTTTTTTTAAAACATGAACATAATTGTCGATTATGGTTGTAAAAATGAGTACTTGTATCTTCCATGTCAAGAAATACAATATGGTAAAAGCTTGTGAAAAACTACGAATCCAAATATCAGAATTTGATTCGTTCGCCAGGCTCTCGATTCCGTGACCAATATCCAGAAGCGGACTGTTCTTTGAGGACTGCGACTTGTTTCTCACATCGTGAGGCTGAATGCTAGAATCTAGACTAGAGAGACATAGATTCACTAGTATGTCCATATTCATCCGAAAAATACTGAAAATGAGAGTGATATAAAACAACATAGATACAGAACCTAATGTCACCCAAAAGACAGGTTACAACATATTTCCAGCGAGTTAATAATAATTCATACGCAATATCATGATCAAGTCGGTAGTCGCGTTCATGATATCGAACTCGATTTCTCTGCCAAACTGAGTGAGCATATGAACAGGTCATTGGAAGCTTATGCACCACTATTTATCCATTTGCGCCTTTTAGTTTCTTCTTACCAAATATCAAGATGGATACTGAAAACGAGATTCATACTTATATCACACAAATACAAAACCTAATGCCAACCGAGCGATTTAACGTTACAATATATTTCCAGCGAGTCACTAATAATGTATACACTATATCATGATTAAGTAGGTAGTCATTCATGATATTGAACATGATTTTTTAAAGCCAAACTGAGTGAGCATATGCACAGTTTATTAGGAGCTTGCCACTATTTCTCTGATTGAACCTTTGATTTCTTTTTACCATATACTAGTATCAACTCTGATTCATCATAAAGTGGAATTGAAGCGCCCCGTCCTTATTGCATCTGAATGAAAAAAATCTAACAATGCCAATTTGATGATACGGCCTTCGCACAATAGTGTAGAAGGTGGTTAACTCGCTGAATTACACTGCTGTGCAGTGCACACATGACAAAAATAAGATGCATATATTCGTGTGATATATGAATCCAATGCATTGAAAACAGTCCAAAATATCTCAATCAAATTCAACATTCACACAGGTGCAGTATCAATACTCGTATGTAAAAATACTAGTCTTAGATTGTGTGTGTCATTCCAAATTACACAATGGGCAGGTAAATTACGTCGTAAACAAAATAAAGTTTCTCTGTGTATTATGGCTTGATTTGACATATATATCGAGTAAACGTTTCGAATTAAAGGTCAACTTATGAAAGGTAAACGAATGAAAGGTAAACGTTTCAACGAATGAAAGGTAAACGTTTCGAATTAAAGGTCAACTCGAAGTCATTACACAATAAGCTGAATCGACATCCGGAGGATGAAATACCATGTGACTGCTATTTGACTCGTCTAGACTGTTAGATTCGATGAACACTCATCGGTATCTTGAGATGAATCTGAGGTCAACAGCAGGTTATAGTGAACATAGTAGTACTTTTCAGAGCGTAAAACGGTGAACAATTGAACGACATATACCCGGACCACAGACAATAATACATCAGCAGCTACCCGTATTCGGCATGCTATATGAAGTTACATATATAGTCACATTCAACACAAAAATGCGGATCAATCTTGCATACTACTTTAACACTGTTGAGTGGTTTCAACCAACCCACACCCAGTCTGTTACATTTCCGCACGATTCCAATCACGAGTAGACACTCACACTGCGTGACTAATGGTCTATCTGTACACGAGTCTCATACGCATGGTTTTACCTAATGGGACTGAAACAACTGGGATCCTTGGATTAAATCAATTCATGCCATTTTTGCTAAATGTCATGAGTGGTCGTTTCTTTACATCTACAATGATAATGATCAATAGGGAATTTTTTATAATTATATCACTCTTGATCCCTCCTACACTTTAGATGAAACTACTTCATCGCTGAATTACGATAAAACTGTAGAGATACATTAGAAAAAGAAGGAATAAACTTTAACGGCACTTTGGGCCCAAGAAGGCCATTTCGGTGCCAAACAAAGATATAAAAATAGTATCAAGAATGATAAAACCGTAACATCTACAATTAAACAATTCTAGTGAACGATAAAAACTACAAGATTAATGATGAAAATATTGATGACTGGAATAGAGATACACGAGACATTAATAGAAGTATATGCAATAGGGTCAGTTCAGCTCAACAGGGACATCAGATTGACCGGGACATCTATTGTTGGGAGTCCCACGTGGTATTACGCATAATGCAGTGTGGCATAAAAAGGCTTCAATCGCTGCCGCCTATAATACTGTTGTAAGTCTGTTCTGTATGGAGTGAGAATTTTTAAGTATTTGCCTTCCCAGGAAACGTCAAATATATTCAATATAATTCTTTTGCTGAATAACCTTTTTGAGAATAGCAGCTACCACGAGTAGCCTTTCCATTAGCCCGATTAAAGTTTAAAATGCAGCATAAGCTGGACAGACATCGTAGAAAGGCAATCAGGTATCATTGTTCGCTTGTTTTGTGGGCTTTTTTAGTTTTGTTTCGAAATTGCGATTCGTCTCTGCCGTATACGTGCTCCTCTCAAACATATTATGACATTTCAGTGAGAGAAATCTAGAGAGACTATTGTTGTCACACGAGTAGATGGTAGTACCACGAAAAAAAAACCTCAGGGGTGTAAATTGAAATTACAGTTGCTATTGCTGACAAAGAGTTGCAGACAAATGAGATTACAGGCGCTAATTTATTACTTTTTGAAAAAAATTCAACGTGATGAAATCTGTATTATCTGAGTTATTATTTAGTTCAGAACTAAACACATTTTGAGAATCATGCCGATTTGAGTTCATGTGATTCTTAAGTATTGCGTCGACTTAATTAAAAAAAATTATTAAAAAATTGATTGTTTGCATAAAAAAGATATTATTATAGCCTTTCATATCAGAGGCAAGCGTGGTCTAATACCAAAATATCAAACATAAGAAAAACGTGCTTTATTCATGTCCGTGAAAACTAGAAGACCGAAGTTTTCTTACTTGATCCACATCCCAAAGTCTGTCATTCGGTTTTTTCCACAACTATCACCATGCAGTGGGGTATGTTGTATGTGTATTTTGATGGTCTATTCAGTAGTAAGTTAACAGATCAGTTTTATTATCAATAATTTCACCTTATACCTATTTGACCTTGCCTGTTCAATTAATTTACCTAAATTTTGCTAGCACAGGAGCGCATGGTACAGATTTAGGTATCAACCAATTAGCAAAAAAAATGCTAGAGTCAACGCATAGATATGTGCAAACAAATTTGCATTCCGTGTCAGATTGCTTTGTGAAACATCTCGGCAAAAAAATGGAATGGGTTTTTTTTAATATGATATAAACGGACTCAGAGAGTGATATTTTGACTGACTTTTTTATGCAAAAAAAATGTATAATGAGGTTCAAGACATATATAATCTGTTTGTGTGTGTGGTGATATGTCGATACCCAACCAAGTCAGAAAGTTATAGAAGTACTGATTCACTGAAAAATGATTAATTTCATGTATTACAGGTACATGTATATATGAAGACTTGTTGAAAGTTCTACCCTCATTTTGTGAAAATTTGAGTTGACATCAACTAAAATGTGACGCCAGTGTGGCTTTGGTTGCAGATATATTTGGCAGGGCTTCGTTTTTATTCCATCATCGACATCTGGTACTCTGGTTCTATTAGTGGTAGTAGGTTGATAGACACATGTAGGCACCGGCACAAAAGAATTACGCAGTAGTTAATAAATATTGTAGCCAATAATGGCAGGAAGGATTTATCGAGGCAACGTGGTTGGACCTTCTCCGGTGAATACCATCTATACAGTAGCCTTTTGGGGGGTTTATTAGGAAGACGTGTACTTATGATAGATACACCTATTTTAAAGATTCTCTGGATTTCAAATGTTTGCTTTGCCGATTGAATTGTTGAACGGTACAATGCGTGCGTTTGTACAGTGGTCGCCGGTGTGACTCTGGATATACATATTTCGCTGGGCTTTTTACCGTCTCAAATGCTGTTAATTTTAGTTTTGAAGTTTTTGTCATCGCATTCAATCACGAAAACAGTGTGATAAAATAAAACACTGATTAATTCAGATTCAAGAGACATTCTTTGTTCCTCTGGAAAGACATTATAATTTAGTCTTTATTGTCTTTCATCTTGCCATTGGTTGCTTGTCCCTGTGAAAGGTTTTTGTGTCGATTGTGGTAGCAAAACGACTACTTGCATATTCAATGTCGAGAAACACGGTATGGTAAAAGCTTGTGAAAAAGAACGATGCCAGTGGGGTATATAAAGACATGTCTTGATACTCTGGCTGTAATGTTCGGATTTTTGTAAACATCAGAACACAAGTACGCTGACCGTCACGTCTACGGGTCGAGACATCACAGTTTGATTCCAAAGATCTAAATTTGATTCGTTCGCTAGCCTCTCGATTTCGTGATCGACATCCACAAGCGAAATGTTCTTTGAGAAGAGGAATACGACTTGATTCTCACATCGTGAGGAGACTAAATGCTTGAATCTAGATTGAACAGAAACAGATTCATGTGTCGTTGGTCAGTAGTAAAGATGAGTTGCTGACAGATAACTGTTCTGTGTAGCTAAACATTCACATCGCTCGACTCCTGTTCTCCTTTGAAAATCGTTTTCTATTGCTAATGAATTTTCACAACACGGCTCATTCCACACGACTAAGGTCAGACATCGCTTTCTTTACAGACCATGCCTATGACTATATTATCTTTGACGTATTGATGTTGCCAAAAGACATACCGTTTTCAACATAACACCTATGATTTTTCATCTTCACGAATCTGATGACATGCGTCACTATAGATTTATTTCTAAAACTGATTTGTTTTACAAAAATTGATGAACAGGCATAAGCTCACATTATTATATCTTGTTGGCTCGGATCATGTCCGGTTTGCCAAACACAAACTCCCTCGCATACTGCTGTGGCCGAGGATCGAACCACTTTAGATTTGTTAACAAATGGTATATATATTCATGTTATTTTTGTTCTTCCCCTTTGAGATTAATATCACACCAAAACGGAAAACACGCCAATGGCCATGAAATTGTAATGAATTATATACTTTTTTCTAATTTGAAACGACCTTGGCCACGACTTTTCACCTTGAACTTGGGGAATTTGCCCAAATTCGAATAATTGAAGTTGAAGTGGCAATGTGGAAAATCTATTTGTTTCAAATCAACAACGAATATGCTTTTTGTTTCGTGCGCCACTCGAGTTACCTCCGACCTAACCTAGTTTACGTTCATACATATGCGAAAAAATTCAAGGGATACAAAGCACTGAGAATGGTATTTGTAACAACAAATTCAAACGGTTTCCACCAGAAACTGACAAACAATGACGAATGGGCATCTGTTGGACAAACATATCTATAATTAGTGTGTATATGATGTTTTGCCGGTCGATAATGCTCCATGTCAATTTTTAACAAGATTTGTTGCCGTCACGTGATCGATTTTCATTATGTGTGGCATTGCTTTTTCCAAGCTATCCATATGGATATCTACGGCGCCACGTTCCCTCCTCAAAAAGGGTGAATTTATGGATAATTTGAACACTGCGTTGAATCCCCATTCTAAGGTAATATGGTCAGTATTTGACAGGCAAATGATTTTATGACATAATCCCCTAAACAAAAGAACTAGGTCGGTCAACGCTCTATGACATTTGGTAGGGTGTCAGTTGTACTGATCAAGGGGGAATTCTGAAAATTATATCATCCTCGAACTCTCCTACTCTTCAGAATGAAGTTTCTAGCATCGTTGAGTTACGATAACATTATAGGCTCATGTAGCTCATTTTATTCTACTAATAGTACTCACCCACTGAATGAATGCCATATTTAATCCGTGTGACACATTTTTAATCTTCGTTGAATTTATAAGAAAGAGTATTCTGCGATATATGTGTGTCAAATCGTAGAGGAACCCGAAGTCCGTTGTAAGTGTGTGTTGTATGAAGTGAACTCGTGCGTACTCTTTGAGCTGGAGAATACTTAAATATTTATCACACACGGTAGAAAACGTCAAATCTTTTTGAAGAAGAACAGCTACCACGTGATTTTTTTCCATTAGCCCAATTGAAGTTCAAAATGTAGCATAAGTTGTGAGCTTAACTCACGAACGTGGTAGAAAGCGTTGACAATAACATGACATGACCTCCAAACAAAAGAACTAGGTCGGTCAACGCCCTATGCCATTTGGTAGGGTGTCAGTGGTACTGATCAAGGGGGAATTCTGAAAATTATATCATCCTCGAACCCTCCTACTCTCCAAAATGAAGTTTCTAGCATCGATGAGTTACAATAACATTATAGGCTCATGTAGCTCATTGTATTCTACTAATGGTACTCACCCACTGAATGAATGCCATATTTTTTCGTCTGACACATTTTTAATCTTTGTTGAATAAGCCAGTTCGGAAATGTTTCTAGGTCGGGTCAAGTGGTATAAACAAAACGTTCGTGCACACCATGTTCAAACGTGAGTGACGCGGTGAACTCGAAGTAAACAAAGTATATAGTATTGTACAGGCGAAATCGAGTAATGTGTTGGTGACAGTGACTCGACAATGGTAGCGTGACAACATGAATTGGCTATGTTTATACCACTTGACCCTGGCCCAATTCCACTGACCTGACCTGAAAACATTTCCGAACTCACGTATTTATGAGAAAGAGTATCCTGCGATATATGTGTGTCAAATCGTAGAGGAACCCGAAGTCCGTTGTAAGTGTGTGTTGTATGAAGTGAACTCGTGTGTACTCTTTGAGCTGGAGAATACTTAAATATTTATCACACACGGTAGAAAACGTCAAATCTTTTTGAAGAAGAACAGCTACCACGTGTAGTGTTTCCCTTAGCCCGATTAAAGTTCCAAATGCAGCGTAAAGCCGCGAGCTTAACTCACGAACGTGGTAGAAAGACAATCCATTGAAATCATATTATTCGCTTGTTTTTCATTTTTGTTCCGAATTGCAATTCGTCGTTGCCGTATACGTGCTACAAAGTTTCAAAGAGAGGAATCTAGTGTGACAATTGAAGTGCACGTTAAAGCTCACGTTTGATAGGTAAATTGGATGTATTAACATATAGTCATTGTTTGGTCTTGCCTTGGGTTAATGTGAGATTTGTGACTATTTGTGGAGGGAAACTACTCTGTCGATAATTACCGTATTGGTCCTACCATAATCACGTGCCCTAATAGAAGAGTGTCCTTAAAAACAGATGCTCTAGGATATTTGGGCAGGGACCCCCTGGTCTAGGATATTTGGGCAGGGAAGTTTCGGCCAGCAAACAGACTTTGAGATCAAAGGCATTGTTCATTCCAGAACACTTCCAGAATATACAGGAATAGTGCCCTTTCAGTTATTATAGGTTTATGTCATCACATTCAATCATGTGTGGTAAAATGGGATTAAAACATGATTATTTTATATTCAAGAGACTTCCTTTTTTCCGTCTAGAAAGACATTACAATGACGTACGTATTGCCTTTCCCCAATATTTCATGTTATCCAAAGAGGACAAACATGAATGTGGCGATTATGTTTATTAAATCCACTACTTGCATCTTCCTAAGAAATAGGAAACAGTAGAAGCTTGCTAAGACAATGATGTCAATGAAATGTACATATGACACACTGCCTGTAATGTTCGGATTTGAACATCAGAAAACAAGTACGCTGAACGTCACGTCTGTGGGTCAGGACATCACAGTTTGATTCTAAAGATCTAAATTGGAATCGGTCGCTGGCCTCTCGATTTCATGACCGACATTCAGAAGCAGACTAGTCTTTTGAGATGAGCAATGCTACTTGATTCTCTCACCGTGAGATGACTAAATGCTAGAATCTAGATTGGAACAAAAACGTCCGAAATTGTATCCTTAAAATCAGTGTAACTCACATATCGGACGTTCATTGTTCGAGCTATTTATTGCAGTCAGTTTTCCGAGTGGCATCCATTTTCATTGGTGGAACACTGAAAATGAGACTAATATAATACCACACAAATACAAATCCTATTAGTACCCAATAGACACAAAACGTTGCAACATATTTCCCACGAGTCACTGATAATTTATACGCAATATCTTGAACAAGTATGTAGTCGTTTTCATATCGAACTTTTGCCGAACTGAGTTATAAACAGCTTACCACTTTTGGTTTATTTTCACCATATAACAATAAAATCATCTGAATCAGTAACTTTATGTGACTGGATCAGAAATTCCCACAATTTGCTGAATCACAGCATTACACTGATAGGCAATTCGCATATGACAAATAAAGTATATGCGTATGAGCTTCGAGTTCGTGGTGTCACGAAGCCAGTTCACGAGACCGAGAAATGAGTTCATGAATCCTTAAGGGGCCGGTCATTATTTACTGGATGGGGGGTTGGATGGTTTTTCCGAGAAATGAGTTTTCAAAGTTTGACCCCATATAACGAAAACCAATCTATGAACCCCACCCCCCTCACCCCCCACCAAGATCCAAAATAAAAGTATGACCCCCCCCCCCCCCATCCCCATGTATGAATATAAGGCTATGCTTCACAATTGATAACAATTATAACGCACCAGTATCATAATATATATGATACTTGAATGCTTTTCACGTTTTATTTCCTTTTGTATTGAAACAATTGTGACTTTTGTCGCAAATTTATGATACTATAGGATCAGTGAATATTATGATTTGTGCTCTTCGTGTATCCACCATTCCTGTGTGAATGCCATTACAACAATTATTTCTTGTATGCATACTATATATGGGCACTTAATTCTGATAACCAGACTCCACCCCCAACCCCGATATCCATATCTAGGATCACTTTCCTCTGAATACTATCATTTTCTATTTCACTACACAGGCCATCGTTTCGGAGCCAACTTGAAACACTCGAGACCTAGGTTAAAGATCATTCAGTTGATTCCTTGACTCCGAAATGTTTGATGGAATGGAAAAAAGGTATGAAAACCTCACGGACTGACTGGACACCACAGCGAACTAGCGAAAAATACAGGGCTCTTCCACATATCATTGATGACCAGGGAAGAATTGGTGAATCAGGCCATCCAGAACTGGTTCGTTTTCTAGTCTTGAATCAGGTCTGTGTTGGCTCTATGATGGGCTCATAATGTTCCGTCACAATACAAATCATGTGAGTCAGATTCACTACCCGGGTCATCCGGGGCGACCCAGGACTATTTTGCCATTCTGTGTGGAAAGATCCATGTCTTTTACATGGTGGTTTGTGATAATCCTGAGGTCTTCAGGGAATATCCTCAGTGGGGTCATGTGTTGACAAAATTTCTAGTGGAACACCGGTCTGTGGTTATGACATGCTAGTTCGGGTTCATCATAAGGGATGATATGTTGCTCAGGGTGGGATGGACTGCCTTTGGCTCATGGAGCCTTTGGCTCATGGATAAAATTATAAATTTTGAGCTTGCGGCTTCTCTCGATGTTGGTGTTCCTGAATGGTCCTCTGCCAGATCCAGTTTCAGTGAGATTATGGTTTTACTGAAAATGTTATGAAATTTCATCGCACACTCCAATCAGTCCATGTACTGATATTGAGTGGATTGTTTCCACCTAATTATTTAACTATTTTACTATTCAGATTTTCTCCAAATAACTCAATTTCAACCTCCAACCCCCCAGTCCAATCAAAAATAAAAGTATGACCCCCCAATAATGTTGAAAATGAAAGTGTGACCAACAACTCACCCCCCCCCCCCCCATTTCCCCCCCCCCCCCCCACGTGATAAATAATGACCGGCCTCTAAGAATTTTCCACACATTCCCTATAATTTTTAGTAGGTCAGAAAAATGCCAAAATAAGGAGAATCTTTTTTAATCGCAGATCAAAGCTATACACATATAAGCTTTGTTAGATTTTCTACACTCTTGTAGAAATCCCTCTCAAAATGCTTCAGAAAACTCAAATCTACTGAATACTCTTGTATAAGTCTTCTGATGTTGATCACAAACAATAAAGGATATGAGTTTGCAAGATTTGTGTTGAGTGCCATTTCCCCTAACATCACTCACAATATGTGATACGTTTGGGCAGAATACCTGTTAGCAGGCTTCAATGTGTATATCTCGCTATGCCCATAAAAAGCGCTAGTCTCTTCGTTAATTTTGGAATTGATGATCTGTAATTGGAATGTTCATTATAATATAATTGGAATGCATCAAAATTGACACTGAATTTTGTACTTCGATTTTGCTTCATCATAACAAACCAAGGATTGATACAACCAAGTTGTTCCGAGTGGACAATTCTGAATAATTGAACAAGTAATAAACCACCTAGAGATTTTGTATGTGTTAGACACTGGCGTCATCAGGGGCAGACAGTGTGTGAAATATAATTGTTTCTACTGTACACCTGATGGAATCAGAATACAACTGCCCAACAACCTGTTGCTATCAGTATACAACTGCCCAACAACCTATGAAATTAATTTAGAAATCCGAAACAAACCCCATGGAACAGATACATGACAAGTACATAAGTACCTAATGACAAGCCAGAAGGCTACTGAGTTGATGGTATCCTCGGGGACAGATTTAACGTCCGCCGGCAGTGACACCGACTTATACATATATTTGTATTCCCAAGCTTCAGGGAAAAACAGGTGGGCAATTGGATTCATTACAATATTATGCTGTTGGGAATGGGAAGATTACATTTCTACCATTGATCGAGCCAGCTTGATAGGACCTACTCCCGAGAAAACCATCAATTCAGTAGCCTTTTGGAATTTTAGTAGTGGTATACTGTGTTACACCTATTTTCTGAGTCTATGGATATCAAATGTTTCGGGAATTATGGGCGGGTTTGGCGCGAACGAACGTAGGTCTACAGAAAAGAACTTAACATTAACAAGCACTGAAGCAGACGACATCGAACAGATAGGCCTACGTGACATTATTGCCGGGGCCCCCAGGGCCGGCTTACTGGAGTAACATTGAACATTTTTGCCGGAAACTGGTATTATCGCCCAGAATCTGGTATTATGGGCATAGTACGGTAACTCGCTCAGCCAATCAGCGAGCGTTCACCTCACTCAGGCAATTTAAAGGGAAACTATTGTGTGACATCACCTCATGGTGGTCCCTGTAAGATAAGACACCTCCTAAATAAGACCTCCCTGTCTGTAAAGACTTTTTTGTATTCCCCAAAGATCAATTTGACATGTAAATGAACCTGTGAAATAAGACTTCCTGTAAGATGAGACCTCATTTTCTCTGCAGAAGGTGAGATCTTATCTTACAGGGACCACTGTATATATTTTTTATGCCAGATTTATGGACGAGTGTATATTCTTTTGAAAGAACACACTGCTGGGAAATAATAACCCGGTTTTCAAGGCAGTATCTTGTTATCGTTTTTCTCAGGAGATGAGGAAGCAAAGGAGTTTTGAATGGCCATCAGCACCCACAATTTCGGTTATATCACCCTGGGTCCATTCAAGGCAGAATAGCAAAAAATCCCATGTTTCGTCAAATATATTCATGCTTATCACGCGATGCCCAATACGTCAATTGACAAAAATAGCATAGTGGTTAGGCTGGGATTTTTTTTAGGAAGGTGTTATGGACCGTCAAAGTAAGATCATTTAACATTGAATGGCCAATATAGTTAATATACTGTAGCCTTATCGCTCAGGAGTTCGATGGGTCGAATTAAACCCGTACATTTTTTTCTTGCTTCAAATGCCAGCATTTCTATCGCCATTCGATAGACGGGGACACTGTACGGGTAAAATTCATGCACGCCTATTTTACTCGTTCAGGATCATCACCTGTTCAACACTTGATATGGCACGCACTGTAACCAATATTCGATATTGGAACACATCAATACTTTTACATATGCTTACTGTTAAAACACCCCTTCATGGCATCAATTACTCAAATTGAAACATTGGAAGATTAATTTGTTATAGATCTATTCGGTTTACCAATATAGTCTAAAGGGCTGATTATAGTAAATGTAACATTTTGGAATGTAATAGAAGCATGCCCCAAAACACAAAGACTTAGAATGCGTCAAACATTGTAGGATCAACACCATACTGAATTAGTAAATTGCTCAATTTTCATATTATGAAAATATTATTTATTTATTTTATTTCGATCCTCTAAAATGGGGAAACCCATATAAATACATACGTTGACAACATCAACCAAGATCGTATAGACTAGATCTTGGCCTACTTTTTCCAACATTATTAATTCAAGTTAGTCACGAACATTAATTATTCAAGTTAGTCACGTTTAAACTCCGAACATGAATCATGGGCCTCGGTTATTGCTCCTGATGCCTAGCATCTGCGATTTTACTTGTGAATTGTCTGTCGTGCAAAGCGGTCATACTCCGTGATCAGAAATTTTGCTACCAGTGTGGAACCAAAGTTGCTGTTTGTCCGGCATGTCACTGTCAGATAGTGGTCCTTGGGAAATTTTGTTCCCTATGCAGAAATACACTCTCCTCTTATTTCTCCCCCTCGCCTCGGTTTTATCAAGCTCAAGCCGGTACCAGAATAGGTAGGCCTATGTTACGCCCTAGCAGGCCCCAATAATAATATGATAATATGTCTTTTATAGCGCTTAATTTCATTTGACGAATTCTAGGGCGCAACAATCCTAATTCAATAACCAATATGATGAAACGTGGTCAGAAATAGTTCGTGATCAAGATAGTCAGGAGGAATAATGAGCATATAGCACGCAGGGTGGAAATGTAGTACAGACTTTTTCTATCGATCGATATGGCTTCATAATGATCTAAGACAACCTTTTTCAGAGGGTTTGCAAAATTTTCTCCTGGGCCAAATTTTTTATGGCCTTTTTCAAAATGGCCGCCACCAACAATTTGGTATCACAGAAATTATCCTCCTGTCCTGATGCTTTTGGTCTGATATGGTAAAATTTAGTTATATGGAAATATATTCTTCATAACAATACTAATAATACCGATTCAGACCCTCGAAAATGAAAAAAAATCCAAGATGGCCGCCAAATTCTCGCCATTTTTACAAGAACGCTCATTACTTCCTGCCAAATTGAGATAGGAAGCCAATTTTGGTGTCTAACCCTGGGTTTTTGGAAAAGTATGAGGATTCCAAATTAATAACCAGTTTTGTGATTGGATGGATTGTGGCTGCTCAGAATCCAAGATGGCTGCCAAATTATAGCTCGATTTCGCAAATAAGCACCAATAACCGTCACATATTCAATATAAGAAGCCAATTCTGGTGGCCAGTCCTGGGATTTGGGGTATGAAGGTGCTACCTGAAGAAATACTTTTGTGTGTACATTGTGATTGGCCAGATTAAAGCTGTCCAACTGTCTAAAAGCCAAGATAACGACTAATTAATGAAACACATGCAAAGCAAACATGTCTAAAACACTCACTCGCACTTCAAAATCAACTACCAGGCATATATTTTTAGGTTACCGGACCTATGGTCCGTAACCTATTGGCATGGCGATGCGTCCGGCGTCGTCGTCGTCGTCGTCCGTCGTCGTCGTCCGTCAACAATTTTATCTTTAAAGTTTACGATCGAATTTTTCTGAAATTTTGCACAAAAATGCCTAAAAATATTTCAAGAGGGAGGTATTTTTTAGTTTTTTTATTTTCGCATTTTTTCAAAATGGCAGCCGTTTTCGTCGAAAAACGGTCAATTTTGGATTTTGGCGGCCATTTTCTCAAAAACTGTTCAGTAACTTTTTTTTTTATTGATGCATAACACTCCTCATATGTACCCCTGTGACACGTATAAATTTCGTTGCCCTTGAATCGCTCGAAGTGGGCCATTTGGGGCCCAAACTCGGCCTTGTTTTCAAGGTCAGAGCGGGCGTTTTCGTCGAAAAATGGCCAATTTTGGACTATGACGGTCGTTTTCTCAAAATCTGTTCAGTAACTTTTTTTTCTTATTGATGAAAAACACTCCTCATATGTACCCCTGTGACATGTATAAATTTCGTTGCCCTTGAATCGCTTGAAGTTTTGGGCCCAAACTCGGCCCAAAGGTGACTTTCCCATGTTAAAATTTCCTATGCTTTATAATGGGACACATTAAGCCTAATATCTCACTTAATATTGAAATTAGAGACTAGGAATGAATTGTGGACATATAGGAAATGATATATGCTGAATATTCTCGTGACCTTGAATTTGACCTTTGACCTCATTTTCAAGGTCACAGGACCAAATGGCTAATATCTCGCTTATTATCGACTTTACAGCTTAGGAATCAATTGTGAACATATAGGAAATGATATATGCTGAATATTTTCGTGACCTTGAATTTGACCTTTGACCTCATTTCCAAGGTCACAGGACAAAATTGCTAATATCTCGCTTATTATCGACTTTACAGCTTAGGAATCAATTGTGAACATATAGGAAATGATATATGCTGAATATTCTCGTGACCTTGAATTTGACCTTTGACCTCATTTTCAAGGTCACAGGACAAAATGGCCAATATCTTGCTTATTATCGACTTTACAGCTTAGGAATCGATTGTGAACATATAGGAAATGATATATGCTGAAAATTCTCGTGACCTTGAATTTGACCTTTGACCTCATTTTCAAGGTCACAGGACAAAATGGCCAATATCTTGCTTATTAGCGACTTTACAGCTTAGTAATCAATTGTGAACATATGGGAAATGATATATGCTGAAAATTCTCATGACCTTGAATTTGACCTTTGACCTCATATTCAAGGTCACATGACAAAATGGCTAATATCTCGCTTATTATCGACTTTACAGCTTAGGAATCAATTGTGAAGATATAGGAAATAGTATATGCTGAATATTCTCGTGACCTTGAATTTGACCTTTGACCTCATTTCCAAGGTCACAGGACAAAATTTGCTAATATCTCGCTTATTATCGACTTTACAGCTTAGGAATCAATTGTGAACATATAGGAAATGATATATGCTGAATATTCTCGTGACCTTGAATTTGACCTTTGACCTCATTTTCAAGGTCACAGGACAAAATGGCCAATATCTTACTTATTAGCGACTTTACAGCTTAGGAATCAATTGTGAACATATAGGAAATGATATATGCTGAATATTCTTGTGACCTTGAATTTGACTTTTGACCTCATTTTCAAGGTCAACAGGACAAAATGGCTAATATCTTGCTTATTATCGACTTTACAGTTTAGGAATCAATTGTGAACATATAGGAAATGATATATTCTGAATATTTTAATGATATTGAATTTGACCTTTGACCTAAATTTCAAGGTCAGTCATTTTATTTTCAAAGTCAGATTACAAAATGGCTTATATCTCGCTTATTATCAAATTTACAGCTTAGGGGTCCATAGTGAACATATAGGAAATGATGTATGCTGAATAGTTTGGTGATCTAGAATTTAACCTTTGATCCCATTTTCAAGGTTAGAGATATGGCGATTTCAGTGGTCACTTCAAATTTATCCAACTTTCTCGGCTTAACTCTGTATATTTCTCCGGTAACCTTTCTAGCCCATTGGGCTAATTTTTTCCAAGCACCCAAACCCAAGTATATTATAATAGACATATCAATACCAAGTAACTTATATTAGGCATATAAAAACAATATAACAGCTGCCAAAATGTTTGATCAGCGAGTGATAAAAAATTGATGATCTCTTCACCATCAGATCAAATTGGCAAAGTTTATGACAATTTTGTTTGCATTGAGTTTTTACTAGGAGGTTGGCCTCACATTCACTGCCTTTTCTGGGTGGAAAATCCTCCCAAGCTGGACATGGAGTTTGATGAGGAAGTTGTTGACGTTATTAACAAATATATCAACATAAATGACGTTGATCAGACGAGATACAGCAAGTTACATGATGTTAGTAAGGTTCAGCTTCATTCCAAGAATTATTTAAGGTAGTCTGCTCCAAACAGTGAGGGGAGGGGGTCAAAGAGTTTATTAAAATAAATAACTGTGTCAACATAATCTAGAGCTTCAAAATGATATATGTTATAGAGTAACTGTTCAGCATCCTAAAACTGAAAAGAAACTAGGGGGTCACCGTATCCGTTCCCATGGAAAACACGATGCAAGATGTGAATATGGACGAAAAATGTGGAAAAATGCCAGGATTTATGTCATTTTAGGTAAATATGTGTGATTTTGATCGAATATGTAGAAGAAACGAGCACGGTGACCCCCTATTTTCTTTTCAGTATTAGGATGCTGATCATTTACTCTATAAAATAATGTCATTTTGGAGAGATAATATTCGAGAAATGACTTTTAAATTTTGACTCTCTGTTACCTCCATGTTTGTAGTGGACTACGTTAAGATCACGCAAGAAGGGTAACAGGACCTACAGGTTCAGGTTATCATGTCCATCTTCTTGTCAGACCTTCATGTGCCATCCCAGCAGTCACTGGTCCAGATGAGTGAAAAACTGCTGCTGAAGAACAAGCCTGGAACATTATAGCCTCCACGAAAATGGTTGTACATAAGCATAAACACAAAGACTGCTGGGTAAATCAGTACAAACCAAAACCCTTTGAAAGCCTTGAATCCTAATTGTGACCTACAATATGTTGTTGATGCATACGCCTGTATTCGATATATTATGTCATATTATATTAGCAAGAAGCAGAGTGAATATGGTCAGCTCCTCCATGCAGTACCATGCAGAGCACAATATGCTGGGAAAAGCTACAATGACTCGGCAAAACATACCTGACCAATATTTCCGTTACGTATTCTGTATATATTTGTATTAACCAAATGGTGTACTGAATGGTCGTGTCTATCTTGAATTTATGTATTTTGTTGAATGTTCAAATGTCGTGTGTATCCTTATCAAATCATTGGGGTTGGCGTATGTTACACATCTTTGGGGGAATTTTATTAAATATTTAGTATTTTATATTTGTAGGAACATGGTGAGGGTTTGCATAACACAATTGTCTTTTTTATTCAAGGCGGTGGCGGCAGAACTACTACTCACCCACTGAATGTATACCATATTTAATCCGTCTGGCACATTTTCAATCTTCATTGAATTTAGAGGAAATAGTAAGCTGCGCTACATGGGCCATATATTCTAATGAAAAATAGTATATCCTACATCTTTATCACATTTACATATGTGAATAATGCTATCTATTGCTCTTCCACCCACATGAGCTAAAATATTTACACCAGTTTTAAAATCCATATAATTCGTCTAGAACATAACCAATGTATCCATAACTGGATACAACATCAATATTGTCAGTTCCAAACAAAACTGACTTTCTTGGTCAGTTTTGAAGAACGATCTACATTCCGTTTCTCAGGTGAATTATCTTGGATTCACCAACATTGAATTACTGATTTAATCATGAGCTGGTGATCGTTTATATTGATTACGAATCCCTTGATCAATTTTCACATCGATTTTTGAATCACTTCATTTTACCAAAGTAACTTTACCGTGATATCCACCCTTTTGTAACCCGATGTGATACATCAAGACGCACAAATGAATGACGAGTTACCATCCTTGTCTTTCCAACTGACAGTATGAGTACACCAATAGTAAATACTAGTGAATCTTAATGTTCCGGCCATGAAAGTCCTCAAACTCACCCATACACACATCTTTCCATAGTGATAACACATCAAAGATAGACGAGTTGTCATTACGGGCATGTTGGATTTTCTGACAGTTCACGTCTCTTCATGTTCTCCTTTCAGATTCGCTGGTTATTAATCGAACTGTTTTCTGTTGGTAACACCTTTTCACAACATAGCTCCCTCCACAGTGCCAAGGTCAGACATCGCCTTCTTTTACAGACCATGAGACCATGCCTATGATTCTATTATACTTCGGTCTTTGACGTAATTCTGATGTTGCCTAAATACATACTGTTTTCACAAAGCAGCCAATACCCATATGATCTTTCATCTTCTTGAAACTGCTTACTTACGTCACTATACATTTAATTTTAAACTTCACTGAATGACTTTTTGAATGACTTTATTTTCCCAACTTTGACAATAAATTTTTACACAAATAGCATATACATAAATTGGTGAGAAAAAATTATTGGTCAGACCAAACTGGTACAAAAATGGTACTGTCTTCCTTCTGGCCTGTTTTGTGCACAACATATATTTAATAAAAAATTTGACTGATATTTAACAATATTACTTAACCTATATCTCATATATTAATCTTATTGATTAAGTCCTATAAATGAAATTTACAGATTAAGCTAATAATTATGATGTCACTTATTTTGCAACCATTTATGAAAAAGCATGTTGGCTCGGATTTTGGCGTAACCTTAGAACCTGGTTAAAATACAATCGCCTAGTTCTCCGACCACAAACCACCACACATACTGCCAAGGCCGGGGATTGAACCACTAGATTTGTTAACAATGGTATCGGGTATGTGGTCAAATATATTTGGTCAAATATATTTTTGTTATTTCTCCTTGGGTCAATGTCACATCAAGAAGGGAAACACAGAAATGGCCATGACTTTGTAATCACGCAAGCATTGAGAATGGTGTATTTTGTCAACAAATTCAAACGGTTTACACCAGAGACTGAGAAGGGAATCAACGAGAAACGGGTAATTCTTGGACAAAAAATTACATAGCTACTGGGTATACGTACGTATGATGTTTAGATATGATGTTTTGCCGATCAATTATGCTCCATGACAATTTGCCCGATCTGTTATGACGTAATCGATTTTCATGATGAGTGCAATTGCTTTTTCCAAGCTATCCATAGGGATATTTATGGCGCCCCGTTCATGCCGCAAAAAGGGAATATAAAAACAGATAATAAAGTATGAGATACCAAGTAATATGTATGTAACAACAAATCATACGTATCAGATACTACTTCAGTAAATGCCATTACCATTAGTTGGCTTGCCATTGGTCAGGAGCGGTCACATGGTCGATCTACCTGCTTGTTTTGCCGGGCAACACACCGCTGATGCAGCACCCGGGCAACAGAACATAGGACTAGTGACCGGGCAACATACCGATGATTCAGCACCCAAACAACAGAACGTAGGATTAGTGATCGCTCCCTGAAGTTGGCAAATGACGTTAGTTTCGGAACACTAACATTCATGTGTTTGTCAGTCCTTTATATCCTTCAGAAAGATATTATTATGAAAATTACTAAAACAAATATTGACTGGTGTAGAGTGGGGGGATATTTATGGCGCCCCGTTCATGCCGCAAAAACAGAGATGTTAAATTTAACTCATACATATGAAATAATAATCATACGTAGCCTGTTGGGAATACCAAAACAGATAATAAATTTATGAGATACCAAGTAATATGTATGTAAAAACACCATATGTATCAGATACTACTTTAGTAAATGCTATGACCATAATGTGGCTTGCCATTGGTCAGGAACGGTCACATGGTCGAAATATAGAAATAGCTATGAAATACCTGCTTATTTTGCCGGGCAACATACCGCTGATTCAGCACCGGGGCAACAGGACGTAGGACTAGTGACCAGGCAACATATCGATGATTCAGCACCCGGGCAACAGAACGTAGACCAAACATGCGTAAATAGGTCACATCCGGTACGATTTGTGGCCCAAGTAGCTCTCCTTACTACTACTCACCTACTGAATGTATACCATATTTAATCCGTCTGGCACATTTTTAATCTTAATTGAATTTAGAAGAAATAGTAAGCTGCGCTACATGGGCCCGATTTGTAAATAAACAATTTAAACACGTGGCTTCCGCATGGTCACGATGAGGATACGCACCGCCAATATCAGTGAGTAATGTATAGTATATGTGTGAATGGACGATGTGAAAGTGAAATGTAAGTGATATATTCGTACTGCACTTGGGAAAATGTCCTGTGAGAACTGGCACACGAGGTAGTGGTTGACCAAAAAAATAGGTATATACTTATAAAATATACTCGCCATAGATCCACCTCCCCGTGTAGTAAGAAACTTAGTATATCAAAAACTGACTGGTGTTGATACTGGAAAATGGAGGTCGGATGTCCAATCAGCATTCTCGAACATATTCCATGGCAGTCAGTCTTGCGAAGACCTGGTCTCACGTTATAACAACACCCTCACTGACTTAGTTAACGCTCATGCCCCGGAGCAGAAAAAATGCATCACAATCAAAGCATACTCTCCATGGGTTGATGAGAATATCCGTCGTCATATTCGCCTCCGTCCAGCCGCAGAGCGGAAGTGGAGAACAAGTGGTCTTGTTGTTCATCGTGAGATCTACAAGTATAACCGCACATTGGTCACCAAACTCATCATCTAATCCAAGTGTGGTTTCTACAGTCGCAAATTGCATAATGCTTGGCAACAATTCGAAGGCTCTCTTCAAAACAATGAACGAACTTTTGAATAACCAGCAGGTTTGATATTTCCCATCAGGAACTACATGTGATAATCTGGCCACAAAATTCTTGAACTTCTTCGAACATGAAATTATCAAAATACGTGAAAACTTTGAACCACAGCCAACTTCCACACTTCCACTATCACCTGAAGGGGACGTCGATATTAGCACGTTGTCCGCACTACGGCGTGTCTCTGAAGACGAAGTATTACAAATCATTAAAAAGGCACCCAAGAAGTCATCCTCCCTAGACCCTGTTCCAGCATGCCTATTCATGGAGTGTTTACATGAAATCATCGCTGTACTTACTCGGATCATTAACTCGTCTTTGGCGGAATCGGTGGTTCCTTCGTGTCTGAAGCAGGCGGTTGTCAGGCATCTGCTTAAGAAACCTCCATTGGATCCTGAGGAGCTAAAAAAAAATCAGGCCAGTGTCCAATTTGACATACGTTTCGAAGCTAACTGAACGCGTTGTGGCTTCACAGTTGAACCAATACATGCTCGACAACCAGCTTCTTGAGACATTTCAATCAGCTTATAGGCAAATGCATCTCACGGAAACAGCTCTTGTCCGTGTCCAGGATGATATACTACGAGCCCTGGACCCCAGAAAAAGTGTGTTCTCCTAATACTGCGCAGCATTTGATACTGTGGATCACTCCCTGCTTCTTTCCCGCCTATCATCATGTATTGGTCTCCGTGACAATGCTCTTGCATGGTTCACGTCTTACCTGTCAGCACGACGTCAGGCTGTTCAGGTACAACATTCAACATCACACTATCAAGAATTGACATGCGGAGTACCACAAGGGGCGGTTTTAGGCCCAGCACTTTTCTGCATAGTATACACACTTCCTCTGGGGAAGGTCATGCGACAGCACAATGTAGACTTTCACTGTTTTGTCATACGCTGGAAATATGCATCACATATGTATGATTTAGTACAGTATCTCCTAAGTATGAGATCAGGCATAACTAGAACAACTCTGTGCTTCTCTGAATATTGCCACCAGATCGTGGTGTTCAAAGTTAAAAACTCACTCCAACGGGTAAATGATGCAAAAATTATACCCTCACAAGAATATTGCTCATACTCTGAGTAGGTCTTATCGTAATCAATTACCGGCTGGAAAATGATGAAAATATAAAACGGAGTTTCATTTGGATAATCGACATAATCACGGAAAGCGTAAGGAAAAAACTGATCTCCATAATCGCTTTCAAACTTAAACGCTTGACCAGCCAAGCGCACAGTCACGTGCCATGATTTTTTTCAGACAGCTAAGATAATACAGTACGTATTTGCTGTCCAACCCCATACTGAGCATACTGGTTGATCTTTCAATAACGTGACTGAAATCATGGTACATTCGTTTGGTATGCCTAACATATAAGGCATGCTACATATTAAAGTTCCTTGTATAGTAGCATATGACATATCACTCCAACACCGGTTTCAATCAACCCACATCCAGTCTGTTATATATTCGCATTCACGAATCCAATCACGAGTAAACACTCGCACTCCGTGACTAATGGTCCATCCGTACACCAGTCTCAAACGAATGATTTACCTAATGGCACTGAAATAACTGTGACCGTGAAAGTAAATCAAATCAGGGCATTTTTGGTAAATGTGAGTGGTCGTTCCTATTACCTACGCAGTGGTACTCACCGAGGGGGGTTCTGAAAATTATATCACGCTCGAACCCTCCTACACTTCAGATGGAAGTAACCTCATTACTGAATTACGATAAACTATAAAAAATAACACGAAACATTGATAGATACGATACAGTGTCCGTTGTATGTTAAATATTGTATGAAGTTAACTTGTATGTATTAATTGAGCTGCATGCAGAATACTTAACTATTCACCTTCACAACAGAAAATGTCAAATGTTTTCTATATACTGCTCGGAGTTCTTTTTTAGAAGAACAACTACCATGTGCAGTCTTCCTATTAGCCTGATTAAAGTTTAAAACGAGGCGTGAAGCTGTGGGCTAAACGGAGGAACATCGTAGAAAGTGCACTATAGGCAACCACGTTCAAGTTGTGGCATGTTTCATGTTTTTTCGTTTTTGTTTCGAAATTGCAATTATGTCTACTCAAATATAGTTAACAAGTTTCAAGGAAAAGAATATTGTGTGAACCAGTGTTGTCATTTGAATCCGTGATAGTGCTATGCACAACCCTCAGAGGTATGGGAGGTTATTTACCATGCCATCTTATTGTTTGGAAATGCTAAGTGTTGTCTTTTGGGAATTAATATCAAAATTCCCTTATCACGCTTCCCCGTCATGGAAAAGGATGAAAGGACATTTTCGCCAGTGGGCGCATTGACCTCCAGAGGTGATTGGCCAGCAAACCATTCTCAATCGTCCGGGACAAAACCTCACTGTCCAAAACTGGTCCAACGTTTTCATCACGTTGATAACATACCACGTCAGTTAAATGAGACTTTTGCACTTGTATTATTGTACGTGTTAGAATCACATCAATAGTTATTCATCATCGTGCAGCTTTCACGGACAATAAAGTAATGATAATTTGTTTTGGGGTTTTTCTTTGTGAAATTAAACGTGACAAATGAATCGGCACCTGAGTCTAAAGCTATTATTCACCCAGTACTCTGGCACACACGGGAACCAGACCCTTTTCATTTCGTGTGGTTTCTTAGTTGTGCAGTAATGATAAGACTTCGAATAGTTGCAAAAAACAAGACATTTAATATTCCCGTGCATATCATGTGCCAGCTTCCTCTGATAATAAAATATCAACTTTCACACGTAACAAATACGTACGAAATGTTGGCCATGGAAACCAGGATCCAGACGTTTTCTTACGTCATCCACATTGGACAGCCAACAAATGTTACAATAGGTCCTACTTTGTAATGATATTTAGCATGCTTAGGCGTATGATGTATATTGTTCATTTTGAGCACCTGTTTGATGAGAAATAAACATATCAGCTTTCATTGTTAATAATTGTTATTCATATTAGGTAATATAAAGTCGATCCGAACTGAATTCGCTTTTTAGTCAATTGGCCTTACCTTCTCAATCACGATTATCAAATGTTGACGCGCATGGGACAAACTTGCGAAACACATACACAAGTAGGAAAACCCGCTCAACCACATGTGTAAACAAATTTTGTCAATCTCCCACAAAAGTAAACCCACACATTTCACATTGTCGATTCTAAAATTGTGGGTTTTTTTTATAATTTGTTGGTTTAACGTACACCACACGCCCGACCTAACATACTCCCAATATAACCAAACATACAACCGACCCAAACATTGTGATTTGATTTGTGATTGGTTACTTTATGTACACGTATTTTCATGGATTTTCATTTCTCTAAATTTTACGTTTGTTATTGGAATGATCAAAATTTGGCTGTATTGGTGGTAATAGATTGATACTTATATTCTACACTGTCTGAAACATGAAAGCGTCAATATGTCTTCGAATATTATGTTTGCACGGGCTTTGTTTTTATTCCGAAATACTGTATCTTAGGTTTCTTACTGTTATCATCGAAATCTGGTTGTATTGATGTTATTAGGCTGCTATTTACTTTCAGTGAAAGTAGACCAAATAAAATTTAACTTATGTGCATAAACACGAGCTGCACTGCTGCAATATTAAGATTTGTAATCGTCTTGATCAGTGTACAAGTGCACAAGTAAGTACGCGCAAGTGTCATGTCTATGGGTCGAGACATCACAGTTTGTCTCCTAATAACTAAATTCGATTCGCTCGATAGCCTCTTGATTTCGTTACTGGTATCTTGGACTATTCCTTTGAAGAAGGGCTGTCACTTGACTTTGACACCATGAGAAGACTCAATGCTAGAACCTAGATTCGAGAGACTGCCACAGAAAGCACAAACCAACTGAAGTGTAAAACGAGAAAGTCGGGAATAGGTGTTTCAAATACCTATTCATCGGGAAAATGTGCCGGGAAAAAAACTTGATGCCACGTAAATACCCAACTTAATGGCACCCGAAACACCCGGAATGTCACAACATATTTCCCGTGAGTCACTAAATATCGTGAACCACTAGACAATCGTTCATAAAATACCGAGCAAGCACTGGAACATTTATTTTATTGATTTTCCTCGTCGAAAACTGTTTGTTTGTTCATACAATATGCCAACTGGGGTGATTTTTTCATGACCCAGATTTAGATCCTCCATTTCTTCATTTCATTTATTCAAATATTGCACACACTTTTCTGTTATGGGTTATACCCTGTGCACAACAGTATGAAACATTCCTCTAGACTGACAGCACTACATTCGTGGACAATGCACTGCCGACAAAACACTGCCTATTCTATTTCTATAATCTGGACACTGAATGCATTTAAAGAAGCTCATAATGTGTCAACGAACTTTACATTCCATACAAGTGCAGAACAAGTCTTTGCATGGACAAACAGTAACGTTAGGATAAGGCTGTCATTTCAAACCACACTGGCGTGATCAATCACTGTCCAAACCGTGACTACCGTAGCGCGCATTACGGAAGTCACCAACTTGGTGGACGGTAGGCCACTTCGATCGATACTCCCAATATAACCAAACATACAACCGACCCCGACATTGTGATTTGATTTGTGATTGGGTACTTTACGCTGCCGCTACACATATCGTAATTGAAATCGAAAACAGAGTTCAAGAACATTAAAGCTAATGGCAATTCATCCACAGTACCTGAGAACACAAAAGACGTTCAGGAGTCAACTGATGAAGATCTCTTGGATTTAGTTACAACCCCACGTGATTTTTTGTTGCTTTATAGATTTATTCCCAATAATAGTGTATACAATACACACGAGTTTACAATATTCCCGAGACATGTACATAGAATGCACAATATCTTCCAAACTGTATCATCTGGCTTTAAACATCACAAAATGGCATTAATTTTGATAGTTATTGCAGGCCCCTCAAATTTTCTAAAAACAATTCTAACTTTTAACAAAATGTTAAAACACAGTTACATATTTTAGCGTATCTACAATACCTATTGTAAATGAAAAAAAAGTAGCCCGAGGGCTAAGAAAGGTTACCGGACAATGTTTTACACCTTAGATATTAGCCATTTTGTTACGTGACCTTGAAGGTCAAAGTCAAAGGTCAAATTCAAGGTCACAAGAATATTCAGCATATATCATTTCATGTCCACAATTGATTCCTAAGCTGCAAGATTGACAATGAGCAAGATATTAACAATTTTGTGCTCTGACCTTGGAAATGAGATCAAAGGTCAAATTCAAGTTCATGAGAATATTCAGCATATATCGTTCCCCACATGTTCAGTATTGATTGCCATGCTGCAAAGTCGATAATAAGCGAAATATCAGCCATTTTGTGCTCTGGCCTTGAAAATGAGGTCAAATCCAAGGTCATGACAATATTAAGCATATATCATTTCCTATATGTACTTTATTGATTGCAAGACTGTAAGGTCGATAATAATCGAGATATTAGCCATTTTGTTCTTTAACCTTGAAAATGAGGTCAAAGGTCAAATTCAAGGTCATGACACTATTCAGAATATATCGTTTACTATATGTTCACAATTGATTATTAAGCTGTAAAGTTGATAATAAGAGAGACATTAGCCATTTCATGCTCTGACCTTGAAAATGAGATCAAAGGTCAGGGGCCGGTCACTGTTTATCGGGCGGGGGGGGGGGGTGGTGGATGGATTTTCCGAGAAATGAGTTTTCGAAGTTTGACCCCCCCACCGATATCGAAAAACAATCAAATTGAGTGAATTGTTTTCACCTAATTCACTATTTCAACATACAGATTTTCCCAAATTAACTAAATTTCAAACTCCGACCCCATTCCATCCCCCCCCCGTTCCATTGAAAATACAATTATGACCCCCCAATAATGTTGAAAATGAAGGTGTAACCCTCCCCCCCCCCCCCACCTGATAAAAAAAAATAGTGCACAATTGATTCCTAAGCTGCAAAGTCGATCATAAGCGAAATTTTAGCCATTTTGTGCTCTGACCTTGAAAATGAGGTCAAAGGTCAAGTTCAAGACCATGACAATATTCAGCATATATCACTTCCTATATGTCTCCAATTGATTTGTAAGCTGTAAAGTCGATCATAAGCGAAATTTTAGCCATTTTGTGCTCTGACCTTGAAAATGAGGTCAAAGGTCAATTTCAAGGTCACGACAATATTCAGCATATATCATTTCCTATATGTCCACAATTGATTCCTAGTCTCTAATCGCAATATTAAGCGAGATATTAGCAATAATGTGTCCCATAATAAAGTACAGGAAAATTTAACATGGAAAAGTCATGTTTGGGCCAAAATAACCCACGTCGAGCAATTCAAGCGCAACGAAACTTATACGCATCGCAGGAGTACATATGAGGAGTCTTATGTATCAAAAAGAAAAAAAGTTACAGAACAGATTCTGAGAAAATGGCTGCCGAAGGTCAAAATCAGGCATTTTTTTTCGAAAATGGCCGCCATTTTGAAGAAAATGCGAAAATCGGAAAACTAAACAAAACCTTTCCTGTAAATATTTTTTAGGGTTTTTTTTGCAAAATTTTATGAAGTTTTGATTGTAAACTTTAAAGATAAAATGTGAATGGACGACAGACAGACGGACGACGGATGCATCGCCACGGCAACAGGTTATCAGACCAAAGTTCTGGTAACCTAAAAATACAAAATACGTCGTCTTGGAATTTTTTTAGGCATTTTTCGTGCAAAAATTCAGAAAGATTTGACAATAATTTCTAAAGATAAAATTAGCCCAAAGGCTAATATAGGTTACCGGACAACATACAATAGCTATTTCGTCCCATCGCCTTGAAAATAAGGTCACAGTCAAATTCAAAGTCACGAGAGTATTCAGCATATATGATTTTCTATACGTTCACAATCGATAACTAAGCTGTAAACTCGATAACGAAAGAGATATTAGTCATTATGTCCTGTGACCTTGAAAATGAAATCAAAAGTCAAATTAAAGGTCGTCAGAATATTTGGTATATATAATTTGCTGTACGTCCACATAATTGAATGCTAACTTGTCCAGTTGCTAATGAACAAGATATCAGCAATTTTGTCCTGTAACACCTTGGAAATGAGATCAAAGTTCAAATTCAAGATTATGACAATATTCATTTCCTATATGTCCACAACTGATTGCAAATCTGTAAAGTTGATCATTAGCGAGATATTAGCCATTCTGTGCTCTGACCATGAAAATAAGTTCAAGGTCAAATTTAGGGTGATCAAAATATTCGGACTATATCATTGCTATATTACCATGATTGATTCTTAAGCTGTAAAGTCGATCATAAGCAAGATATTAGCCATTTTGTGCTCTGACCTTGAAAATGAGGTCAAAGGTCAAATTCAATGTCATCAAAATATTCGGCATACATCATTTCCTATATGTCCGTAATTGATCCCTATGTTGTATAGTCGATAATGAGCGAGATAATAGCCATTTTGTGCTCTGACCTTGAAAATGAGGTCAGAGGTCAAATTCAAGGTCATGACAAAAATCAGCAAATATCATTTCCTATGTGTCCACAATTGATTCCTAATTTCTAATCTCAATATTAAATGAGATATTAGGCATAATGTGTCCCATTATAAAGCATAGGAGAATTTAACATGTGAATGTCCCATTTGGGACCCGTCAAAAAAAATGGCCGCCACACGCAGACCATCGATTCAGCTGCAACGAAACTAATACAGATCACAGAGGCAATGTTTTGAAGTAAGAATCTCAAAACTGTCTGAACAGTGTTTTGAGAAAATGGTCGCCAATGGCTGTTTTTCGGCGAAAATTCGCGTCATTTTGAAAAAATGCCAAAAAAACCAACAAAATAACCCGCTCTTGAAATATGTTTAGGTATTTTTGTGCAAAGTTTCAGAAAGATCCGATCGTAAACTTTAAAGATAGAAATGCGGACGGCCGACGACGCTGACGGACGCAACGCCATGCCAATAGGTTGTCGGACCATAGGTCCGGTAACCTAAAAAATTGACAGGCAAATATTTCGTAATAGTCTATACTGGAAGTGTAGTAGATTTGTTGAAACAGTGACAATATATAACTTCTCAAAATTATATATTACTCAGCACCATCACCCATTACCCAACATTAAACGAATTGGACCAGACTTTTTGTGGTGTTTTTTGGTATTTCTACAATTTTTTGTTCACAATATTTGAATATATATGAATTTACATACCTTAACAGCTTTTATGACGGACGTGAGTTCATTTTCCTCTTCCGAGTTTATTTTCCTCTTTCAATTCCATTGTCTTTGACCAGTATTTCTCAAGATTTTGGTATTGCTGATATAATGCTCTAGAAATATGCATAAAGGTTGTTTCTATTCTGCAAAAAAACTCCGATTTTTTCATTCGCAAAATGGCAATACAAAAGATCATGTTAGTCGTCAAGTGTCCATGACTGATTGTGAGTATAAGAAATAAAGCCCGACCAATTATTTCAAATATTAAGACAATGGCGTCATCAGGAGAAGACAATGTGTGAAATGCAGTTTTGCTATACATCTGATGGAATTAGTTTACAACTGCCCAACAACATATTTTAATATTTTAGAAATCCAAAACAAACTCCATGAAATAGGTGTATGAAAAGCACATAAGTACCAAGTCACAAGTCGAAAGGCTACTGAGTTTATGGCATCTTCAAAGACAGATATAACGTCCACCAGTATCGTGACACCGTTTCCATGGTGTGTTAGTTTCAATTACCAATCATAAAACCAGGGACGCGTATGCTCTACCACAGATTGATGAAACGTTGGATGCATTTAATGGATGTAAGTAACAATTTATTACCGCCGATACCTAAAATACAACATTCGGGAATAGGATTAAATCCCGACCAAATATTGTATCCAAACACACATTGGCGTCATCTGGGACAGGAAGTGTGTAAAATATATTTATTCCTACTGTGTACCTGATGAAATTAGTATAGAACTGCTGATGTAACATGTTTCATTAATTAAAGGTTTCAAGAAACCGAAATTAACCCCATGAAATAGGTGTATGACAATATATACCCAATAACAAGCCAATAGGCTACTGAGTTTATGGTATCCTCAGGGACAGGTTTGGAGGAGGACGTCCTTTCGATTTCAAACGCAATTTGGTAACACATGAGATTCACGCACATGGAGTATTCATTCAGTTGTCTTCAAAATCGAAGAGATCATATTTTTAAAACTACTATCGAATGTAAAATCGAAAAGAAACTAAACTAGCGGGCCACGCCCTCCAACAGGGGAGAATGAATGAGTAGCAAACGATGACGTCATTGTTCTGATGATGCCTCGGGCAACGGAGCACTTCCAGCATTTTTGGTTCCAGTGAAATGAGCCGCCTGTCGAGGCTTCTCTCAAAACAATGACGTCACAGAAATTTACGTCATATATGACGTTTCTGTCAGCCATGCACCAAGGATCGTCTATAATCCCTGCATGCACTGCCGAGTGGAAAAAAACTTGCAGATTTTCGGTGTTTTTGATGTTATATCCTCCGTACGATTTGTTTGTACTGAACAAATATATACATACTCCATATGTGAACGAAGCTAGTCTTCTCCATTCAAATGCATTGAGATATATTTGCTATATGGAAGTTTTAACCGTAAAATCATGGGTCGAAGCCAATACACATTGATAGGAAGTCCTCCTTTAATATCCGCAAGAAGTGACACCAGCTCAGTTGTATGAATGTTAGTTTCAACCTATTACCATCAATACAATCAGATTTTGATTATGACAATAACAAACCTAAAATACATTTTGGAATAGAATTTGCCCGACCAAATATTGCATCCACGAACACTGGCGTCGTCAGGGGCAGGCAGTGTGTTAAATGTAGTTATTTCTAATGTACATCTGATGGAATCAGTATACAACAGCCAACAACATATTTAATCAATTAAAAATCACAAGAGAAAAGTACATACTGTAATAAAAGCCGACAGGACATACTTTACTCATGCGTGAAAAATAAATGATATATCTGCAGTACGAAAAACTGTCAATCAGTTCATCCGTTAAAAAGTGTGTATGCACTCATACATCGCAGGATAAATAAAAGTTAGAAAACAGCTATTAGTTTCACGGTACGGTATTCAGTGTTAGAGCAATGATAATTGGCAGACAGCGTATCAAGTACGTGTACAAATTAATGTTTCCAGGCTTAAATTCTGTTGAGCATATATATCACTTTCAAACGTTTCGAATTAGCGGTGCTCGCTCACCTCGATATTATAACACTTGATGATGACTCGACGTCCCAATGGATAGGAAACTGTGTGACTGCCGCTATTTGATGCGTCTAGACTGTCCGAGCACATTAGTACTCATGGGTGTCTAAATACGAATTCTGAATTGAACATTCGAGTTAAATTGTATGCAGTATTATAATGCTCGTGTTGGGAACGATGTTAACGTGAAAGAACTCATTAAAATGCAAGACAATACGGATAAAATGGGGGATCATATATTTTTCCTCCAGATGCGAGATATAACGCAGTATATCATTGGGGATGCAGGGGTGTTTTTATTGTATAGACCTGATTCACAACATATTTTTAAATTGCTTATAGAGATATTGAAAGTATTCCGAAAGGATGCACAAATTGCATCCCCGTGAATCGTTTGATCATACTGTACATTTCCCCGTGAATCGTTTGATCATACTGTACATTTCGTTGTTATGGAACAACCATGGTGTTCAAGAACCCTGACGTCTCATTAACATAGAACATCGAATAATAATCCGAAAACTGGGGTGTATTCTACAGAAATTGTTACTTACATATGCTGATCGAGCACTTTTCGAAAAACTATGATAGCACGATGCGAAATTCAGGGTTCAATATAATGCATTTGAACATACAGTCATTGTCTTCTAAATTCTTATCTCTACAAGGTCTTATTTCTGAACTCGAATCTAAACACATGTGTCTAGATATTATACTATTATGTGAAACGTTTCTCCATGATGCAAACATGCATCTATTCCAACTTCCTGGCTACAATTTCGTCTGCAGGAACAGATCTAATATATCCAGGGGAGGGGTTGCAATGTATATAAAGGATGGCTTGGAATTTAAACTGCGTCCTGACATAGATATTTTCATAGAGGGTGAATTTGAGTCAGTGTTTGTTGAAGTCAAATCTAATAATACACAGACTGTTATTGGCGAAGTTTATAGAGTACCAAACAGTAACCCGAAACTCTCAGTGGACAGATATGAAGAAATCCTCCTAAAACTGAGGAATAACAATAACGTTATTATTGGCACGGATCAGAACTTCGATCTTCTAAAATTACAGTCACACAAGTATACATCTGACTTGTTTGACATAATGTACTCCAACCAATTAATTCCCACCATAACTAAGCCCACGCGGATTACATGCCAGACTGCCACGCTTATTGATAATATATATGTCAAAATCAACTCGAAATTGTTTACGCAATCTGCGATTCTTTTTGATGACATTTCTGACCATTTGCCTGTTTTCTTTTCCATAAGATGCCCAAACAAAGTAACAACATGTAATAAACCACTAACATTTGCGAGCAGAAAATTAACAAACCAGAGTATCAACCGCATAAAAGAGACACTCGATAATATAAAATGGCAAGACTTACACCTTATGTCCCCAGATAAAGCAATTGACTATTTCGTTTCACAATTGAACCTCGCACTAGATAAACATGCCCCTGTAAGAAATGTCACAATTCCTGCAAGAAACATACTGCGTGAGCCATGGATGACAAAGGGACTCATGAAATCATCCCGCACTAATACACAGCTATATGCCAAGTGCATTAAAAAATCTAAAACAGATACTGATTATAAAGATTATATAAAATATCGAAATTTACATAACAAGTTGAAGCGAATAGCTAAAAAACAATATTATGGTAATTTATTGAAGGAACACAAAGACAATGTAAGAAAAACTTGGGAAATCATTAATAGGAGCATTGGCAAAATGAAAGGCATAAATAATGTAAACCAGACATTCATGATCAATAACACTGAAACGAACGATAGTAAGCTAATATCTGAATCTTTCTGTTCTTTCTTTACCAAAATAGGACCACAACTAGCCAGCAATATTCCGCGTCCAGCTCACAGTTCCGACCATTACCTTCACTTGAATCAAAAACCAAATCCGAAATCCATGTTCATAGAACCCACAGATCCCATCGAAATCAGTAATGTCCTTAAAAATATCAAGCCAAAAAAAAGTTTCGGTCACGATAAAATAAGTTCAAAATTATTGAAGGAACTGCAGACTTCTGTAGCTGAGCCATTAAGCATAATAATTAACAAATCCTTCCAAACTGGGAAAGTCCCAACAGCTCTCAAATTAGCAAAAGTTATTCCAATCCATAAGTCGAAAAGCAAATCAGACCTGACGAATTATAGGCCAATCTCACTATTGCCTGTTGTATCTAAAATAATGGAAAAAATAATGCATAAGAGACTGTCAAAATTCATGGAAAAATTTAGCATACTATATGAAAACCAGTATGGCTTCCGTCCAAAACGCAGCACAATTGATGCAATAACCAAGTTCATCGATGATGTTACTAAAAACCTAGAAGAAAAAGACCCCACTTTGGCCATTTTTTTAGACCTCTCGAAAGCATTTGATACTATAGATCATGATATATTATTACGCGAACTGGAATTTTATGGTGTACGCGGGACAGCGCTAGAATGGTTCAATGACTATTTATCCAATAGAAAGCAATTTGTGTCTTATAACGGGGTAAATTCAGGAACAAGGGAAATAACATGCGGGGTACCACAGGGATCAGTCTTAGGACCACTTTTGTTTATAATATACACTAATGACTTGCCAAATGTATTAGGCCACTCTAATTCCATTTTATTTGCAGACGATACCACGTTGTATTGCTCACACAAAAATTTGACTCATTTATATACCATAATGAACGAAGAATTAGGCAACTTGACGGACTGGTTTAAATCAAACAAGCTTTCACTAAATGTCACAAAAACAAACTACATGCTATTCACAACCAGTAATAACAATGACGATAATCTAGAATTGAAATTAGCCAGTCATGTCCTGGAAAAATACAAGTGCACAAAATTTTTGGGAGTTCATATAGATTACAAACTGAAGTGGGATGAGCATATAAAGGTAGTAAATAAACGGTTACTAAAATCTTACTTTGCAATAAATAGAGCCAAACAAATGCTACCGAAGTCGAACTTGATTTCTTTATACTATACATTAGCATATCCCCACCTAACATATGGTATAACTATATGGGGAGGTACTCATGCAGTACACCTAAAAAAATTAACCATACTTCAAAAAAAACTTGTGCGATTGATATCCAACGTTCCATATAACACACACACTGAACCGCTCTTCAAAGCACTAAATTTCATGAAACTAACTGACATTTACGAACTATACGTTGCTAAATATGTATTATGTGCCTTGACTGAGAAAGTGCCGAATTTATTACAAAAACTTTTCGTACCATCGATTGGTGTGCATGAGCATAATACCCGGCATAGTGCAGCACTCAAATTGAAGTCCACAAATAATAAAAACGAAGCTGTCTGTCGGTCTATTAGGCACAATGGCCCAATTATATGGAATAAACTTCCCCTGTCTCTCTACATGAATATTCACCAGACATTAGTTGGTAAGAAAACGTTCTCCTCACGCTTCAAGCGGGAGACATTGCGGGGCTATCGCGGCTAGGGATGTGCAGACTCGGACTCAGCATGGGCGCGGGGGCGTGTCGGCGCAGTGGGGACAGATAGCGGCAGACAACTTACAGCACTTAACAACCTTGTATAAATGTTTATTTTTGTCAAAATTACAAATATTTGCATGTATATATAACAACATATAACAAACAGTTTATTATGTGAAGAGCTGTGGGGTGCCTCGTTTATTAATATTTTTCATCTCTCCTATCGTGTAAATATGACTTCCTACCACTGAGGTCTACAGTCTAACAGACTCTATCCCCACAGCTCAGGGCTATACATCTCATTATTCTAACATTGTAAAAAATATCCTGTACATTTGTATGAATGTGTATAGTTCCTGAATAAATTCAATTCAAATTCAATTCAAAACGCCAGCTATCACTATGGTCATGGTTGAAAGCACATACAATTGTTTTTCCGGACATTTCCAGATTTGCGCCGGTACAATATGTTCACTGTTTTGTTGCTAATGCTTGCACTCTATGATGACAAATATTATCTATACCAACGATAACTAGACATGTATTTTTTTGACATTAGAGCGCCTCTACATGTCTATGTGCTGAATTTTTCATGGAGGTTTCATGCCAAACTATCGACGCCCGTTTTGGCAGGTAAACCTTCAGACACCTACTCCAAATGAGGATTTTCTTCGTCTTTGACATAAAATCTCTCGAATTGATGGCAAACTTTTAATATTCCACAGATGTATAATGCATAAATCGATGTGTTAGGATTGAGAAAATAACGCAAGATCCTCAAATTATCCAAAAACGTCCAAAATGGCGGAGCCGATGGAAATTGACGTTCCCAGAATGCAAAGCAAATTTTACCGCAATGACGCGTATTATGGAACACACAATTTTCTGTGCAGCAATACATGCATGCATACATCATCTTGCGTGTGACATTCTCTGGCGCTATGATGAAGTAAACACGATGATACGTCTGCGACGCCACGGCTAAATTTACCGTAATTTGACGTATTGTATCACATGACAATTAAGGTGTACGTTTCATGCAGGGATGCGAATTTTTATTTTAAACTGGCCTTTCAATTCGCCCAGTAGGCATATGTATCATGATATCAGATGCAGATATTTCTCATGGTTTTCAATATTTTTTTTAATTTTTTTTTAAAATGAAATACCATTTTAGTAGGCGTAGATCTATCTGTTACATTGAGTTCAAAATAAATTTTTACTTAGCCTATTAGGAATATGAATGAAGTAGGCCTATGTTTTTCATCATAATATACTGTCGTGGTGCTGATGATGTGCTCGAGCTCTAATGTCGTCCCCCGCAGTTAGCTGCATTTTGTTGTTAAATAAAAAGTTGTATCTTCTTCGTGGATTGGGACCTGAAAAATGTCTGTTTGAACTAGTATCGCATATTTCATGTTTTATCATTGCTCTTTACTTTTTTTTCAAATACAATGTGACATACACATATCACGACCATGCTAAGACATGTATGCCAAGACCTAGTTCACACGGCTCAATCTTAACGACTAAGATAAAACTAATTTGGCTAGACTGATTCAGCTTGCGGCAGCAGTAGATTGTTCATGGAATAATTCATTCGATTATATCAGATATTAGGTTTCTGTGAGGCACGTCAGACATCGAGTGAATAACCGTAGATCACAAGCGTGTTAATAATGTAGGATATCAAACCGATTTAAACACGTCTCTTTTTGTACACTATTCTTGCTATATTCGTGTCATTGCACACACAAATGGGCATAAGACTTCCGTATATTTGCACTACATTTGATTACATGCATACATACAATCGATAACGAAATCCATTTATTTTGACATAAGCAAATCACTTTCTTGAAGATGAAACGGATAGATGAGTTATGGGCTGCTGTGTAAAGACGGCATGGCTTTTGGCACGAATCACGAATATGTTAAATGAGGAAGTAAATTGGAACCATAGAGGGTCTTGCCCAGAAAGCAAAGCGATGGCTGACCTTGGTCGGGGCAAATGTACCGTGTTGTGAAAGATCATTATCTGCAGACCATTTCAGTATAACAAGCGATTTGGAAAGGAGAACGTGAGTCAAGATATGCTATTTCTTATGTAGTCCTTAATAATGAACTGTCAGCAAATCTTACACTAATAATGAGACACACTTTCGTAATGACCACTCGGTAGCCAGACTTCACAATGAGGAAATCCGCTGAAATGCAGTTCGGTTTCATTCAATGTGTACCCACGGCTTTCAGATGCACTATTATAATATACCAATGGTTCTCCTACAATGTGTTATTACATTCCGATGCCTCGTCATACTTCATTTGCTCTTCGGACTAATATGCGCGAGAATAGAACTCTGTGTGTAATTAAAATATATGCCAGATCACGAGGTTAAGATATTGAAGGGCATTTTGGACACAAAGTAATGGTTCATAACTACTTGCCCAACTGCTTTTCCGGCGACAAGGCTTTTGATGATGATATAAGAATACAGATGTTCTGGCGGAAAAGTAGGTGGGTAAGTAGGGGAGCCAGTGGGTGCATGGGGCTTTATCTTCCTTTTTATTATATGGTCAGCTTCGCGTGTTCGTTTTCCGACCATGATATGCATGTCCTGCAGACACTAATGTATAAATGCAGTCTTAGGGTACTAGTAAGTTGCGAATATGATGTGAATTTATATGAAATATCTCATTGATCGGAGCGAAATGGTCTTTGTGGCATACCAATATAACAATCCATTCAAAAGTTACATTCATTTCAAACAGCAATTTCTGCACTACATTACAGAAGGCCCTTGAAAAGTTTTGGAAACTCATTAATGTGCAAATTAGATGTTAATGAGACTTCATGACGTCATGATGGGAACAATATTTAATTTGTGTTTTTATTGAAGGTTCTGAGTGGTGCATATTATTATGTACCACAAATGGCCATTATCCACACAAATTGTACTGTTACAATGGTTACCAGTTCTTCTTTAGAGTCGTGGTTACATATTGTTGCCATGGCTTTCATATGCCAAGTCAAGATATCTACAGACTGTTTGTTGATTATTTATCAAATAAACTAATATAGTGATCGATTCTGCATCGATCTTATTTGTGCATACCCCACTCTAAGTGGGCTTTTAGTCCTTGCAACCGTGGTTGCTATGTGTCATACCAGGTCACTGGTTATCCTGACAACAACACAGGAAGTGGAAACATTGCTTATTCAATTTGAGAACTATATGGTTTAAAGTTGGAATCAATTTTAAAATCAGCCAAATTTAGCATTCTTGTTTGTCACGCAAACTTCAAAGTACATCTCGAGATAGTCGGAAATATATAGGAAATATGCACAGTTCGACAACAGATACTTAGAAAATTGCCGTTAATCGTGCATGAAAACAGTGGATAGAGAATGATCGGCCTGTCTACATTGCCGGTTGCCACAGTATCTAGACAAATATCAATGACGTCATGAGACTGTGTGTAGAACTCACCCACAACGCGGGCCGCTTTGAGGAAAAAAATGATGCGAGATTGACTGGGCCGAGTTTGAATCTTGATTTGGCAACTCAATTTGGCCATGTGATACACATTTTCAGATTCAAATTTTTACGATTTCTCATTCTATAGACAAAACAAAGCTACTGCAGAATAAATACATTTTGTCAAATCTAAAAGTGATTATAGCTTTAAGTTTTGATGGATAATAATAACATTAAATCAATGAATAATAAATGATATCAAATCATTTTCCTAATTAAAACAACTTCCTCCCATGAAATTATGAATATCTCATTTGCATAATGATTAGCTGGTAAGTGATTCTGAAAAAGCAAATTCGGCGATTTCAGTCTTCAAAGTGATGTTACTTTTGAATAGGGTCGTAATATTGACATGCCGTAAGACCATTTTGCTAAAATCTATCAACGGGATCTTTCATATAAGTTCACATCATATTTACACTTAAGTAGTACTTTATAGATTTATAATCAGTGGGATCGAACTATTTGACTACTGCATTAATATGCATCAATCTCTGTGTCAAATGTGTTTTATCCATGGTGAACTTGAATCAAGTCAATGATTTGCCATATTCATGAAAATAATTTCATTTCCTCATCTTGGGTAGAACATGCCATAATACTCGGCCAAAGTATTGTACAGGTCTGTAATATTCCGCGGCTCGCGTTGTCCCTCGTCGTGTTTGCTGTAGTTGCAACTTATATTCTTTCCCCAGATCTTCAGGTGGTCTCGGACATTTTTCACTAACGCTTTTGTCCCAACCACTCCACTCCATGGAAACTTCAATTCAGACATCGGAAATTGTCTCACTCATCTTGTGCAATATCCACGCATGGTAATGAAAACATATACAATTTCGAACTGATCCGACGATCCTTATTATGAAAGTTATTGGCAAAAACAATTCGAGGTTTTGTGTTGAACTTGACTATACTAAATATTGGAGCAAATTACGAAACGAATTCAAAATAAGGAAACCTTTGATAAGCTTCCAGTTTTACAACTGGATTCACCACTGAAATTACCAGCTATTAGCTGCTGAAAGGATGCATGTATGTTCTAGAATTAAATCTTAAAAGTCTGCTTTCTAGGTACATCAAATTTGTGACTAGTATATTACAATGCGTACAATTATTCCGGGATTCAGGACAGGTACCGCATGTGAGACGGAAATCCCTGCAGAATACCTGACTGGTAATATTATTATTATGTTTAAGCTGAAACAGCGTTTGTCAACGTTTGATATTTGTGTCTCGAAGACATTTCTCGGTCAACCTTTCTCAGTTTGATTCCAGAGATCTGAATTCGATCCGTCCGCTAGCTTCTAGATTTTCGTGACTCACATCTGGAAAACGACTTCTTAATACGCTACAAACAGTGAGGTAACGAAGAGTCAACATTTAAAAGTTATTTCTTGAATATTATCTCTTCAAAATGGCCTAATTTTATGGAGTAACTGATCAGCATCCTAATACTGAAAAGAAAATAGGGTGTCACCGTGCTGGTTTCTTCAACATATTCGATCAAAATCACAAATTTTTACCTAAAATGACATACATTATGGCATTTTTGCACATCGTTTTGTCCATATTGACATCTTGCATCATGTTTTCCATGCGAACGGATACGGTGACCCCCTATTTTTTCTTTTCAGTTTTACGATGCTGATCAGTTACTCTATAAAATATGTCATTTTGAAGCTCTAGAATATGTTAATACAGTTATTTATTTTTAAAAAACTCTTTGACCCCTCCCCTCACTCTCTGGAGCGGACTATTGGGACCGTTATAGATGGGGTATAATGTAGATTCGAAAAAAAAAGTAATTGTGAAACTAGCGTGTCCCAAATAGGAATTGCTAATTCATTCATATGCCCGAGCTAATTTATCGCAAATAGGATTGTGTTTGACATACATATCCTTCGGGAAAATACCGAAAATGAGACTCATATGTATTATATTATTTTAACACACAAATATCCAGCCTAATGGCACCCAAAAGGTCTGGAAACGTATTTCCCTGGAGTCACTGATGATTTATAAGCAATATCGTGAATATACAGCAGCTGATATATATTAAGGATCAATGTCTAAAGTGTTCGTAGTTTTAGTGAAGTGGCTGATGGGGCCTGTGTGCATTTCGATGTACAGAGAGTTTCTCTCTTGATTCATCATTAGTAACATCTTGTGCAATAAAAAAAATTCGGCTTGACTGCAATCATTGATATGAATATAGGAAAAATAGTACACGAAACGTAATAATTTATACAACTGTTAATTGGAAATTTGTTTTATTATGTAAGTCTGATGACAACGTGCCGACTATAATGTTACATTCACCAGCTACCCAACTCGTGTCCCTACTTGTACACCTAGTGTACTTATGTACACACACATGTACACATACATGTACACTTACACAAAAATTATACTCTAACTCAACTTTCTACAACAATTAAAAGGTTTTACATGCAGCACTCTCAGGTCCAACACTTTGACATTTGCAGAACTTGCAGCAGTGATACCAATTTCTTTGGACACGCACCGCACCGACGTACACTTCGAGCAAGTACAGCGCCAAACGAGACAATCAGAGATTGCAGACCCTCGCCCTTCCAGATTGTTACTAAAATTATGAGTTTATGACCCTTACATTTTCGACATGGGCGATAATAAGGGATTTTCGACGTGCTATCATTGGTCATATCAAATGATCGGAAACTGGCCATAACAAGAAAATGCAGCTAACTGCGGGAGACGACATTAGAGCTCGAGCACACCATCAGCACCACGACAGCTGAATGTATCACCCCCCCCCCCCCCCCTTACAAAAAAAGAAAATTGAAATATATCATGTCCCACATGATTCCAATTCATTCCCGTATATTATGATGAAACACATAGGCCTACTTCAATCATATTCCTAATGAGTAAACATTTATTTTGAACTCAATGAAACAGATACGCCTGATAAATTGATATTGAACCTCAATAAAATATCCTTAAAATATTGGAAACTATGAGGAATATTTGCATCTGATATCATGATATAGATAAAACATGCATACTGAGCAAATTAAAATACCAGTTTAAAATAAAAAGGTTTCGCAACCCAGCATGGAACACCTTGTCATGTGATAAAATATGTCCAATTACGGTAAATGTAGTCGTGGTACCGTAGACGAATCGTTGTGCTTACTTCATTACGCCAAAGAAGGCCGCACGCAAGGTTACATGTACATGCATGCACAAAATGCTGCACAGAAAATTGTACGTTCCAAAGTACGCGTCATTGCGGTAAAATTTGCTTTGCATTCTGGGAACGTGAATTTCCATCGGCTCCGCCATTTTGACGTTTTCCAGACGAGCTGACCATTTTGCGTAATTTTCTCAAACCTAACACATCGATTTATGCATTATATATCTGTGGAATATTCAAAGCTTGCCATCAAATCGAGAGATTGTATGTCAAGGACGAAGAAAATACTCATTTGAAGTAGGTGTACAAAGGTTTACATGCGAAAACGGGCGTCGATAGGTTGGCATGAAACCTCCATAAAAAAGTCAGCACATAGACATGTAGAGAGTTGGGGGCTTCGCCCCCAACGCTCTAATGTCAAAAAATACAAAAATCATGGGAGAAATATTGATCAATAAAAGTAGAGTTCTTGCGATTTTTCTATCTTGAACATATTCTCGATATGTCGACCACGACGTGAATTCTCGACACTGACAACGCAAACTTCGGCAGCTCTCACAAATTCAACATTCTATTGAATATCGTCAGTGGATTGGGAATTACCACAACTTGAAATACTACAAATCAGCAATTTCAGCTGATGACCCTTGCACTTGCTACCTTGGGCGATAATAGGGGATTTTGATCACAGGACCATCGGTCATACAGCAAATGACGGGAATTGAGCACAGAATAATATATAATTAAAAGTGGAAATTATTCATTAATACAAGCAGAGTTATTGTAAATTTTCGATTTTGATCTTTACTCTGACCTTGACTTTGTCGCTCAATATTGAGCTGTGAAATTTCACAGTATTGTCATCCAGGCACATCTCCTGAACGAAAATGGGTTAAAACGATTGAAAACTAACCTCACAATTTTGGCCTTGAATCTCAGAACACTAAAATTCTTAAAATTGTGACCTCTAATATTTCGACATCGGGCGATAATAAATAATATTTTCGTCGTATGACAATCGGCCGTACACCATACGATTAGGAATTGGCCAAAGAAAAAGAAAAAAAATAGTTGGAAAAATTAATAATCAAAATTAATAATCAATTAATTAATAAATGAACATAGCGCTTCAGTCACATAAATTTCAGATCGATTGGACCCTTTGTCTCCGAGTTATAAGCGCAAACACTCGCACAGAAAAGTCGCTGACAAAAAATAACCGAAGTCGTGAACCCGCAATTTTTCGACATCGGGCGATAATGGAGAGTTTCTGTCGTACGACCATCGGCCGTACACCATACAATCGGAAATTGGCCACAGAAAAATACAAAAATATCAAGTAGAACTGGAGTTATTGCGGATTATGTGTTTTTCTTTTTTTTCCGTTGCCATGGCAACCGTTTTCATTCGATTTGGACAAAATTTAAGAGAAACCAAGCCACCACCTTTACACTTCAGCCCTATAAATTTCAGATCGATGGAAACGTTTTTTCTTGAAGTTCTGAGCGCAGGCATTTGCTCTGAAAAGTCGCTGGCGAAAAAAAACGAATTCGTGACCCCCATTTTCTCGAAATCGGGGCGAGGGTAACAAGATTATCTGGAAGCAGCCTCGTGATAGTAATCCACAGTAGCAATCTGTCATATCTGTCAGCTGTCTTCAAATCCATATAATCTCGGATCAAGAGATAGCTGGTTGAGGTAGTTCATCAGAGTGTGCCCATTACAAAATGCTCTAAGGATATGCCATCTTGCTTCGTGCCTTGTTGGTGGCAGGAGTCATGCTTTTACTTTGACGGTACGTCCCTAAGCACAGTTGATACATTGTCTTGCACTCCAATCCACATCCAAGAAATTGAACTAGATGCGCCTTAGCTTTGGAGAATATATCCCCCGAAATTTTGGCCATGGGGATTTCTCCCAAATTCAGCCAGAAAGTGCACTGGATTTGCTTTCAGTGCTACTAGTTTGGTTTCGCACTTGCTCATGGATTGCCATCAGCACATAGCATGGATTGCTGGCAATACTTCGCCGTTATCAGCCAACTTCAAGGCCAGGGCGTGTTGTGTCACCAATAGACATAGAATCAATACCCAGTCAGGTATTCCGAGCAAACAAAACAGGGTCCGTTATTCAATCTCATAGTACGGGGACAGACAGTCATATCAGGCATACGAATGTAAGAATCAATCTATTACCACCAATACATCCAAATTTTGATGATTCCAATAACAAACGTAAAAAGCCCAAACAAAGCCCGACCAAATACTTTATCAAAAGACATACTAGCGTCATCAGGGGCAGACAGTGTGGTAAGTGTAGTTGTTTCTACTGTACACCTGATGGAATTAGTATACAACTGCCCAACAACCTATGAAAATAATTTAGAAATCCGAAACAAACCCCATGGAATAGATATATGACAAGTACATAATCACGAGCCAAAAGGCTACTGAGTTGATGGTATCCTCGGGGACAGACCTAACGTCCACCAGCAGTGGTGACACCGGCTCAGTGGTATGAATGTAAGAATCAATCATCTCTGTGAGAGGTGAGAGGAAACAAAAATTACAGGGAAACTGTGACTTCATTTCGATGTATGCTCATGCTCTCATAAATAATGCTCTCATCCAAACTTCTTGCAAGCCTCAGTTTAAAACTAACAGACCTAAAGTGCAGAAACGCACTTTCATTATCATTGGAAGAGACAACCAGTCTTTTTCTGGAAGCACTATTTTTCTGGAAGCTACTATTTCTGGAAGCATGACGACCATGTGGAATTAGTCTGATGCCTGCTTCTTCGATCTCAATGTCTAGTTCTGGATGTTGAACAACAACAGATGACTTCACCTAAAACTACTACTACTTCTACTAGCTTGTGCGTTGGAGGGCTAGAAGATATCCAAAACCACTGACAATGGAATTTCATGATCAACAGTGCTGATTTGAATGGGCTTCATGTGTGTATGTGATGGGCTTGATTTTGATCGATGTACCTCCCTGTCACTGAATGCGTCAAACACAACAAGATCAATTCGCGGTGCATTCGAGTTGTGTGTCGTACGATGCTCATAAGCCTTTCACAGATGTCTCCAAATGTTTTCAGTTCTTTCGCATTGATCCTCTGTAAGTGCCCCAATATGTCAACCCCAGTATGCAGTGGGACACTGCTCCCATGTGTTTGGAGCTGTGTAATCTGCTGAACAAAACCCCTTTTCAAAATCTTTGTCCACGGTGCCTTTTTGTGGTTTGGTCATCATTCAACTATCGTCAAACAGGCTGGACGCAAACAAGTCATACTTGAACAATTCAGCCAAGCCATAGTCTCTCATCAGTGTAAGATGCTTTCTGGGCTTGAGCACATTCCTTTATGTGTGAACAATGGGGGTAGGTTTGGTGTCAGCATGGATGGGCTTGAAGTTCTTTATGTCAGTGTGATGTATTAGATTTGATAGTTTCTTAGGCTTAATGCCACAGTCCCATTGAGAGCAACTACACTAGGATTCACCAAGATTAATCACGATTAATCCAGACTCATTAATCGGGATGAATCTGGAGGTTTTTGGGCAATCTGGATCCGACGGTCCGTCATCTCGACCATCAACAGCCAAACATAACGGAAGAGCCCCGTTCCCCCCTGACAACTCCCCGTTAACTCCCGACCTCGCCCCGACACCCCCCCCCCCCCCCAACTGCTCCTATCTAGCCCTGGAAGAGGCCCCGATTAACCCCGACCACTCCCGACCGTGACCCGACCAGTCCCGATTACTCCCAACTAAGATCCGACAGCTCCCGATCAAGCCCAGATTAAGCCCCGACCAGCCCTGACAGCACCCCGACTGCAACTATCAGTATAAAAACAGGAGCCGATATAGCTGATTCAAGCATTTTCAGGCCGATTCAAGCACTTAGCCGATTCAAGCTTTTTGTAGCCGATGCAAGCTTTTTGTCATGCCGACTGCCACCCGACAGTACCAGGATTCATCACGTCTGCGACCCGTTAACTACCGACAAAGTAGGCAAGAGCTACGTTGCAACCCAGAACAACCCTGATACACCCCGATTTTGGCCTCAGAGCCGATTTTCCCCGTCTGACCCAGACTGTTTTGAGCCGTCCAAAACAGTCGGGGCTCACTCCAGACTGATCCCAACCCATCAAGATTCATCCCGATGCATTCCGACCCATCAGGACCCATCAGGACCTCGCCCCGACTCACACCCCGTCCAAACCCCGCCTCTCAATGGGACTGTAGCATTATCCATGAGTCGATTCTTGCAAAATGTCTTGTACAAATACAATCTGGATTCTCGGACAAGCAGATTATTGCGGATGTTATCACATATTATCTTATGGGTCAAAATTTTAAGTAGTTTGGGTCCGCTGCAGGTTGAAAGAGGTTCTCGTGTGATTCCACGAAGGCAGCCATATCTTGAACCATCTTTTCAGTTGGATTAGTCTCTGTTTTCCACCTTAATTATGTTTGGTTGCCGACTGTTAAAAATTCATGGCATATATATTCCCCTCTAACCACAAATTTCTTCCTGTGAGACGTTCCAATGATTCCAGAGCTGTTTTTCTGTGAACAGTTGATTGTGTCTTGTGAAGACATATATAAAAAGTCAGCTTTTATAAAAAGTCAGCTTTTTGCCCAGAAAGTGGTTCATGTATGGTGGGCTGTAAATGTAGAGGGAAAGGGTTCATACTGTTGGTTATGCAAGAAACACAAGGCACATTGCGCACAAAACAAGCAAACGATATTGTCCATCTCACATTTTGTCAGAAATAAATCTCATAATCTGACCACGCATATGAACAGTACAACACATCGACAAACTGTCCAAACAAACACAGCTCAGAAACACAGCGTGTTCCAATTGGAACTTGACAAAAAGGAAGATTCCAAGCTTACTATTTTATAGGCTGTGATTCGTAATCTTTACCTTTTCATGAAAGAAAAAATCGCGAACAGAAAAGCTCCCAAATGAATTAACTTGTTGGAGCTCAATGTCCTGAAATCATGAAGTATTTGCATACACTTAGAAAATGGTTCTACCGAAAATATTTGCATACAATTGATGATGTCTCAACTCCAGTCTGCGACATCGAACTCACTTACACGACAAAAGTTTTCCTGCTGAACATACATGATAAGTATATCAACTCCCCAACATAGACAAACGGTTCTCCAAATGTATTCAAGTATCATCAGGGCTCTCAGTCTTCAATCCTCAACATATTCCGAGGTTTACATATTTGGCTGCCAATTGTGATTGAAAATATACGTTACTTATGTGAATATTCATGAGATGTGATCATTAACAATGTCTGAATGGTATAAAGAACATAATACCACAAACTTCTCAGCAGCTTAATAATAGAGAATTATTAAATCTAACTTTCGGTAAGGTGGGTAAACAGTATGAAACACATGGTGATGATGAGATGGAAATGGTTTGCGAACACTTCTACTAGGACAGTGCCTCAAAGTCGCAACTGCTAGTAGGATGGCATCGCTACGAGTATGACTCAGTGGTGCACAATGAGATAAGTTCCACTCTGACGAAACCTAAACCTAATAAAATACGTATATTATTCTCCTTTAATCATTTACAGACAACACGCTCAGCTCTGGAAGAAATCAGTCGCATTGCAGCAGATTACTACTAAATTGTCTCCTTTGTAGCACAAGCATGTATTCCAGCACCAGTGGGCAATACCTGGCCAGAGCGTGGGGTATCACCTGTAAAGAAAATCATGACTAAGTATGCTCTATCAAACTGATCAAAATAACTTTCTATATCAGAAACTGATCTAAATAACTGTATATGTCAGAAATGTTTGACAGAACTTAATATGAGCAAATTCCATGCAATGTGATCTAGCATGATTATTTTATATTTTTAACTGTTTATTAATTCATTCAAATAGATTGTGCAGCTTGTTGAAGCTGGTATGGTTAAACAACCTTCTGAGTGTGTCCAGCAATGGTCCACAGCGGAGGCAAATGACATCATCAAAGCTGATGCCAAGGTAACTGTTCTAATTTCACAGAAAGTTATGTAAGTAGAAATGGATACCGACAAAGAGACAAATTCATATTCCAAGACCGAATCCATGGACGAATTTTACAAGATCAGTGTGAGTAGTCAAATCCGAGAGATACTAAAGTATCAAAGTCAAAGCCATGTGAAAATCACAGACACCCAGCCAGCTGAGTGTGAGATCAGGTGCTCCGGAAGAGTGAGCATCTCCTGCCCCGCGTGCGACACCCGCTGTGATATCCACACTGGCATATCGAGACGGAAACATATGCACAAAACTATATGGATGGGATGATATCTTCCATCATATGTGTGACAGGCTTGGCGTAACCTTCAACCAGATCATAGTGACGACCATAAAACTTCTTGAATGTCGACCTCAGCCTCGGCATGTGGTATCCTTGTTTGAGCAATTTGGTAGTCAGAACCTGTGCTCTAACTATGAATTCCTGTTATGATGAACATGCTCTAGGATAATGAATTAACTGGGACATATAGACGCCATAGGCTGGTGATGCTGGGATATTACTACTCAAGACAGGAAAGTTGATAATGGGAAAATCAAAATCGTATTTCATAGTTTTTCATATAACCTTGTACACAATTTGCCTTTATTGTCAATTTCGAGATAAATGTCAAGATAAGAAGCTGACACTGGAGAATCAGTTGTTTCTTTGATTTCCAGTTCGTCTGGATATATCTGATGTAGGTATTCACCAAATCTAGGGTTATTCAAGGATATGACATCATCAATATACCTGTAGGTAAAATTGAACGAACTGGCCAATCGTTTATCTCCTCGTTTTATAAGATTTTGGATGAACTCAGCTTCATATGAGTATAGGAACAAGTCCGCTAATAGTGGTGCACAATTGGTACCCATAGGAATACCAACCGTTTGTTGCAAAATAACACCACCAAATTCAACAAATATGTTGTCAATGAGAAATTCCAGCATACTAACGATATCATGTTCATCATATTTAGTAGCACAGTCAGTGTGTTCTTTAACAAAATAAACTGAATTGCGATTAACCACAAGATATTTATAGCGTCTTTTGCCATTCTTGTGCAAAATGATTGTTGAATAATATCCTTCAACCTCGCTTTCAGCTTAGTATGAGGGATAGTAGTGTACAGTGTGGAAAAGTCAAATGTTCGAATGTTGTTGACAGTGGAAAATGAATTAGATTTAAGCATATGTATTAACTCTTTGGAGTTTTTCAATATCCACATTTGGTTTATACCATTTCTGGCATAAGCCATGTCACAGTATTTCTGGAGCCCTTCCATCGCTGCAGATAACAGTTTAGTTAGGAGTAATGAAAGGGGTTTAGTATAACATACAGCAGAACCTGCAATATAACGCTGTTTTTATGGACATTTGTTTAATTTAGGTATCCAATATAAACTAGGGAGTTCCATTTCCTTCTGACTGATGTTGATATTATTAGACACCAGGACAGATTTATGGTTGTCCAGCACTTCCCTTTTAGATGATAGTACGGATGTATATGTTGGGTTGATGTATGTGCCAATAATACCTAATTCATCAATGAGGCATTGATAATAATATTTCTTGCAAACAAAAACAATGTTGTTAGATGCCTTGTCTGCTGGTATCATGACAAATTTCTCATGTAAACTTCGCAAATATTTATGAACATCAGGATCTCCCAGTACTGATTTCGGGTTGTTGTTCATTGATCCTTTCAGTTTTTGTATTCTATTTCGGACACATGTCCGTACAGCCTTAACCCATTCTGACAGGGTTTCGGCCTTAACCTCCTCACGTCTAGCCCACTTCCTTGCATAGTCTTCAACAGCATCCATGATCAATTTGAAATTGAATTTCCAGTTGAATGGTTGGGCTTCACGGTATTTAGGACATTTCTGTAATAGTTGTCTCAAAATATCATTCTCGACAATGTCCAAGTCACCTGTGACTATGTGCCCAACGGGACTATACAAGTGGGGTGATAAAGTACATGAACATGATGGTGGGTTGGCTTTGATATCATGCACATTGAAATGTTTTAGTGCAGACTTGTGGTTGAATATCCTGGATGCAATTGGTCTTGTGTGAGTGTAGGAAATCAAAGGACTACCACGTTCTTTAAAATAAGCGGGTATATTCGATTTAACTTTTTTATTGTGGAGGATATTGCTGACGTTGATAGCATCTATACCCTTGTTTTAGTTTAAACGTATTTTATTGAACAAATAATGCATTGACTAGCAGGGTAAACCCTATGTGAAAGTCTCTGCTGGTGCTGGTATTTACATTGAGTGATATGAACCAGAACCGAACATATATACAATATGCACATATAAGCATTGTAATATCAATTAATTTGGTAATCAATGGTTTCCTAAATATTTCTGGTACTTGTATTTTAGGTTTTGAATGAATAAATATCCGTAATAATTGAAACAATAATCAATATAAAATCAAGACTATTTGCAATGAACCCAGTAGTTCCAAAGTAGAGGAAAAAATCAATGAACATATACCGATATGCCATTTCATTTCAACGAAGCCCCATTTGAGCAAATCGTTTTGATGCCTTAATGTACGATTGTACAGATAAGACTATATCAGTGTTGACATCCACAGAAAAACTGGGGTCACCACATAATAACAACTGAACTGTAAGAGGTTGGTAGAAAATCAGTCTCTTTTGCAGTTCGCTGCGACTTTGATTATACAGAGGGCAGTACAAAAGGAAATGTTCAGCATCCTCCATCGCAAAGCCACAATTACATCTTGGGCTTGTTTCTACGTGTAAGTTGGAATGTAGATGGGCTTTCAAAACACTACAACCAAGTCGCATCCTTGTAAGGATTATATCGAATTTTCGGTCACCTATCCCATACCACAATGGTTTTGGTGCCGGTGCGAAAATTTCTGCCAACTTTCTACTAAAACTATGTAGTGTTGGCAGGTCTCGAACCTCAAGCGGTATGCCATTCCAATCTTCGAGAGTACTAGGGAAGAATGAATTTTTAAAGTACTGTCGTTTTGATCGGAACAAAGTTATGTCGGCACGATTGCGGAGTGCATAAGGATTGCCCTCAGCAACAGTCGGTGGCAACAGGTCTTGTAGGTAGGCTGGAGCCGTACCATTAACAATTTTATAAAATAGTTTAAGACGATGCACTTTTCTTCTTTCTGATAATGTGTTCCATACAATATCACGTAACATGCTATCTACTGACGTACGTTCTGTAACGCCAGTGATTATCCGCATGGCTCTTTTGTGAACCCTGTCCAGCTTGAGGAGGTCACAGTCTGCTGCACCATCCCACAGACAGTTGCCGTATTCCAGTATGGGCAACACGAAGGACAGGTATGTTTGAAGACTTGCAGTAAGTTGAGACGCTGCATTGCTTTCGTTGCTACCTCATTTATATGCAAAGTCCATGACAGATTATGTGTTTTGCCACTAGACGTTTGTCAATGGAAATGAACAAGCAGGTGTCATCTGCGAAAAGTCGAAGCTGTGTGAACTTAACAACTTCCGTAATGTCATTGATAAATACCAGGAACAACAATGGGCCAAGAATTGATCCCTGGGGAACCCCTGAAGAGGTGTTTCCCCAAGATGACTTTTCACCATCAATACAGACTCTTTGTTGTCTGTCCTGGATATAACTTTCCATCCAAGAGAGTACATCGCCTTTGATACCACACTTTTCTAACTTGAAAAGAAGACCTTTATGCCAAACTCTGTTAAAGGCTCGGCTGATGTCTAAGAATACTACTCGTACTTCATTACCGTCTTCGACATGTTTGCAAAATGAGTGGTAAATTTCTAAGAGTTGGCATATTATTGACGAACCTGGCATAAAACCAGCTTGCCATCTCGATATCAGTGATGTTTCACGGAAATGATTGAACACATGTTTAAAAATGATTCGTTCAAACACTTTCGAAGTTGTGTTTAATAGCGACACAGGACGATAGTTCAATGGATCGTTCCGCATTCCTTTTTTATATACAGGAATTATGTTTTCAAATTTAATTTTCAGAAAAGATCTTGGTTCCTGAGAATTTTCACGTATACACACAGGGTTAAATAACCTCTGTGATGCTATATCTAATATGATAGAATTCAATTGGTATTCAGGACAAATATTTCTTGATGTAGGTCTGTCCATACACTCCCGATATAGTTGGTGGAGTACTGTAAATGGAATACCGAATAACTTGGTTCTTATATGATGTATACCAAGTGGTGTTTGAATGTGAGACAATAGGCCTTCAAATGATACATTATGTATTCAATAAGTTTATTTCAACATCAACATTGACAAGTACAATTCCACAGAGTTACATAAAAAATATAGATGTTGAAAGGGAATGCATAGAAGCCAAGGCTTATAACGTTGCAATTCCCAAATTAAAAGTTACAATATTTTTAAGTACACATGTTCAAAACCAATAAAAGATAAAAATACAGATAAAGATACATGAAAAAATAAATAAATAAATAAATAAAAAGTAAAGTAACAAGTAAATAGACTATTAGTAACAGCTCAATACAAAATGTCGGGTGAAATGCTATATACTATACTAGAATAACAAAAATGCTAGTAATCTGAAATGTATAATTGTTTGAGTTTACTTTTGAACGTTTTTACAGATTGAATTTTATGTAGTGCTTTGTCTAGATTATTCCACATTTTTACACCTTTAATACCGATAGTCATGGAGCGGGTTTTAGTTCTACAATATTTCACATTGGAATTTCTATTGGCACTTGACCGTGTATTATAATTATGGACTTGATGATTGTCAGTGAACATTTTTTTAATATTAACAGGCAATAATTTGTTGTGAGCTTTAAAAACCAGAATCAAAGTTTTTAAATTAACCACATCTTGGAACTTAAGGCACCTATATTTAACAAAAATTGGGTCTGTATGTGCTCTGTATTCAGCTTTGTCAACAATTCGTCAGGCACGTTTTTGCAATAATGACAATTTTGTTAATCTAGAGACAAATGTGTTTCCCCATATTTCACTTGCGTAATTTAAGTAAGGTAAAATTTAGGTGCAATACAATGAATACAAACTAGTACTTGGCAATATATGCTTAACTTTGTACAATACAGATATGTTTTTTGATACCTTACAACAAACAGAGTTCACATGATAAATCCAAGACAATTTGTCATCAATTTGTACCCCTAAGAATTTAGTGTTATGAACTCGATCTATTTTAACACCATCAATTAATATTTCCTGATTTATACTGTTCGTGATACCATCAAAAATCATATAATTTGTTTTATTTATATTTAGAGAAAGTTTGTTTACTTTAAACCATACACTGAGATATTTTAGTTCACTGTTAAGTACATTTGTCACTTCTAAGTGACTTTTACCTGAATAAAACACATTTGTGTCATCTGCAAATACTATGAATTTTAACTTGTTTGAGATATTACACATGCCATTTATATACAAAAGAAATAATATTGGACCAAGAATGGAACCTTGAGGAACACCACATCCCAATTGTTTTGTTTGAGATTTGACATTATTATATATGACATATTGTTGTCTATTATGCAGATAATCTGTAATCCATTTTGATGCTACACCTCGAATACCATAGTGGTGTAATTTTTAAATTAAAATATGGTGATCAATTGTATCAAATGCCTTCTTTAAATCAATGAAAACACCTGTTGTAATTTTTTTAGAATCCAAATTTGATGATATATCTTCAACTAATTCCATCAGGGCAAGGCTGGTAGAGTGGTGTTCTCTAAATCCATATTGACTATCATATAACGAGTAGTTGTTTGTTTTCACAAATGATACTAACCTGTTATAAAATAATTTTTCTAGTATTTTTGAAAATGGTGGTAGTAATGATACAGGTCTATAGTTTGAGAAGGTATGTTTGTCTCCGCTTCTAAATAAAGGGATAATTTTAGCAATTTTCATTTTAACAGGAAAAATTCCTGACTCAAAGGAGATGTTACAAATATGACACAATGGTTTTACAATTTCTTTGATGGTATGTTTAACAATGTGCATATTAATATCATCAAAACCACAGGAATTTTTCCTGCGGAAATTTGAAACAATTTTTAGAATTTCATCCTCAGTAATAGGGTTTAAATACATCGATCTCGCCACACTATCACTGAGAAAATCACAGTAGCTTCTGTCTGGGCATTTATGTATTTTTTTAGCAAGTGTTAGACCAATATTTGTAGAAAAAATCCACAAATTTATCAGAAATAGTTTTCTTATCAGATATGCATTTATCATCAAGAATAAACCTGTTTGGTAGTTCTTGTTTTGGTGGTCTTTTTTTAATTGCTTCATTATGTATTTTCCAAATTTGTTTTATATCATTTTCACAATCCGCTAGTTTTGAACAATAATATGACTTTTCAGCCTGCTGTCAACCAAGGTTTATAGTTTCTCTTTTTTGGATTGGTCCCAACTTTAACCACTGGACATGCAGAATTAAAACATTGAGCAAATTTGTTAATGAACTTGTTATAAGCAGAATTAGTGTCAATGGTATGACAAACATCTGTAAAATCAAAATTTTGTAAATTAGTATTGAGCGTGTTGAGATGTTCTTCAGAAATTTTTCTGACATATTTGGGCATGCTGCATGATACTTTATCTTTACTATTATGGTATTCCACTAAACTAAATACTGGTAAATGGTCAGAAATGTCATTAATAAAAAATACCATTGTGCATTTTGACACCAATTTCATTTGTAAAAATATTATCAATCAGTGTACAACTTTGACCAGCAATAAGTGTTGGTATGTTGATTAAAGCAGCTGCCTTTTTTTTGAAAACTATATTTCATATTAAACATGCTAAACTAACTGAATGAAACATACTCACATCAAATGTAATGAAAATAACCATTCCTCAGGGAAATTATGCTCGTTTGAATAGGCGGTTCTCGCGTAAACACAGGAACGGTATCCATCACACTTAGATGTAAACAAAGCATTCGAAGTGCGAGATAGACTAACAATTCCACGCACATCATGATATATCACTGATTATTTTCTCACAACTACACTATATATGCACATACGAACTGGAAAATGTATTCGATGTGGACTTTTAAGCGCAATTTGAGCATTTGTTTACATTCGGGTTTGATGGATACACTTCGTTTGTTTATTTACAAAACCGGTACGAAATGGGCACTAAAACAGATGAAAAGACAACTCGGACGGACTGTAATCGTCAAAATCATTGAGCACACCTTTTGCTAGATTGCATTAGATGTGTTTTTAAAAAAATGGGTTTTGAAAAAATATTGCATACATTTGAAGGCAGCAGCTTTAAAGGATAGTATACATAAGCAAAAAGCTGGTTAACGAAATCCTGTGTACTTTGATGGTTTTCGAACTTCAAAAGATCTATATTAAAATCACCACAAATATACATGGTTTTGTTTTGCGTTACATCCAATATTCTACATAGTTCTTCATTGAACATGTTAAAACTATCTATATCAGTATTCGGTGCTCTATACACACATCCAACTTGAATCTTTTTTCTACCATGTAGTTCAATTTCTACAAACAATGTTTCCATAAAACTAGTAGACACTTTTTTAATAAATCTATGAACAAAGACATCTTTGACATAGATTGCTACACCACCACCACCAAGTCCTTGAACAAGTGTATACTGTATAACCATCTATTGTATATTCAGATAGATCGTGTTTCTGTTCATTCAACCACGTTTCGGATAGTGCAATTACATCAAAATTCGTTTCAATAGTGTTCAGGAAGTCAGTAATATCTGTAAAGTGCTTAACAATACTTCTACAGTTGACATGAATTATTGACAGTCCATAGTTTCTATCAGACTTTTTAATATCTGCATTAAGCTCTCCATTGAGATAATATTTACAACCATTGCTATTGGTGTTACTGAAATTCTTATCAAAATGAATATCTGAGTCGAAACAGAATTTGTTAGACAAATGTATAGCAGGACGATTATAATCAATCAATCAATCAATCAATCAAGTTTATTGGCGTAAATGTACAGGGTACATAATAACCAACATACAGACAAATATTATACATGAGATACGTGTAAATAAAAAATGATACAGACAGAACATGTTACAGACATGACCATGAGCACCGATGGTGTTATAAAGGCCTACTCTTTTAGGATCACCTGCATTGCTTTAATATAGGAAGTTACTAACCTTATAAATTGTTGATACTTTTCTTCATTGCAACATTTGTCTGTCCTTAGATCTAAAATGGTGAATAACTTCTCTTTGTCAGACATACGTTCGTAATTTTTTATGAGTTTTTTCATATCATGGTCAAAACCGTTTCTTAGATTATATACTTTGTCAGTTTTACAATGCAAAAATACATGGTGAAGGCCATTGTTAACATTTGAGGAACACAGGGGGCAACTGATATCACTGTTTCGAACATATTTGTGTATATTCCCTATTCTAAATTTTGTGAATGTGCTTCGCATCGATGGCGATTGAATGATAGAGAGGTAGTTACTAAATATGTATGTATCCTTAATACCATTCAAACCGCAAGCATCATACGGCTGGTTTGCAAAAAAGTTTTGTACATATTGATCACAAAGTATATGCTTAATTTTGTGGTAAATGTATTTGTTTGTTATAGATAGGGGATTTTCCCACACGTAGTTCATACCAGTCATTTTAATGACGTACTCAATCGACTGTAACCACGCAGATGGTCTCTCGTTCGTGGAAGTATAGGCGGCTACTAAGAGAGCATTCGGGGTGTTGCCGCACGCAATCTTGTGCCAATATTTTACACCCAAGGACATTGCTTTGATAGATATAGGGAATCTTCCGAGTTCAGCCCTGACAGCCGAGTTACTAGACCATTTATTGACTCCTAAAACGAACTTAAGATATTTAGAATGCATTTTCTCGTAAGCAATTTTCTCAGAGCGAGAATCGTAATTTACAACGTGGATGTTATCCAATGGCGAGTTGTTGAGTAGTAACAGTTTGTCTTGCAAGCGTCCTACATTAACTAATATAGGTCTCGGCGTGTTAATATCTATTTTTCCTACGCGTTTGGCCGAGCAAAACTGGATATGTTGCCCGCTAATTTTATAGAAAGCATTATTCGTGGCAGCTCTGGTGTCTCCCCCTTCCTGTATACCATTTAAGTATATTAAATTATTGGAGGTAGGCATCCCCCATATAATGCATCCATATAGTAGGATGGGAGATATAATTTTGTCGAAAAGACTAATTGCAATATTTACATTTATACTAGAATTATTGGAAGACATGATGGCCTTTCGAAGAACAAAGGAGGCACGATTCGCTTTCAGGATCCTATCGTCCATCATAGCACTGTGACTCATATTCGAAGTTATCACAAAACCAAGATATGTTGTTTGCTTAGTGTTCTCCAGTACAGACTCATTCAGAGTAAAAGTGGGGCAGTGTTTACATTTGCCCTTCGACATAACCATACATTTGGTTTTAACTGGATTAATATTAATAGCCCATTTAAAGCAATACTTATAAAGAGCGTCCAAGCAATTCTGTAGACCAGCTGGAGAGGTCGACAAAAGGACAAGGTCATCCGCCCAAGACAGAGAGTTGAATTTATGAGCACCAAGAGATACAGGGTGACAAGAATCACCAAAGATGTCGTGTATATCATTTTGATATATATTAGAGAGCGCTGGGCTCAAATTGCAACCTTGTTTCATACCAGAAGACGATCGTATTTTGTCTGTGATTCCATCATCACATTTGATATGGTAAAAACAGGAAGCATACATCGACTTGATAACATTATATACATTGCCGGTTATGCCCATTTTCTGCAACTTGTAATACAAGAAGTCTCTATTAATTGTATCGAAGAATTTACGGAAGTCAATAAAGGCAACATATAATTTATTGCCCATTGATTTAACGTATTTGTCGTACAGGGATTGTAGGATGAAAATATTATCCTCCGTACGATGATCTTTTTTAAAGCCGTTTTGATTAATTGAGATCATGTTATTTGTTTTCAGAAAGGATTCCAGTCTGCTATTTATTAATGAGCTAAATAGTTTTCCCAAGCAACTGGAGATGGCAATTCCTCTATAATTGTCGGGGTCAGTTTTTGCCCCGGATTTGAATATTGGAACAATGATGTTAGACTGCCAAGAGGATGGGTAACAACCTTCAGATAGTAGTTTGTTAAAGATGTGAAGAATTGTCTGATGCAGACATAATCCGCCATCAAGTAGCATATCGTTTGTGATCGAATCTATACCGCTCGATTTACCCCTTCTGAGTTTTTTCAGGGCTGTTGATAGCTCTTCTTCGGTCAATGGAAAATCTAAAACACCCGGGCTACTTGGTTAATTTTCAATGGTACTTAGTCCCGATCGGACGTATTCCTGGAACTGGGTGTCGGAATTATCTGCCTGTGAATTGAGTAATGTTTTAAAATGAGAGACCCACTCCTCAGGTTCGACCGGCTGTTGTTCCTTCTGGTTTTTCCCCAAAATATTGTTAACTTCTTTCCAGAATCCCTTAGGGTTATCTTTTTCCATAGATGCTAATTTATTCCAACAACTAGACTTAGAGTTACGCTGGAAATTCTTGATAGATTTTTTGTATTTTTTCTTAGCATTCAAAAATTGTTGTCGTTTATCAAGACTGGTGGGATCCTTATTGAATATATGTCTTGTATGTTTGAAATACTTCTTTGCATCGGCAGTTTCCGAATCGCGAGACCATTTGCATGGGTATTTGTTTTTACTTTTAGCTATGGGGTTCATAGGTTTCAAGCTTTCCTCTGCGAAGGAACGGATTAGGTCTGTTAATTTAGACACTGCTTCAGAACCGCTCAGGTTAAAGTTATTGACAATGCTATACATGTCACAGATCGCGTTATCAGAACGAGATATCCTAATATATTCTTGTTTACCTTGCTCGTCCCATTTATATTTTAGTGGAGGGTTGACAAGGTTACATCTGCTCGTGTTATTGTTAATGATACCAGTCGACATACAAAGTCCTATCGGGGAGTGATCCGAAAACCACGGGGTGTCATAAACTTTGAAGTATTGAATACGGCTATACAACTTATCACTTACAATGCCCAAATCAATACACGAGCTACCATTGTAGCCATGGTATGTTTGGAGACCCAACAGGTCCCCCGGAGTTCTTCCGTTTAATATTAGTAGATGACATTCATTGAGGGTGTCTATTAACCTACGTCCATACGAGTTGCATTTGTTATCTTGACAGAATCTGATAGGTAATGGAACATAGTCACAATCAACATGCCCGTCCATGGATATGGAATTAATATTTATCCAGGTTTCTTGTTTCTCCCCTGTTCTGCTATTCAAATCACCCATTATAATTACTTCTCCCTTGTTTTGGAAAAAGGTGATCTCCTCCAGAAGAATGTCATGTACGTCAATTTTACATGTAGTGAGGACACTCGAGGTCTCTGGGGGTAAATAACAACAACATACATATATATCATCCGTGATGTCGAAAAAATGCTTGTCAAATTTTATCCACATACAATCGTCATTTTTACTCTTGATTTTTTACAGGCCTTTCGCGATATTGTTTCTAAAGAACACACATACACCCCCTGATCCTCGCTTTGCGCGCTTGTTTTTCTTTCGGTCTGACCGAAAATGTCCATATCCATCTAGCGACACCCTTTGATCGTCAGAATGTAACCAAGTCTCAACAAAAATGAAAATATCGAAACTCTTAACTATGTTATACAAGTCAGGTAGTGATAGTTTGTCGTTCAAACCTCCTTGAATATTTACAGATCCTATCTTCAAATTATGCTTCATTGTATTAGGCTACGGTATTACGTCAAGCGCTCAAAGATCCGTTTGCACCCAGATGTTACACAACTAATATGGGATTTATACAAAACACATGTTTACAAGAAATCTTTCGTAAATTCTATAGTTCCTATGGCATATCTTGATTACATATAAAGTAGGCGAAATACATACACTATCATGCAATGTACATACCGCTATATCACAAATATGACACAGTGTGAAAGCAAAGCGTACAGCTAACCACCGACACAATGTCGGTGTCCATGGCTACGTTTCCTACGAATTGACGTATTCAAGATATTGATGACGTTTATATTACTACGTGTTACGTGAAGTACTCAAATTTCCAAAACTACTGATGTTATCATTGCACCCGTATGGTGCAGCAGTACCTAGTTCCTTGATCCAAAATTCCTCTCGTTCTCTTCTTAGAGGCATTGATCGTTTGGGATCATTTGAACTATGATAAATTTTCTCAATTAAACGTACTTTCATTGAAAGTATTGAATGGTCAGGTATTGAAAAAGGTGAAGTATTGAAAAGGTAAAGTAAAGTAAAAGGTAAAGGTAGAAGATAAAAAAGGTAAAGTATTGGTAACATATTTAATGTAACTGCGTTTTGCTGGAATAAAATTCAACATAAATCTGTAATATGTAATTCAACATATGTAATTCAGCATAAATCTGTAATATGTAATTGCATCTCTGTCTCTCGATAAAAAAATATACAAGTGGATGAGGGGCAACTGGAAATAGTCGTCTGGAAATCAGAATGAACTGGACTTAGATGCTTATAAATCAATGGCAAATCCCTCTCGGGTGCCGAGGAGGTTGATTCCATGATTTCCGACATTGAGTCGTCTGATTCTGATTAATTTTTATGATAAGCAGTAACTTTTGTAGTTTGTACACAATACAACTCCAAATCAAAATATGTTGCATACAACAATTTTCATTAAGACAAACACGTCATGACTTATGTGTTAATGGAGTGAATATTGCACAGCTTCGAAAATGTGTTTGATTCAATTTTTCATTTGATCACAAATCAACGGGGAAATCACCTTTCTGGATTTCTTTTTTTTTTTCTTCTCATACCTGGAATTTCGTGAGATATGTGAAAAAAGTGTAAGATATTGGGGAAAAAACCTGCAAAATAAGTAGAATTGCCTGTATACATAGCTGAAATGACTCTCTCAAGTTTTCTCGGGGGGGGGGGGGGTACCATGAACACCCCCCCCCCCCTTCCCCGCATACCATTGGGAGCTCCGCCTAGTATCCCCCAGTTTTACTTTAAAATTACAACCCTAACCTGTCTCGGGTAGCTTTCTTATGTCTTCTAGTCCAACGAAGATAATTTGTCCAGTCGAATATGCGTAAACATGCTTGTACTGTACTAACAAGTATTGTCCAATTGCCCTGTCGATCTGCACGGATCAGATCCTTCAGCAGAGATTCCGTTGGATAGAATCATCCAAAATGCACATCTTTCACTTGCATGCATACAGGAGACTCCCAGAATGTGTTGAAGTCAGCTAGCAATGTGTCAAACTTGGGGGATAATCCCTCCATGATTTGCTGGCTTTCGTGGCGTCTGGCACAGCAAGTTTGAGGTCTCCAAGCAGCACAAATGTCTCAACGTAATCGGCTGTGCATCTCTCTTCTGGAGATTTCACACCATCGAAGACGATCCATCACTTCACCGAGCATCATCATACCTTTTCCAGCAAGTACTGACAGCACCACGTTCACCACAAAGACCACATCCGCACCGCTTCCCTGGATAAACTTCCCCACACAGCCTTGATAATATGACATTTATCTTTGTGCAGTCGGGTAATATCGCGTGCTTAGTGGCACACTTCTTCATCACATTTGAATGTAAGATGATCTTGACTCAGCTGACCAAAATTATTCTGAAAGTTTTCAGGGCCGTGTAACAGTGGCACATGTCAACTGGTTGATGTATAAGTGGTATAAATCTTACCAACTTATCGACCTCTACTGCTCATCTCACGACTGGACACCAAGGATGGGCAAAACCCATCTCGCACTCTGAGGTTGTCAAGCAAATTACGTAAACGCAAAGAGGAACGTCATCGTTGTTTTTTTTGTGTACGGATCACAAAATTCCTGATCCCGGATCAGGATCACGTTTCTGATCCGCACGCGAAAAAAACAACCCTAAAATGCGATCATTTTGTACATGTAAGTATCAATCTATTTAATACCACCAATACAGCCAAATTTTGATGATTCCAATAACAAACGTATAATACAACATTTTGCAATAGAAACAAAGCCCGCCCATTATAGTAGACCATTATAGTATTATAGTAGCTTGGTAAACACATAATACAATACAATGTAAGTATCAATCTATTACCACCAATAGTCAGATTTTGATGATGACAAAAACAAACGTGAATAAGAACATTTTGGAATAGAAACAAAGCCCGACCAAATAGTTTTTCCAAAGACACACTGGCGTCATCAGGGGTAGACAGTGTGTTAAATGTAGTTGTTTCTACTGTACACCTGATAGAATTAGTATACAACTGCCCAACAACCTATGAAAATAATTTAGAAATCTGAAACAAACCCCATGGAATAGATATGTGACAAGTACATAATAACCTAATCACAAGCCAGAGGGCTACTGAGTTAATATTATCCTCGGGGACAGATTCAACGTCCGTCAGCAGTGACACCGACTCAGTGGTATGAATGTAAGTATCAATCTATTACCACAAATAGTCAGATTTTGAAGATGACAAAAACAAACGTAAATAAGAACATTCTGAATTAATTCCCAAAATATAGGTAACAGTGCAACAGCAAACGCTGAGAGCGGTTTTATTAGATCTCTTCGATCTTTATGGTATTTCTGATCCTAGATCACTAACCTGATCCGTACGTTTCGGCATCAAGTTTGTGATCCAGGATCAGGTTTGTGATCCGTACACAAAAAGCACACCCATGGAAAAAGCTACGTAACTAAGGCCATGTAAACATCGACAAAATGGCTTGTACTTTGGAGTGAAATGTGTTGATTGTCTGATCATTTCCTGTGTTTTGAGCAGTTTCAACACTTGTAAGTACTCAAATTGTGCGAGAAAATGCATACGGCATTGTTTGTCATGCGATACTCGCGTCACCATCTAAGCCTCGCCTAAAGGCTCGGCCCATTTGGTGACACTTATGCTGAGATAAACCAGGACAGTATCGCTCCAAACAATATGCATATGCCATATATTCTTCCGTAGTTATGATCGAATTAAAAGTACTCCGTGGTGGTACTGTTTGATTCTGATTAGAGCACGGGGGAGTACATGTTTCGCCATAAACGATTTACAAACGGTTGAATGATACCTTTTACCAGCAGTTGATTCGCTTTACACGTCTATATACACTAGACATGTACATTTGTAGCCGCAGAACAATCTATACTTTTCGGTGTTGACGTAAAATTTATTTGCAAGATGATACCCTCTACCTCAGTACAAAAACCATGAGGATACCCCATACAAACGTTATAGCTACGCTTCACCAACTGTTGTTTTTTGGCATTCAGTATTGTAAAATCAGTTACATGTGAGGAATCAATACAAATTAAGTGATTTCTCCCTCATTATATTTACACCACAGATGGATACGAACTCTCTACTGATAAATTGTGGCTCTTGTTGGCGATATCAGGACACGATTCTATGTATACGTTTACCATCGCTTCCAATAGGCATGGATTCATAAGTTCTTGAATATCGGAGACAACAGGTCGCAATTTAGTGGGTACAGCGAAGTTTATTTCTGACTCTTGGGGTGGAAAAAAATCTGCAGGTGTTTCACTAGACTTGACTTGACCTGTGCTGCCTGGGCCTCGCATAAACTGCAGAATCTTTCCGTGGAAGAGTAGTTTTCCAGTGTACCAGAACTGGCGCACCTCATCTGAGTACCGAACACCGCTGGTGTTTGATGTGGAGTACCATTTCAAAACATATTGGAAGAGCTCGTAGCAAATATTTTTCACAGGAAAGTCACCCGCTTTCGTCAGATGGAGCACCTGCAGGAAACTCTCTGTTGGTGCAATAGACTTCAGACAAGAAAGTACATACATGTGGCAACAGACTGTACATTTCCAGTAATAACGGCAGGTCGCACACATCATCAGAGTCGGTTTGTGTACACTGGTCTGAGGACATTTGCCTGAAGTCTCTTTAGAAATCATCACTTTCATCCTGTTCACATGGAACAGCTTCGGCCATGTCAAAACAGGACAAACGTTACAGGGCAGCACAGAAATGTTCCCGAGTATCGGGTTGTTTGCTAGGTGTTGAGGAGAAACGGGGCTTCTCAAAATCGGAACTGCGAACTTCGTATGAGTCTTGAGTTTCCATCAAGTTGGTTGAAGAAAACCTTACGATCAGCAAGAGAGTATGCCGTCGTGTTGTAGTTCATAATCTCATATATTTGCTTTGTTCCAAAATCGTATTTCTGGAATAGAATTTTTATAGTCTGGTGTTTGTGTTCATCCTTGAAATGGGAAATGAATTGATCCAACGTCTCTGACTTAAAAGTGCAATACATGCACCTTTTCGTTTGTTGCTCTGACACACCCATGAGTCATGGAACACAAATATACTTGCAATTAAGCTGATAATGCCACATCCCGCAGTGGTAAAACATGTTTGTAAAGAGTATCACGAGCTAATCGAGCTGTTTGTAAGGGGAAACATCACCCGTATAGGGTATCCTGCTACTACAACGTGAATACCCCATATAAACAAAACGATAGTTCTAAAAATTGTTTAACCGCATACAAATTGTTGATTATTTATAATGTTAACATGGAGCTTTACCAAGCCATATATTTTAATCATTTAATATCCATATCAATTGCTTTGCCCTTCTTTCTGGCCTAATTGTATGTTTTACAAGAAATTTCAAATAGGTACGACAATAATCCAACTTCTTACATACTCATGTTAATAAACTATCTTAGGCGGTATACATTGGCGAAAATAGTGTTAATTCTTCACGGGATATATTAGATATACTGACATTTTCTTTCCGACATGTGCATGTTGAGAAAGTAAAGGGAATCAACTGCTGGTATTGTATCATTCAACTGTTTGTAAATCATTTATGGCGAAACACGTACTCCCCCGTGTAGAGTGACTGAAGACACCTGTGTCTGCATCAGAAAGATTGAATCTGGACAAATGGTGTCTTTCTGTGAAACGTAATCATTTTTTGTTTGTCCACGGAATACGAATCATTTTGGTGAATACCACCAATCAATGTCGTGACTACCACCAGTGCCAGACGAAGTGGCCTCCTCGTGGTCGAAGTTGTCAAAAGCAGCTATTGTGTACGTGTTTTATTTGAAGTGACAATGGAACATTATCCCGACTGGATTTTCATTGTGGTATTTCAGTAGTTCATCATAGCCCACTGACGTTGCAAAGTGATTAAAGCTCTTGATCATCTTGCTACATTTACATGTATCATGAACAGTTTGTGCAGTTATTAGACGTAGTGGTGTTCTCTTTCGACCATTGTGAAGAATGTAGTACATGAACATGATTTCAACAAGGGCTATAAATTTTCTCTTCTTTTAGCATCTGACACCTTTCCTGTCATTTGCATGTTCACGTATGTCGCTAGGTATGCAGCAGTGGTATGCCGTCTTCGGTTCTTAACCCTGGATCAATGACCTGTTAAAATATCTGCATCCGCAGTGTTACACATTCTTGTGCTTCATTCTTGTACTTGCGCTCATACCGCATGACGTACGTCAACAGACAGCTGGAGTGATAACATATATCAGCACCAAAGACTGATTGGGTGTCCTGAGATCACATGTACAAGCAAACACTTCCACTTGGAAGTGCATGTAGCATCAACGAATTTCTGGGCTCTGTCACTTTCAGATATGGCGAACTTGGCACATACCTGTCTGTACATATCAACATTGATGCTGGGTGGTGAGCATAGTGCCAGCTTTGATCGAGTTGTATATAGCAAAGATTTCCTGTAAGTCGACAGCAGAATCTGCTTATGCGTTTCCATCATCATCAACATGCACAATTCGTTCAAGTGATTCCTCAAGCGTGAATCTTTTGTAACAGCCATTGCTCATGTGGTACATTATTGTCCGGGATGAACAATTCTTTTGAAAAAAAACATCATTTCCAATGTGTGCAGCATCCAACACGCGCTTATGGCCTTGCTCACCACCAACGGGAGCTTGATCAGTCTCATTTTTACACACTACACATTTGGACACGTCAACTTGACGCTGCTCCGGAGCAGGGGTAGGCCTATGCCTTTAACTGCCATCGTTGTCAAATTTCTTTGGTAAATTTTTTTAATCAACGCCCGGCTACCTGCTATATAGATCATTTCTGTTGGAGACCCAAAGCAGAAGTCGAGATACGACCACATGAAGTATGGGATTGACAATGAAGATGTAGCAAGTGATATGTTTGTGAAACAGTTAGAAATATCCAATGTGCCAGTGAGTGTAAGAATCAATCTAGTACCACCAATATAGCCAAATTTTGATGATTCCAATGACAAACATAAAATACAACATTTTGCAATAGAAACATAGCCCGACCAAATACTTTATCAAAAAACACACTGGCGTCATCAGGGGCAGACAGTTTTTCTGATCCTAGATCACTAACCTGATCCGTACGTTTCGGCATCAAGTTTGTGATCCAGGATCAGGTTTGTGATCCGTACACAAAAAGCACACCCATGGAAAAAGCTACGTAACTAAGGCCATGTAAACATCGACAAAATGGCTTGTACTTTGGAGTGAAATGTGTTGATTGTCTGATCATTTCCTGTGTTTTGAGCAGTTTCAACACTTGTAAGTACTCAAATTGTGCGAGAAAATGCATACGGCATTGTTTGTCATGCGATACTCGCGTCACCATCTAAGCCTCGCCTAAAGGCTCGGCCCATTTGGTGACACTTATGCTGAGATAAACCAGGACAGTATCGCTCCAAACAATATGCATATGCCATATATTCTTCCGTAGTTATGATCGAATTAAAAGTACTCCGTGGTGGTACTGTTTGATTCTGATTAGAGCACGGGGGAGTACATGTTTCGCCATAAACGATTTACAAACGGTTGAATGATACCTTTTACCAGCAGTTGATTCGCTTTACACGTCTATATACACTAGACATGTACATTTGTAGCCGCAGAACAATCTATACTTTTCGGTGTTGACGTAAAATTTATTTGCAAGATGATACCCTCTACCTCAGTACAAAAACCATGAGGATACCCCATACAAACGTTATAGCTACGCTTCACCAACTGTTGTTTTTTGGCATTCAGTATTGTAAAATCAGTTACATGTGAGGAATCAATACAAATTAAGTGATTTCTCCCTCATTATATTTACACCACAGATGGATACGAACTCTCTACTGATAAATTGTGGCTCTTGTTGGCGATATCAGGACACGATTCTATGTATACGTTTACCATCGCTTCCAATAGGCATGGATTCATAAGTTCTTGAATATCGGAGACAACAGGTCGCAATTTAGTGGGTACAGCGAAGTTTATTTCTGACTCTTGGGGTGGAAAAAAATCTGCAGGTGTTTCACTAGACTTGACTTGACCTGTGCTGCCTGGGCCTCGCATAAACTGCAGAATCTTTCCGTGGAAGAGTAGTTTTCCAGTGTACCAGAACTGGCGCACCTCATCTGAGTACCGAACACCGCTGGTGTTTGATGTGGAGTACCATTTCAAAACATATTGGAAGAGCTCGTAGCAAATATTTTTCACAGGAAAGTCACCCGCTTTCGTCAGATGGAGCACCTGCAGGAAACTCTCTGTTGGTGCAATAGACTTCAGACAAGAAAGTACATACATGTGGCAACAGACTGTACATTTCCAGTAATAACGGCAGGTCGCACACATCATCAGAGTCGGTTTGTGTACACTGGTCTGAGGACATTTGCCTGAAGTCTCTTTAGAAATCATCACTTTCATCCTGTTCACATGGAACAGCTTCGGCCATGTCAAAACAGGACAAACGTTACAGGGCAGCACAGAAATGTTCCCGAGTATCGGGTTGTTTGCTAGGTGTTGAGGAGAAACGGGGCTTCTCAAAATCGGAACTGCGAACTTCGTATGAGTCTTGAGTTTCCATCAAGTTGGTTGAAGAAAACCTTACGATCAGCAAGAGAGTATGCCGTCGTGTTGTAGTTCATAATCTCATATATTTGCTTTGTTCCAAAATCGTATTTCTGGAATAGAATTTTTATAGTCTGGTGTTTGTGTTCATCCTTGAAATGGGAAATGAATTGATCCAACGTCTCTGACTTAAAAGTGCAATACATGCACCTTTTCGTTTGTTGCTCTGACACACCCATGAGTCATGGAACACAAATATACTTGCAATTAAGCTGATAATGCCACATCCCGCAGTGGTAAAACATGTTTGTAAAGAGTATCACGAGCTAATCGAGCTGTTTGTAAGGGGAAACATCACCCGTATAGGGTATCCTGCTACTACAACGTGAATACCCCATATAAACAAAACGATAGTTCTAAAAATTGTTTAACCGCATACAAATTGTTGATTATTTATAATGTTAACATGGAGCTTTACCAAGCCATATATTTTAATCATTTAATATCCATATCAATTGCTTTGCCCTTCTTTCTGGCCTAATTGTATGTTTTACAAGAAATTTCAAATAGGTACGACAATAATCCAACTTCTTACATACTCATGTTAATAAACTATCTTAGGCGGTATACATTGGCGAAAATAGTGTTAATTCTTCACGGGATATATTAGATATACTGACATTTTCTTTCCGACATGTGCATGTAGAGAAAGTAAAGGGAATCAACTGCTGGTATTGTATCATTCAACTGTTTGTAAATCATTTATGGCGAAACACGTACTCCCCCGTGTAGAGTGACTGAAGACACCTGTGTCTGCATCAGAAAGATTGAATCTGGACAAATGGTGTCTTTCTGTGAAACGTAATCATTTTTTGTTTGTCCACGGAATACGAATCATTTTGGTGAATACCACCAATCAATGTCGTGACTACCACCAGTGCCAGACGAAGTGGCCTCCTCGTGGTCGAAGTTGTCAAAAGCAGCTATTGTGTACGTGTTTTATTTGAAGTGACAATGGAACATTATCCCGACTGGATTTTCATTGTGGTATTTCAGTAGTTCATCATAGCCCACTGACGTTGCAAAGTGATTAAAGCTCTTGATCATCTTGCTACATTTACATGTATCATGAACAGTTTGTGCAGTTATTAGACGTAGTGGTGTTCTCTTTCGACCATTGTGAAGAATGTAGTACATGAACATGATTTCAACAAGGGCTATAAATTTTCTCTTCTTTTAGCATCTGACACCTTTCCTGTCATTTGCATGTTCACGTATGTCGCTAGGTATGCAGCAGTGGTATGCCGTCTTCGGTTCTTAACCCTGGATCAATGACCTGTTAAAATATCTGCATCCGCAGTGTTACACATTCTTGTGCTTCATTCTTGTACTTGCGCTCATACCGCATGACGTACGTCAACAGACAGCTGGAGTGATAACATATATCAGCACCAAAGACTGATTGGGTGTCCTGAGATCACATGTACAAGCAAACACTTCCACTTGGAAGTGCATGTAGCATCAACGAATTTCTGGGCTCTGTCACTTTCAGATATGGCGAACTTGGCACATACCTGTCTGTACATATCAACATTGATGCTGGGTGGTGAGCATAGTGCCAGCTTTGATCGAGTTGTATATAGCAAAGATTTCCTGTAAGTCGACAGCAGAATCTGCTTATGCGTTTCCATCATCATCAACATGCACAATTCGTTCAAGTGATTCCTCAAGCGTGAATCTTTTGTAACAGCCATTGCTCATGTGGTACATTATTGTCCGGGATGAACAATTCTTTTGAAAAAAAACATCATTTCCAATGTGTGCAGCATCCAACACGCGCTTATGGCCTTGCTCACCACCAACGGGAGCTTGATCAGTCTCATTTTTACACACTACACATTTGGACACGTCAACTTGACGCTGCTCCGGAGCAGGGGTAGGCCTATGCCTTTAACTGCCATCGTTGTCAAATTTCTTTGGTAATTTTTTTTAATCAACGCCCGGCTACCTGCTATATAGATCATTTCTGTTGGAGACCCAAAGCAGAAGTCGAGATACGACCACATGAAGTATGGGATTGACAATGAAGATGTAGCAAGTGATATGTTTGTGAAACAGTTAGAAATATCCAATGTGCCAGTGAGTGTAAGAATCAATCTAGTACCACCAATATAGCCAAATTTTGATGATTCCAATGACAAACATAAAATACAACATTTTGCAATAGAAACATAGCCCGACCAAATACTTTATCAAAAAACACACTGGCGTCATCAGGGGCAGACAGTGTGGTATTAGGAAATGCGGCCTTTATGTTAGCTCCACTCATGGTGAGTTGGCGGCCTCACCTGATCGCGTTGGTCAAATTGCTGGTGTGGATGTTGTTGTAGATATCAAATGTTTGTCAGCTAGTTGATTTCTCACTCCTCACTCCAGAAACAGAAAGATTCTAACTTTGCTTTTCGGTGGCAGGATGACGCATGTGTACTAAAAGAACGCCATAAGTATTTCTACCAAGTACAAATGCAGATGGCAATAACTGACAATGAATTTGATGATTCTCGTCGTTTTCACAAACAAAAATGTGCCTGTAACATGGTCAAAGGTGATGTTTGATAGTGATTTTTGGGCTGAGAAAGAGGAAATATTGCTGAACTTCCATGCACATGTGGTGCCTGCACTTGTAGCACAAAGGTTCAAGTGAAGCTGGGATTCTGTGGTTCATGATGCTGGTGATGATCTGAAAGTAAATATGCTGAACACTATCATAGTTTTTTTTAATTGAACCATTCAACTGATTCAAGGTAACAATATTGCATAATTAAATGGAGGATTCAAGTAGCAGACCTTCGAGTTGCTAATTCGACTTACTTCATCTATTTATTAATGTATAGCACTTGTATAAATCCTATGTTATTTCAAAACTGTTCAAGGTTTGGATAGCTTGGTAACTGCGTAAATGTCACATGTGTGAATTTTCTGCTGATATTATTTACCTGTTGTGACACACCTCAGGATCTGTTGAGTAACTGCATTTGGATTATATTTATTGTTGGATTATCTATTCATGAATTTATATACAAAACTTTTTGCTAATAGTTTGTTTGTTGCATACCAACTGTTTACTAGTAAGTTATTGATGGTTCTGTAGTTGTGTGAATGTATCAGGTGGGAATGTTCGCTCTGCTAATAGAATTAAGTCGTTATGACAAACTTTCATGGAACGAAATGATGATCATATTGTAACAAAACCATGCAACTGCCGCGCTGAAACGTTCGTTAGGAACGGTCACGTGATCTACAAAGTCCACTTGCGAAGACACCGTTCGCGGAAGAACCGTTCGCGGAAGCACGATTGCGGAAGCATCATCAGCGGAAGCATCGTTCGCGGAAGAACCGTTCGCGGAAGCACGATTGCGGAAGCATCATCAGCGGAAGCATCAGTCGCGGAAGCACCGTTCGCGGAAGAGGAGCCTTCGCGGAAGAACCGTTCGCGGACGCAGTCTTCACCACGTGGAGAAGAGTGCGGAAGATACGTTCGCGGACGAAGATGCGCGCGCAGCCACCCTGGCTATATAAGGGAGAGCGGACGGCCGCTCTGAGAGCACTGCAACAGCGACATCGACCGTGGGGAGATCGTCACCGCCACAGCCAAGGGACTCGACGAACTCCGTGCGGACGACTCCTTCTTCAGGGCCTTAGAGTCAACCGGGATTAGACCGACTACCTGGAGAAACCATTCGACTAAACGGGACGGGAAACTTCAACGGGAAGGGACAGAGAGACGCCGCCGGCTAAGAACTCTTTTTAGTTGTGCCCTCGTGCACTATTTATTTTTGAAATGTGATCATACAGTGCTCCATGTCTGAACTTCATATTTGTACGTCACGTGGGTGACCAGCCATACAATTGTAAGTTGATTTGATGTATATAAATCTTCAATTTATTTACATCTGAGTTGCTTCTTGCCTAAGTGAAGCCGGTGAGCTACGGAGTGATGATACACCAGCGTTGGGGGACACCAATTTAGTGACGGCTCTCGAATCACAACGAGCGGGAGTTACATAAAGTCTATACGATCAGAGAAACCAGGTTTTTTGGGCCACACCGAAAACAAGTCATTACCAAACGTCACAACTTGGTGCACGTGACCAGGATCCCCGAGGGTCTACTGCCAGGGAACGAACCTCAGCATCACTCATGTCCGGCGAAAACGACGAAACTGCCCCAGGGAAGACAGGAGGTGAAGAGGAAGACTCTTCGCGGACGGCCTCACTTGCGGACGAGGAAGACAGCGGTTCGCGGAAGCCGACCTTTGCGGAAGAGGGAGACGACCGTTCGCGGAAGACGTTCGCGGAAGACGACCGTTCGCGGAAGACGTTCGCGGACGACAACCGTTCGCGGAAGACGACCTTGGCGGAAGAGGCCGACGACCGTTCGCGGAAGACAACGTTCGCGGAAGACGACCGTTCGCGGAAGAGCAGCTTCACAGCCAGGGGTAGACGGGACGTTTCGACGAGTGAGGAGCAACCAGGGAGGTCGAGACCTTCCATGGGCCAGTCGACTAGTCAACAGAGACCCCGGAGCCAGACACCCGACAACCGTTTTCTTTTCAGACACGACTCTGGGTGGCAGCACGATCGAGACAGGGAGAGGTCAACCTACCTTGAGAGCGTTAGGAGGGGCCCCGAATTCCGACGAGTGCTGGGACCGGAGTACGTCAATCTGGACGGGGAGGACGGCGAAATCTGGGCGAGGAGGGATCGGCTACAGCTACCGGAGCAGAGTCCAAGTGTGGCACCTCCAGAGAATGCAGCATTGAGACGGCTTTGGGACCAGTCCCAGCAGCAGTCTGGTGCAACAGGGCAGCGGTCTGGTGTGACGAGTCGACAAACGGGAGTGACTGGAGGACGGGTTACTTGGGCTCCGACCCAAGAGAGCAGCTCGAGAGGGAGAGGACTTTTCGCGGAAGAGAACATTCGCGGACGAGAGGCATTCTTCGGCGACAGGGACGCTTGCAGCCGGGGATCCTTCGTGGATGAACGGGCTCGTGGGCGAGGGGGAGTCTTTGGTGACGAGGACGCTTGTGACCGGGGAGGGCCCTTCGCGGACGACCACGTTCGCGGACGAGGACGACTCGCGGAAGAGAGTGTTCGCGGAAGAGAGGAGTCTTCACCCAGACGGCGGCTCGACGAAAGGAGTGATCCAGGCGACCAATCTTCCTTTCCAGTTTTTCAGAATAGACGGGGAAGACCATTCGCGGATGAGCCGGTTCGCGGAAGACTCGCGGAAGATGGCGTTCGCGGACGTGCATCTTTTGTGGAGGGACGTCTCCGAGACATCTTGGCGGACGAGCCCGTTCGCGGAAGACTCGCGGAAGACGGCGTTCGCGGAAGAGGCCTGTTCGCGGAAGAACTTCTTCGGGAGCTGTTGGCGGAGGAGTCCGTTCGCGGAAGGTTCGCGGAAGACAGTGTTCGCGGAGGGTTCGCGGAAGACAGCGTTCGCGGAAGAGGGAGGTCTTCACCCAGTCGACAACCGAGACAGCCAGCCTCCTGGAGAAATCCAGCTTCTATTTCAGTCACCCAGGGAGGCCGGAGACAGCACCCTTTCTCATCATCGGGCGATGAGGGGCCTTCATCTGATGGAGGGACCGACAGCAGCCATGGTTACCCAGGACGGGGGAGGAGACCACCGAGGCGGGGACCGCCGCTGCACCGACGAAGCCCTAGGCCGAGACGGAGGCAGGAGGACTCGTCGTCCGAGGACAGCACAGCCTGGAATCAGAACGGCAGAAGGAACCGGAAGATGCTGACCCCTGACAAGTTCGATGGGACTTCCATAGAGTGGCCGGTGTACCGGGCCCACTTTGACGTCATCGCAGAGGTCAACGGATGGAGCAAGCGGGAACAGGGCGTCTACTTAGCCGGGAGCTTGACAGGAGAGGCGCGACGAATGCTGACCAGCCTGAGTCCTGCAGACCGGAGGGACATCGACGTTCTGACCGACAAGCTGACCCTACGATTCGACCCTGACTGTCAGGAGGAGTCCTACAAGGCGACCTTGGGACAGAGAACCCGCAGGAAGGCAGAGACACCCCAGCAGTACGGCTATGAGTTGCAGCGACTGGCCGGCCGTGGTTATCCGGATCTGAACTCCGCAGCTCAGGAGGCTATCGCCTTAGACCACTTCTGGAAGGGCCATCCAGATGGGGACATGAAGGTGATGGCGCTCATGAGGAAGATGAAGACCATGGAGGAGGCCATAGCGTTCGTGACCCAGTACGAATGTGTCAAACCCAAGCCTGGGAAGCCGGTAATGTCCATAGAGTCGGAGGACTCCGAGCCAGCTCTAGGACGGGTCCTACAGCTGTTGAAGAACCAGCAGGGAGGCGAGATTACCACCAGTGGGCAGCAGAGCAACCAGCCGAACGTAGCGGGTCTACCCAGACTTCCCTACTTCAAGGGGCTCTTTGAGAGCCAAGACAGGAAGCTGGATCGACTAATCGAGCTGTGTGAGCAGGTGCTATCCATCAAGCCGAGGGCCGCCACTGCTGAGAACAAGGGACCAAGCGCTAGGCCGGGACCAGATGACTGTTGGTACTGTGGGAAGCCGGGTCATCGGAAGTACCAGTGTCCAGATCGGCCACCACCTCGGACCAAGGAGGAGCGCTTGAGTCGACTAATCGAGGAGATTGGTGAGCGGAACAGTTTGACAGACGAGGTGTCGGAAAACCAGTAGGGCTCATACCAGCCCCCAACCGTATGGGCCATTGGCAGGTGTGTGCACGGCTTCACAGGCGAGAAGCTCGACGAAGACGTGAAGAACACATTGCCAGGGGGGAATTTTTAGTTTCACAGATTTTTAATAGGTTTTTCCGGTGTGCATCCGAAGTAACTGGATGGGCGCAGGAGGAGCTCGAGGATCGAATTCTCGACTATTTGGAGGGCAAGCCTGTCAACACAGACGGGAGTGCCAATGTACAGCAAACCGATGGAGCCGTGGAGCGTCTAATGCCCCGCGGAGACGTCAAGGAAATGCAGACCGATGGAGCCGTGGAGCGTCTAATGACCCGCGGAGACGTCGACGAAATGCAGACCGATGGAGCCGTGGAGCGTCTGGGGACCCACGGAGACATCAACGAGGTTTCTGCTAGCAGCAAGGAGAACCAACAGGTTACAACCTTGAGGCTGGAGGCTGCGAAACAGCAGGGACCCCCCTATGCAACTGAACCACAAGCGGCCGTGAAAGAGGAGACGGAGGGCCGGTGGAGCGGAATGACCAAGGGGCCAGCGCAGCAGCTATTGCTGGTGGACGACTCATTACTTATCCGGAGCGGCGGTTCCGAGGGGAGTGATTCCCTTAAGACTGACAGAGAGGACCAGGGTGGTGCATCACTGTGGGTGGACGACTCAGTACTTATCCAGGGCGGCGTCCCTGAGGAGAGTGGCAGCTCTCTTAAGATTGACAGAAATGGCCAGGTGGTGTCGCTGTCAGCCGGTGCCCGAGGCACATTGGCGTGGTATGCGGCGTGCCACGTTATGGGGAAGGCGACTCGTATGTTGGTGGACACGGGTGCCTCTTCCACCGTTCTGGACGAGTGTCTCTTCGACCAAATGGATGACGAACATAAAGCAATGATAAGGCAGACGAGAATAAGGTTACGGGCAGCAACCGGAGACTACTTACAGGTTCAAGGAGAGATGACAGTTCAACTTCTACTGGGCACACGACTCGTGTCGGCAGATGTACTGGTAGCCAAACTAGGGATCCCGGGAGTGTTGGGGCTTGATGTACTTCAACAGATTGGGGGACAGCTGGATCTGCGTAAGGGCGAGTGGCAGGTGGGCGACACTACCGTAGTGATGAGCTCGGGCCACGAGGGCGCCGTCTACACACTGGTGACGGAGGAGACGGTCGTCTTGCCACCCTTTTCAGAGATGATGGTGGACCTCAAGCTGACAGGAAGTGAGGGAGGAGTTCCGAAGGCCGGCCTCGTGCAGTCCGCAAGAGAGCCGTTGGAGGACGACCCCCTCGTAGTGGGACGAGCCCTGGTACGACCCCGAGGACGCCTGGTACCGGTGGTACTTCTGAACGCCGGCGCTGGAGCTTGCACTGTGCTGATGGGGACCATCCTAGCCGAGCTTCACGGAATAGAGGCCGTGATCGACCTGGGATTTCGTCCCGATGGAGGGAAAACAACCCAGAATGAACCTAAAAGGGAACAGTGGTACCGGGAGGAGAGCGGGAGGGAGCATGAGCCCCTTACACCAAACTCCACCAAGTGGCGGAACCGGACGCCTGAGCAGCCCGAAACCAGAGTGCACGCCATGCACGCAGAATCGTCGACGAAGACACCAGAGTGCCCGGAGCATTTAGAACCGCTCCTGGAGGGAATGCATCCGAACTTGACGGAAAAGGAGGTGGAGGTCGTCAGCGATCTCCTTCGACGCCACCAGCAGGTCTTTATGGGACCAGATGGGAGGTTGGGCCGGACGTCCCTGGCGAAACACGTCATCGACACGGGAGATCACCCCCCGATCAAGCAGCCTCTGAGGAGAGCCCCGTACTACCAACAAGAGCTGATCGAGGACGAGGTCGACAAGATGTTGAAAGCTGACGTTGTGGAGCCAAGTGACAGTCCATGGTCGTCTCCCATCGTGCTAGTGAAAAAGAAGGATGGTGCACTGAGATTTTGCGTCGACTACCGCCGTCTAAATGATGTCACCCGGAAGGATGCGTACCCCCTGCCTCGAGTCGACGAGAGTTTTGATACCTTGTCAGGAGGACGATATTTTTCGACGCTAGACTTGGCTAGTGGTTACTGGCAGGTCGAGATGGACGACAGGGACAAGGAGAAGACGGCGTTCACTACCCGTAGTGGACTCTATCAATTTAAAGTGATGCCGTTTGGATTGGCGACGGCCCCGGCTACTTTTGAACGTCTAATGGAGCTGGCACTGAGGGGACTCCAATGGAAGCGTTGTCTAATTTATTTGGACGATGTCGTCTGTCTTGGAAAGACTTTCCAAGAAGCCGTGGACAACCTCGAGGACGTGTTCCGGAGACTGCAGGCTGCCGGGCTGAAGCTGAAACCCGCCAAGTGTGAGCTGTTTCGACAACAGGTCAACTTCCTGGGCCATGTCGTGTCCGACCGAGGCATCCAGTGCGACCCTGCCAAGGTCGAAGCTGTAACAAAAATGGTTCCTCCGACCACCTTGACAGAACTAAGGAGCTTCCTTGGGTTCGTGGGGTACTACCGCAGATTCATCCCTGACTTTGCCACCCGAGCGGGACCCCTCAACCACCTGTTAAAGAAGGAAGTCAACTACCATTGGAGCGAGGCTCATCAGCAGGCGTTCGAGGCGCTGCGTCAACCCCTGACCGAGCACCCCCTGCTGGTGTACCCTGACATGGACCAAGAATTTATTTTAGATACTGATGCTAGCGGCTACGGAGTGGGAGGCGTCTTATCCCAAGTGCAGGACGGACGAGAGCGGGTGATCGCCTATGCTTCCAGAACCCTGAGGGACACCCAGCGGAATTACTGCACCACCAAGCGGGAGCTCCTGGCCGTCGTCAGTATGATACACCATTTCAGACATTTCTTGTGGGGGAGAGCGTTCTTACTACGAACCGACCACGCCTCTCTCAAGTGGCTACTGAACTTTCGGGATGCGGAAGGAATGATCGCTAGATGGGCAGCTCGCATCGCCAGCTACGCCTTCAGGTGTGAGGTCCGACCGGGAGTACAACACGGGAATGCAGACGGGATGTCCAGATGCCGACAGTGCCGGAGACCGGATTGTCCCGCCCCTCGCCACACCACAAGACCCGAAGGAGAAGAGGAGGCCTGTCCGACTCAGGAGGAGTGTCCCCTACCCCTGGAGGACCTCTCTGACGAGGATCTGCTTCCACCGATCAGCGGAGAAGGATGGAGCCCCGGAGGACCTCAAGTTAACATCTTGCGGGAGGTCCCTGTGGAGCCCTGGACGGAGGACTACTATTGCGGAGATGGAGTCGGGATATTCCAGATCTGGGAGGTGCGCTGCCAGGAGGACCCGAGGACGACTACCCAGCCGACCGAGGAATGCCTGCCTGACCGGAGCCCCCCACAGACGGAGGAAGGAGCCAGGAGCGTCTGCAGAACCCTGCATCAGCTCCGCCCCTCTGCCTGGGTTTGGTTTCTCCTGATGATGCTCCTCGCACTGCATGGTTTGGGACCGGAGGTTGTGGCCGGAGCAGCGATCGGCGCGACGGCCGACGTGTGGATGCGCTGCCGAGAGGAGCCCTTCCTGGACCCATGCCCCAACCCTGTGCTCCGAGATCCAGACAAACAAATGCTAGCTGTCACGCGGGCTATGGCTACGGGAGGACGCCGGAATCCGATGGAGGGAGCCCCGGAGGCCCAGGTCCTGAATGGTTATTCCCAGGAGGACCTAGTGACCCTTCAACGAGCCGACCCTGAAGTTGTAGGCATCCTCGGGTGGAAGAATATTTTCACTGAGAGACCTGCATGGCCCGAAGTCAGAACAAAAAGTCAGCAAATGAAGACTCTGTGGCAACAGTGGGACCAGCTGGAGCTACGTGATGGGCTTCTGTACCGGCGGTACCAAGCGGCTTGCCAGAACGCACCAATCCATCAACTGGTCGTTCCACAGGTCCTGAGACGCGCCGTCATGAAGGAGGTCCACACCGGCAAGCTGATGAGCCACCAGGGAATCACCAAAACAGTCCACCGACTAAAAGCGAGAATGTACTGGCCGGGTATGACGAAGGACGTGGAGCGTTGGTGCCGGGAGTGCCTGAAGTGTAGTGGGAGAAAGCCGCGACCGGGGCCCAAGTACCACCCCATGGGAAATCTACCGGTAGGCGATCGGCTAGAAAGGGTGGCCATGGACATTTTGGAGCCTGGAACGATCACCAATTCTGGGAACCGGTATATACTGGTCGTGGGTGATTATTTCACCAAGTGGACTGAGGCCTACGCTCTACCCAACCATGAGGCTCAGACGGTGGCGGACGTCTTTGTGACTGAGTTCGTGTGCCGCCTGGGAATGCCAGCCAAGATACACACCGACCAGGGACGAGAGTTCGAGAGTAAGCTTTTCCTTGAGATGATCAAGATCCTAGGAGGGGAGAAGACTCGGACGACCCCTTATCACGCCAAATCAGACGGGATGGTCGAGCGATTCAACCGGACCCTGCTGAACCTTCTGGCCGTGGTCGTGGACGAGAACCATGACGACTGGGACGACCATCTGCCCTACGTGATGGCGACTTATAGAACATCAGTACACGAAAGCACCGGGTGTACACCATTTCGAATGATGATGGGACGGGAGGCAACCACCCCATTGGACCTGAGGTACCGGACGAAACCGGACGATTTGGGAGGACCAGTCCCCGAGTGTGCGTCCGAATACGTCGAATGGGTGAAGGAAGCCACCATACAAGCTCACGAGACTGCCCGAGAGTGCCTGAAGACGGCTACGGTGCGACAAAAGCGCCATCATGACATAAAATCAGCCGCTCGACATTTTCCGGTGGGCACCTGGGTGATGTATTGGTACCCTCCAAAGGCTAGACCAAAACTAGGACTAGGGTGGACGGGACCTTATCTCGTTGTGAAGTCTCATCTCGGATGGATGGTGTCCATACAAGATCGACCCGGTGGCAAGATTAAAGATGTCCACATTGACAATATAAAAAGGTGCTGGTTCACCCCTGAAACCGACGCCTGGATACCCAATCCGGACGATGTGACCCCAGTCCGGACCCCCAGTGATGACGAGGGACGAGTGGAAAACAGCGGGAATGCAGTCCAAACGATGTAAACGATGACGGGAGCGTTCGCGGAAGAACCGTTCGCGGAAGCAGCGTTCGCGGAAGCAGCGTTCGCGGAAGTACCGTTCGCGGAAGCACGTTCGCGGAAGCAGCGTTCGCGGAAGAACCGTTCGCGGAAGCAAGCGAAAAACGTTATTTCGTTCCACGACAATGCTTTTTCCCCCAGATCCCTGATCCGCGCCTTTTCTATATAAGCAGGCCGGCCTACGATTCCGTCATCACTTCAACCATGAACACACCAACTCTGCAGATCATTGAGATACCCGCATTTGCAGACGAAGATTTCGGGGACGTTCCAGATTTCGACTTGGCTGACTTTCTGCCCCTTGAAGTCGACAAGATGAGCGACCCACCTACCAAGCCTGACCGAAAGCGGGAGCGCTCGAGGAGCCGGGAGCGTCGTGAGGAGCCCCGAGGAGGTCGACGGTCCCCTGCCCGGAAGTTGTCCACCGAGAGAGGGCGACGCTGGTGCAGCCCCTGCCGGATCCACGTGACGGCATCCAACTTTAGCCGACACGTGGCGACCAAACACACGCAGAAGGAGGGGCGGCACCTCTGCAAGATGTGCAGCCAGCGATTCGCCCGCCGAGCTGACAGAGACCGGCATGAGACGTCGCATGCCAGCGGCAACACCCTCAAGCCAGGACGGAGGAGGACGACGACCGACACGCCCGTGTCCGACCCCCGAGATGGTCCGACTACTGTGTCTGCCCCTGAGCTGAAGACTGTCAGCTTTGCGGCCAGCGGGACGACCAGCTCCACGCCGTCAAGCCCCCGGGAGGACGCCCCCAGGTCAGAGGACGCCCCAGACCCCGAGGACGACCCCCCGAATAGCGAAGAGGAACCGGAGTCTCAGCAGGAGCAGAGAGAGGCGGAATCCCCGGAGGCCCCCACCCCCGAGGACGACGGACCCCCCGTTCCCAGAGACTCGGCCCCTACCTACAAGCCCCTAGACCTGAGTTGGTACCTCAAGCCCGTTCCGGAGGAGGAGGACCAACTGCGACCGTATGTGGAGGGCCTGGGCAGAGCGGTCACTGCCGGAGAGAAGGCCCTGGAGGACCTGGCATCCACGATAGCCATGGGACGACGCCACCTCACCCAAGCGGAGGCTCGGCTCCAAGCCAAGGAGGAGCAGAGACAGCTCGAGGCCGAGGTGCTGCAGCTGCGAGGGGAGGCCTCTCAACGAGAGAAGAGCCACCGGAAGGAGCTGCGAGCCCACGTCCGAGAGACCAAGCTGCTCCGGGAACAGCTCCGAGCATATACAGACACTCGGGACAGGCTGGCGGAGACGTCCGAAAGCGAGGTGGATCGCCAGTGAAGTGGAGGGAGAGAGCCCTGTAAACATCAGACAGGCAGGAAAAGACGAAGAAGGAGGAAGAAGAGAAAAGAAGAGAGAGAAAGGATCAACGGGGACGTTGATCTCCAGAAAGGGTGGAGTTGTAACAAAACCATGCAACTGCCGCGCTGAAACGTTCGTTAGGAACGGTCACGTGATCTACAAAGTCCACTTGCGAAGACACCGTTCGCGGAAGAACCGTTCGCGGAAGCACGATTGCGGAAGCATCATCAGCGGAAGCATCGTTCGCGGAAGAACCGTTCGCGGAAGCACGATTGCGGAAGCATCATCAGCGGAAGCATCAGTCGCGGAAGCACCGTTCGCGGAAGAGGAGCCTTCGCGGAAGAACCGTTCGCGGACGCAGTCTTCACCACGTGGAGAAGAGTGCGGAAGATACGTTCGCGGACGAAGATGCGCGCGCAGCCACCCTGGCTATATAAGGGAGAGCGGACGGCCGCTCTGAGAGCACTGCAACAGCGACATCGACCGTGGGGAGATCGTCACCGCCACAGCCAAGGGACTCGACGAACTCCGTGCGGACGACTCCTTCTTCAGGGCCTTAGAGTCAACCGGGATTAGACCGACTACCTGGAGAAACCATTCGACTAAACGGGACGGGAAACTTCAACGGGAAGGGACAGAGAGACGCCGCCGGCTAAGAACTCTTTTTAGTTGTGCCCTCGTGCACTATTTATTTTTGAAATGTGATCATACAGTGCTCCATGTCTGAACTTCATATTTGTACGTCACGTGGGTGACCAGCCATACAATTGTAAGTTGATTTGATGTATATAAATCTTCAATTTATTTACATCTGAGTTGCTTCTTGCCTAAGTGAAGCCGGTGAGCTACGGAGTGATGATACACCAGCGTTGGGGGACACCAATTTAGTGACGGCTCTCGAATCACAACGAGCGGGAGTTACATAAAGTCTATACGATCAGAGAAACCAGGTTTTTTGGGCCACACCGAAAACAAGTCATTACCAAACGTCACAATATGAAGGGAATGCCATGCAATATATGTACATCGTCATCTCTAATAGGGATGTTTCATATGCACGTTCGTGGAGGCACGAACAGCACGAAGTACGAACCGCACGAACAGGCTGATCTGAAGGGGACCGGTTGTTGCTTCAGAACAGACTACGCATAGATTACCACAACCTCAGTCTGAGCGACGCGGAGACGACCAATGCATCAACTGTATACGGGCCGCGACAGTAGTATGGGGGGGGATTTGGGCCCATTTTTGGCCCGCTACGTGTGGCACCTGCCTTGGGTGGATGGCATACCTCTGTCACCCCTCGAGGTCATTGTCTTCCATTATTATAAATAGAGGCAGGTGAGAAGCCTGGACTACATACCGTATCCCCCTCAATCCGTGACATCATCTGCTTCCCATGCAATGGAATGTCGGGCAATACCTCCATAACATTCCTTATCCCCTGTGGGGCATGACTCCACCCGCGTTTATTTGCAATTGGGACATCTGGTCGGGGTAGGGTCCCCGCACCTGACCCGTCGCACCACCTGCGTCCTCCAATCGAACGGTCCAATAGGATACCTCAGCCGGGAAATCCATCCACGCTATTACCATCTGCCCCACGGCTGTTTGAGCAAAGTTTGACCTAGTTTTCTGGGGCTTAGGTTGACCTAGATATGACGTCATAGGCACCTCCAAATATGGGCATGTGTCATAACGTTCGCCATTTACTCGTCATAACGTACCCATAAATGTTTGGAATATCATAACGTACCCATAAATGTTTGGAAAATCATAACGTGCCATAAATGTCTGGAAAATCATAACGTACCCATAAATGTTTGGGAAATCATAACGTACCCATAAATGTTTGGAAAATCATAACGTACCCATGTCTAGAAAATCATAACGTGCCCAAAAATGTTTGACAAATCATAACGTACCCATCAATGGTTTGGAAATCAAAACGTACCATCAATGGTTTGGAAATCATAACATACCCATAAATGTGCAGAAAATCATAATGTACCCATAAATGTCTAGAAAATCATAATGTAACCAATAATGTTTGGAAAATCATGTATTCATGTAATAATTTTTGCAATATTTTAAAACATTTTTTAAGATGAATTTTCCTTTTCATTCCAATTATCATATTATCATAAAAGCATCATATTAAACTGAGTCTATGCCATTTTCTTAGTTTTTTTTATTTCACACCACACGTCTACTATATATACAATTTCTGCACAATGGACTATACAGGTACTACTTTTTTTGGGATTTTTAAAATATATTTTTGTATTTTTGTTCGCTAAACTACGCATGCACAATATACAGTTATCATGGCAGATATGGGGTAGGGTTTTTTCTTAATATTCAATGTCCTCATCCATGGAGTCCTCTTCTTCCGGCTGAACGACATCGTCAAAGAGATGATTGACTTTCTCCATGGACAAATTCAGCGCTTCTTCGAAGTTGGCTCCCCGTCCGATGTATTTTTCCACAGCTTTCATGATTTCCGTGTGGATCATGCTTCTCCGCAACAAATGGTTCATCTTTACCATAGTTTTATACATTTCCATCAACCCCGTCTTCATTTCCAGTTCCACCTCATCTTCGGGCAACTCGGGCATATATTCCATGACACGATGCAGCAGGTACTCAAAGGCCGTTTCGTATACGCCATGGTCCTGAAATCCCTTGCATCCATTTCGGAACCAGCTTACCAGTTGATCGAACCCGTCATGTTTCATCATGATAGCCATGTTAAGCGCATCTTTGAATGTAGCACCTCGTACTCTGTAATCTTCAACCGCCTTTTCAATTTCGCCATGAATCCGACTTCTCTGGAGCAGATGGATGCAATTCGCCACTCTCTGGTATGCATTAATCAGTTCTTCTTTCGTTTTTTGCGCGACCTCCTCCTCCGGCACTTCTTTTTCCTCAATTTCGGCCTGAACAGACTTCAGTATGCGTTTGAAGGCGCTTTCGTCCATTTTTCTCGGGAACTCTTCTTCCGACGACTCGTCATCGTATGCGGGACATTTGGGCAAGTGCATGTGTAGCTCGTAGTCACTCGAAAACAGCGCTCCGCAGCTGAAACATTTCGCTGTCTTGTCCGACTGCCATCCCATGGATTTTGTGATACTTTGAGATGCTGCGGGCTGGTCCGGAGCTGGACTCTCGTTAGACTGACTGGGAAGGGGATTTGGTCTCAGGCGTTTATCTTCCTGCGTTGTCGGTTTCAGATCCACGACGAGATGTCCGTAGGGCTTGGCGGTTGCTCTGTCGAACTCTTGAAGAAACTTTTGGGGGCAGGCGGGATACATTTGCCTGGCCAGGGTCATTATTTGCTGCTGATCGATAGGGTTTCTGAACAGAGTCAGATAATGACAGTTTCTTCTCTGAGTCGGATCCTTGCTGTAGTAGAGGTTCTGGTTCAAGCAAATGACGCTCAGGTTCCTGTGGTGGCTCCCTTCCGTGAACAAGTCCGTGATTCTCGGATCTTTGGCAGAAATAGACATGAGGTCGTCCAGGATGATGACGTTATTTTCCGTAGGTGAGACGAAGTCATCGGAATCCAAATTGATAGGTATTCCCTGTATGAACTGTACGGGAGGCTGCACAGTAGACCTTATGATGTCGTAGAGGGGCTGCCATCTCTTGTACAGCCATATGATCCTGGTAGGGGCGGGGAATATTTGACCTGACTCCAAGAGGGATTTTACCCAAGCCGTCTTCCCACAACCAGTAGGTCCTGACACGTTCAGGGTGAAGGGGTGTTGAAATACCAGGGGGTCAATATAGTTGACGGACCAGTGCTTTTGCGGCTGCTGAGGCTGAGGCTGCCAAGGCTGCGGCTGAGGCTGCCAAGGCTGTGGCTGAGGCTGAGGCTGAGGCTGCCAAGGCTGCGGCTGAGGCTGCCAAGGCTGTGGCTGAGGCTGAGGCTGAGGCTGCCAAGGCTGTGGCTGAGGCTGAGGCTGCCAAGGCTGCGGCTGAGGCTGCCAAGGCTGTGGCTGAGGCTGAGGCTGAGGCTGAGGCTGTGGCTGAGGCTGAGGCTGTGGCTGAGGCTGAGGTTGAGGCTGCCAAGGCTGTGGCTGAGGCTGCCAAGGCTGTGGCTGAGGCTGAGGCTGTGGCTGAGGCTGAGGCTGTGGCTGTGGCTGAGGCTGTGGCTGAGGCTGAGGCTGTGGCTGAGGCTGAGATGGATAATCCATATGGTGCAACTTTTGATGTCTTCTCAAGTCTTGCGGCCAATTATATGTCTTGTGGCAGAGAGCACAAGAATTCATGTTGCCTCTTCAACGTCTTTTCTTGGAATGACATTCTCCAACTGATATCGCCGCTTTTATACTCTTCAGAACCACTTCTGATGTATACTTCAAAATGATGTCTTCCCTTGCTTGATCAGCAACTTGGCCCGTTCCACCGTCTGTTGTGTAGGTGAAACCAGTTTCACTTGAATGGGTTCAGTTCGTTTCTCCCTGATGGCGTGACTCTTTTTTTCTTTCTTTTCCTGTTGATATTTCTTCCACGCATCCACTGCGGGAAGGTATGGCTTGAGCGGCATGTTGATGTCGATCCTTCAGCGTCCGAAATGCGAATGAGAAGATAGAGCTCAGTGCAAAGACTTGTTTAGTTTTCTCCTTCGAAATGCTCGATTCTGATTGGTCCGTTCGAATAGGGGGGACGCAATTGACGTCATAATTTACCTAGCCTATTTTGCGACCGCCTATTACTTAATCACCTACTACATGACCTATCACATATCCAACTATAACCAACGGGACCACGGGACCTATAACCACCAAATCTACGTGATGTATAACCACCGCTTGCCCATATTTGGAGGTGTCTATGACGTGATATCTAGGTCAACCTGAGGTCCAGAAACTAGGTCAAGCTTTGCCCAAAAGATGTGCATTTTAAAATTTTAACAATAGAAGAAAACGCAGATTTCACACTTTTACACACTTTATTAATATCACTACTACACAAAAATCTAGTACACTCGTGGTGGGGAAATAGACATATGATAAAGACAAAATTCGGTTATATACATTATAAATATTGGTATGTATCAATGGAAAAAAAATCATTTACAGCTTTGAAAACTCGAATGCAACAGAGTTGAAGAGGAACCAAAATTCGTTTTCATTATTGTCCATTTCTTTGACGTCTTTTTCACAGAAGTTCGCTTTGATATCGTCCAAGGGAAAATCTCCGAGTTCGATCTCGTCCCCTTGTCGTCCGCACCGCTCCATGACAGCTCTGTAGAATTTCACCACGTTGTCATCTTGAATTTGCGCCACGGCTGCGTCGAGGTATGTTTCCACCAGACTGTCCCATCCCCCCAAACACCCGAGCATGTGGTCGAACTGACTGGGAGAGTCGATTTGACAGGCTTCGCAGTCCTTCTTGGCGTTTTCGTTTATCGCGTCCTGCACTAGAAACAGAAAGATATTCTTGAGCCAGACATCGCGTGACGGGAACGAGGCCTGCATGCTGGATATTATGGGCTCCTCGTCCTCGTTGCCGTACTTGGCGTGGTGGCCTCGACACTCCTTTTCCGTGAAGAAAATAAACTCCGATGTACCTTCGGAATCAGCCCACATGTATTTCTTACATGGCAGGTCTTCCGTTTTCCTCTTCTTGAAGGGTGGCCTGTTGGTTTGCATCCATCTGCGCTTGGGGGCCTTCGAAAACTTCTCCACGACCTCGGCGAATTTGTCCCACTCGCAGACGTTGAGATTGATTCTGCTCGCGTAACGTACCCCGTCTTTTTCTCTAGATACGAGTAGGCACGCATACATCTTCCCCCTGAATGTCTCCACGTCGATTCTGGTGGTCGAATCCAGCACCACCCCGAGTTCTTTTTCTCCTTTCATGGCGTTGGAGATCTCAGTGATGTGCCTACCGATCTCGTCCATAATGCGGTCGCTGAGATTGTGCCATCTCGGAGATTTCCCCCCCGTTCTCGTCAGCTTGAAGTAGGGTCCGTAAGTGCCTTCCACCCTAGAAAGAGTTAGACTGTCGCTGAGATCCATGTCGAAAATGTCGTTGCTGCTGCGTCCGCATTCGGAATAATTGTGAAGGCTCTGTCCGCCACTTATATATACCCGGCTCGGCGTGGGCACGCCGTGGGGCAGATGGTAATAGCGTGGGTGGATTTCCCGGCTGAGGTATCCTATTGGACCGTTCAATTGGAGGACGCAGGTGTTGTCACGGGTCAGGACAGGGACGCTACGCCGCCGAGCGATCCTATTGGCCCTTTCGAGTGGAGGACGCAGGTGGTGCCACGGGTCAGGTGCGGGGGACCCTACCCCGACCAGATGCCCAATTGCAAATAAACGCTGGTGGAGTCATGCCCCACAGGGGGATAAGGAATGTTATGGAGGTATTGCCCGACATTCCATTGCATGGGAAGCAGATGGTGTCACGGATTGAGGGGGATACGGTATGTAGTCCAGGCTTCTCACCTGCCTCTATTTATAACAATGGCAGACAATGACCTCGAGGGGTGACAGAGGTATGCCATCCACCCAAGGCAGGTGCCACACGTAGCGGGCCAAAAATGGGCCCAAATCCCCCCCCCATACTACTCGCGACTTAATTTGCATTGTATTTCTAAATTTATCGTCCGCTGTGTGCTATAATTAGTAAAAGGTGTTATTATAGTAATAATTAGTAAATATCTTGAATTTATGGAAATACATTTGCCGTGACATTAGTTATATATTGCTATAATTTAAACCTTTTCACACCAAACTGTCGAATTGTGATTAATGAATGTAATTAACATATTCTGGTACCAGCTGAGAAGATATTCATGCAATGTATATTTTTTGCATATTCTCCAAGCTAAAGAAAGTGTTGCGAATATTGTACATAGATCTATATTTTTTTGCCAAAGCAGTGTGTGTATGAAATACATGTTAAAACAAGTACAATACTAAGAATATTGGGATATAGGACATTGGACAATACAAGTATACATATCTTCCGCGTGGGTATTCCGAGTATATGATCACTCGGAATCACTGCCAAATATTTTCTTTGTCAAACGAACTATAAATTTGTTTTGTGCGTTCTGGGACATATGAACGATACAAATGCAGTCATATATGCATATTCCGCAAATTGGTCTGAATGGTAACCTACCATTTTCAGCCGAACGTGTAATTAAAAAAACATACTTTGGATGAAAGTTTCAGTTCACCGTGGAATTATGGTAATTTCAACCCGAAAATATTTGCGTAATGGGTAATTTGCCCATTTTCAATCAACTAACTTTTAATAACAAACAACCGAACATATTTCTGCTACCTTTGAAATCATAAGATTTGTTTTTAGCAATGACGAAATGTATATATTATCGGCTTTAATTCGTTGTTATGCTTGTCATGAGAATTGTGAGATTGAGTCATTGTTTTCTAAATTTGAGCAAAATTCTGTAATCTTGAATGGATTCCTGTAGCGATAAAACGAGCATGGCGATCAAAATCGAGCAGGTTCATAATTGACAAGCAAACCCAGGGTTAAATTTCTCATATATTTCATCAATACTTGATTTCAGTGAAAATTACCAAAATTGACCCATCTCGCAGATAATTTGAATTAGAATTACCTATAATTCCTATACCACACTGAAGATATTTTTTTCCAAAGTATACCTTAATGCACAATGTCATATGAATGATTGTTTAGTCGTTCAGAATGAAACTTAACTTTAAATGATAATTTAAAAGCAACTTCAAATCTCGTGACAATCTATTATACCTCGTGGAGGTTTTGGCAAGGGTACAGAATTCGAATCAGTGCAATGGACATCAGCACGCCAGCTAAATGTAACAAGTGATAAAGTGGACATTTCGCTCCCTCACTATCTGATGACTTTATTGATCACATTTTCGTGATTTATCCCCCAAGAGCGTACCACTCCTAGAGTGGTAACCAAAGTTACCACTATTCTGATGGCTATTCAATATACAACTCAAAATAAAAATTGTACTGACGTGAGTAGTTACTGTAGATCATCCCTTTGATGGCGATGGTATTTTGATGGAAGTGATGGTACCCGGTTGGTATTTTGGGCTCTTGGTTCACCCGGGTATGAACACCCCTCCACCCCCCCCCCCCCCACCACCACCCACAAAAACAAGGCTGGAACAGTCATCGCTGACGTTTGAAATACTTTTCGAAGAGTTAAGTAGACAGTTTTTGTCTTTTTGTGAATATATTATTAAACGAACGACTCCGACCAAAATAATAACCGGTCCCCTCCAGATCGGCCTGTTCGTGCAGTTCGTAGTACGTTCTGTTCGTGCCTCCACGAACGTGCATATGAAACATCCCTAATAAAAATAGCTCATGTTTTCAAGAATTTTGTCTAATTTATTCCAATGAAGCTAAAATAAATATGTGGAAAAAATTACTTTACATGTACCACTCTTATGTATGCTTGGCAGAAAAGAATAGAAGAGTATTGAGCATTTTTCATATAACAGTATACTCAGTATTTCTACATGTTACTTTGGCAGTTCTATTTGCCACTCAACAAAATTGGCCCAGGTGTGATGACACACAAATAAAAATATAAAAAGACATGTAAAAATTGAAAATTCTGAACAAATAAATACATTTACATGCAGAAGAACAAGCAACACTGAGTGCCCAAACACTAGCATACACAGGATGTCATAACAATGGTGGCTTCTCCTGAACAGTTCATAATAGAGGAGGCTAGAATACCACTAGATAAGCACAAACTTTCCAAATGGAATTTAGAGCTTTCCACTCAGTAAGAGGTAATTTCTTTGTCAGTATTTTCCACTGCTTGATTCGCCCAATGCACCTGGAAAATATATAAAATATTCCAAATTATTTGACCGTGCATTTGACCGTGTACATTACATAAAACTATTCGAATTACTTTTGAGTAAAGGCATATGTTGTCTTACTGCCAGGTTTTTGGCTCGATTGTATACTAATCAGTTTCTCAGGGTACGGTGGAACGGCATTGTTAGTAGTGAATTCCAAATATCTAACGGTGTAAAACAAGGGGCAGTTTTATCGCCTATATTGTTCTGTGTGTATATTGATGAATTGTTGTGTGAGCTCCAGCGCGCTGGCGTTGGATGTTATATTGGAAACGTATTCTGTGGGGCTTTTGGCTATGCGGATGACGTCAGTCTATTGGCACCCAGTCAAAATGCTATAAACAAAATGCTCAGGATTTGTGAACATTATAGTAAACGATATGATGTAAAATTTAACTCTGCTAAAACTCAGTTGCTGATTTTCAATGCAGATACACCTGCTACTGGTTCTGTGTGTATCAGGTTACATGGTCAAGCTCTCTGTGTATCAAATGAGGCTGTACACTTAGGTCACCCTATTGGTCTGAATTGTCTTCACACCGCAATTAATACAGCTGTCAGTGATATCTGTTAATTCGTCAATTCGAGGTTTAGTAGTTGCAATTCTGAGGTTAAATCATATATGGTCAACACGTATTGTACTATTTATTATACTCTTATACTAGCGATACTATTAAGCGCCTATATACTGCGTGGAGGAAATGCGTTCGTAAAATATGGTGATTACCATGGAGAAGCCATGGGTCTATATTGCATCATCTTATCGGCAAAAATATTGATGTTGATCTCATGAACAGGTTCCTTAATTTCGATCGCAAGGCTTGTAACAGCCATAATTCAATTGTAAAATTATGTTGTAATCTATGTTCTTTCTCAACCACATCGGTGGAGGCCAATAGAAGGTTTTGTTGTATAAATTAAACGTGAATGATGACTGTGCGTTTGATCATGCTTTGTCAAAGTTAAAGCAATGTATAACCCAGCAATATATGTGTGACGCAGATTGTCAACATTGTGGTAAAACAATTTGAGAACTATGTTTATTGAGAGATGGTTTGCTGACTTCAGTACTTGACCCTGAAGAAGTCAGGGCAATCATAGATTTTCTATGCATTACGTGATGTAGTTTCTATGTTCAACACTCCAAACAATTGAACCAATTATACTTGACAATTGTATTGTGCTTTCTGTTCCATAATCAACAATTGTATCAAGACGATGCGAAATAAATGATATATATATATCATTATTGCATAGTATATCTACAAAAGTGATATTAATACATTCCAGAAGAGTGAAGTATGTTACACAATGGCTTGAATGATAGCATATTCATAGGATGGAATACTGAGTAATGTAGATATCGATAACTATATGCATGGTATTTAACTGAATAAATAATTCATATGTATGTCTTCCCTTTCAACGTGAATACACACTCTTGCAATTGACCCGACTGCTCCAGAGCTGAGAGATCTATCTGTGGTTTCCTCATTGATAATATTTCCTGACCTTGATATATTATATTATATATTTTATTTTATTTTATTTCCTTATTGATAATATCTTTGTGGAGTTTGGTGGCCGAATATTTCAGCAGACTATTGGTATTCCAATGGGTACAAACTGTGCACCATTATTGGCAGACCTGTTTTTATACTCATATGAATCAGATTTCATCCAACATGTACAAAGAGGAGTATCCAAGTTTCAAACTAGTACCTTTAATTTCACTTTCCGATACATAGATGATATATTGTCAATAAATAATCCCAAGTTTGGTGATTATTTGTATGATATATATCCTAAGGAACTTGAAATTAAAGATACTAAAGACTCCGCTAATTTTTCCAACTATTAAGACCTAAGGTTGGAGATTGATAAAGATTCTAACCTGTCAACTAGGTTGTATGACAAACGTGATGATTTCAATTTTTCCATAGTCAGTTTCCATTTTCTAAGCAGCAACATTCCTATGTCGCCAGCATATGGCGTGTTTGTCTCACAACTCATACGCTATTCCAGAGCTAGTTGCAAGTATGAGGACTTTGTTCACATAAGTTCCCAGCTAGCCTCTAAACTGCTGCTACAGGGATATGTTTTACCAAGACTAATAGCTGCTTTCAAGAAATTCTATGGACGTCATCACAATCTGGTTGATAAGTACACAAAATATGTTACAAGTATGCAACAAGACCTTTTTGACATTAGAGCGTTGGGGGCGAAGCCCCCAACCCTCTACATGTCTATGTGCTGACTTTTTCATGGAGGTTTCATGCCAACCTATCGACGCCCGTTTTGGCATGTAAACGTTTACAAACCTACTTCAAATGAGAATTTTCTTCGTCCTTGACATGAAATCTCTCGAATTGATGGTAAACTTTGAATATCCCACACATGTATAATGCATAAATCGATGTGTTAGGTTTGAGAAAATTACGCAAAATGCTGAGATTGTTTGGAAAACGTCAAAATGGCGGAGCCGATGGAAATTGACGTTCCCAGAATGCAAAGCAAATTTTACCGCAATGACGCGTATTTTGGAGCACACAATCTCCTGTGCAGCATCCATGTAAGCTTGCGTGTGCCGTGTGGCATTCCTCGGTCTTATGAAGCGAACACAACGATTCGTCTGCGATGCCACGGCTACATTTACCATAATTTGACGTATTTTATATGTCAAGGTGTTGGGTTTGCGAAGCCTTCAGAAAATCCTTTATATTTTAAACTGGTATTTTCATTAGCCCAGTGGGCATATATGTTAATTATCATGATATCAGATGCAGATATTCCTCATAGTTTGAAATATTTTTAAGGATATTTCTTTAAGGTTCAATACCATTTTAGCAGGAGTATCTGTTTCATTGAGTTCAAAATGAATGTTTACTTATTAGAAAAATATGAATGAAGTAGGCCTATGCTTTCATCATAATATACGGGAATGAATTGGATTCATTTAAGGGAGGACATCATTATCGTAGCATTTTATTTGGAGGGGGGGGGAGGGGTTACGTTGAGTAGCATACATTCCGCTGTCTAGGGTGCTGATGGTGTGCTCGAGCTCTAATGTCGACTCTCACAGTTAGCTGTATTTTCTTGTTGCATGTTAATGTTTTGGAATTCATGACGGGTGCCACATGTGGGGCAGGAAATACTCACTCTTTCCGGAACACCTGATTTCACCCCTTTATGGCCATATATGAGGGTTCATGAAATTCCATTTAAATTTTCTCGATTTTGCCTGACACTGGACTTTGAGATTGGATAATGGACTCGGATTTGTTTGCTCGGATACTATATACTTGGGTATTGTTTCCATGATTATCTGTTTCTTGTCAAAAAGAAAGGCTGGTGTTACAAGTATCACGCCATGTCTTGCCAGAGCATCTCTGTTTGTCCAGCCCCTATCAGCCATGATGACACTGCCTTTGTCCAACTCACCGAGCAGGCCACTTTTCATTGTGATCTCGCTATCACTGATACCTCCCTCCATGAGGTCGGAAATGAATGTTGGGATGCCAGATGGAGAGATTCCCACTAGAGCTTTCACTGTGTTGCGAGATTAATAACTCGAATATGTAGCTGCTTGCGTTTCAAGGTTTGATGGTCGCTCACACTCTATATCGGTGCAGTCGATGATTATTGTGACATCATCAATACAGGCCCATGAAAACAAGTGGTAGGGTTTTCTTGACTTTTCTCCTGCTCAACCAAGTTGGCAGTTTCTTGAGAATGCACTCCAAGAACTTCATCCATGTCAGGAATATACGAAACACATTAGATTCAGATATTCCAAAGCGTTCGAGGGGCGGATCCAGGATTTTTTAATAGGGGGTGTGCTGTTCTTAAATGTACATAATATTGAATTATTGTTGGCAAGCTGGTCAGAGGAGTCAAGCGACCGAGCGAGGTGAGGTAGATAGATGGTACACGGCGTGAGGTCTGGGGCCTGCTCAAGGGCCCCAAAAGCCAGAGCTTTTTCCATGTTCTGTGGTTGATTCTGAGCTCTCTCTGGCTCTGATTGAGTATTTTTCATTCCACACATGCATGTAAATATTGCTGGTACGTGTATTTACATTTGTTCATCTCGAAACTACTCATTGTCACTTTACATATTACATGTCATATGACTTAAAGAACTCATGATTAATGACACTCAATTGCATAATTACCGTATTGACCAATTAATGTTAGGCCTATGTAACGCTGTAATACACCTTAACATATGTCTGAGTCACATATTTTCTTGTTGAAAATGTATTGTGGGGCTCTCCCCCCCCCCCCCCCGCTCAAAAATATCGAACGAGGAAAATTACACTCATATTTCGTTACATATTTCGTAGGTGCATACCCACATTTCCTATAGCTTCTTGCTCTCTCTTTTTTTCTCTCTTTTTTTTCACGGCCCAATATCGGGGTGCGCGCCGGGTGCAACCCCCCTCTAAATCCGCCAGTGCGTTCAGCGATATCTTTGTTAGCAGATCCTTGTTTTAGTTTTACTAAGACCATGTAGAGTTTATTCAGGGGATCGAGAGACCGTCTCTGACCACAATTGTCTCTGTCTTCTGTGGTATTCTTCGAGCCCCAATAGCATAGATTTGTTGGATTTAGCTCCACAAGAGACTTTATGAAGTACTGAAGGGCACTGTATGAATAGAATCCTGCCCAAAACTGTATATCGTCATCAGAACCGGCAACCTTGGAGAGCGAGAATCGCTGACAGCTGTGGATTGCCACGTTTGTGTCATACAACTCTGTCATGTTCTGCAGGAGTATGATGACAGTTCTTAGCAGATTCACGTAAACTGATCTATCGGTCCTTATTCTCCAGCCCGGCTTGAATAGCACTGAGCAAAGACTTGAGCTGAGTCTGTACTGGAAGATGCGTCTCAGGGTAGTAACACACCTAAAAAATTACACCAACAAATTTAATTTACTGATATAGGAATGATCTCACGATTATATTGATATATTACCAGTACATCCACGGCTGAGAAAGCATATATATATATGTAGAATTTTGTATCCCATATAATACACACTATAGATCAATGGCAGATATAGAGCAAACACAGAATTACATGTTTTACCTCAAAGTTCTCAAGCCTGGAGGTGGATGTATTCTGTGTTTTGTCAGCAATGTCATCTTGTACACTAGCACTGGAACAAAACAAGTTACAGATTAGCTATAAACAAATTCAACAAATGTTGTTTATGATTCAAGGGTTTCCTATACTACATATAAATCGGTAGTCGATAAGTATTACTAATATTGGAATATAAAAACACATATCATACCCAACGCTACTGCAGGATTCCTCTAGTGAAGGGGTAGCCACGGGGTCTCTTGCTGCTGTGTCGCCTACTGATGAATCTGCCTCATCGTCAGAAACCACTTCAATTTCTTGAGCATCTACCTTGATCTTCGTGGTACAGCCCAACCTTGCAGCTTTCGCTACGGCAGCGAATTGTCTCAGATGCAGACACTGTATATTGTTATATGAAATTAGTTATGTGTCATTGAGTCATCGAGATTTATTTGTTACAATGTGAGCGTGTTTTACATGTACCTCTTCCATCGCAAGTACAAATGTTCGCTTGTTTCTGTTTGGGGACCTTGTATCCTGTCGATATCAACCGCTGGTCAACCATGGACGGAACCGCCCACACTTCTGAAACAACGCGGCTGGCAAGCTCATGAAGCCAGGCCTCCTGCTTGCTTTTGTCGCCAGGGAAGTCGCTTGGCATGCAGTACATGCCATCAATCCCGCATATTCTCATGGCCAACAACATCACGTACCATGTGTTGTCAACCTTGGAAAAAGGTTTATATAGCATGTCTATAACTTACAATAATATAGCAAAATATGATCTATAAAATTATGCCTGTGCACATTATCTCCTTTTTTGTGTCATGTCCCAGGACATGATTATTTATTGTGAACATAAGTTCAGGAGTTTATATTTCTGTCGAATTAATGACCCAATAAGAACGTACTTAATGACCCAATAAGAACGTACTTCGATCAAGTTCCACACATGGGCAATTTCATCTAAGACTGGGTTTCACAGAGTTGTGGCCCATGTATCCCTTTATATTGTACAAACTTCCTGATGCACCCATTGTTGTTGGGCTGTAGAACCTGTCCATCGTTTGCTATGAAAATAGTGTAAATAATTTCGAATGTTCGTTTGTAAGCATTCCGATAAGAATTTGTGAAAGGTGCGAGAGGCAATTGCAAACACGGACACAACGAGAATGGCCCCGTCCAATATATATTTATAAAATACTTGTAGGTGCAAAGCCTCGTGGTGAAACTCTTGTGGGGACACCTGCAGCCCGTCTAACCTCCCCTTCGCAGTAGGTGCCCGGCTCCGCGCATTCTTTGCCGTCCGCATTCTATCCACGCTGAGGTCATCTCCATTAATAAATATAGGCAGCAAGTTGTCACCCTGGGCTGGGACGTACTCGTGCAGGTTTTTCATGTTGTCCCTTCATTTGTGGACGGATTGGCGTTAAGCACACCGAGACCGAATACTGGATACTTCTTGCTCATCTCTGCCGGAAATCGATGCTGCACCTGCTCAACATTAGGAACATCTTTACAACAAGCCAGGTGGAGCTTCCAAGATTCTCTGGACACACAACTCCTCTCGTGACCTCAGTGTCTGTCAGTCAGAAGGACCAGGCAAGGAGGCCTCCAGTGGCAACTCAGCGGCGTCGCAAATTGCAGAACCCTTAATTCCCAAAATAAAAACAATATTTTTTTTTTGCAAATTACATGTACAAATCAAAATTCTCAGCAACTTAAATTGTAGGGTATTATCGTGTCTGTGGGATAGTAATAGTGCTACAGTTGATTCCTATGTACTTCATCAAATATTATGTTTATACATTTATTCTGTGCACCTTAAGGTGTGTAGATGGTGTCCTGTTCTTGGCTGCAAAAGACAAGCTTCCAAAGAAAAACTTGTTTCTTGAATCCTTTGTTTGCCTGTGAGTCAATCCCTTGAACTGGACATTGTCCCAAGTAACAGAGTACGTTGGGACTCCTGAGGTAGCCTCGGGACAGGACTCCGCCTCATCAAGGCCCTCAGGGGGTGTCACTGAACATCTCAGCAACACTAGTTGAATCCTCACACATTGTACTCTGTAAGATACAATCATTCGAATCTGAATGTATGCGATGATTTTTTCTCTGTATTTATGAGTTAGGCCATTATTTTTTGATCAATTGTTTTACAAACTCGCCGACTCTAGTCAAAATTGGCCGCTGATAAATAAATTTAGCAGTTCATGTTTTTATTTTTATTATCCCGCCGACTCGGAACATAATGCGCCGAAAAAAAGTGTGTTGCATCAAGATTGTATGTGGCTGAGAACTGTTGTATGGAGCGCATTGTACATATGTAGCTTGATAATGCATGAAAAGATGAAAGTATAAATCAGCAAAGCTCTCTTGATCACACTGTCAAACTTTGTCACAAAATTTATGTAGTCTAGTAATTAACAAAACAATGACAATAATCCTTTCGTTTATATACATGTTTCATGTGATTTGTTATTTCTGGTCAGGCTTTCTGTTCTACTTTTGTTTTGTTTTTGGGGTTTTTTCTGTTGATAAAATTGAGTTTTTATCACTTTCATGTGTTTCAAATGCCTCAGAATATCATGAGATGTGCATTTCATGCCATTGTTGATTTCAGAAGTCATGTACATCAAACATAATATTGAGTGATATTTTAGAAGCGATATAAAATCATTGCCACCATTTTATGTTTTTCCCAATACGTCTTGGTGGCATCCCACTACAAAGTGACAGAAGGGTTTAGTAATGTTGTACAGGGAGGTCACCAGAGCGGAAGTACGAGCACTTCAGCATGTATAGTATTTAATTTATTGTACAAACTTGGTTGGTATTTTTTTTACCCGACCGACCATATATTTTCAGATACATTTGTTTTTATTCATTCCTACCGACCGACTGTAAAGTTTTAGCGAAGTTTTTTTTTTGAACAGCGTCAAATAACGCGACTGATTCAGGTAATCAAGGGCCTTCTACTGTTTACATGATAAATAACATGAGAAATTATTTTACACTCACTGTTGTCTTGATCAAGTGTAATTGAACACCAGTTTCAGTGAACAGTTATTTCATGCTGCTATACGGTGGCTTAGATTCGCCATCACGTTTAATTTACACCCCATTCAGTTTCCACCTCGGCGAGAACCCTTCTCACCTAGGTGAAAACCTTTTCTCCCCGGTGAAATCCTTCTCACCCTGGTGAAAACCTTCTCACCTGGGTGAAAACCTTCTCACCTCGGTGAAAACCTTATCACCCCGGTGAGAACCTTCTCACCCTGGTGAGAACCTTCTCACCCCGGTGAGAACCTTCTCACTCCGGTGAAAAACTTCTCACCTCGGTGAAAACCTTCTCACCCCGGTGAAAACCTCACCTAGGTGAAAACCTTATCACCCCGGTGAAAACCTTCTCACCCCAGTGAGAACCTTCTCACCCCGGTGAGAACCTTTTCACCCCGGTGAGAACCTTCCCACCCCTGTGAAAACCTTCTCATCCCGGTGAATACCTTCTCACCCCGGTGAATACCTTCTTACCCCAGTGAGAACCTTCTTACCCCGGTGAGAACCTCCTCACCCCGGTGAAAACCTTCTTACCCCGGTAAGAACCTTCTCACCTCGGTGAAAACCTTCTCACCCCGGTGAGAACCTTTTCACCCCGTTGAAAACCTTCTCACCCCGGTGAGAACCTTCTTACCCTGGTGAGAACCTCACCGGGGTGAGAAGGTATTCACCGGGGTGAGAAGGTTTTCACCTAGGTGAGAAGGTTTTCACCGAAGTGAGAAGGTTTTCAATGGGGTGAGAAGGTTTTCACCGGGGTGAGAAAATTTTCACCTAGGTGAGAAGGTTTTCACCGAGGTGATAAGGTTTTCACTGGGGTGAGAAGGTTTTCATCGAGGTGAGAAGGTTTTCACTGGGGTGAGAAGGTTCTCACCGAGGTAAGAAGGTTCTCACCGGGGGGAGAAGGTTTTCACCGGGGTGAGAAGGTTTTCACCGGGGTGATAAGGTTTTCACCGAGGTGAGGTTTTCACCGGGGTGAGAAGGTATTCACCGGGGTGAGAAGGTTTTCAACGAGGTGAGAAGGTTTTCACCTAGGTGAGAAGGTTTTCACCGGGGTGAGAAGGTTTTCACCGGGGTGAGAAGGTTTTCACCGGGGTGAGAAGGTTCTCATCGGGGTGAGATGGTTCTCACCGAGGTGGAAACTGAATGGGGTGTAAATTAAACGTGATGGCGAATCTAAGCCACCGTACTGCTATGATGTGGTGGCGTAACAAATACTCGTTCTTGAACTCTTGCTCTGGTGTACTGGTGTAAAAAATGTGTCGACTATCCTTTTCTTGCACGAGTCCGTCATGCGGTAACGATTGTCACCCCCGCGCCTGGCAAACTTACGAACAATGAACTCGCGCATTCATTGCAGACAAAAACATTTGGCGATCTCAATCAAGGGAACACCGAGGTGAGAAGGTTTTCACCGGGGTGAGAAGGTTCTCACCGAGGTAAGAAGGTTCTCACCGAGGTAAGAAGGTTCTCACCGAGGTAAGAAGGTTCTCACCGGGGTGAGAAGGTTTTCACCGGGGTGATAAGGTTTTCACCGGGGTGATAAGGTTTTCACCAAGGTGAGAAGGTTTTCACCGGGGTGAGAAGGTATTCACCGGGGTGAGAAGGTTTTCAACGAGGTGAAAAGGTTTTCACCTAGGTGAGAAGGTTTTCACCGGGGTGAGAAGGTTTTCACCGGGGTGAGAAGGTTCTCATCGGGGTGAGATAATTCTCACCAGGGTGAGAAGGTTCTCACCGAGGTGGAAACTGAATGGGGTGTAGATAAAACATGATGGCGAATCTAAGCCACCGTACTGCTATGATGTGGTGGCGTAACAAATACTCGTTCTTGAACTCTTGCTCTGGTGTACTGGTGTAAAAAATGTGTCGACTATCCTTTTCTTGCACGAGTCAGTCATGCGGTAACGATTGTCACCCCCGCGACTGGCAAACTTACGAACAATGAACTCGCGCATTCATTGCAGACAAAAACATTTGGCGATCTCAATCAAGGGAACACTGTGCGGGCCGTTATTGGGGTGGATATCTTCAATAAATTAAACCTATTATAGGATTTGCCGTTTTGAGTTGTGGTGTCTGTGCCACATATATGACACTTCGCCTTTTCCATGTTGCTAACAAAAAAATAGTCCAGGGCTAAGGAAGGTTACCGGACAATATAAAATTTAGATATTAGGCTTTTGTCCTGTGACCTTGAAAATAAGGTCATTGGTCAATTCAAGGTCACGAGAATATCCATCATATATCCTTTCCAGTATGTCCACGATTGATTCCTAAGCTGTAAAGTCGATAATAAGTGAGATATTAGCCATTTTGGGAGATGACCTTGAAAAGGGTCAGAGGTCAGGTTCGTAATCATGGGAATATTCAGCATTTAACATTTCCTCTATGTTCGTAATTAATTTCTAAGCTGTAAAGTCGATAATAAGCAAGATATTAGCTATTTTGTTCCTGACCTGGAAAATGAGGTTAAAGGTCAAATTCAAGGTCATGACAATATTCAGAATATATCATTTCCCTTATGTTCATAATTGATTCCTAAGCTGTAAAGTTGATAAGAAGCGAGATATTAGCCATTTTGTCCTGTGACCTTGAAAATGAGGTCAAATTCAAGGTCACGAGAATATTCAACATATATCATTTCCTATATGCCCACAAATGATTCCTAGTCTCTAATCTAATATTAAGTAAGATATTAAGCATAATGACGATTGTGTCCCAATATATAGCATAGGAGAATTTAACATGAGAAAGTCCCATTTGGGCCGAGTTTGGGCCAAAATGGCCCACTTCGAGCGATTCAAGGCTAACGAAATTTATACACGTCACAGGGGCATATATAAGGAGTGTTATGCATCAAAAGGAAAAAAAGTTACTGAACAGATTTGGAGAAAACGACTGTCACTGTCAAATCAATAATAAAAAAAATCAAAGAGCTGAAAAATACATCCTTCTCAAAATATTTTCAGGTATTTTTGTTCAAAATTTCGGAAAGATTCGACTGTAAACTTCAAAGATAAAAATGTAGACGGACGAGGGTCCGGTAACCTAACAACGCAGTCATACAAACTGATACTGAGAGACACCTGTTGATGAACAGGATGATGAAATGGAAACCATTTAACATTTAATTTCATTTGTAAAATTCCACACACAGTACGTACTAGTATACAAAAATATGCATGTTTAGGCTTCTCATAAGGTCTCGCGAGATCGCTGAGATCTCCCGATATTGACAAAATGGCGTTCAAAATCGGGAAATTCTAGAAAAATATCTTTATTTATAGTTTTGGATGATAAACATCAATTAGTGCCATACGCTGCCGTATGCATATTCAGGATTCTCATTCAGGTGTCACGTGGCCAAACAATCAGTCGGTAGACGGTGAGACTGTAATTGGACACGGTGGGGCTACCTGCTATATTGCTCTTTATTGTAACATGTATATATGCATAGTGTAACGGTTTTGGGGCGTACCCAAAGGTTTCCCCTAGGTAATTATGTTAGTATTTTGTGATATTATGGTTAAATAACCGTTTATTAGGGTGTATATGTGTTTAAAGGTTCATACGGTTCCGTATTGTTAATGTTTTAAAGGTTTTCCGTCTCGGAACCTAGTAATTTATGATGTCGGTAAAGCCGGAGACGGAGCCGGAACCGGAGACGGAACCGGACACGGAGCCGGAACAATGGAGTACAAAAACGTAATGACGTTATTTCCGGAAGGTCATGTGATCAGCCTCATTTTCGGTTTAAAAGGTGACGTGTCAGCCACTGATTGGTTCTAGAGTGTTTTTAGAAATCCGGAAAATATCAGTGTTTTGGCGGACTATGACGTCACAATAGGTTGGTCACGTGACGTGGGTCTCAGGTCTATAAAAGCCCCCGCTTCACAGCGGACGGCGGAGTTGGTGTCCTGACGTCGACCTGTGCAGACCCCTTCTCCCATAGCAGAGTACTCCCTTGTTCCGGATAGAGTCATCCAGATGATAGCAGTTAAGTCTTCCGACTGTGAACTTGGAAAATAAACATGAAAACTTCAACCGAGTTGTTTTTCCGTGTTCGTTAGGGAACTGGAAGTTATAATAAAGTTAGTTTCCCGGAAAAGACAGTTATACGGAGTAAAGGGAGATAAGACTACAGTCGGTTAAGACCAAGTTGTAACGACGTCTTAGGGTGATCCAAGAACCCAGATCACCGAGGAAGGAGACGGAGACGGAGACGGAGGTGGAATTCAACGGAGCAACTACGGAGGCGGTATCGGACGGAGCAGTTGCAGAGACGGGAACGACGAAGCAGTTGCAGAGGCGGTACCGGACGACGGAGTTGCAGAGGCAGTACCTGACGGAGCGGTTGCGGTAACCGGGAGTGGGAACACTTCCGAGATACTCCATTTCAGGTGCGGTACCAGGTTGCAGTGAGGCGGAGCCAACCGGAGCAGATTGCAGTGCGGCGGAACCTGGCAGAGTGGTTGCAGTATTCGGAAACGGCAACGTTCCCGGATTCTTTATTCCAGGCGCAGTCGCAGTTTGCAGTAAGACGGAAAACGACGGAGCTGTTGCAGTAAAGCGGTTTCCCGACGGAGCAGTTGCAGTACCCGGAGACGGAAACGCCTCCGGATCCTTACTTTACAGGTGCAGTTGCAGATTAGCAGTCGGACAACGGTTAAGAGGTCCATTCCAGACCACGCTACCAACCTTAGAGACTTCTAGCCGGAGTTCAACCGTACAGCAGTAGCAGTTTCCCGGAGTTTTACCGTTTCAGCTCCGGTTAAACAACAACTCACCCACCTCCCTGGAAAACCGGTTCATCAAGACGTCACAGAAGGGTGCAAACCCGTTACAACTTTTTGGTGGCAGCGGTGGGATCATCTGCAGTATGACTACTAGACGGGGCAAATTGGCGGAACAGCAGCTGAAGGCAGCCGTGTCGGACACGGAGCAGCCTGTAGGAGCAGTAGGAGCTGAGCCGTTGCAGATGCCGGTTGCGGAAAAGGAAGCAGTTCGTCCTGCCGAGCGAAAGGTGTTGCAGCCGGAAATGCAGAAAGCAATTGCAGAAGAGCCCCTCCGGGTTCCTCAAGGAGTACAGCCTGCAGAGCAGTTAGCAGAGGCGGAAATTAACTTTCCGGACCAGGCTGGCGATCGGGAACCGGATGCGGACCCGGAAGGCGGAGAGAACTTAGTCGACAACCTGACCAGATTATTGGCGACCCAAATGGAGGTGTTTCAGCAGCACCTGGCAGTAACCGGAAAGCAGCAGCAGGCAGAAGCAGTACAACAGCCAGCACCAAGGGCAGGAGTAGCCAGATTAATGACATACGACGGAACTGATCCGTGGCCGGAATATGAGGCTCACCTCCTTGAATACGCTCGGTACTACCGTTGGACAGCAGAGGAAAAGGCGCTGAACTTATGTGTCAGTTTGAGGGGTAACGCCCGCAGCATACTACTGGATCTGTCCGCGGAGCAGAGACGCAGCTTTGATACGGTTGTGGCGGCATTAAAACAGCAGTTTTGTCCGGGGGAGAAAACATTTGTTTTCCAGGCGGAATTGCAGACACGGAAATTGCAGCCGGAGGAAGAGCTGTCCGAGCTGGCCAGAGACATACGGAGCAAGACGCGGCTAGCTTACCCAAAAGCAGATCCGGCAACAACAGAAGTGCTCATGAAGATGCATTTCTGCAACAGCCTGACTAACCGAGATATGCGGTTGTCGGTATTGAAAAGCCACCCGGAAACGCTGTCGCAGGCCCTGGCTTTCGCTACCGAGTATGAGAGTATCATGAAAACGGACAACAGCAGACCAGCGGAGCGACACCGGACGAGGCAGCTGAACACGGAGCCGGAGTGGAGCCAGCAGGTGAACGAATTGCGGAAGCAAGCCGAGCAGACTCAGCAGCAGATGGCGGATCTGATGACTCAGGTCAAGGAAGCGGTTAGCCGGCAGCAGCAGCAGCGCAGTTCCCGAGCGGATTTAGAATGTTTCAACTGTGGCCGGAAAGGGCATTTTGCCCGAGACTGTAGGCAGCCGAAGCAGCAGCAGCAGCGGCGTCAACCACAACAGCAGCAGTCGCCGCGACAGCAGCAGCAGCAGCAGCCGCAGCAGCAGCAGCAGCAACAATTGCAGCAGCCACGACAGCAGCAGCAGCAGCCGGAAAACTAGAGCGGGTCGCGGAAAAGGGGAAATCCGGGACCCGGAAGAGAGGACACCCCCATAACCGGCAGGTGGTTCACGGACCCGGTCCCAGGGGCGAGGTGGGCATGTGTGTGACAGCCAGAGTAAGCGGAGAGCCAGTAACGCTGATAATCGACACCGGCAGCACTGTCACAATGCTCAACCTACAAACCTGGGAACGGATCCGGAAACCCGGAATGAAGCTGAAGCGGTCGCCGATTCGTCTTTCAATGGTTGACGGAAGTAACATACGGACACATGGCCGGAAAGAACTTCCACTCAACATCGCAGGAGTAGCTGAGACCGTGACGTTCGAGATTGCAGACTGTGAAGACGAAGGAATACTGGGGATGGATTTCATCCGTTCCCGAGTATCCGGCATAAACTTCGACCGGATGACCATGCAGATGGGCAGCCAGGAGGTGTTCCTCACCATGTTCGAGCAGACCAGGGAGCCGTTTCCGATCAACGCTGTAGCAGATTACCAAATTCCGCCGGAAACGGAACAGCTGATTATAGGACAAGCAGAGAGTGTCCGTGAAGCAGAAGGAGTACTAGAAATGCCGCAGGAGCCTACGGAGAAAAGACCTTGGCTGATCGGGAGAACTTTATCCCGGATAAAGCAAGGAACAGTCCCGGTTCGAGTGATCAACGTGATGGCAGAGCCGGTAATCATCAAGAAAGGAGCGCAGTTGGCGACGATGACCACCTTAGCTGCCGGTTGCAGTGTTGTGCCGTTGGCGGAGCGGAGCCGGAAGGTGCAGATTTCCACGGAGTCGGAGGCCGGGCGGAATTGGAGCGGGTACGAGAAGCTGCGGCAGTTAGCAGAGCAGACCCAGGATGCAGTGCCGAGTCATTTCCGCGAGAGAGTAACCGACCTCCTATTTCGGAATAAGCCGACCTTCAGTAATGATGCCGGAGAACTGGGGCAGACCAACGAGGTACAACATCAGATAAACACGGGCAGTCACCGGCCGATTAAGCAGCCAACCAGACGAATTCCGCCAGACAAGAGAGAGCTGGTGAGCAGTCTGATTCAGGAGATGAAAGACAAGAACGTCATTGAAGAAAGTAGCAGTCCGTGGGCTTCACCGATTGTCCTCGTGAAGAAAAAGGATGGGACCACCCGGTTCTGCGTCGATTACCGGCGGTTAAATGCAGTCACGGAGAAAGATGCTTATCCGTTGCCGAGAATAGACGACACCATAGCAGCCTGTGCAGACGCTAAATGGTTCTCCACTCTCGACCTGACCAGTGGCTACTGGCAGGTCGGGATGGATGAAGACGCCCGGAAAAAGTCGGCCTTCTGTGTTCCTGGCGGCCTTTACCAGTTCAAAGTGATGAGTTTCGGCTTGTGCAATGCTCCGGGTACGTTCGAGCGGTTGATGGAGAAGGTGCTAGGCGGTTTGTCCTGGAAGACCTGCCTCATATATCTGGACGACATCATAGTCTACAGCAAGACCCTGGAGGATCACATCCGTGATCTTCAGGAGGTGTTCAGCAAGCTGAGAGAGGCAGACCTAAAAGTCAAACCGTCAAAATGCAAGTTCTTCCAGCCGGAGGTGTCTTTCCTAGGTCACATAGTCGGCAGAGACGGTATCCGCACCGACCCGGCAAAAACGGAGGCAGTACGGAAGTGGCGGACACCCACCAACCTGACGGAGCTGCGCAGTTTTCTGGGACTTTGCTCCTATTACCGGAAGTTCGTGCCGAAGTTCTCCGAGATTGCAGCGCCGCTGAATCACTTGACGGAAAAAGGGGTGCCGTTCCGGTGGCAGACGGAGCAAGAACAGGCATTTGCAGAGCTGAAGAACCGCCTAGTATCGGCACCGATACTCGGGTACCCAAGGGAGCAAGGCCGATATATCCTGGACACGGACGCCAGTGACACCGGGCTGGGAGCAGTACTGTCACAGAAGCAGGGCAACCAGGAGCGGGTGATAACCTACTTGAGCCGCAGCCTAACCAAAGAAGAACGGAGATACTGTGTCACCCGGAAGGAGCTCCTGGCGGTTGTGTTTGCAGTACAGAAGAATAAGCAGTACTTGCTGGGACGACACTTCCTTCTTCGCACGGATCATGGCAGTCTGACCTGGCTTATGAATTTCAAGGAGCCCCAGGGGCAGGTAGCCCGGTGGATTGAGCTCCTGAGTGAGTTTCATTTCGACATCGAACATCGTCCGGGGCGAATCCATAATAATGCGGACGCCTTGTCCAGATCCCCATGCAGCCAATGCGGAAAAATCGACTGGAAACAAGCCAAGATAGATGCCTGGAACTACGGAGAAAGAATCCGGCAGACACGAAGTGAAGAAACTCCTCAGCCCAAGCCAAAGAAGGGGGGACGCCGGAAGCGGTCAAGGAGATCGGGCGGAGAAGCAGAACTGACGGAGGAAGCAGTCCCAAGGAAGGCGGTTGCAGTAGCGGAGAAAGCAGCGTCCCGGAAGCCGGTTGCGGTTGCGGTGACAGAGGAAGCAGTCCCAAGGAAGGCGGTTGCAGTAGCGGAGAAAGCAGCGTCCCGGAAGCCGGTTGCGGTTGTGGTGACAGAGGAAGCAGTCCCAAGGAAGGCGGTTGCAGTAGCGGAGAAAGCAGCGTCCCGGAAGCCGGTTGCGGTTGCGGTGACGGAGAAAGCAGCGTCCCGGAAGCCGGTTGCGGTTGCGGTGACGGAGAAAGCAGTGTCCCGGAAGCCGGTTGCGGTTGCGGTGACGGAGAAGGCAGTTCCAGGAAAAGCGGATGCGGTTGCAGAGCAGATTAGGCTGGCGGAAAATGCGGACCAGGATACTGTGCTGGGGCAGAAATATCGACCAGATGATTTGCGGAGAATGCAGCAAGCAGAACCTTGGTACTCACTGGTGACGTCGCTGATCGACGGGAGCGGTACAGCTGGCAGTGCAGACTTTTCCAGCATGAGCAGCGAGGAGAAAGTGCTGTACGGGATGCGGAAGACCTTGCTGAAAGTCGACGGAGTAGTCTACCGGAAATGGAGAACGGCAGAAGGAACCAGCCGAATGCAGTTAATAACCCCGAAGGAGCTGAGACAGGAGATTTTCCGTCTGGCCCACCAGAGCCGGACGGGAGGACACCTCGGAAGCAGAAGGATGGCGGCTAGCATTCGGAGGCGGTATTTCTGGCCGGCTATGATGCGGGACATAAAGCAGTGGGTGCTGAGCTGTGACGAATGTGCGTCAAGAAGTATGCAGAACTTGAAACGATCTCCGATGCAGAAATACCGGGTTGGAGCGCCCATGGAGAGGGTGGCAATGGACGTGATGGGTCCGTTACCTAAATCCACCCGGGGGAACCGGTACATCTTAGTAATCGGCGATTACTTCACCAAGTGGGTAGAGGCTTACCCGATGCCGAATCAGGAAGCGGTGACGGTTGCGGACATATTCGTCAACCAGTTTGCAGCGCGGTACGGTATCCCGATGGAGATACACACCGACCAAGGCAGAAATTTCGAGTCCGACTTGCTGAGAAATGTTTGCAGAATCCTGGGGATTCACAAGACACGGACGACCGCTTTCCGACCTCAGTCGGACGGTTTCATCGAGCGATTCAACCGGACGCTGCAGCAGATCTTGAGCCTGTACGTAAGCGAGCGGCAGACCAACTGGGATCAGCTAGTTCCGTTGGCGATGGCAGCTTACCGGAGTACCCCGCAGGAGACAACCGGGCAGAGTCCCAACTTGCTGATGCTGGGCAGAGAAGTCAACACTCCGGTAGAGTTACTGATTGGCAGACCGCCGGGAGAATCAACGGCAGAAGTAACAGAGTATGGCAGTCAGCTCCGGGAGCGACTAGAGGCGGTATACAAGGCGGTTCGAGCGAAATCTGGCAGAGAAATGGAACGGCAGAAGAAGCTGTACGACCGGAGGAAGGTCAACAATCAGTTCCAGCCAGGAGACCGAGTGTGGATGGCGGTCAAAACACGGAAGAAGGGCAAAGCTCCCAAGTTGCAGAGGAAGTGGAGCGGTCCAAAGCTAGTGCTGAGCAGATTTACCGACGTGACCTACGAGATTGCAGAGAGTGAAACTCGACAGAAGGTGGTTCACTTCGATTTGCTGAAACCGTATAATGGCGTCAAGCATCCGAGATGGATGAAGCGGAGAATGGCGGATTCCTGGAGGCAGACGGAGCCGCCGAAGCAGAGTAGTGTTCCGGAGACGGAACCGACGGTCTCTGAGTCGGATACGGACTCGGAGTAAAGCCGCAGAGGACGCAGAAATATTAGAAGACGGAGTGAGCTGTAGAGCAGGAGAAGGAGATAGCTGAGACCCTGGTAAAACGTTGAGTTCCGGCAGAGAGCGACCGCAAGAAGTCGAAGCAGCGAGCAAGTGCTGGTTCCGGAAACAGGGCGGAGAAAGGAAGCAGAGCGGAAAGCGGTGCAGAGACCGGATAGAGACATCCTTGAGGTTCTGACTGGTTTGAGCGCATAGTCAACCAGTCCAGGGTAGCGGCCAGGGGTCCAGAAGAACCTGGGTTAGCGGTCTAGTATCTCCAGAGAAGCAGCTACACGTCTTCCGTATTCAGAGAATTAAGACGGAAAAGTTTTCCGGCTGTAGACATCCAACCGGAGTTTCCACTTAGCAGAGACAGCAAACCGGCTGCAGATCGACAGAAGCGGTGAAACATCATTCCAGATAGGAAGGGCCCTCCTTCTGGACAAGAATGTATGCAGTTTCCAGTGTCGACAAGCAGTAATACCAGTGAGCAGATATGCAGTTGACGAAGCAGTACAGATGGCGGAAACGCCCAACTTGCAGTCTAGATGTTCGTCTGAGAGGCAGATTCAACTGGCTGAGACTCTTTTCAACCCTCCTGATGGCAGAGATACTTCAAAATTGCAGATACTTCGCTCGGAGAAGCAGTTGAAAGGGAGCCGGAAAAACCCGGAGAAGCCGGTTGAGCCGGAGACGGACACCTCTCGGTTAACGGTTGAGTTTTTGCATAATTGTGACGTCACTCCTGAGGCAGCCAATCAGCATGGAGCTTTTCAAATCACGTGAGCAGAAAGGGTATATAAGGGCCTTGAAATCGGGCTCTGACAGCAGTTGGAGAGCAGACCTCGAGCTGTGCACATCGCAGACAAAGTTTGGCGGAATCGAATCAAGTCCAGCATTTTCCGGTAGCAACAGATTTTGCAGTGAAAAACGACTAAGTGTTTCCCGGAAGACCACCAGTCCGGAGAAGCGGTGCAGAAGCGGTGCAGTAAAAGCAGTGCAGTAGATCGACAATTTCAGTTTCCCGGCCTTCCGGAATGGCCTACTCGGCGTTCCTTGATAGACAAGATCGCGGCCGGAGCAGAGATTGGGCAACCCCGCAGCCACTGGATTATAGCCGGCTGCCACTGGATTATAGCCGGCTGTGTAAGCGGTGTGACCGGATGTTTGAGAGTGCGAGGGACCGGAGACGGCATGTGTGCCCAGCCCAGAGATTTCATTGCTGTTTGTGTGCCTTCTATGGCAACCGGGCGAACGACCTTAGGAGGCATCTCCGGGAGATGCACGGGTGGAAGTACCCTTCCGGGAACCGTCCTCCTCAGGACGAGGCCACCCTCCACCATGTGGGAACCTTTGATTCGGCCTGGCGGGGAACAGCAACGCAGTCCCGGCATAGGCGCTTCCGGCGATTCTGCACCCGGTCACCAAGGGAGAATACAGTTCCGGAAACTTATGCGGACCAGCTTCCGTTTGGCCCGGACTGGGATGCCGGAGCAGCCGCCCCCATCGGACAACCGGAGCAGTTAGATCTCCCGGAATGGGTTCCGGATCCACAGGGCTGTCTCCGGGCCGCCGACGACGCTCCTCCGGAAAGCTGGGATCAGGAGATGGAGCTAATTGCAGAGGCGGTCAGAGCAGTTATGCCGGATCAAGCAGACGATTGGGAGAAACCCGAAGAGGAAGATCAGCCGGTGGAAGACTGGGAGGCAGAGATCCGGGTGTGGGAATATAGACCACCTTCTCCCACTTCGGAGCCGGAAACGGATGAGTCGGAGTATGAGACGGCAGATGAGGACTCCTGGACGGAAGCGAAGGCAGTGTGAAAGTAGACGGAGGCGGTTGGCAGTATAGCGGTTGACGGAGGCGGTTGGCAGTTTGGCGGAGACGGAAGAAGCGGTGGCAGTTAGCAGCAACAACACGGGAAAAAAAAAAAAAAAAAAAAAAAAAAAAAAAAAATATTATTTATCCAAGAAGACCACCAGGAGGAGTTGCAGTTTGCTGAGCAGCCAATCATCAAGCAGATAAGCCAGTCACGTGACTTCCAGAGACTATAAAAGGGGCAGTTAGCTGTTACCGGATGCAGAAGGCAGTTTGCTGTAGCTGAGTCAACATCGATACAAAGCAGAGAATCAGAATGCCGAAAGTAAAGACAACACCCCGCAAGCCCCGCCCTCACCGGTGTGGAGACTGCAACCTAGAGTTCAAGAGCAAGCACACGTTGCTCCGGCATGTCACGGAGCAGCACACAAGTGAAGTCACCGTCTTCGCCTGTCCGCAGTGTGACCATTGGAGCAGACGGAAAGAGGGAACACAGAAGCATCTGCAGTCCCGGCACGCAATGGACGCAAACCCGATTCGACTGAGGGTGGGCAGAGAGCAGTTTGAGGAGAAAAGCCTCCGGTCCAAGATGACCCCACGGAAAAGCAAGAAGCCGGTAACACGGCTTGACCAGTTGTCGGATACGGAGTCGGAGTCGGGAGGTTCGGTTTCGTCCCGGACCCGGTACCGTTCCGGTACCCAGTCGGTGGCCACACTAGCAGCCGACGTTTCGTCCACGGAGGCGGAGAGCAGTTCGGAAGAGGAAGCGGAGCTGAAAATCATGGCAAGTGAAGACGAGTTGCAGGAACCAGGAGACCCGAAGCCGGTTAAGCCGCCTGTGACCCGGAGTTCTTCCCGGAACACCTCCCGGAAAAACAGCCCTGACTCATCTCGAGGTACCGGAGCAGATCGAGACCGCGGAAAGAAGCGGAGTCGCAGCCGTTCGCCGGATAATTCCGGACGCCATCAACGCCGAGAATATAGGAAGGAGAGCCCGGAGCGAGCCAAGGACCGAGGCGGAGAACGTGGTCGAGAGGAGAAACGACACACCCCACCCAAGTCTTCCGGAGGCAGCGTCAAAGGAAAAGGCAAGGGGGTGTATGACTACAAGTTCCGGCTGTTGGAGGAAGGTTCCAGCGGAGCAACGACAGAAGTGGGAGTGGCGGACATTGCGGAAATGCAGAGCCGAGACGATGAGGAAGACCTTTTCCGGAGTCCACCTCCGAGAACAACTAGCAGTGGCAGAGCAGTGAGCAGTGTGATTGTCCGGCCCGGAGGCGGAGCAGAAATCAGATCCAGCGGCCGAGCCGATAGCAGAGCAGATAGCCGAGTCGATAGCAGAGCAGATAGAGCAGATAGCAGAGCAGATAGCCGAGCGGACAGCAGACCCATTGGCAGATCGGGAGGCAGACCGGAGACCAAAACGGAAGGCGGAAACCGGAGCAGAGCTGGCAGTGAGACGGAGACCCGAGGATCCACGGAGCGAACTTTGCCGGCAACCATTCAAGCAGTAGCCGGAAGCAGAACCAGTTCAGCGGCTAGGGATGACGGAATAGAGTCTTCCGCGTCTGAACGAAGCCATGCGGACGTGCAGAGAGCCCGGAGGAGTATCCTGGTAGATCAAGCCAGAGCTACACCCGGAATCCTGTCTCCGGTGGAAACCCGACCTCGACAGTCTTCCAGTGAGCGGTCCGGAAGGAGCCAAGTCCGAGCGCCAACCCAGAGTCCACCCTACACATTCTACCCGTTTGGCGGTCCTTCAACTCAACCGTGTCCGTCACATTGTTTCCCGGTGAATATTGGGGGACGGAGCGCTTCCGTCTTTGCGCCCGCAGTCCCGGAGCACGCCAGATACTATGCAGTACGTTGGGGACCGGAGCAGTGGGGGCCAGCCGAGATGAGAGACTCCGGCGTCTACGTAGAGATCATGGAGCAGAGAGAGTCACCGTTTGGTCTCGTCCCGACCCGTCAGATCGTCCGGATTCCAGATTGGTCCATCCGAGACGAACGCCTCAGGAATGGGTTCTACGTCCCGCCCCAGTGGAGCCTCCATGATCCGGATCTTCTCCCGGTTGATGCCAGAGGGACAAGCTTCGGACGACCATTGGTACCACAGACCTTTCCACCGCGTCCGCCGTCGGGGAGCAGTTCGCGCCGTGATACTGGTGGGCAGTAGTCGTCGCAAGTCGTCGCAAGTCGTCGCAAGTCAAGTCGGCGCAAGGAGAAGAAAGAAGAACCGTTTCCCGGATTCTAGTATAATTAAGAGTTAAAAAGTGGGAAACGGAACAAGCAAGATATCCGGGTACAGTGACGGTAAACTAGTTAAGAGATACCAGTACCCGGATCACGGAGACAAGTTGTGTTTGATTTTACGGACAGTTTAAAGGTTGACAATTTGTATATATGTGATATTGTTCTGTTCGGGACGAACAGAGTCTAAGGAAGGGGGAGTGTAACGGTTTTGGGGCGTACCCAAAGGTTTCCCCTAGGTAATTATGTTAGTATTTTGTGATATTATGGTTAAATAACCGTTTATTAGGGTGTATATGTGTTTAAAGGTTCATACGGTTCCGTATTGTTAATGTTTTAAAGGTTTTCCGTCTCGGAACCTAGTAATTTATGATGTCGGTAAAGCCGGAGACGGAGCCGGAACCGGAGACGGAACCGGACACGGAGCCGGAACAATGGAGTACAAAAACGTAATGACGTTATTTCCGGAAGGTCATGTGATCAGCCTCATTTTCGGTTTAAAAGGTGACGTGTCAGCCACTGATTGGTTCTAGAGTGTTTTTAGAAATCCGGAAAATATCAGTGTTTTGGCGGACTATGACGTCACAATAGGTTGGTCACGTGACGTGGGTCTCAGGTCTATAAAAGCCCCCGCTTCACAGCGGACGGCGGAGTTGGTGTCCTGACGTCGACCTGTGCAGACCCCTTCTCCCATAGCAGAGTACTCCCTTGTTCCGGATAGAGTCATCCAGATGATAGCAGTTAAGTCTTCCGACTGTGAACTTGGAAAATAAACATGAAAACTTCAACCGAGTTGTTTTTCCGTGTTCGTTAGGGAACTGGAAGTTATAATAAAGTTAGTTTCCCGGAAAAGACAGTTATACGGAGTAAAGGGAGATAAGACTACAGTCGGTTAAGACCAAGTTGTAACGACGTCTTAGGGTGATCCAAGAACCCAGATCACCGAGGAAGGAGACGGAGACGGAGACGGAGGTGGAATTCAACGGAGCAACTACGGAGGCGGTATCGGACGGAGCAGTTGCAGAGACGGGAACGACGAAGCAGTTGCAGAGGCGGTACCGGACGACGGAGTTGCAGAGGCAGTACCTGACGGAGCGGTTGCGGTAACCGGGAGTGGGAACACTTCCGAGATACTCCATTTCAGGTGCGGTACCAGGTTGCAGTGAGGCGGAGCCAACCGGAGCAGATTGCAGTGCGGCGGAACCTGGCAGAGTGGTTGCAGTATTCGGAAACGGCAACGTTCCCGGATTCTTTATTCCAGGCGCAGTCGCAGTTTGCAGTAAGACGGAAAACGACGGAGCTGTTGCAGTAAAGCGGTTTCCCGACGGAGCAGTTGCAGTACCCGGAGACGGAAACGCCTCCGGATCCTTACTTTACAGGTGCAGTTGCAGATTAGCAGTCGGACAACGGTTAAGAGGTCCATTCCAGACCACGCTACCAACCTTAGAGACTTCTAGCCGGAGTTCAACCGTACAGCAGTAGCAGTTTCCCGGAGTTTTACCGTTTCAGCTCCGGTTAAACAACAACTCACCCACCTCCCTGGAAAACCGGTTCATCAAGACGTCACAGAAGGGTGCAAACCCGTTACAATATATAGTATACACCAGATAATAAATCCATCAGACGTCTATGAAACATATGTATACAGTTCAGACTAAAACCATTTAAAAGAGGTGATGAATGTGCCAGCCATCCTTTCCATGGTAAAAGACCGTTGAAATATCTCCCCGACTGCTGCTGTCTTGTGCCCTCCTAGCTAAGGGGGTGTTCCCTGCTGGTGTCCTATCTGGCTAAGTGGGGGTCCAGCTACCCAGCCACAGCTAGTGGCAAACCAGCCCACCTGAACGATCGAGCAAGATGAAGGTAAGGTCCAGTCTAATTTCGTCATGTTCACGTAGCGCTTCTAGCCAGCCAACAGTAATGGTATGTGTAGTGCTACATCAGACACAGTACTCTGAGGGATCTGATTTGCACTTGGTACTTGTACTAGGGGTAAGGGGGCGCCATAACTCGATGATATGCCCCCTAGACAGAAACCCGAGATCGGGGAAATCCCCTACTCTTTACGATAAATCCCAAGGGATCTTTTAGGTGCCAGACACCATAGACAGTCTCTGACACCACCCGGCCTTTGTTTTTACCGCCAGTCGGGCTGCACTGGCGTGGGAGGTTTTCAGGCACAAGTGGCGCTGAGCGGACTCGAACCCACGACCTGTAGATCATGGGCCGAGCGCTCTGATCTGATTTGCAGTGGAAGGATGCTGCTTATATAGCCCTCAAATTTCCCGCGCAAACAGCCCAGCCCCCATCTGCTGGGTGGCACCGCCCTCGCGGATGAGTTGTAAGTTGAAGTGTGATGATAAAGCTGCCCCCTGGTGAACAGCCAAACAATACAGCTCGCGTGGCAAGGCAATATATGTGGTCTTCCTGACGTATAGTATTCGCCGTTTTCTACCGGTATGCAATTATAACCTGTTTCTCACAAGGACGATTATAAGACATGGAAACATGACAGAATTTATTTGCAGACAAATACTTTATTATGATAAACATTACCAACATTTGTCATAATGATTTCACATCAATATTGTCACATGTCCAATAGCAGCAAATATCAAAAGTCAATTCTTGTCAAGCAAGGAATTACTCGGCTGCCATACCTTGAAGCTATAAAACCATCAGGCAGCCATCGAAGAGAAATATTTGGTACAGAACTCTGTCCAAATCAAAAAGAACATGAGAGATCTAGGCTTACACACTACAAACTTAAATTATCTAAAATAAAAAGAGACATAGAGCTGAAAATAGGTTTTCACTCCTGAATATATATTTTGCTAATGTAAGGTTTTCACTCGTGCTTAACCGTGGAATTGGCACATTTTAGGCTACCGGACCTTTGGTCCGATAACCTATTGGCATGGCGTTGCGTCCGTCGTCCGTCCGTCCGTCCGTCTAGCCGTCCGTCCGGCGTTAACATTTTTATCTTTAAAGTTAACGATCGAATCTTTCTGAAATTTTGCACAAAAATGCCTTTAAATATTTTGAGAAGGAGGTATTTTTTTGTTTTTTGATTTCCGCATTTTTTTCAAAATGGCGGCCGTTTTTGTCGAAAAATGCTCAACTTTTGGACTTTGACGGCCATTTTCTCAAAAACTGTCTGATCAGTTTTGAGATTTTTGTTTAAAAAGATTCCTCCTATATACCTCTGTGATATGTATAAGTTTGGTTGCCCTAAATTCGCCGATCTCCGTGTGGCGGCCATTTTGAATTTTTGACGAGTCGGCGAAAAAAAATTTTTTCGCCCCAAATCGCATTACTATCCATTTTGGGCCATTTCTAGGCAAAAAAAAATTTTCACCCTTTGAAAAAAATTTTCGACTTAGAAAATTTTCGGCACTTTTTTCCTTCATAATGGGAGCTGTCAGGATTGTACTTATAGAACGCTTGAAGATAGAGCTTAGAAATAGGCACTTTCAAATGGGAAGTCATATATGGCGACTTGTGTGGTGACCTTGAATTTGACCTTCGATGACCTTGAAAGGTCAAAACAGCCATTTTGGGGTCAAAAAATGCCCAGATTTGCCTCTATAGATGAAATGTTTGCAGATAGAGCTCATGTTTGCATTATGAACATATAGGAGACATATATGGCACAACTAATGATAACCTTGAACTTGACGTCAGATGACCTTGAGTGCCAAATGTCTGAGTCGGAATGTGTAAATTGACCTGAGCGGCCTAAACGATTCCACCCAGACATATCTTTGTATTATGAACATATGGAATATCAAATGCCGCACACATACATGTAATGGGGACATCGAAGTTCATACGGATGACCTTGATTGGTAAATCTCAAGGTCATATGTTTACACTGCGAACCTTGATTGGTAAATCTCAAGGTCTGTTACCTGCCAATGCTGCCATGGCCAAACCAAAATTGTCCGGTAACCTATCTTAGCCTTTGGGCTAATTTTTAAATTGCGTCCATACGTACATTTGCCCCGCAAAATAGGCCCATCAAACCGTAACCATGGTGACATTGAGAATAACGTGCGATACCCCTAATCACAATGTGCGTGTGTATGTATGTATCATAGACATGGAGAACTGCCAACTCTAATAGCACTCTCTCTGTTTGTAGTTTGAGCTTGAGGTCACAAAATGTCAGAGGAAGACGGATGTTTCACTTCCGTTGTTTAATAGCGTTTTGTCATTGTTCAGTCTTGACGATTCCAGTGTGGACGTCACGTACGTAGGGTATGGCGGCCAAAAACGCGCACCGTACCTTTCTCGCATACATTTAGTAATTTTACAGTTCATAAATACCCGATTACACGGCGACACGTGATCCAGTTCCAGTTCTCACCAAAACCAAACGTTTGTCTGATGCTTGTTATTTTTTTTTTAACATCACTCAAATCTTATAAGGACGACAATCAACAATGATAAATTATTATTATTACCTGTAGGCATGGTCCGAAACTATGTGAAGAAGACAAACTGAGCTGGATATGGCACGGCACGGATGGTTGGAGCATTTCATGCTCTCGATGATGGCACAGCTCTGAGCACGGACACAGACAGTTTGGTATACCTCAGCGAACCTTGCAAAGGCATCGTGATGGAAAGGCTTCGGAGTCAGGTGGCGTGTGAAGCAGGGCCGTTATCGGGTGGTAACGGCGTTATCGGGTGGTGTTCCCAGAGAGTGTGAAGAACGATATGTGTGACCACATCCAACACATGGAGAAATGTCTGTATGGACTTATCACCGAAGATTGCATTGGTTGGCTTTTGACCTCACAGAAAACAACTCAGGCTCATACATCCTGAAGACTGCGCTAAAGATGCATGGCTTCAGGGTTTTCTCCACAGGCACCAGGATATCAGAATCCGAAATCCACAGCGGACAAACTCATCACGAGCCATGGAGTTTAATCGACTCAAAGTCCAGCAGTTCTTTGCCATGTATCGGTAGATTTTAGATACAGGAAACTTCCCAGAATCCAGCATCCGGTATATGGATGAGACTGGTATAACACTGGTTCAAAGCCTTCAAAAATCTTGGCCACAAAGTGCAGTCGATTGGTTGCGAAATTCACAATCGGTGAGAAGGGGAACGCTATCACGGTTATCTGTGCATTTAGTGCATATGGGGTGTGCATCCCTCCGTTGCTGGTTTTTCCCCGGAAACGAATGCTCGATGCTCTGATGAAAGATACACTCCCTCAGTCCATTGGGTTCGCAACAACATCTGGCTGGACAGACAGCAACATCTTTTTGAAATGGCTCCAGCACTTCACAGGTTTCACCAAAGCAAGCATGACGATCCACAGATCAATATACTAGACGGCCACCACAGCCACAAAACATTGGTGCTATCGAATATTCTGGAGACCACGGCATCCACCTCATCATCTTACCACCTCATTCCGCCCACAAGATGCAGACCTTGGACAGGTCATATTTCAAAGCGCTGAAAACAGCTCACAAAACAGACGCAGATAGTTGGATGCTGCACCACCCTGGAAAGCGGATCACATTCTATGAAATAGGCGAGATATTCGGCAGGGCCTACCTGAAGTGTGTGTCTCCAGATAAGGCCATCAATGGAATCCATGCCTGTGGACTTGTACCATTCAATGCAGACATATTTTGTGATGCCGACTTCCTAGCGTCCATAATCACAGATGAAACTGCCCTATTAGGTGCATATATGTCAGCCAGATTCATCATCAAATTAGTGGCTGTGGTGGCAGCTCCTGAGGCGGGTTCAGTATCTATTCTGACAGCTGCGGCAGCTACTCTAGCAGGTGCACCTGAAGCTCCTCCTGTGGCTACTCTGACAGCTTCTCCGGGGACTACTCTAGAAGCTTCTCTGGCGGCTACTCCAGCTGTGGCATTTATTCTGACTGGTCCACCGGCGGCTACTGTAGCAGGTCCTGCCGTGGCTACTCTGGCAGCATCTCCAGCAGCTACTCTGGTAACTTCATGCATTCGATCATATCTGCTGCAATCATGGATAGTGACGGAGAAGACATTTTCATTGCGCAGAGCTCGTGTTCTCTTCCTGATTCAACGCTTGACACGGCGTATGCAGGCGAGGTAGCAGATAAGATTCTAAATATTGGCGATACAACATTGGAAGAGTTGTGTGTGGTTAATCCGTCAACAAGTGACGACAAATATGCTCCAGTATTTTCCGACATATCTGAGGATGAACTGGTACAAGGCAGAGAAGACTTTGCAGGAAACCGCTAGCCGATTAGGTTCCAAGCCATTGAGCAAAAACGAAGTTGTCGCAAGCAGCAATAAAAAGTAAGTTTGTCAGATAAAATGTGAAACGTAACAAGTATGTTACAGTATGCATAATTTTTCGTCGCACATGTAATCACTGAACAGGCGAATTTCTGTTTGCAAATGCTTTTCAATTGTCGCCATCTCTGTCTTCACACGAACTACTGCCATTGTTTACACTACCTCATTTAACGTAGTCCGCTACAAACAGGGAGGTAATGAAAAGTCAAAATTTAAAAGTTATATCTTGAATATTATCTCTTCAAAATAACATATTTTATAGAGCAACTGATCAGCATTCTAATACTGAATAGAAAATAGGGGGTCACGGTGCTGGTCTCTTTGACATATTCGATCAAAAATCACAAACATTTACTAAAATGACTTAATTCATGGTATTTTTACACATATTTTTGCCTATATTCACATCTTGCATCTTGTTTTCCAAGAGAACGGATACGGTGACCCCCTATTTTCTTTTCAGTTTTAGGATGCTGATCAGTTACTCAATAAAATATGTCATTCTGAAGCTCTAGATTTTGTTAATACAGTCTTTTATTTGGGAAAATTTTTTGACCCCCTCCCTTCACTGTTTGGAGCGGACTACCTTAAGACCTGTCGGAAGCATAGTTCTTCCTTAGCTAATACAATAAAATCAGCAACTCCTTTAGACTTTTTTATTATCTTTTGCAGTGTCGAAATCCACGACCCAGAAGAGCGAATGGGCTGGCAGGTTTTTCAACCAATGGAAATCCTGGCGGAACGAGCAAGCCGTGAAAGATGCCTCGCTCACGATAAGTCCAACTCGTTTAGAACTACTGGATATGACCAGTGACAAACTTTGCTTCAGCTTGACACGTTTTGTTCTCGAGGCGAAGAAACAAAACGGCGACCCTGTATCTTGATAACGTCGACCTATCGCATTCACTGTGCCCTCAATCTCCACAATCCTTCCAACGCCATGCATACCCAGGTACCCCCAGAACATGATTCCTCAAGGTTTCAAGGAAGGGTTGCCGACGATGTTCTTAGGATCATAAGCAGTGCCCACGCGAAGCCAAACACGGACTTTTTATCACTGTCACAAATGGTATTAAGATTGAAGGAACCTTCATCAGAAAATATCATTTTGCTCCAGTTGTTATCAACTGTTCACCCTTGGATGTCATGTGCCCAGGTCATACGTCGTTGTCGGACTACCACAGAATGATGATGTGGACGGTATTCTTCGTGTCACACGGGAAGTGATACCAGCCTTATTATGCCTATGCATATAAAATGAAACGGTATCGTTGAATAAAGTGTCAAAATGGCAAAACCAGTTGCTTTTGTATTTTAATCTGAGCACAAATGAAAGATTTACCTGATAAATATCATAGCGTTGCAATGTTTTCCCAAATTAACAGATAATTAAGTATAACGGACAGTTCTGGGGTCCTGCATTTCTGCATGTTTTCAATGGCTTAATACTTACTAAATGGACTAGATGATTGTTCTGGCGACGTGTTGACATCAGGAGTCTGTCTCTACCTGGGATGTCCTCTTGACATCCTGTCACATGTTGGCTCCGCAAGCAATTCCGGACTGCTATTCGGCTACAGCCCAATGGGGTCCATTCGAAAGGTACAAATTGTTTGTGTCTTTCTGTATGTAAACCCACCTTACCATGTAAAGATATTCCAATATTCACAGTTTAATCATGCATGACTAAAATTCATCGATATTAATAGGACAAGGTTGGTGATGACCACTAAAATTTGTCTACAATATTGACTTCGCTATTCATGAACATTTTTTTTCCAGAAGAGGGCATGAAAAAAATGACGAAATACACCTCCCAAAATAGCTCATATTATAGTAAATAATAACGGTAGTAGGCCTATATGGTGATCAAGATTTCTTTATAAGGATACCACTATTTGTTTTGAAAAATACAGAAAGACTCCGTTAAACCAGATATAAACCTTTCCCCCAACGACAATAGTTCGAGTCAAGTGGCCTTCCTTAATTTTTCCGCCACTGTAGGTAATATTAGTTATAATTGACTACTACCATTGGCAATGTAGTGAACATGTGGATTCGCACAACGAGTCCCGAGAGATTCCCACCTCCATTCACAAGATTATATATTCATGAGACGTCATGTTTCGCGAACGCGACTGTGGCGCCATTATATCTCCACTGCAGAATGCAATTCTTGCACCAACTCTGTTCAGTTTCAGTTTCAGGATTCCATGTTTTCTGTCAGTTCCACGAAATTATATCTTATGTTGTATCAATTACAGAAAGTATGTACATACAATTCAGTTCCCGATTCCATTCTGTTAATTCGCCTACATATCGGGTGTGTAATTAGAATATATGTTTAGATTACGTTGAAAATTGGAAGTATTTAATGAAATGCACTACATATATGAAGGGCATTTCGAAATCAAAAGAAATCGCAAAAGTTTGTTTCAAGGTTAAATCTACTTCAACAGTGCCTTGTTGGCACATGCTCGAAGTTGTATCATGGCTACATAAGATGTTATTTATGGTAATGTAAATACATCTCTGGCCTATCAACCGACCCTGATACTATTTCTGAAGAATGGAAAACTGCTTTTGAAAGGTTGTTTAACAGTCCACGCTCCGATGGTCGGAACAATGCTTTTATTGAAAATGCGCGCACATTTTAAGTCAACGCATAGAGAGAAATAGATGGAATAAATCATGAAAGCAATGTTCTATTGAACCGTAATATATCATATGATGAAATGAGAATATTGAAAGATAAATAAGCATTATTGATTACATTCCAAATTGACATTCTAAAATGTAGTGGTATTCAGAGGTATTTTCAAATTATTTTCAATGATATTTGACTCAGGCATCACACCAAGTATATGGACAAAAGCTGTAATAAATCCGATCTCAACTACAGAGGAATTTCCTTTCTTTCTTGGGTTTCTGCATATGTCGACGAACAAAACGGCTTCAGAAAGGGGCGATCATGTTCAGATTATTTATTTTCTCACTTACCAGCATTGATCGTGATAGATTATCAAGTAAACAACCGACTTATTGTAATTTTATTGTCATGGGAAAAGCGTTTGACTGGATTGATAGGGCTTTATTTTTGTATCCCCCGAACAAAGTTCGGCGGATACTATGGATTTGGCTTCATCGTCCGCGTCCGCGTCCGCGGCCGTGTCCGCGTCCGCGTCCGCAGAGATTTTCTTGTGAACGCGCTACAGGCCGCAATTCTCACCCGATCACCATTATTTTTCGCAGGCACATATATAATGGTAAGATCCCGACACCAATCGATTTTGGTTGCCGTGGCAACTGAATTGGTCATTTGGGGACACATTTTGCATTGAAAACAGCCTGTTTGAGACACATGGCTTGTGAACGCGCTACAGGCCGCAATTCTCACCCGATCACCATTATTTTTTGCAGACACATATATTATGGTAAGATCCCGACACCAATCGATTTTGGTTGCCGTGGCAACTGAATTGGTCGTTTGAGGACACATTTTGCATTGAAAACAGCCTGTTTGAGACACATGGCTTGTGAACGCTCTACAGATGGCAATTTTTGACGAATCTCGATAATATTTGGAAGTTTTGTTGGGAAGGGCTGTCACACGAAACCAATCGTTTTTTAGAATGATCATATAAATATTAATATGTTAACAGCCTAACTTATTACAGAATTTTGAAATATCCATTTTGACATGTACGATCATTCCAATAGCCTGTACAGTGGAAGGTAATGACACTGGTTTCTTGTTCAGAATGGAGAACTGAAGTTTTCAGTGAGAACAGGACAATATTACTGAATAAGTTAACATTAGTTTTATTAGTTAAGGTGTGATTGCACGTAACTTACCGGTGACTGCACTGAGGCACTTTTCCATTGACTTATAATGTGAAAGTAAAGGTAACAAAATCACCAAAACAATACAATCCCCTGACCTAAAACTTGGCTAGCACACACACAAATACGCATGGATGATGAACCGAGACATGGTTTCATAAATGATATCACGAAAGCTGTGCAATTTGATGATTAGATAAATCATTTATACGTTTCACCAAAACGAAGATTCGAGTGTTCTGCTTGACAAGCACTGGCTGTTGCATATATTTATTCCTTGTTGTCGTCAAAATAATGAGAATATCTAGGGCTATATTTTCTGTGAGATGAATACAATGAGCTGAACATTCATAATCTCAAACAACTCGGTGCACCCGAGTACATATCACCTGTGAGTTTTACTGGCCTCACTAGCTATTTGCTACACAGCATAATCCTTTCGCTCGCATTGTTGTGAGTGTATTTTGTAGACTGAGAAATAGGTCGGAAAATGACATATGAAAACGATGAATTTAACAAATTTAACATTGATTAGTAAGAAACAGAGTCTCGGTTAGTAATCCTTGATGGCTAACAATCAGAAAGGCAAAGTTTCACGTTGGTTGGAAGTGTGTAAATTCATGAATTTGTTACCTTTATATTTACATTATAAGTGAATGAACAGCTGGTCACTGCCAGGTTCATGACGATCACATGCAATCAATCCTTAAGTCTATTATTGTCCACAATAAAAATAGTTAAGACGAGAAACGTTTATTATTAAGCTCAACAAGGTAAAGGTTTTGTCCAGTACAAATTTCATGGGTGTAACTGAATAAGTTAACATTATTTTTAATAGTTAGTCTATTATTGACCACAATAAAAATAGTTAAGATAAGAAATAGTTTTTATTAACCTCAACAAGGTAAATGTTTTGTCCAGTACAAATTTCATTGGTGTAACCGAATAAGTTAACATTATTTTCACTAGTTAAGTTTATTATTGACCACAATAAAAATAGTTAAGTCTATTATTGACCACAATAAAAATAGTTACGATGAGAAATATTTATTATTAAGCTCAACAAGGTGAAAGTATGTCCAGTACAGATTTCATGGGTGTACTGAATAAGTTAACATTATTTTTTACTAGTTTAGTCTATTATTGACCACAATAAAAATAGTTAAGACAAGAAATATTTATTATTGGGCTCAACAAGGTAAAGATTCTGTCCAGTAGACATTTTATGTCTGTAACCAAATAAGTTAACATTTTTTTTGCTAGTTAAGTCTAATATTGACCTCAATAAAAATAGTTAAGATGAGAAACAATTATTATTGAGCTCAACAAGGTTAAGGTTTTGTCCGGTATAAATTTCTGGGTGTATCCGAATAAGTTAACTTTATTTTTACATGTTAAGTCTATTATTGACCACAATGAAAATAGTTAAGACAAGAAATATTTATTATTGGGCTCAACAAGGTGAAGGCTTTGTCCAGTAGAGATTTCATGGCTGTGACCAAATAAGTTAACATTATTTTTTTGCTAGTTAAGTCTATTATTGATCACAATAGCTTTTGATCAACTTGATCAACATTGATCAACTTCTACTTTGAATTTCAACTTGAGACCATGTTTGGCACAAATTATGAGTTAAAATATAACTTATGGTGAAAATTCGATCTGGCTCCAATTTCGTCATCTTGAAATGCAGTTTTGGTCAACTTTTACTTTGAATTTCAACTTGAAAGCATGTTTGGCACATATTATAAGTCGAAGTATAACTTATGGTGAAAAGTTCGATCTGGCTCCATTTTCGTCATCTTGAAATGCAGTTTTGGTCAATTTTTACTTTGAATTTCAACTTGAAACCAAGTTTGGCACATATTATGAGTTAAAATATAACTTATGATGAAAAGTTCGATCTGGCTCCGATTTCTTCATCTTGAAATGCAGTTTTGGTAAACTTTTAGCTTGAATTTCAACTTGAAACCAAGTTTGGCACATATTATGAGTTAAAATATAACTTACGACGAAAAGTTCTATCTGGCTCCAATTTCGTCATCTTGAAATGCAGTTTTGGTCAACTTTTACATTGAATTTCAACTTAATATCAAGTTTGGCACATATTATGAGTTGAAATATAACTCATGGCGAAAAAAATTGATCTGGGTCCAATTTCGTCATCTTGAAATGCAGTTTTGGTCAACTTCTAGTTTGAATTTCAACTTGAAATTAAGTTGGGCAGGTATTATGAGTTAAAATATAACTCATGACGAAAAGTTTGATCTGGCTCCAAAGAGATTTCAGTGGTGATTTTGAATTCGACCTTCAATAACCTCGGAAAATCAGTGCAGCAATTTTGGTGGGGAAAAGAAAACAGTTGTGACTTGAGATTTAACAGATTTAACATTTCTCTGGTAATCTTTTTTAGCCCTTGCTCTAGTTTTTCACACTTGACAGTGATATATCTGGGGCAACAGAGATGATAGGGCTACGGGGGATACACCCAAGCGGTCGTAGGCGACCGGAAGCGTCTAGTTGTATAGACTTTTGATGAACAATACTGATGGCAAAATTACGGAAGCCCAGATAGGACATTTGCCCCATAAGTTAAGTTCGCCTCGGCGAACTACTAACTCGCCTCGGCGAACTGCTAACTCGCCTCGGCGAACTGCTAACTCGCCACGGCGAACTACTAACTCGCCTCGGCGAACTGCTAACTCGCCTCGGCGAAATACTAACTGGTCTCTTATCAACCAACTGTTAACTCGCCTCGGCGAACTGTTATCTCGCCTCGGCGAACTGTTATCTCGCCTCGGCCAATTGCTTTCTCGCCTCGGCGAACTGTTATCTCGCCTCGGCGAACTGTTAACTCGCCTCGGCCAACTGCTAACTCGCCTCGGCCAACTGCTAACTCGCCTCGGCCAACTGCTAACTCGCCTCGGCCAACTGCTAACTCGCCTCGGCCAACTACTAAAATGCCAGTTGTGTAACACACCTAAATGGCAACCACAGTTCGCCGAGGCGAGTTAGCAGTTCGCCGAGGCGAGTTAGCAGTTCGCCGAGGCGAATTAACAGTTCGCCGAGGCGAGTTAACAGTTCGCCGAGGCCAACTACTAAGTTGCCAGTTATGTAATCCTTACAAACGGCAGCCACAGTTCGCCGAGGCGAGTTAGCAGTTCGCCGAGGCGAGATAACAGTTCGCCGAGGCGAGATAACAGTTCGCCGAGGCGAGTTAGCAGTTCGCCGAGGCGAGATAACAGTTCGCCGAGGCGAGTTAGCAGTTCGCCGAGGCGAGATAAACTATCGGGGCAAATGTCCTATCTGGGCTTCCGTACAAAATATATCAATCAATTTAATCTAACTCATTCGAATACAATGTCATGTGTCGAGATAAACACTATGTGCAGTGAATATGTTCCAATAACGTGTGGTGTACGGCAGGGTGATAGCCTGTCGCCAACATTGCTTGGATTAATTATTAATGGTTTGGCTGAAGGTATTAACAGTTGAATGTTGGTATTGATATCAAATACAAAAATGTTTCTGTTTTAATGTATGCCGACGACGTTGTTCTTATGGCTGAAAATGAGCAACATCTGCAAACTATGTTGACATATATTTATGATTGGTGTAAAAATTGGAACCTGAAGGTTGATATAAAAAAAATCAAATATAATGCATTTTCGCACACCAAGAAATAAGGCAACAAATATTGAATTCTCATATGGTAACACCTGTGTCCAGGTGGTCGATAAATATACATATTTGGGTGTCATACCTAATGACCGTCTGAAATTTTTATGTTTGTAGCCAACTATTGGTGGAATCGGGAGAGCTTGCCCTCGGTAGTGTGATATCTAAATTTAACCTATTGAAAGATGCTCGTTGCTAGTGTGTATGATTATGGAAGCGAACTGTGGGGTTGTGAAGATTTTAATTGTACCAATCATCTACGATATCGGGCGTTGAGATACTATTTAGGTGTTCATAGATATGCTGCCGTTGCTGGTCTAGAGTGGAATATGGCTTGGTTGTGTCCGAGGTATCGACGGTTTGTTAAAAAATGATAAAATTTTGGAATAGAGTGATAAATATTGACGATACACGTCGTACTAAATTCATTTTTATGCCAAAATACTTGGTCGTCGGAATTGAAATAAATATTTATAATGTGTGGATTGTATGATGTAATGTCTGGCAGACAATTATGTGACATACCGAATGTGAAAAAAATGTTCCGAATAATATGAATGCATCTTGGGTATCATCTTTGAAAGACAAATCAAAACTACGTACATATGTTAAATTTAAGGATAATTTTGGAACCGAGTCGTATGTTTTGAATTATATATCCCACAAATGTCGAAACATCTTAGCTCATTTTCGATTAGGCATATTGCTTTTACATATTGAAACATGTAGATATAATACTATAGATTTAGAAAACAGAGTATGTAAATTTTATAATGAAAATATTATTGAGGATGAATTTCAGTTTCTAATTGAATGACTTATCTATGAGGAAATAAGAACTCGGTTTTTCGTGACAATTCGAAATTGAATCTAAATGTTTTGTCTCTGGATTGTCCCGGTAAATATATCTTTATGAACATAAATGGCCAAAAACAACTTACACATTATTTACGTAAAGCATGAGATATACGCCAATCACATATGTATAGCATAATGTTTAATGTTTGCATGTAGTGACTTATAAGCCTTGTGATGCTGGGTACGATGTTCATATACATGCTCATGTATTTGCATCAAATGTACATTCACTTAAATAAAGAACTCACTTCACTTCACTTATCATGTAGAACTTGATGGCCTCCAGACGATGTCTACCGTGATGGCACCAATAATACGTAAGTATAACTATACTTTGGGACTTATGGCACAGTATCCCTCTCGTGCGTCACTCATTCTGCCCAAATCTGGACATTATGCTTGAAGGATGTGGACTTCAATCGATTTGATGCAAGTGACCAATTAACACATTAATTATGAGATAGACGTGACTTTGAGTATGCACGTTCATCTAGGGTCGAATTTAAGATCACCACATAACACTTCGTATATGATTAAGGGTTTGATCCTGGGTGTGCGGGCATTGCTGTCAGACACACGACCGAGGGCAGTCTCATGCAATGCCTGAGGCCGCAGGCCGAAGGCATTGCATGAGACTGTCCCGAGGTCGTGTGTCTGGCAGGCAATGCCCAAAATACCTGGGATCAAACACGATTATAACATGTTTTTGTCGAGACAAACGAACGAAGACCCGCGATTCTACAAAAACGTCAAATTACGTTGATGAAATTTACGTCTTGACGACGGGCCATTGTAGGACCGCAAAGCCCGGGAAAAAAGTCGTTTCCCAGGCATTGCAGAGAAAACCACGTGGTTATAATATAACCACGTGGTTATTGTGTGGAAAGAGAGTTTTTCCCGGCCATTGTTGTCTGACAAACGTCATCCTCTGCAAACTAGTGTGTATAAGACAACAGTGGCCAGCCATGTTATAATCATCTACAAAATGAACTCTTCGATCGTTATGTCTCCAATAGTCAATACGCAATTTGATATAGCCATAAACTCAAGCTCTGCTGATGTCGCGATTACGTTCACCAAAAGAAAGGCACCTTCCTCCCGTGTGCTGCTGATATAAACCTGAGCTCTCTACTTACGTATGTTTTGTCTCGATTATTGATTCACATTTGTTGATTCAGTCTTGAGCGTGATCTAAATTCAAGGTCACCACGATATGCACCACGTACATGATACTTCTATCACATATGTTCGTAATACATACCGGGGTCCAATCCTCTACCTCGAAGGTACTCATTTAGTGGACGAGTAGTGTTAGAGCGAAGCATACTCTTCTGATTGGGGCATCTTGCCTGGCTTATAGGAACTGCCGAATGCTAATGTAAACCCAAAATGTTCTTTAAATATGATCATGGTATTGACAATTCTATCCAGATTATTCCCAATTTTGTTCGAAGTATCCACTCATATGAGTAGGCTCCCGTATAAGTCTACACATAGATTTATATAACCAACCGTTATTTTCTCTGTATCTGTGATATATCGGTGGCGTTATGACCACTTGTGAACGGTATCATGAAGTGGCATTTTTGGTACTGGTATTTTCATTACAACAATTCACATTGAATGACACCCAAGCGATCGTACAGGTTGTACCTTACACGTAAGGCCTAAAAAAAATACCGTCCTCAGCTCAAGAGAAAATTGGGTAGGGAGGCACTTTTTATTTTTTATTTTTGGTGGGACGACATTACACAGATATGAAAATAAATTTGATTTATTGATTGATTAAAAAAAACACTTGCGCACAGACACATTCAAGCCCAAATAAATCAAGCCTTTTGAATTGAAATCATGTGTAACACATGACTTTAATGATTTCATTTCTAGAGGGTTGATTTATTTGTGCTTGAAACCTCTTGGCCGGGCACATTAGCACTACTGGTGTGCCATCATTATAGCAGTCAGCACAGACAGGATGATTCTGTGTACTAGTAGTATTATTATCAAAAGCCGTCAGTTTATACAATATTTCAATGATGAGTAATTGTTGAGAACCGTTCTATCAGTTAATATGTCCTTTGAAGTATAACATGAGGAATATAGTAAATCAATTCTTAATCACAATTGTGTATGTATTATTACATACACGTAACCACATAGAATAACTGTGTTTGGAAACTGGTAGCGTCTTTGTCTCATTTGACGGAGAGTAAGGAGGTAAGCAAGGAGGTAAGTTAAATATATGCCTAAATTGCATGCTGTGATTCGGTTTCTCGATCATTCACTATCCTCAAAATAGGGGCGGGAACATTTATCATGATAAACTGTGGAGATGGCATGCGCCGTAGTATGTTTGCACTCCGTTTTTCGAATTGGCGCTCGAATTATGAACGGATAAGCCTACTATAGCATTAAAAAGGGAGATATCCATAGTTTTTTTGGTTTATCTGTTTTCTAAGAAATGACCGCTGTTTTCGACGAAAACATTTTTTCACATCAGCTGAAACACGACTTAATATATCCAGTGCTTTTCTCTTCTGTATGAATGAGACGTTCGGCTCTTTTGTCTTTTTAAAAATGGAATATCTCAAATCTCTCCTCTGTGTATTTTTTGCTGTTCAAAGTATATAAATTCAGTTATCGAATACACGATGTAATATGATTATACAAAACACAACTTCTGCTGAATTTAATATAAAAATTATTGTATTTCATGAGGCTAGAATGCAGTGTATATTGATTTCAATACCAGTAGTCGTATCTTTTTAAAACGGTTTCGTAAATATTTTCGAGGCTTACACTGCAGAAATGTAAACACGTTCATTTCACTTTTACGTTTTACAATTTTCATGTTTTACAATAAAAAATTGTTGTTTATAAAAACTGGCTTAGAAGTAAACAGGTGAGGAAAGTCATTATCCTTGGATTTTCGCTCTGTACACATTTTACATGCATTTATCTGCAAACAATGCGGTCAAATTACTGCCATATCTAACGGATAGTAGTCCGGAAATCATGTTGGTTCGCGTTGGCGAAACAGGCCAGAGTACAGCTGTATAATGTGGAGTGACTTGAATAGCTGGAAGGACTACAGCAATCCGTCATGTGTCTGTTATTTATTTCATAGTTTTCACACAATTATGTAAGCCATAGATTCCCCCATCTCCTGGGATATAGATTGTCAGACATCTGCAATCATGATCATTGTGATATCGCCTTGTTAACGATGGCTCTTTAATCCTATTATGAAAATCTTCATAAAAAATTACATTTTACTTTTCATAAAAAGTTTTTGAAAACACCTATATTCTATGGATAAGCTGATGGATACCTAATGACTTGTTGTGAAACACTTGGTTTCATGTCTGGGACGTTGGTTTCGAAGTTGTGAGCTGGTCGTCAACTAACGCAAGTGGGTCAGAGCGGTCCAAACTGGACGAATAGTGTTAACGAGCCTGAACCAGACGATTTCCTGTCCTTTTGGCGCACGTGCTGATCGCACTGTGATGGATGTGATCTCCCGCAAGTTCTCATTTGCATACATTAGATCTGCATATGGGTGGAAACAATCATCTGCCCATTCTTCCACCATCACACCGCCTAAACTGAACTGAATTCGAAACTTGTAGTCCCATCTTCAATCGCATGTTGGTGATTTATTCACTGTATTCATATATATTCACTATATTCAATGTCTACATGTATATTTACCTCAATTCGAGGTACGGATTTGTCGTCCTCGAAAACTTAGAACTGTAGGCTTGAGCATAAATGCCCAATGTGTCCGACTCATACTTACCAGGGATGCCTCTAAACACAAAGCTTTGGACACCGTAGAGAGCTGTCATGTGTTATACCGGCAGTAACATAGGAGATACTCTTATGTATTTCTGATGCCGGGTATGTATACAGACAAAAATCTTGAAAGTAGAGTTTACGTCTTTTGGAAACTGGACAATATTACAAGTGGGAATTCATCAATCGTTATTATTCAGATACACCAGTGTGCCTTTGAATAAAATGTTTTGTTGGGTTTTATTTCTATTCCAAAATGTTGTATATTAGGCTCGTTATTGTCATCATCAAAGTCTGTTTCTATCACTGAAATAGATGTTGGTAAATATGGTTAATTTTCTGATTGATAATATTTTTGTGGAATTTGGTTGTCGAATATTTCAACAAACTATTGGTATTCCCATGGGTACAAACTGTGCACCATTATTGGCAGACCTATTTTTATACTCATATGAATCAGATTTTATCCAACATATACAACGAGGAGGTTCTAAGAAACTAACAAGTAATTTTAATTTCACTTTCCGATACATAGATGATGTATTGTCACTAAATAATCCCAAGTTTGGTGATTATTTGGATGTCATATATCCTAAGGAACTTGAAATTAGGGATACTACAGGGATACTATTTTTCCAACTATCTAGACCTGAGGTTGGAGATTGATAATGATTCTGACCTGTCAACTAGATTATATGACAAACGTGATGATTTCAATTTTTCCATAGTAAATTTCCCTTTTCTAAGCAGCAACATTCCTATGTCACCGGCATATGGTGTGTTTGTTTCTCAACTTATACGCTATTCCAGAGCTAGTTGCAAATATGAGGACTCTCTAAACTGCTGCGACAAGGATATGTTATACCAAGACTTATGGCTGCGTTTAAGAAATTCTATGGACGTCATCATGATCTGGTTGATAAATACACCAAATCCATGTCTGCCATGCAACTAGATATATTTTCATGTTAATATTGGGGAATTCATGACCTGATTTCACCTCCTAATGGCCATTTTTGGGGGTTCATGAGTTTCCCTGTCATTTTTGTTTTCTCTCACTTCGTATGCCTGATATGACTTTCTGTCCCCGGACTATGAGATTGGATAACGGACCCTGTTTTGTTTGCTCGGAATACTTGATACTGGGTATTGATTCCACGTCTATTGATAATTGCATTAGAAATAACATACAGAAGGTATACTCTCATAGCGAACCAGGGAACCTACCAGGTTGAAATATCTGTACATTTACTGATTACATAACCATGCACAAGCTTATCAAGCATGGTTTATTGATGTTACCCTTCAGCCCCCTTTACGCCCACGATCGGACTTCGTGCCCAGTGAGTGGATAGCTATGCAGTCAGCAGGGCAAACGATTGCTATGGGAGTGGTAGACCTACAACAAAGGCTCTCGATCACACGAGACTGGGTCAGGTATGTCTCAAGAAAACTAATGTTTACTTCACGTAAAAATCACAACGCGCTCTGCATCCTTATTGTGTGCGCTATCGAATGATTCGCAATGGTCGATCATAACACCTTATCACTTGTTACATCCGTTTATCATCACATCACTTCGCTCTCATCCAAACACGCCAGCCCGTGGAGACAACCGCCCCCGCGTGTGTACCATGCGATGTTTGATCACTCGCTGTTGTGGATGAGGAACATTTATTTCAATGATAATCCAATCCAGAAAAGACAATATTGACAGCGATCTGCTTATCTGTCACATGTTCGATCCACCGCCCACGCTTCTGTCAACAAGATGTCGCGCGTGCGCTTGCCATCGCTTTCTTTCTAACAGTGATGAAGCTATTATTTTCCTTCTTTTACCTTCTTTGTGGACCCGAAGGGAACGAGACCAATGACACACTGGTTTTGGTCAATATATGTCCGAAAAGAAACATTGAAAAAGAACTCCAGGGGCTCGGCATTCAGGGGGCTCGGACCACAAACCTTAACCCCGGAAACACGTGTCCACGCGACACGATATCAGCCAATGAGCGACTTTCTCTACTCTTTCAACAGTCGCGATATATGGTTATGAACATTGGCCGTCAGGTCAAAGGGTCTTGTTCAAGTTCGAGACATCACTAAGGACGACAAAGACCCCCGTGGCCTTGAGTAGTGAGTTGTAACTATTGCTAATATTCGTGCTTCTATTACATTTGATTATGTGTACAATGATTCTACGTGAAGAACACAACCACAGTGTTGGCCAAAGGACGTGGAATTCATTCAGCATCCATGAAACTACGCCCAGACCTTTCCATAATACCCTGAGATTCATGCACGGAAGTACACTGTTAGATATTCCTTCATTTTTTCTGAAGTAAAGTATGTTTACATCCGTTACCCGTCCTGTGAATTTGTATTTTTCAAGCGTCGACAGATACAGAAATGTTGATATAGTTTGTTGCATTATGACAAACTAAAGTAGATTCGTTCCTTATGTCGATTTTAATATTTCTATATATTTATTCTGATGCTCTTTATCGTGTGTAGAAAAATGCTTGCTCTTCATTTTGTTTCTTTCCTTGATGTCTCAATTGATGTCTTTGTTAACTTCTTTGTTATCATGTGTGTCTCTCTTTTCTGTAATACACTGTCCTAAACAACAACCACGGAATTTACTTTTGTAGAAAATATAATTTATTAAGTTACTGCAAATGATATATATGCAATACAATAAGTTACTTTAAATAAATAAATAAAATAAATTCTCAGCCCAGACATTCGACATAATTCAATAGGTAAGTACAAAGTAGCGCTCACAGATAGCTTAACACCACCGAGTTATAAAAAAAACAAATAAGATGCTCACTGTCTCGAAAAAAGAATAATCTGACAGGACATTTCCCATCACTTTTTTGCGAAACCTTAAAATTGGTGAGTCCAGACACCATATTTTGTCATTGAATCGTTGGTTTGCAATATTTAACATTTAGGCAACAACTTGTAACGAGTTACACACAACATTGAACATTTCAAGTATTGCAGTCTACAGGAAGATTTGCTGGTTCCAGCTCACAAAATGTTACAATACTCATTTGCAGGACATTTGCATGATAAATAACTATAACATGAAAGCTCAGCAGTGGAACGTACTAGGAAACTGGATCTAATCTGGTACGAACACTATTCAAAAACAAAAACTGATCGTTTGTAAAAGAACAAAAAGTTTAGTTTTCAGTGTTCGTCTTTTCAGTCAGGGTTGAGTCACATAGCTGTCCTAATAAACGTCTTCCCGATGTTTAATTTATATAATTAAGGCTATATACATACCGGGAAGGCGTTACATAGGAGATAGATATATAACGATTTGCAAATATCATTCCTCTTTACAATAACTTAATGAACAAAATAGTATTGCATACAATAGACAATGCACAACTAAGGTCCTGGCTTCCCTCCCAATAAAATAAATATCTACAAATTGCAATCAAATTCCCAAGGACCATCTACAAGTCGATGATCCACAACAAGTCAGATTGCATATTTGAACACGTTTTTGTGCACTCATCCTCCGAACTCATCACACTGTTCAATTACGGAAGTCGTCGCTGTACATTTACATGATTCAAATCACTCAGGAATTTACTTATACACCGAATTAGTGTCGCGTCTACCTACATTTACACCAGAAGCCTACTACTTTGCTATCTACAGATTTTCGTTCTTTAATTTCGCGAGGTCATCTATGCTTGCTTCCTTATTCCATATGTTACACTGGCAAGAATTTGCATCCGTTTTCCGTCGATACAAAGATATATAGCACAATGAGACGACATTACAGGCTAGTTACTATATACCTGAGTTCTGGCCTAAAATCCTAATGTAAGTTCACAAGATGCTCTCGAAAGTCCCTCCCACTCAGAGGCAAGAAATCCGTACACAGAAAGACAAAATATGGCAACCGTAGTCATATAGTTCACAACACTGAACGAAAACACATCTGACACCACATATAGTGGAACAAATTGAGATCAGTATTATATTTGATAATTTAGATATAATTGTACATTCAATAAATTAATTGTTTTGTTCCATTTTGATTAACTCCTACATCATGTAGCGTGATCGCTACATCTATCGGTGAACATTGCATGTGGTGAACTTCGCGATATGTTTTTAGAGATTCTTGTGTGGGCTGAAACTACTTCATCGCCCGAAACTAGTCTACATGTACATCAAAATGTGAATTCTCTCTCTCTCTCTCTCTCTCTCTCTCTCTCCCAATGACCATATGATTACGATAAATGACAGAACACGCCGTGGTCTCAGGACCCACACACAACTCAATAAGTATGGCACTGTAGAGTCTGCGCCCGCGCATTAATATTACACTCACGTACACTCACGCACACTTGATCACAGTAGCCACACTCTATACTCATTAGTCTTAAAATAAAGACGTTGAATGTAGGTCGTGTGTATGTATAAATATACAAATCACTAATACTACTTCTGGCGGCAAAATAGTTCTATGTTGGTGGGAATTTCTTACATTAAGTAGAACACAATTACTCGCAGTCGAACTGTAACATGGGGAAGCTGTCTCGCTGTCTGAAGTCGAACTTGATGTCTTCCTTGGGCGGGAGAACCTCGTGTCCATGGTACTCGTAGGCGTACTTGGCGTGCTGGCCTTCCCGCTGTCGGAGCTCGAAGCGTGATACGATCGACATGATGTACCACTTGAGCTGCAGGGTGGCGTACCGCTTGCCAGGACAGAGCGTACCGAAAGCATTCACCGGGGTCTTGATGGGCTTTCCCTCGTAGTAGAAGGTCGTGTCAACGAAACGATCGTGCTTGAACACCTGCAAAACACAATATAACACATTATATTGAGAATTCATTTCATGACATGAGGCTATTGGAAAGTCTGTGTATGTCTTAAATATTGTGGGAACTGGGGTACTAGTACTGGGGAAGGAACCTACCAATGGATCTTCGAAGATTTCAGGGTTTTTGTGGATGGCTGGTGGATACATAGCCACACGGTCGCCTTTGCGGACGAGATGCTTCTGGCCGTTTGAGGTCGTGAACCAGGTGTCTTCTTTGACATATCTGACCATGAACACTCCGCTGGCAAGTCTCATGGTCTCATTCACGAAACTATCTGTAAAAACAAAGCAAAGACTGATTAAAATTCGGTCATGATCAGTATACTATCTGATCGGGAGCTTGTTCGGTGATGCTACATTTAGCGAATTGGTAAAACAGTACTGACCTAGCATTTTGAGGGACTCGACGTCTTTCATGCCGAACACGGCCGTGTTGGTGTCCTCGTCCAGTCGCTCCTCGACGGCCTGTTTGACCTCGTCATAGACGGCAGCGTAAGCCTTCCCATCCTCCAGCAGGTTGCTGAGAGCCCAGAACGACAGCCTGTAGGTGTTGTAGTTGACGTGCAGGTACACGAGGTTGTGGGCCTTGATGTCAGTCTCTGTCTGTCCCATGTTCTTCATGAAGGTCATCGCCGTGCGCAGGTAGTCGGAGCAGTCCTCACGGGCCATCAGCTGTTCCGAGTCAGGCATGACAAGGAGCTCCTTGAGGGCTGACACGGCCGCGGGGAACAGCGCCTTGGGCATGCCCAGCCAGAAGTAGTTGAAGTACTGGTGGAAGACCTCGAAGTTCCTGTGGACCATGCGGCCGTTGAAGGCGTGGTGGTCGCTCTTGCCAAAGAGAGTGTTGAAAATGGCATTGAACATGGTGGTGGAGGTGAACTCTTTCAGTCCGTCGACCTGCCATTGCTCGCTGGTGGGTTGCTGGGGCTGGACATTGGCGTAGCTGTTGTTCAGGTGGTCGACGAAGCGGACCATGGCTCGGTTCAGGGGAGTACCGCGGACTGTCTTGCCGGTGTCCTTTGTCATGGTCTTGGGATCCTTGATCACGAAGCCAAAGACGTTCCAGTTGACCTGCTTCTGGATGGGATCGAAGTCGAAGTTCTTTTCCTTGTTGACGGCATCGTAGCAGTGGGGGTCGACGATGATGGTCAGGAACTGGTTCATGAGGCGGAGGGTGAAGCAGTTGCCGTGTTTCTTCTCGCACTTGTGCAGGAACTCCACAGCGTGGGTTCCAAAGTCCACGGCGTTGCCCCAGAGGAAGCGTCCGGCGGGAATCTCAGGCTCACCGGGTCTTCTGTAACAACATGACAGGACAAGGTACGATTACCATGATGTTCGTTACCTGTGTGGATAATTGTAATTTTCTCAACAAAATTTGAGTTTATTTTCAAAATGTGCCGAGTTACTGACCGTTTCCTCATGAAGTTGGCGGCGTAGATATAAGCGGCCCCGAGAACAGTGGCGGTGGCCAAGAGCAACCAGGTACCTGCAGCTAGCATCTTCGATCGGTAAGTTTTCCTCTTTTAAATAGTTGAATGTGGAATGCTTTTGCACTTGCGCGTCGCGGATTTTATGTCCTGCAAAATATAAAGCATGAAAATATTTAGCGTGGGTTAAACGTGTTGTCGCCTTCTGCTTGGTTATATTTAGTCGCATACATGTGTCTTTTTTAATATGATATGGAACAAACAAACACTTATTTTTACTCCTTTGTTCTTTGAAATGGCTGATGTAAGCCCTGTCGATGTTTTTGTACAAGCGTGTGACCAGTAGTCGGCAGAGTATGAACAAGAATGCTTTCAGTTTTGTTCGGAGTGATACCATGTAATTTATATAAATGAGAGAACTCGACGAAATGATGCCCGCGGGTCATCGCGCAATGATGACACTATCAAAACCATGATCAAAGCCACGTTAAGCAAGACATTTGATCGCTCCACCTGACCAAAAAGTAAGTCACATAAACGTGGGAGCGAGCTGTATATCCCAGGTAACAACGCGCTGGGAACTTCCGGCCATTTACAGCGTCCTAATAGTATCCCTCGACTACGTGCAGTAAATAGACAATAATCACCTCAACAGTGGTATTCCTATCAAGTGCTATCAACAGAATGCAAGGACCCACCCAAGGATTGTATATATACGCGGGAAACGACTGACAAACATATGTCATCACACCGAATTCCCGCAATCTACCCTCGATAAACGCGATGACTAACGCAATCAAATTTACTTAGGTGTCAATTGGAATAAATACTATGTCGTAAGATTTGGCCTGGTTTAACACCCACAAGCGACCAATTTTGGGAATCGGGCTGCCGAGGCCAGGGAAGAGTGGTTTGGGGTTCGCTCTCTGACTGCGGCAAAAACGAGACCGCTATCACGTTCACGCATTTCAAGCGTGGCCCAGATTGTGATTCAGAGGGGGACTGAGTCAGACCCGGGACATTGCCTGCCATGACCATCTCCCATGGACAACTGCCGCCCGCTCCCTGAGCTGCCGTGGAATAACCCAGGCCTCTACCAGGAACGATCATAAACTGTCCGCCAGTCGATCGACGGTGACCGCTTTATGGCGTCCAACACGTGCAGATCCGGACGGGGCAGCTGACTTCACGCGATAATTACCTGTACGTACTGACGTGCGTAATTAACGGGAAACCACCGGATGCAGCGGAATAATGAATCAGGAAAAATAATTCCACGAACATTGATGCACCACCGCAATCTTGATAACCCCAAAAACTGTTCGATTAATTGCGAGATGTTAAGGTAGTGTCTATCAGTGTTAAGGCTGAGGTCATATTTGAGTAATCTACCGATCGCCACCTCTGCAAAAGTGTAACAAGGAAAGTTATCGACGGAAGAATTTACCGCCATCATTTATATTGCCGATACCCATTGGGTGACAACAACTATTCATCGTAAAATGCGAGTCGCCAACACCCAATAAATTAAATTGACTGTCTCGTAGAAAACGTCGATAGACAAGTATCGCGTGTTATCTTACTATCCGCCGATCGACAGTGAGCTATGTGTGGGGTATGACCCAAATATGTCCAAGCCCGTCATTGCTCAGACACGGTGGTTATAGAAAAATCCCCACAGGTGATCTAATTCCGAGCTATTGCTAGTAATCACGAGATATATCAAGTATTTAGAGCCTCAATTGGAGGGATCGAACTATGCTCCTCTCAAGGGCTCCCGTTACCTACTGATGGATTCAGCCACCCCGGGGCCAGTGTAAGGGGCCGAGAGCCAAACAACCCTCTAGAGACCTCAAGTGTCCCGAGTGTTCGAGGGAGTCCATCCGTCACCTCCCGGACACTGGTCAATGTAGGTGGTCACACGCACGCTCCTCAACATTATAATATATGGGCAACTCCCCCCTGTGAATGGATCTGCTCTCAAAAGTAACATCATAATCGTGCAGCAACTAATTAAACCGTCAAATTAACAAAACGTCGTGTGCGGACAAAACAAACCTCACCGGCTGACAGGTTATTTTTGTTTGGCCAAAAACTAACCCCAAGAACAGATTCATCATTTACGGCTTGTCAATTTAGTTGCTGTCGCAAACTGTTTGAAGTAACGCAACACTGTTTGAACACAATTTCGTGTTGGGCGGCATATCTACCATGAAAAGAGCAAAAAATTCAACCGCCCGCCTAATTTACTAAATGCATTTACATACATTTAAATATAAATCCAAAAAGTACTTTTATGGAAATTACCCAGCTACCAAAAAAAAGTCTATACAACCCAAGCAGCTGATGAAATCGATACACTTCTACCTACAAAATGGGGCGGCAAAACCCAAAGCTGCACAGCTTGGTCATCACTTTAATTTTTCACAGCCAATTAGGGAGTTCAATTTGCTACAGAATGCAACCATATATAGACTTTTTCAAAATTGAATCAACAATTAAGATATCAAATTTCTGTCGCCTTCTCTGTACCTTGGATTATCAGTCGCGTAAATAGAGATCGACTTTCTATCAGAATATATCCATTGATAATTATACTAGAGCAGAGAACACGAGACGAGATGTAAAAGGTACTAAAGTAGCTCGCGTCGATCCAACGTTACAGTGACGATCTCCCACCGACAAATATATACCCGCATAAATATCAGATAGTAAAGTGCTGAGTGGTCATCTTCCTCTTTCCTGCTCGCGTCGGTATGTTTCATCACCGGAGAAGAATTGATTGAAATCGCCTGAGTATGTGTATATGTGCCAATAGACTAAAACAATGATGTCAGTGGCCACAAATAGCCCAGGTGTTGGCTAGAGTTGACGTGACGTGGGAGCGGCTAGCGAGTCTAGACTGTTCTGGCTCATTTGACAATACACCTGACGGAGTACCTCTCAGTCATCCTGCCTCAGATATTCACCAAGGCAAAGACAATACCGCCAAACGACCGGCGTGTTTTCTCCTTGAGACAAAAGCCTTTCCAGAATCCCTGGTCGCAAGTCAAATACCATAGACAATACCTCGAACGAAGGCACTTTTATTAAAAAATTTTACCTCTCAGTCCAATCGTAGACAATTAGTCATGTAGAGTATCGATAAAGAGAGCGCAGATCAACTATTGATAGAAGGTAAACAAAAGTTACCACGAGATCTGTCCAGCCAATGGCAATCATCCAAATTTCGTCTCACCCCGATAAAGGCATACATATACAACATTGCCACAACCAAGCAACAGGAAATTACCAAACTCTGTCCATTCATCATTCTATTGGTCACGAGGAATCAATTTCTCACCCACATTTAGATACAAGAATGAACAATAAATTAACTGTCAGACTACTTGACATACTCGTCCAGTATAGACTATTTCATGTTCCTTGTTAGAGCACGTGTTCAATTTGAATGCTAGCAAATACTCGAACAAGCACGTGGGCTGCAAAATCTTCCTGATCGATCACTACAACCACGCAGATCGATAGTCACTGGCAATCAGCTGAGCTAAGCATCACTCCCGCCAACTAACGCAGATCCAGCTCATCCTGCGCTACTTCAAATGGTTGAAAACGACTTACCTCAATAAAAGTGTTTTTTCCTTCAGATGTTCGCAAGTTGTGTCTCGCTTGTTGGTTCAAGTTATTTTTTTTTTCCAAAGTCGGTATCTCGCGTATGTCCGATAGATAAGCCTCCAAGTCTTGTTCAGGATCTCTCTTAGTGACTCTCTAGTTGTCTCGGAGATATCTGTTTGAACCCAACTTTACAACTCGTTTATATAGTAGTAGTATTGGATATGACGTAGGATAGGCGGAGCTTGCTGCTCATTCAGATTCGTCAATCTGAGCAAGTGGCTGCCTGCCTGACACCCCCACTATTGGCTGAGGCGCTTTCATTCACTGAGAGAGAATTCACGGAAAGTCTTTCTGTCCTGTGGCCGCCAGTCTCGTGAAAGTTGAAAGACCCCGATTCGATTCTCGCTACGGTGGCAGGAGGTAATTTTTAACACCTCTTGGAAGTAAAAACCTGGAAACTAGGCAGGGGACTAAACAAGCGACACCGTACGTGTACCTCGAAATAAACTTATTTATAATATTTCACGAACAAAACAAAAACAATAACAACAAGATACAATAGTCTGACACGTAAGTATGTGTGACATGTTTGCGGCTCGTGTGTTGTGGGCTCGTGCAAGCTTTTGTAGAACGATGGCAAACACTGACAAAGTTTCAAAGTCCGTCTCCTCATTGTTCCTCACCGCGTTTTGTAAATAGCAATCTGTGTGACAAAAGGTGTCATGGTAGTAGATTTATTGGCTTCAATACGGTGTCGATAAAGTTTTTATGTTATTGTTACCCCACAAAAATATAAGCTACACTGGTACATTGCTATATGATGGTGCAGGGATCTTTGAAGTTTTAATTGTCGTTCTTTTGTCTCACAGTGTTGTCAAATACCAATACAGCGGTAACCATGCAAGCACGCGGGTGTTCCGGGGAAGCTTGATGGAGGTAAAGTAATCATTGTCCGTGTACGTCATCGGGAGCCGGAGCCAGGCAGGGGGTCATCTCCTCCAGGCGCCGGCTCATTGGATCAGATCAACCGAAAACTCCACTATAGAATTTATGCAAAGTTTTTCTTCTTGGCCTATATTGAAAGAATATCAAATGGGGGACAAAGTTTGCACAGGAAGTTGTGTGTCACGAGTGATCGCCGGTAGGGGAGGCGTGCACAAAGACAGGCTTTACTTTAGTATTGTCACCAGGCACACGCGCGACACCTTCTCAGCAAGGGGCAATGGCTGATGCAAGCCCAACTTCTGGCATTTTACCCTAAAAGATCAACTGCGGAATTGATGATACCTAGAAAAACACACGATCAAATGGCGAGTTAAAAAGAAGCAATTTGTCACCGGGTACGAGCTGGCGAGAGGAATATGTACAGGTATCAATGGTTAATTCATCAAAAGGAAGATCGGCGGCAGTACACGTGTGGTGAGTGTCGCATTCACTCAGACGCAACCACATCAAGGTAGTTAACAATAAATGCGATCCTCATAACACGCCTCGGAGATAATACAGCAATTTGTGTTAACTTTTTATTGCCGGCCATCGTGAAGCCACAGGATGAGATCTTAACCTCTATAGCTGTGAATAATGACGATTTAGGGGGCATAGCGGGTGCAAGTCGTATTACCAAGTGACCCAGTGCAAGTTTTCAGGAGGCCCTGCACCCTGCCACCTCTTTGCGGTCTGCTGCAGGCCGAGAATCGAACGTAAAAGCTGCACCGTTACATAATAATAATCATACTACGTCGTTATTACACGGGCTGCGTGATTGTAGAGTGGCCAGCCTGGGATCTGGGGCAGATTGCTTGCACACACAGATATACAGTAGCACGGCTAGCGAGTATCTCCTAAAGTATGTGATACAACGTTATCTGCACTCAAGACGACTTGATCAAACAACGAAGCAACTCATTGACTGACTTACCCGTATATGTGTGCATTCTGTTGGCGTTGATAGTCAATATCCCTTGCCTTGAGTATAAGAATCCTCAAAATATAACAACAAAAGTACATCACATATGACAATATAGGAAATCATATCGACTATATCATAGAATAAGTACAGTACAGTTGAAGATTAAACTTTAAACTAAACAGCCTGCTAATTACGAACAGCACATCGATCTAAATTTGAACACCTATTCTGAAATAAAGGACCATATAATATATATGTTGTAAAGTTGTTTTTTTCGTGGATTGAAGTGAATAAAGATTGGAGACATGATGTGATGGCCAACAAAACTGTCCTTGGTAATGCCGAAAAAAGTTACACAACTCTTCCACTATTAAAAGTATCATTGTGTAATAATATTTGCAATGGCAGACATGCCCTCATAACAACACTTCTAGAGAAGTCGGTGCAATGCCATATCTATCGTCTGCTAGACCGAATTAACTGTTTTGGTTGATGACTTCACAGTACTCTTGATAACACATGCGAGGCATGGTGGTGTGTCCTCCGTAATCCGGGTTTTTTTCTACAACAAAATCAGGATAGTCTGTCCTTATTTCATGACAATGCCATCGTTAGTCGTTTTCTTCTAAATGCATTGCAAAACAGAATATTATAGTATTAGTATCACTGGAATAATATAACTTACGTTTACTTTTCCATTGAATTGATAAAAAAACAATGGAAGAATTTCGGGTTAAATCGGGTGGGATATCAGCTCCAGATGTTTGGGGGCCGGAAATTGCCACACTTGTTACAGGGAAGAGCGCAATATTCGTGCGATTGGCGCAAACATTTCCAGTTACGGATTTTATATTCCAATTCCGTTTTCACACTCTGCCGCGTTCGTTACCCGCTTTGCCATGTACAATGTAAACTCAATGTATGTCAAGATGTCAGTGCTACGAAACCTACGTACCTAGGTATCTATGAAACCAGACGCACGTATAGGAAGTCATTAGAATAGTAGCGTTATACTTATGGGGCAGGTATGCTGTGAAAAACTCGGGACCTAACCTGAAACAAAGCAGTTTTAGGTAAAAATTGAAAGTTATCACATACAAAAAAATGCACTAATTTGGAGTGAATTTATGCGAAAAAAATATTAACTTGGCGTTTAGTGCCTTGGATTCCAACGGTAAAAATTCCGTCTGTTTTCGATTCGTATTGCAAAAGATAGGCCTATCACTTGTATATAATTCCAACCTGCAGATACTTTGAGCATATCAATAATATTTACCCCCCGAAGAGTTTATTGTCTCCAACTTTCTCACACGCTGAGGTTGTATGCTAAAATAGTTCGACTTTAAAAACTCAACGAAGAAGACAATAAGACATATGTCGTCAAATCCTGTTTTGCTGAATCTATTACGTAATGGAGTCACTGAACTTTGGAGTTTATTGACGATTAGCTACACTTTGATTTGTAATAGACCATCAAATAAACAGATACATTAATGTAAACAAACAAACATCTAGTTCTTCCAGGTTGGTCTCTCTAACGTATATAGAGATAAGTTCAAAACATTTCTTCGGCGACTCTATAGAAATCTGCCATTCGCTTAGAGCACAAAGCTGGGTATGATGTTTTTGGGGTAGGCTTTTGTAAAAGTTGTAAAAAAGGAGATTTTATTGCTACACGTAGCGCGGACAGATAGACGACCAGGAAAAACACTGATCCGATACTACAGCTTGTGTACACTACCCAAGCAAAGACCGACTGCCTACTCATATGAAAATATATCGCAATAGTATTAAAAAGAAGAGGTGTTGAATAGGACCAAGTTGCTGGCAACAATGCAATCCATATAGGGCAGGTGTCGGCGCTTGGTCTACATCAGCACGATAAGTCCGTAGAGACTGTTGACAGATTTGGGGAGGGATAATAGAGAGCTGTTTGTATATTTCGTTGCCATGACTCAAATGACGAAGATCCCTCATTTCGTATTGTCCTGTGAAGTGTCGAGGAAATGTAGCCAAATCAATGTTATGCTGCTATCAGCACTCCCTGTAACTGAGTGATATATTTTGCGCTTAGAAGTTAATTCGTGGTTATGCATTCGAATAATCAAGGTCAAATTTTGAGCTTCGATCCGTTAATTAATTCTCCATCACATTTAACAAGTTCGCTACAAGCGATTTATTTGTCTGAAAGCTGTGGCTGGTGAGATATAAGCCCGGGTGAATCGGACCATCTGGCTGTCCCACGTCGGGACACGCGGGGGAGGATTCGACAGATGTAATCGCCTACACCATGCACAGCTAGAATCGCTCCAACTCCACCAGTGATGGCTGCAGACACAGTTGCTCACTTTTATGAGTTTCTGGTGACAAGGTGTAAAGTCCCTACGGGGAAAAGCTCTGACCTGGATATGATCAATTGTCATAGATACACGCCTCTTTCCCTTGAAAAATCACAGAATGTGAACGGAACAGGTGGTTAAAATGTCATTCAGACTACTTGGAAGAGGCTCTTGTCACCCGAATATTTACCCTACTCTACAAAAACCTATACTGACGTATGTCAAAGATCGCCCTATGCTGACTTGTTAACAGCGCTTCACTTTGTAAGAAAGCTTTTCATGTGTAACATTACAAAGTGCTGAAAGGCCTAGATTTTACTCTATTCAGTGATCGACCCCGTCCCTGCCGGCCTCAATGCACGGTATTTTACGCGTGAAAGTACTTCCGATTCTTTGCATATCAAAAGAAGTAAATCGTTTCCCAGACACTTTTATATGTGTCGAATACAAACTGAAACGTTGAATGGGGCCATAACAATCAGTTTTATGTTCGGTGGACTGCGTATTCTATGGAGCGAGGTTCGACGAAAAAAGCCAGGCCCTTCACGTCAGTGTAACGATAACGAGCGAAAGTACACTTCTCTTGGCAGAAAGCTTCCTTAAAACTTGAGTAGATCTATGGAACAATTGAGTGCTACATTCTGGGGAAATATTTTGCTGTATTGCTTGGAAAATATTTCGGCGGAATAGTTATATCAGATTAGCTAATGGACGCCTGGTCAATGACTTTCCAGGGTAGTGTTTATACTGGCATCAGTGACAGACAGTGACAGTTTTTCTGTAATTTTACAACACTGGTATATTGCATGCTTATACTTGCAGTTTTCCTGTTTTAATAGCAGCGGGTGTAGCCTACATTTACCAGTATAGTTACTTATGAAAAATTATATTATAAGACATTTCTTTATGCTTCAGAATGTATTTTATAATACACCTTTCACTACCCAGATTCCGACCTTGCACGTCGGGTGTGTTGAACCCTGCAAACATGCCCGAAGTCTGGCAGACGTGTAGGCGTCGGGGGCCATCGTACAGGGTTCCACTTCCGCCGTCCTGGCCCGGTGACCCACTCGACCGGCCCACACCCAGCCTTGACCCCAGCCGTCCAGCCCCTCCCCTCCCCGGACGAGCCCCCATGAGCTGCCGCGACCCCGGAGGCAGCACGTGTCTGAGTGCAAGCCCACACAGGCAAGGTAACATGCACTCTCGCAGACAGCAGCTCCCATAATGAGTCTGCCCTGAGTATCATCGGCCCTAGAGAAGTCTCAAAGCTTCAAAGCACGATCGTCCTGAACTGTCTACAAGCGTGGTGGGGGCCACCCAGCAAAAGTTCCGACCGACCGACCCAAGGCCAAAAACTTGGTTCCACAACTTTAGAGAGGAATTAACCGACTGTGATGATGTATACAGAGCCCACCCCTTGTAGACCACAGACCTCGTGCATTTTTATGCACCGATACGTCACGAGATTCGCACTGTTGACGCCTTAGATCGCTAGATCAGAGTGGCAAATCCTCTCAGATGTTCGATCCGGGTGGCACGCTTCCAGAGGCTTACAGGCACCTGGCTAAGAAGTCAAACCGAGTCTGGAGTTCCAAACTAAGGCAACAGTTTACTTTATTTATTGATCTGCACCAGGATCGAACGTTTGTGTTAAGTGGGTCAGTAGCTCGAAGTTATGGCATAATTGTTCGCACCCAACTGTGGGTACCGCCAAATTAGCAGGCACCAATCTTTAAGTACCAAATGTACTGGAACATATCCTCTTAGCAAACGTTACTCAGCATTGAAGCAATAAACTAGAAATAATCAATTTTGATCACAAAATAAGTAATCTGCAAAATTATTCATGAACATTGATCATATTAAAAAGGAACACCTGATATAACTAGTAATAAGGAGAGTTGGTGCAAGAAATATCAAACATAGCACATTCCCCATATTGTTTCACTATTGTAAGGCATTGGTACGAATGTATGCGAAAATGTGAATCACATGAGGGATATCATCTAGTTTGAAGCAATAGTTTTGACGCAGGTTGGTAATGAGGTGTCATCAAAGTCATGGATTTATTCCTCGCCACCAACTAAGATTTAATTTGGAAGACTCTTGTAAGACTATGACGAGTAGAAAGTCGTTAATATAGTACTTTGAAATTCAGGAAAATGACATTCAAGACAACACCAGCTTCACAACCAACGGTAATTTATGATGCTTTCGTTACCACAAGTTCGTGGCTGCACAGAATTGTGCCATAAATTGCACGAGTGCCCCAGTGGTGTTGACATGTGTCACGACTGACACCTGATAAAATCGGCCAGATACTGCTGCGAACAGAGTCGAACACTCTGGTCGGACCAGTACGAGAGATTCCCGGAAAAAAAGCATCACGTAAAACACCATAGAAACCATTGGACTACCGTAGTATGTCCACTCCCAGCTCCTGCCAGCCCTGAGACACTACATGGGTGTTACCGCTCCTAACATCGCCTCAGCAGCGTGGCGTGGGTGCGAACGACATTGTGCCGTCCGTGTTTCCAGCTGTTTGATGTCTGCTTCTAACAATGGCCAAGATGTGGAGGAAGCCACACTGTCTCAAAGCGAGCAATGCTCATCAATAGCTGGTAGAGGTTACGGTAACCATTGAGGGACACTCAGAAACCACCGGAATAACGATTCGATGATTCTTAAGGAGGCACACCTCTCGCTTGGAAGTGACGAGTATGGTCTCCCTGTCAAAGGGTTCTATTGATCGTACTGTACGCTGAGAACACTCGGTGGTCAGCAGTGTACCAACAATCGGGCCAACGAGTGTGGGTGGACCCCCAAGGCCTTAAAGATCATTGCCAAAACTTGATACAGAGAATGCGAAATGGGTCACAATTCTCATGGCCGAGAATAGATCGACTGCTTCCTAAAATAACCAGCGAAATTCGCGGAGATATTCAATCGATTTTATTTACATTTAGTTTGTGTGGAAGTAATGACGTCACATTGAATATAATGGAATCTGTCTTGTGGGTAATGAATATGTAAGATGTACCCGAATTGCTTTTGGTGTACAGGTTTGCCATGTCGAAAGTAATATTATAATCTTATAATACATGTATGTCTGAAATAATAATCGATAAAAATAACATTTATTGTGCTAGGTTGTTATAGACATATGTATTAGACGATATTATTTAAATTTCTCGGAAGAATCGCGAATTCAGAATCGCAAATTCTGAACACTCAAAACTCATTCCGTTTTTACTTATGATATGCCTTCAATCGCATACAATTGTCCAATCAGCTGAGTTCACGCATTTTACAGAGTTCCATTTTGAGAAAATGCTTCTGACAGGTCAAAGTAATCACGTTCATTTGACAAAACAACGATAAATTGACTTTGCTGTATGTACAAAAGAGAAAGTGCAAGGTCTGCCAATAAACAGGTCAGCTTCCTCATTCCAAAGCTCCAGTGTCACAACAAAACAGAAGCTGATTAAACATGTGCATGTATTTTTCACCTGGAAATCGTTCAAATGAGCGAATTTGCATATGAGTGATGGTCACGTTTGCAATGATATAACACTCGGGGGGACTTCACCCGATGCTCAAGCGTGACAAGAGTATTTCGACATATAGCAAGAAGGAATATATTTTTGCCTTAACATGCGGAATTGTTGACAGCTTTATGCTATCGCTTGAAGGCAAATCGTGAAAGCAAATTAGCAATTGTAAACAACAATAACACGATAAGAATAAAGTCAAAATTACCAAACATAATTTCATTTGGATAACTGCTATCATCTCCTAATGGGGTTCAGGAAGTTTCACGATTTCACGATTTTGTACCTAGAGTTCAGATAATTATTTTGTAATATGTCTTGACTATGTTACTTCATACCTCATCTTAATGGTTGAATGTCTAATATTCTAATTTCGAAATGCTTGATATAGTATTTCTGGTTTCCACTAGGATGAACCAATACGAACAAAGAACGAGGCACTTCCGGGCCAGTGTCCTTGTTCAAATGCCACTATCCGTGCAAGTGATGGGCCCTTGTACTATGTATTCCTGGCGTGGGAGGTTCAATTTGTAAGGTGGTACAATGTGATATATATGTTTGATCATACTCGACCATCTTTGATGCATTATTGAGTGTCTTAAACTTGAAAAGCTGAATGAATGATTATACAGCAAAGGGGGAAAATGCGATTTCCGATGAAATTTCAATGCATACAAGATGTAGGATTGGTGTGGGAGGGGTGTTTTCAAATTTGATTGTTTCTGAAGAGGATCAACAACAAAAGTATCACTGTTATCACACCACGTTAAAGCTAATGATCATGTCATCAACAACTACAGGAACCAGGGCACCCAGCTTGATCTTTGTTTGTAAACACGGTAGTTTTATGCACCCAGTGAGCTTTTTTTTCTCTTTTCAACGACATGCTCGAGTTTTCATTGAATCGGTCATATTTATAACCAGGGCATTCTCTTGGTACATTCCAATACAATCAGCCTCAACGACCCTAGCTTTGTTATTGACACCTTTAAACGAGAATTGACGTTACCTCTTGCTAAACAGAATCTTACAATATCAATTCCGTAGAGGTATTGTGCAATTCAACCCCTCCAGCAAGTCAGGTATAAACTTCATCCGAACACTTGACATTTAGCATAATATTGACGACATACAACCATTGTACAGCATACTGGGTGCTAGAACGTATTTATAGATACACGTCGTTTCGTGAGAAGAGTCCTTAACAAGTATGAAAAAAGAATCTAGGAAAACTTACATATAAATACATGGTAATAGAGAGCGCACGAAGAGAATAATTGACAAAAATACAGCGCATTGAAGTCCCCATTGTAAATTACTTCATACTGAATATGTTATGTTAGACACAGTACAGAGAAATATTTGTACCATTGAAGTGGACATGTAATCCAGGAAGCCTTAAATAGCTCAACAAACATGCCCACGTGACCTAAAGTATCTTTCCAGTTTTATTTATAAATATCTGTCCGGTATATATATATATATATACTAGGATTGCATCTGTTTGATCTATTACTGTTATTATTATTATTATTATTATTATTATTATTATTATTATTATTATTAATATTATTATTATTATCATTATTATTATTATTATTATTATTATTATTATGTTATTATAATCAATTTCAATATGATAGTAAAACGATCGAGGAGATTGACTCCATCATTGTCTGCAATGGGTTGATCAATGCCGGAACAACAGTTGCCTTGTGTGTGGCTACCCGTACAACACGACGATGTGTGGGACAACAATGGATATAGTAAGGAGAGCGCCGTGTATTGTGTCAGCCACAGCGTGTGATACTTCCGGACCGGGAGACAACGATCCCACGTTATTTATAAACACCGTCTGAGTTATGTATTGATGATAAGAAGTCGGTGATCGTCCAGAGACAAAAACGCTGTCAACTCAGAAAGGCGGATAATTACCGTAGTCCTGTCAATATTTGCACACACAAAATCAAGAAGAAGAAAGGCGCGTGTCGCCGGTTCGTGAGCGAAGTGTCTATCAGGCCCGAGATGTTTGTTCCGACAAATGGGCAATATATTATCGTGGTTGTCCCCCACTCCCGTACCGGAATTCATCAAGTCCCTGCCTCGGTCGTGTGACGTCACTGATCCGTCTGTATTTCATCCTGTCCCCTGACAACAGCACCTCTCGAATGCCTGCCAATGACGTAAACTCCCCTGTCAGGGTAAATATTACCAAGAGTAGAGGTGCTTCACAGACAGGCAATCTCCACACCACAGTGGCATTGGTACAATCGATTAATTAATAGCTAAATTGTTAAGACGTCATTAGTGCGCCAATCGAGTGTTCACACATCGACTGCACTGTATATCTTTGGATATTTATGAAGAGCTCTATGAGATATTCATTGCCAGCCACCTCCACACAGCCTCAAGTGTGATCTCAGTCGTCGCGAGTAATGTCCGTAGCTATCATTTACTTTAATAGCTTACCACGTATCAAAGAATGTAAGTGCTATGAAATCTCAAACACCAACATATTTCAACAATTGTTAATGTCGCGACACTGAAGTGTCATAATGGGGATGATTCTGATGGCGACCGTGTGTTTTCTGCAAGCGAAGTCTGATCTCTTTGACACTCATTCAACGAAGTAAATTGGCCAGAGAGAAGCCTTGCACACTAAACGTAAGCAACACACACCAAGGAAATATTTAAAAGCAAGTTTATCATAAAAATCTCTGCCCAGGTAAGGTATCCCCAGAGAGAGGATATTATATGAGACACTTTCACGTGTTTATTGCCCTGCCAATGTGCCTGGCTGTATAATTAGCCAGCAGAAAGCTTCAGGGTATTTGGGTGGTCCCAAAACAAGATATCTTCCTTTGCTTGCAGACAACTGTTTTCATTTTGATAGGTCTCTCGACAAAAATTATCCTCGCACACATGGAATAAAAATGTTAGTTTTAATAACTATTCTCCATTTCATTATGTTTCAGATCAAGCAGAGCTTCTATTTAATAGCGCAAAAAGTGCCGGGGGTCTTTGAGCTGGGGCCCAGGATGGTGGGGTGTGTGTTTTTTTCTCGTCTTGTTAGCGTCTATCTGGTGATTGAGATAGATTTCGTGACGATACGCGACCATGTCAGATACCTATCCATTTCTCGCAATGCGCCCGACGATAAAGATGTTATAATTACTACAGGACGACGACGGGTCGGGACATCAAACAGCGGCTACGGCCGGGCCTTCATTGTACCGTGGCGAGCTTTGGACGTCTTCATTAACGTTTGAGGGACGCAACGTATGCCGCCAGGGCCCCGCATGTGTCTAAAGGGCGGTCCAGGTAAGTCAAACCACATCCGATACATCTGCTCCGTTGTGGCTGCAGCACCAGACATCAGGCCACTTTTTGCTCCAATGCCATGTAACGTACACATGCGTTGCGAACAGTCGAAAGCCCCACGGGGCACAACCAGGCCCGAAACTCTGGCGCCTTGCTAAAATACCCTAATTTGTAGATAAACACAAATTCAAATGAGAGTCTACGAGATTAAAGACATATCGTCGGACACATAGTCGTAAATTGCACAAGGCTTTGTAATAAGCGATTTTTTTTCGGAAGAAAAATATTTTAAAGCATTCGACACCTACGTAGGCCATGTATAGACCAAAATTGTCATATGCTTCGTGTATTTGTCGGGGCTTTTGAACAACAACCACTCGTAATATATTGCATAAACCAGGATATGCAAAATATTGGGACATGACGAAGCACAAAATGACATGAGTAATATCGTTTTTTGTTTATACCCGACGCCATTGGCACAGATTGCACACGGGCATGAGCGAGATTTATTAATGTTTCAATATAATACCAACATAATATCTAAATGAATATCAATAAAATATTTATTTCGGAGTTAAAGCTATAATCACTTTTACAACTAACAAAAATTTACTCATTCTGCGGTAGATTTATATTGTGTATATGATGAGAAATCGTACAAATTTAGGTATGAAAATGTGCCTAAATTGAGTTGCCAAATAAGAATCGAATTCGGGCCAGTCTATTTCGCATCAATTTTTTTCATCAAAGCTACCCGCCTTGCGGGCGTGTTCTACACACAGTTTCATGACGTCATTGATATTTGTCTAGATACTGTGGCAACCGGCAATGTAGGCAGACCGATCATTCTCTATCCACTGTTTTCATGCACGATTAACGGCAATTTTCTAAGTATCTGTTGTCGAACTGTGCTTATTTCCTATATATTTCCGACTAACAAAAATGCTAAATTTGGCTGATTTTAAAATTGATTCCAGCTTTAACTTTCACATTGACTTTCAATTCACTTGCACAAGGTATTAGAGCAGTGCTGCTGAATGAGCAACTGCATAATGTGTGGAATGAGTGGGAACTTTGATGAAGAAGACAAGACGACAGAAGAGCATTTGACCAACCAGCTAACGGCTTCAAGGCGAGGACATCAAATATCAACACTATCAACAAAATTCTGTCGAAACCACCTCACACACGCCACGCCCGACAAGTGAGAGCATCTTACGACTTACAACAATAACAAATAGCTCATTGGCTCTGACCCAACTAATGTCAGTTATCGCTGAAACAATGCCACAGACAAATTGTGGATCATGGACTCATCCCAGTCGAGTGAGAGATAAACCCTTGATCCACACTCGCTTTATTACAAACGAGCCAAGAAATATAGGCGTTCACTATTTCTTGACTACAGAATGTCCACACCTTCTGAGGTGTTTCTTCTTGATACTAAAAACTGAATATACGCCCAATCGGATATAGATAAACGTTCAATATGTCACTCGAGTGGAGTGGTAAGCCAATTGCCTACCATGTCCTTGTTGTCTCTCGATTCTATGTTGGCCGCGTGTGGGTGTCACTCGTGTTACAACATTGCTTGTCAAAATGGGAAGGTCTAAGCTTGGAGCTATGAACTCTAAGTGTAATCAGTGATATGATGCTCTAAGTTTTATCAGTATATGATTGATCTGCAGTTTCAGTATTCATATTCGACTGATTCATGGGTTCTCTGTGTAGCAACGCTGAAATGAAGATAAATAACACATTTACGCTTACAAGAATGCACATATTTGGCATTTATGTCTACATTGACACATAGGCAGAATATGTGTCATCACTTAATTTGCATGATTTATGTCTATTAGACCTTCCAGAAATCCAACGAATGAACGAACCCAAAAAAATCAATGATTTTAAGCTGGATCAACTTGCATCTCCTATATTAATACGGTAGTGCCCAAGTGTGACAAATCTTTTGTCTTGGGAAATTGGCAAAACTTTAGCAGAGTGCATCCGCTTGTCCAACTGAATGAAAGCCTTGCTGACGTATGATATTAAATATATGACACAAAGTATCACACTGCGCTTGCATGATATTTTTTAATACTTCTTCGGGTCTGTCGATGCTACTTTGTTAATTACGTTCATGTATACCAGCACCGACATCGTTCAATATTACACCCACACACAATAGCAGGGAATGCAAAGGAGTAATTTAGTGTTCCATTTTGTGATAATTCTTTTCTTTTTTTGTGAAATCAAGGGCAAAAATGTGACTGCAGCCCACGCAATATTCAATCTGACTTCAGTATTTATAGCGAGTTGGCCTCGATGTAAGATGCAACAGGAAGGCGTCGCTAGAGATAATCGACAGTATGACATTGTCAGAGGGCTCTCCAGCCCTCGCTAATTGTCCCGGCAATATTGTATTGTAAAAACTGGAAATCTCGTGCATTAAAATATAAGTGAATGATTACATGAGGAACTCTGAAGCGGCGACTTGATGCTGCGTCATTTATCATCGAATCGCTGCCACGCATTTTATCGTAAGTAATAATGTATTAACACGATGATATGTCAGTGATGTTGAACACCCAGTTTGTGTGGGTTATACCATTGCATAATAATTGAAAACTGATGTTTTCAGTTGATATGACAACACTTGACGTACACGGTTTCAGGAAAAATCGACCACCAACTTGTTCTCGATTTGAAGGAATCTCTGCCCTGGACAGCAAACAGAATTTTTACTCGCTGACTCACAATGCCCTCTAATATAATCTGTAGTACCCCACAATACACAAGAAACAGTTCAACGAGGACAATCAACGTGGATGGTTGCCGCACCGAGTAAATCGAATTTCACTTGATTTGTCAACGGATGGCCCTTATACAAGGTTATATTTGTGTATACAAACCCTCCACGGGGGGAAGTCAATCGGCGCGAATTATATAGCATATAAAATTATTGTACCAGTATTAGTCATCGATTGGATTCCACTGGAAAATATGAACAATCAAAATATTGATAATAGTCATTATGAACAGTGGAGATAGCAGCTGTATATGTCACATTTTACTTCTATTCCAATTATCATTCTCCAGTTTTTCTTTTCAGTTACCAGTTTTATTGTACAGTGCAATCAAAACGAGTGTACATGTAGTCTTTTGGCATTAGTACCAAAGACTATACAAAAAGGATTACATGTATTATGAAATACATGTAAACATGGTTTCTAGTCATTAAATAAGAAACAGACATATCATATGGTGCATTGCTGCACTATCAAATGTCGCTGTTGCATCCCGATAGGGACACACCCTGGACTAGAAGTCACTAGGTTGAGGGCTCACAGTGTGAGGGAACAGGGGCACCGAGGACAGATTGGAAGCCAGTCCCTGTCCACGTGGGTTCCACTCGGGCCATATAACTATGATGACTAATTACTACACTGGATTTCATTACATGCCTTATCGCCGTGCCGGTAGTTCTGCGACAGTAGCGTTGTCACTGACTTTCTCGATAACAGAACGAAAGCCCAGAAGTGACTAACTGAGATCATAGGCGACTAGTGTAGAGATGCCAAGTGTTTACGATCTTAAATGTCGGGATCTCAAACTACAAATGGCTTTGCACCGACGTGTAGTCCAACAAAACTTAGAATGGACGAAAGGAGGCCAGGTCGGCGAGAAGCAATAGCTATGAGTAAGGTTTGGGGTCATCTCCAAGCCGGACAGTAACAGTATCCGCTGGCCTCTCGGACATAGTGACGCAATGGCGGACGTATGTCCCATTACTTTTACTGCGCGATCGAAACATGATGGAATTTCCAATCAAACTTCGGCCATTATGACAATGTGACTCATACTTAGCAGTGTCAATGTGAGCCCAATCAAAGTATTATACTAAACAAGACGATACATTCGTCAACTCATAAGCTCATATTCATGATATTAGCTTGGGTCACAGTTTGTTATGTATTTATTGCATGTTAAGATTTACTAGCAAATATCCTGATCATGTATTGTTGTTTTCGCAAAAACATATGGAATGAAAATTGCAACATGATCAGAGAAGCTGTTATTGAATAAGAGCAGAAATCTCTAGTTATGTATTTCTGATAAGAGTCTGGTATTATCGTTGATAACGAACCATGCCTCGGATCATTATCCGCGAGTACTAGTATGTGGTGACCCGGACTCAGTAGTGTTGGGTCGAAGGATAGCATAGCGTATACTCTTCGCGAGTTTGGTAATTACCTTTGCGGCTCACTGCAAAATATGCTTTTTCACATGCTGTCAATCCTGTATTCACTTGTACAGGACAGCCTAGAAAACCCGGGACATTGCAATGAATCAATCCTCATTGATATTTCGATGATAATACCCAGTAAATACGTTTGTCACCATTAGCATTCCAGATGACGTCATTGAAGTGTGAACCCTTCGAAATTATTAAATTTTGGCTTATTTGTATACGGATAACGTATGAATGATTTGATGTTTTAAAATGTGAAGCACAAACCAAAAGGTGTAGCTTATTGTATAGAATAACACTCATATAAATGTTTCATATTCTTGCGAACAGTAATTGGTACATGAACCTTTGTACACGCTAAGTGAAAATCGGTGAAAAAAGCACACATGTTTGAGACTCGATGACTACATATCAACACAATTTTTATTTCATGTTTATTTATACGTTTCTAGAGAAAACAAGCATACCGCTGTCATTACATGGCGCAGAGCAAAGTCTATATTTGGATATACAACCATCTCGAATTCATGTTCTCGAGTGTTTTTTACAAGTTGATCAAACACGGGGTTGATCATGCATTCTTCACGGAAAAGGCAAGAGGAATGCGGGTCGTATGTCCCAAAACAGTCCAGGTATGTTGAGCACGTTAGAGGGAGTCTACCCGACATGACCAAAACAACGGCAGCGAGCCAGTTCAGAGAAAACACAACCCGTGGACGGCGTGAGCTTTGCTGTGTCCACGCTGTTGTCATCATTTTGATTTTAATTCCGTCAAAACACAAGAGAATTGACATTGGGATCAACATACCACCAGCGGTATGGCTGCCTGTACCGAGTCTGGCTGCACTGCAACTTTGGCCAGTTTTGCCGGGCCACACCTCGCTCGGTGGGCGTTGGATTAGGTGGGGATTTGCCCCTGTTACCATGCAACGTGCACACGGCTTCGACAGGTCCTCTTATTTCACGACATTACGGATAAAGACGGAGCCCGTTGCCACATCCAGGCGCCATGGTTATAGACCTACGTCGGTCCGATATGGGTGGGACCGGTCGGTCGTAGTGCAAACAGCGGCACACACGGAGAGGCTATCCGATGCTGATTAGAGCTTGCGGCACGGTTAACACGTCGGGAGGTCCGCGCCACGCTGGCGATCACCTTGTCAAAGGCCCTAATCAGGGGGTAGTGGACGTCCAGACTACATCCCCGGGCTGATTGTCCGGTCTCTGATCTCGCCGGCTAAAACACAAGCAAACGGTCCACTCCGGCTCTTGAGTTTTCTGGCGTGGTGTGCGCCGGTTGTCACATATCAATACGCACTATTTGTTTTAGGAATATTTGCGGTTTGCCAAAAACAGGAATTCAAACGATCTTCTTTGATTTAAACTTCAAATGACACGGTTCTTTTTCTGATAGGTTCTTTGATGTAATTTGGCGGAGAATCATGAATTTATATGTTTGGCGTCATATTGTGTGACCAAAATCCAGAGTTTTGCCGAAGAGGCACGCTTTTTGGGGTGGCGACCTGCATCAGAAATGTTTCGGTTTATGTCGGTAATTAGGCATTAATCGCCAGGAGACGAAATTGTCGCCTTTAACCGCAAAATCATCAAACTGTTTTTCTTTCTGATGAGAAAATATTATCACACGCCACACCCATACAGAACCGAATGTTATTTAAAGATTAGAGGGTGGAATTTTCAAAATGTTTCACGTTTTTCGAAAGACGCGGGACACGTTTTATTCTCTTTCTTCTTGCATAGCACAGGCAGTTCATTCAACTCTCTCTACTTGAACAGATCGAGCATTCGACAATATCTAAAATATAATGTCATCGTTCTCGGTGTGCAGATAATTGGAATCAATGGGCTTTCTATGACTACCTCACAGCAAAGTGTAGAGTTTTATCGAAAAATATCAAATAGCATTTGGCCACACATGACACATGCCGGCTCAGTCCAGGTATTGTTTCGTGTTTTAGGATTCTGATCAGTTACTCTATGTCATTTTGAAGCTCTAGATTATGTTGATATAGTTATTTATTTTTAAAAAACTCTTTACCCCTCCTTATATTAGTGTTTGGAGTGGACTACCTTAGCACTATCAATGTAATTTGCCAATACATTGAATGGTTTACGTTGACCTCGGCCAGTGGTTCAAGGGTTCACGGCCCAACAGTTGTTCAAGTGTCTGAATACCACCTCACCTCACCAAAGGGGGCGGGGAAAGTTACAGGAATGCAAGAGCTACTCTCATGACCGTGTGTGATTTATGGACATAAATCAGGTAGTGATTGATTGAGCTTGACAATTTCCGGAAACTAAGAAGTGAGCTCAACATCAGCGAGTTGCAAAGCCAACCATAACTTTCCGTAATCAGAACTTAATGCTCGATTCAGAGAATAATATTACATCCAAAATCGGTTCGAAATTACAAGATGGATCTATTATTAGAGAAACAGTTACGTCAAAATTAACGATTCACTCAATTTAATGGTCTTTCGTTATTTTCATATTGTGAATACTGTTCAAGTTTGCTAACTACCAACTTACTACAATGTACAATGATACGTATTCCTAAAGTTTAGGACTGTATTTGACTCCATAAAACGTCTTGTATTTATTATATCAATTATTCATACTCATTATATCAATCATTAATACTCATTTGTGTACAAAACATCCTATTAATGCTTTTACATGTAGTCATTTTAGGGACCCATCGGAATTTATACAGTTTATGCCTCATATACATTATTAAAGCCAATTATATTGATGTGTGAACGGTGTAATGAGTTGTAAAATCATAAAATTGTTGCAACCTGATTGTATATTTTTCAAGTCTGAATATATTAGGATTAAGAGCGAAGCCATGCACATATGACTCAACGTACGCAGTTTTTGTCTTTTTGTAAAAAGCTGTTACATAGCCTACATTTACACTAATCATGATATACCAAACGCAATTTGGCGTGTCTCGCCAGAGGAAACTATATCAATGTGTAGACACTGAGTCAGCAAATCATGTAATACATGGTGTATCTCACATTTTACAATGTGCATTAATGACTCAACTTCACAACAAATGTTCGATTGTTAGCAACATTATCAAATGCTAATGTTTGGCAACAAAACATATGAAATAAACCACAAACGACTGACCTGTCAAGATATTTAATGGTGCGTCGTAGTATATGTTATCGCCGTGGTAATAAAAATGCCGTATCACTTTGCGATAAATATCTATACTACTACAGTATAGTAAATCAGAAGTGAGTGATCGATAAGAGCCTATACATTTGTTTTCTTCCATGATGTTATCGATTATTGACATGTGACATCATTGTTTATATTTGAGCGTTATTAAATGGGGAATTCCGGTTTTGTGGGATTGTTGTGTTTATTCCAAGATCATCAGTGAATATGCTGTTATCAATCGTTGATAAGGAGGGGCGCCTATCATCGCAAAAAGTCAAGGATTTCCAAGAAGCGTGTTAAAACAAAACTGTGTCGGTAAATGTTGTCACTTGTGGCAAATTAGTTATGCAAAAATGCGATTGTTTTGGTTTTTGTCACGGGATCGAAACATTGTAAAGCTTTCATCTTATCAGAATAACACCACAATTTTCCAGTCACAATCTGTGTACATGACCATGTGCTAGATATAATACATTGGCTCCTGGGTGAAATGGTATGATTACATGTATGTACATGTATATGGTATTTGCAGTAAATCAATCATTTGAGCAAAAATCATTTCTCTTATGACTATACTATACAACAGTACATTACATGTATGGTAGTGAAATTTTGTGGATAATAATTGTGTTGGTCACTCGGTACATAAGACAAATGTTAATAATTCTCAACTATTTCTTCGGTCTATTGAAATTCCGATATCCACAACCGTTGTTGGGTTACTTGTGTTTTTCTCGGCACAAATGATATGATAAAAACACGACCGTTATTTTATTATGATGCAATATTCAATTGAGAGTAGATTTATTTCAAACATCGTTTTGGCAGTATATAAAGAAGAATATAACTGCTAATCGATCTACAAGAAGGCAGAACCTATGATTTGTTTTGCAGAATGAATTAATTTTATTAATGAGTTTAAGTTTAGACAAGATATCTATATCGATATGTGTTTATTTACGTTATGCAATTATCCAGGTTAACATGTCTTATTATGTCCTAACTTGTGTGGCTGAGGGGACTATTTTATTAACCGGATGTTGTTTTTTACCAGTGAGAAAATTATCAGTGTTGAAATGTTACCTTTTCCGTGACGCCATAGCCATGACTTGCATAATATATTGACCATAATTACTGTTTCCTGGTGAAACTAAGTGATCACATCAAGTTCTGAATGTGAAAATACAAAAACGGAACGTCCGTTTAGATCAGCATAGATCTCATCCGGAAACCGGCAAGATTTGACATACAGACGGTTGAAGTCCCCCTGTTAAGTTCTTGGAAATCCACGGGTCCACTTTCCTTGACCACAGAGACACACGTATTGTATAAATTTTTGCATTTGTCTGATTTGTCTGTTGAAAGCCTATAACATTGTTAATTATAGTCACTTTAAACAAAAACAACGCTCCTTTTTCCATATCATCAAGTGTGTCGTAACTTTGGTGGTTATTTTACAATAATTATACCTTAATACTCGTCACGAAGTCTTGTGTTATATAATAAAGTTTGGTGTAAAATTTGTTTTTAACGTCACTTGTCTGTGTGAATTGTCATTCAAATAAAAAATCGTGAAGAAAAGTAAAGCAAGGGCGTGGCCCAATATGCTCAGCCACACTGTATTTCTATTTTTCATTCGCAATTGTTTCAATCATATTTCGTCAAAAGCAGCTATATTTAGATGTACAATCACGGCGCATTTAAAATAGCATACGACATCAATATGAAAGAAGACCTATTTACAGGGGTTTGGGAATGTTTATATTTCTGGGCGGAGTGAATCAGCTGAACATTAGGTGTTTATGTCTATCGTGCTATGGTGAGGTATATACTGCATCGGGTCTCGTGACTCGCTTGTCGGTGATGTGATCGCCTCGTGCAGGAACTTGGCAGGTGTCACCGGCATACAGAAATGGCTTACACACATACTAGTATTCTCACATGTATGCGGTCTAAACATCAATCGTGTCAGGCATTTTACTTGCAATCAGATACTATACATGATCTAGGGGAAGGACGACAGGATCGCTATAGATTGGACACGCATTTTTCTGTTGGCGTTTGATCTACTGAGATCTACTGAGGTAGATCGAGCGACGCGGGGGAGATTTCAACCGCCCGACGGGAATGACTGACATAGCGATCGGGACTCACCCACTGACGGGTTCCGGTCACTTTACACCTTCATCCCCCCCCCCCTCCCCTCGCGTGGTTATACTGACGTGTCACGCTATTTACCACCGTCGCTATGTCGATGACGTCAGAAGCCTGACCACCAAGGTCACAAAGAGGTGTCGCTATTGCGCGTTCCTCTTAGCACAACCGTGTTAGAATATGATCGCAATTTTCACATCAAATAATTTCGTAATTTGTCACAGTTGCTTGACTCATTGGTCATGATATCATATCCAATTTACCAATATTTACGAACAGGGAAAGTTGGATGAGGCCTATTTTCTAAATTTCAAATTTTACAGACGGCGTTTGACAAAGACATAAACATAGACATTAAAAAAAAAAACATCTGTTACAAATTTTGTATCATACTTTCAGAGGGGAAAAACATATATTTTACTATCTCATATGGTTTTTTCTTCATTTTATTCACTAAGAAGTGCGGTTTGAGCCATTCCCGATACACAGCCATCACCTGAATATTGAACGATGACCAACAGCAAAGATGACTTCTTGTGGTGTCGGTTCTAGTGTATATAACACATGACACACTTTGTTGTTACCGCCAGTCGAGAAAGATATCACCCATCTGCCAGTTTGTATTAGAGCACGGAAACCACGACACGAGAAAAGCAAATTGGGTTGTTCATTTTCTTTAGCGTGTGGCGGTTGTTTCAAGGAAAGGAAAATTGTCGGGCCACTGTGAAACTGGCGTTAGCGTTTGATTATGGCAAATATTACCAGTGGTTGTTTGACAGAGTAGCTGCAAGAAGTCGACTGTCCATAAGACAGTTTTATTTGCCTTGATCTGCATATGTATAGAATATATTCCTTGCTCTAGCTTCGATGAGCTAACGCGAGGTTCATCCCAGAAAACCGCATAACGAGTTGGATCAATTTCTAGTTGGAAAATCTCCACGCAGACTGCACTGTGGCTCACTTTTTTCTAAAATGTCTGTTTTATTTGACTTTTCTCGAAACCCTGAAGGAGCATCTTTTCTGTATTTTTATTAGGATGAATGTAGACTTGAAGATGGACCACGCACATTAAAGCCTGCAGCACATAACACACAATACATGGAGACGAAGCAAACACACACTACTGCAGTTGTCAATTAATTTAGGTCAAGGTTACTTGAGATTTATAATAAATCACACAATTACGTAATCTATTATTGACTTTGCTTCGTAAAGCTTCGTATATAGTCTACACATTACGAACACAAATAGACCACTGTGCCAAATCCTATTTTGTGGAATCGCTTTTGGGGTTTTACATGTGATATTGTTACTGAAATATTCACCAAATACACAATTCACTGTGAATATATATACGACAGCACGCCTCTATATTTGAATATGAAGGTGAATGTTATTGATATTTGGAGTTATTTGCAACTGTATGTGTCACACTTTCAGCATTTTTACAATTTTTGAAATTTGGTAAAATATATACTTCGTGGAATTCCGTTTAATGATTTCATCAAGATTGAGAAGGCTACATCACATGTTTATGCAAGATGGTGTGAACGTTATAGTTCACATATCCATTATCCAGATGTAAAGTACAAAATGCCACTTCCGAGAGAACTTTCGAAGAAATAATAAGTACATATATATATCATGCATACAGCTCTAATAATGACCACTTTGAAGTAATTAGCGTGATACAAGTAAAACACACGCATGTTTTTTTTTTCTTTTATTGTAGACTATAAAATCATGTTATGAGAGTAGGGGTTTCTGTTGCCTAAATGTAGACTATGAGCTCGTTCTCTTCAACAAATTGAAAACTATTTTCTTTTGTGCATTTCAATGAATTACGCGCAATCAATCATAGGGTATATTTTCAGACCTACGTCCATTTATATTTCAATAAACTGAGCGAGTAAATATAACAAAAAGAACATGCTTTGAATGTGTGAACGCCCTTGAACAGAAGTATCACGTTCTTGTAGTTGTAATCTGATTACTACCCGACATAGTTCACATGGAACTCATCAAATGGTTTGAGTCATCGGTTGGACAAAGTATACAAGGCCATACATAGCAAGACCCAGCAAGACTCTACGGGATATGGTCCCACGCCAATTGACCACAATAAACGTGGTAGTACGGTATGTCACCCACGACCCAACCACCTGGCAAGCTGAGTAGTGACTGACCGTGTGTGAGTAACTATAACAGAAATTGTTATTGTAAATCAAAGGCCTCGGACACCATGTTAGCCAGAGTAATTGACTGCGATCGCACTAGGAGCGATATACGCTGTGTAAAACGAAAACAAAATGGCGAGATTTACCGTCCCGCAATCGTCTCAGGCGACACCGGTGTCACGTTTTGACGCCTGCCGATCTATCGGCGATTTCGAGTGGTCGTAAATTCCTAGCGGTTTATAATTTATTGGCCAAGCACCACTCCAATACTGCAAGTAACAATCAAACTGATATCTCCTTGTGTTCCGTGCTCAGTCTCTAAGCAATCCAGAAGAGTTTGGTCAGCCACGTGCGCCGTTCATTTGCACCACGAAATTAACAGCTAGCTGAGGATTACACATACCTTCACTGTACATGTTATTCATAGTAATTGTGTTTATATGATATATCTGCTATAAATAAGTTTTATTAATCTATTTTCATCATGATAATACACAATATATCTGCAATTGATATGTTTTTTTCATCTGTCTCATTCACGGCATGTTCTAAACCTGTGTGTCTATATATTCAACGTAGAAGGCTCCTACGTGTATTTATCATTTACAATCAGCATATTCAATAGAAAGGTAATTTGCATACTTGAGCTGTTTTGAAGTATGAGTTTCAAAGACATCCAACTGCAGGAAAAACTGAATACCGAGAATTTGACAACTCAATATTTTATGCCAGTAAGTGGTTTCAAATATGGTTGTAATAGTGGTTTACCCCCTCCCCCTCCCCCAAAACATAGAGCTTTCTGTTAACATTACCGGTTTCGCAAATTCATAACGATATACGTTTTGACTTTCTTGAAATCGTCCGAACACAGACAAGAAAATGTCGAACTATATTTATGTACATAAACCTGCATCTATATTTGTTATTAGTTAACAATTATTCGCAAATGCATCAAACTACGCCGTGATTTTGCTTGCTTATCCAGGTATGGGGGTATTCAGAATATCTATAACATTTATTTTTGTTTGTGCAAGTCTCTGCATGACCTTTTTTCTGTTAAACAGCAGGGTTAAAGTTTTATATATTGAAAGATTTCAATATTAAACCACAAATGTATGTGGGGCCCTGGTTTATAAGCGCATTATTGCCCTCCGCTAGGTACATCTAATGTTATTGCCCGCTGCCCTGAAGGTGTAACTTATCAGACGGGTCGGTACTTTGTTGCTTTGTCATATCCAGACCGACAATTGCCTCGCAAATAGAAGCAACTGACGAAACACAAACAAGGTATCCCAACGGTCTTTTATAAACAAATTGTACAAATTAAAATCCACGACAACAGCCATCAACGCGCGGCATTAGCTAGATGTTGGTCTCCCAGCACTTTTATGGGGATATAATTCCCGCCAAATTATATGGTCATCACACAGACGATGTGGAAAATACATCGAGTAAAAAACTTCAACTCGACACTCAACGAACAAAAACATTGTCAGAAATATTTCAAGAAAGTGCCTCACTCCATCTATGATAGAGTAATTCCCCCGCCCGCCCCCAATCTCAAGAATAGACCTAATACATTTACTGCCAAATTACCTCTATGGCAACAGCTATTTTCAATCAGACCCAGCACTATTCACAGCAACTATATTACTCAAAAAGTGAAAAATGCGTCCCCAATTTGTCTGCATGACGTGTTGATGTGAAATTACTTTACAACTAACACTGATCGCGGGCGTTTTAGCTATGCAGGGAGTCTTTGATATCCCCAACCAAGCGAAATATCTATTTATGTTTCATTTGAAAGTAATCTTAGATATTCAATAGGATTGTTAAATTTAAAGAGCAATCGTTAAATGTTCCATAGAAAAGTTTGTTGTTGTTTCCCTAGTGAGCTGTCGCCGCGAAACTGAGCCGTAGAAAGCGGCGAGATCGGACGTAATAATGACGGTGTCTGAGCTTTCTTGGAGTCCACAGCGCCGCGAGCGATTTGCATTTGGACTCTAGACAAAGGCGAGTGGACGACAAGCTGCGCTCGGGAGCAGACTCAAAGGACCGGTAGCCGCGCCCTGGCGACTCGGCGTCAAAGGCCCTCGGACGCCGGAAAAACACTCGACGAGACCCGCTGTGGATCCATGAGGCGGAGCGGCGCTTTGATGCGAGGGTTGCCACACATGCCGCTCGCGCCTTTAAGGGGAGGGTGGGCTAGGGACCTCCGGGAACCAGTCGCCGACCACCAATGGGGCCCCGGCCACATCAATACCTCGGCCGGTAATGGGGAGGGATTGGCTTAAACTGATCATACGACTCACTAAGTTTTCTAAATAGAGTCTACCACATTATACGTAAAGTTCTGCCAATGATATCGTCACTAACTACATATGTCACACGTAACACTCCCGAAACTCTTTTATTTGGAAAAAAAGAACTGCTGATGACATGAAATAGTAGAAATGCGTAGTAATTAAATAGAGTAATTAACATCCTAATTCCGTGCGCCATACAGTTTATCGGAAAGCTGCCACATACTAGTATATCAATTATATAATGTGCTGCTAGCTACATCTTTTACTCATATTTTTTTCTCCGGAAATTATTTTGATTTAGTGTTCAATCGCTGATACTATTGGATATTATGAAAAAAGTATCAATTTGTACAAACCGAATACATTAATACCAGTATGTACTGGCGAATCTAGGATTGATATTAGGTAAATATTCCAACAATTCAAGGGGTTATACACTAGTAGAATTCTGAAATTTATTAGAAACAAATCAACATATTTGAAACAGTTCATGGCCAAACCTAATTCTGTTACGGAAACAGGTGCCAAGGACATTGACGTACAAATGCTTATATTTTTCTGGATAAATGAAACGTTTGGAATGCAGACGAAATCTGAACTCGAACATACAACCTGCATGCCGAATGCCCTCACTTCCTCATGAAATAATTGGCATACATAATCCATACATATCCTATTGCTGTCCACTAACTATGACAGTAAGGAGGGAAGGATATGTTAGAATCCAATTAGAGCGACACAGTGATAGGTGAGAACTCCCCGAAATAACAATCTGTTGAACATGAAAAGACCAGACCAGACCAGAGTATAGAAGAGTAATTTGACGTGTTATTATTGTATTTTAAACCTCTAATCCTTGTACACATGAATGTTACGTACAAAGATTTCAGTCATGTTGTGTAATTTTTAGGGAATCTGAAAAATATTCAACTATTTTGTTGTGCTCATATTATTAGGTTGCTGAACGGTATCGTATTATAACTTGACAACAGTATGAGACCAACATTTTTGGTGTAGAATACACCCAAGTGTGTCTTATGGTCACATGTCACCTCTAATAATGCTTCCATTCCCGGCCGGTGTATACAGGACAAGACACTGTAATATGCTCATATATTCCTGACAAGCCGTCACATGGTTTTTGGGCTGAAATTTGACATTGATGTACTACTAGATCGCCAATTTTTGCGATAGAAGTCTGACTCCAAGGTGAAGTATGCCAAGTTATAACACGATGCCATTTTAGCGTCGCAAAAATCAGAGCATAAGTTTCTAATATGAAGCTCTTACCAGAACCAATGTAATCAGGTATGTTGTATACCTACATGTACAATGATGGGAATGACTTGATTTAATTTTATATGTATGACTACTATATCCTATAGCATAAATATTATTGCATTATGGCAAACATCATCATAATCCTGAAGAGTAAGTACAGGTATGAAGAAGTTCAAATATTCCGGACTATTAGTATTCCGTTGTTATTCCGATTTTTTAAAAAAAAAAGTCGGGAACAAGGCTGGCGTTACTTTGCCAAATAATTCAATATTTTTTTTATTCGCAATGCTAATCTATATCTTCTCTCACTCAGATACATATTCGTATGTACTATGTAGTTTATAAAATTTTACCAATTACCAACTGGAATTTCAAGTATCCCTATTTCGCAAATTTGGAAACCATAGATGAAAACGAGTTTTCGTTTAATACCCTGGAATCCCGTTCAAGGTCTGAATGGTACAAACTACCTACGATTGATTCTCGTTGTAAACGGTAAACTTGCACAATTTAGACATTAGCAGCAAATAACATATATTGGAAACGTCTAAGCACTTTTTAAATGGGATCATGAAAGGCGTTTTTATCACATTAGGAACAAGATTCGGCTATTGGCGGTGTCCGAGGCAGACGACCTTTGATGGCGGATGTCGCGCCAGACGGGCGGGAACACGTGATAAATAAGCTGTTCAGTGACTGGACACGTCTGGTTGTGTGATGTATGCCAAACTAAACTTAACCAAACTAGTCATACCTTGGTTGCGGAGGTGGCGGGAACTTTCTCTTATTTCTGGACTTTTTTTCGATGTGGCTCTCTTAGTTTTCTTTTCTTTATGATCAACTCTTTCTTCTCTCCCTCTCTTTGACCCAATGCTGGACATCCGTAGATTTCCGCTATATTTTTGTTTCCTACACACCTCAAGGAATAGTAAATAGACCAAGTTATGTCTGTCCGAGTACTGAGGGCTGTAAACAAGTAGGCAAATGTGTCAATGTATACGCCGTCCGATCGGGCGCCATGACGTTCTCATCAGCAGGTAGAGTCCAGACAGGTCTGTCGAGACAGTGCCCGGGCCAGACACAACATCACTTGGCAGTCCTTCCTATGTGTAGCCCTACGTATGGAAAACGTAGATCTCGATATGTCTGCCTACCCTGGAGGCGGGGGTGGCTGATATATTGTGTCTAGGTCTGCATCGTGTAGTTTGTGTGTAACAACTATACTACTTTTCAATTACACCATTTGTACTTTATAAACAACATTGACATTTACGAAACCTATTCGGCAATAAGTGTTGATAAGTAATTTTAACATAAATCTTTATAAATTGGAACAGTGGTTATTGTAGTCGATATACTAACAAATGATTATATATGGATTGAATTGTAGGTCTATTGAGGTACAATGTACATATTAAAATAAATCGCAAGAGCTCAGATTTATCCATCGCATATCCCAAGGTTATTTAACAAGTGTGTACTCGTTGGAATTTCTGTGACCCCAGTGCAAACTATTTTTCACCATTGCTTAGCTATATATAAACCGATGAGACCTATATTATTCTATTCTCAACATACAAATCAACCTCCAAATTCAATGCTAAATATAATAAGAACTTTTCGAAACAATTTCGTTCGAACTGATTTTCATTCTGAAATATGTATGGTTCAGATGTTGCATGTGATAAAATGTTGGGAACGTGGATTACTTAAATTCTTCACAAAAGTTTTAAAATATAAATTTTGATCAGTTCATTGTCCGAATTTACCGAGATCTAGTACAAGATGTTACGTGCAACAAAACTGAATACCAGAGGTGCAGCAAAAGTATATATAAGTGCAGCAAGGCAATGGTAAGCAATGGAACGTTTTACACTGGGGTCTCTAAGCGCTCATGGCGGACTCATCTCAGATTATTTGATGTATTGCATAACACATTAATTTCATGAATGTTACTAGTATATGGACGCCTGTTGAACCCACAAATGTTAAAACGCCCACAAATGTGAAAACCCACGAATGTGAAAACAAATTTTGTAAATCACCCACAAATGTGAAAATATCATTACCCACAAATGTGAAAAAAAAAATCCACCCACAAATGTGAAAAAAAAATTTAACCACAAATGTGAAAACGGTTTTTGTCATTTGCCCACAAATGTGAAAATCAAACACAGCATTAGGTTCCACATGAGGAATGTCTTTTATTGTTATGTCTTTTTACGAAACCTTGTTCTGATAACCCATTGCATGGCATTGCTTCCTTCATCCGTCGTCGTCCGTCATACGTCTTACATTTTTATTTTTATCTCGAATTTACGGTCGAATCTTTTCGAAATTTGCGCTAAAATGCCTAAGAATACAGGGAAGCACTTTTCTGAAAGATTTTTTGGGCTACCGGACCTTTGGTCCGAAAACCTATTGGCATCGCGTTGCGTCCGTCGTCCGTCCATCCGTCGTCCGTAAACAATTTTATCTTTAAATTTTTGTAACGAATGTGACTTCGTTAAGTAGCAACCAGGTTAGTACCGTCATAGCATGGTTAGTAGACAAACATCACATCACATATCACATATCATATAATGAATAATAATAGTAATGTTGCCGTTACGTGAGGCCCGAGAACCATGGGAGGGGTCCCCGGAACCACAACGCTTGGGCGTGTTGTTCGTCCGGTTTGGTGTAATTTGACATCACAGGTGTAATCTTATACTAAACCACACCAGTATATGGCCAATTTGTCCTACGGGTCCGAAAATAACGTCCTTTTTGCTCTACGATCAATATTTACTGAGATATGAAGGTTTTTATGGAAAAATGATGATAATAGGGGAAAGTATTAATTGTGCAATAGGTTTTCAGAACAAAGGTCGGTAACCTAAAAACATTCCTCATGTTGAAGCTAATGTTGTGTCAGATTTTCACATTTGTGGGCAATTGACAAAAATCGTTTTCACATTTGTGGTTGATTTTTTTTTTCACATTTGTGGGTGAAGTTTTTTTCACATTTGTGGGTGAAGATTTTCACATTTGTGGGTAGTTGACAAAAAACGTTTTCACATTTGTGGTTGATTTTTTTACATTTGTGGGTGATTTACAAAATTTGTTTTCACATTTGTGGGTTTTCACATTTGTGGGCGTTTTAACATTTGTGGGTTCAACAGACGCCATTCAAAGCAACGTAACGTGTCAATGTAGGTTGTAAAGAACAATAAAGAGCTTGTAGATGAGAGTTAAACGTAAACTGAAATGCCAATATTTTCGGTGTAATTGCTTTACACGTACATGTATTAGACATGTAAAGGCATTACTGTACAACTGGTGGCCATTACACATATCAGAAGGTACTTGTAGACCAATTTCATACACCTATTTCATGGGGTTTGTTTCAGATTTCCAAAATATTTCAATATATTGTTAGGTAACTGTTGTATTCTAATTCCATCATGTGTAGTAGTACTAGTAGTAGATTTTTATTGACATACATGACATGTACAGTAGAAACAACTAAATTTTACACACTGTCTGCTTATTTCTATTCCAAAATGGTGTAATTTTGGAAGGTTCGTTATCGATATCATCAAAATCGGGTTGTATTGTCGATAATACATTACTGTTATATAAAACACCTCGATACAATACAGATACAAAGAGACAGGAATAATGCAAACGATAACAGTAATCATGTTATCTATTGCATTAATCAATTAAACCCATCAACGGGGTCTAGATAATCTCACATTAAGTAGTAGAACTATGCATAGAGATTGATTCGTGTTGGCCTCTCGTTTATCCTTAATAGCACATTCTCTTTCAAACAAAAGGTCAGTTGTCAATCACTGGTGAAGTGTACCACATTGTAGAGTGAAAGACGAACTTGATTCATATGTCTGCCGCGTGGTGTTGCTTGTATATCCCTACATTAGATGTCACCGAGATATACGATTTATGTGAGTACTCTGCAAGCTTATTTCATGGGTGCGCCGTTGATAAATTACGCAATATGCACGGCTACGAATATCAAATTTGCGCTAATTAATGTACAAGCGGCAATTGGGAATACCTGCACGACTTTTACATTTTTGCCGGTGATCATCGATGAATAATATGAAGTTTTCGAGAGGGGTTTTGCTCAAGTATTGGTGTCGGAGGGTTACTGTCAAGTTGACAGTAGTTGTACGTTGCTGTGCTTCACTGTGTCCCAATATCTTGAACATCACGTAACATTTTTCGCTGATCCATGTGACATGTGTGTATTATACAGTAATTGGTCAATATCATCAGGTTCCAGAACTTATTATTGAAGATTTGGAATCCCCATTCGAAAGAATACGTGAATATAGCTTTGAAATGACTAATAGTGCAAAATTAATATCTAATTAGCATTACAAACATGAAATCTCTAAGCAAATGACATTGTCCAATATTTTGGAATTTTAATCCAAATTAATTTTAATTTCCAATTAATTTTAATCCAAAATATTATAATCTTTCTTGGGTTATTTTAATCCACAAACAACGTCAATTCAAAAGAAAAACCTATATTGGAAGTTCAGACAAAAGTTAATTTCAAACAACATAATATATACTGGAGGAGGACTGCTCAGACTCGTTTCTCTCCTTTTTTTCAACTCATTCACGATCATATCAATTCTTCTCATTCAACTGCTAGAGTCTGAAGTTCGCATACTGCGGATTCAAAACTTACATCATATTTATCATACTATACTTGATCATTTTTTGACGATATTTTTGCGATGCAAAATGGTATCGTTTCATAACTTGGCATATTTCAGCAGAGAGTCAAACGGCAATGTCCTACCAAATTTTAGATTTCTATGGCAAAAATTGAAGAAGTTGGCAATCTACTTTAATGTTAAATTTCAGCCCAAAACGGGATCTCGAGAATCTGAGCATATTCGAGGATTTGGCCCTTTGTAAATCCATCAGGATTCGAAATATCATTGCAATTTGGGACAAGAAGACACATTGGTTGTATTCTACACAAACATGTTGATTTCGAAATATTGCTCCACTACAAAACCGAGCAAATGCACAAAATTTTGTGCGGACCCAGCAATTAAATGACCGGGCTAAATTTAACATTGGGATAGATTGCCAATTTTTTCAATTTTCGCGATAGAAGTCTGAAAATCGGTAGAAAATTTGCCATTTGGCTCCCAGATGAAGTATGCGAGTTATGGAATGATACCTTTAATATCGCAAAAATATCCGCGAAAACAGTGTAAACAAGTTAGAAAAATCAGAGTATATGTTGTAAATTAAAATGCCTACACTATACACAAGTAGAGCCACTCCTTTGCATTGTTTGTATTTGCATGTCATTTTATTGACAAATAAATTGTATATATATTCAATCAACACCATAAAACTCATTATCCTATGGATTTATTGCAACCACAGCTAGTGAATGGGGTGTGAAAGTCTCTTACGATTTAATAGCAATAAATACCAGGATGCTAAAAGTTTATGAATCACTTCAAAGAAAGTGATAAAAGTATTGCCCAAATTTACACTCACGTGTGTGGCGATTTGTGGTGACTTAAATACCACCGTGAATTTGAACGTTTTTCACTGTAAGTTAGTTTATCAAAGAAACATGGTGCCAAAGCTAAGTCGTAAATTTATGTAAACACGTAGGCTTGTGAGCACCATGTTGTAAATCATGCAGACTGTGTTACGTACCTTTCCCCCACTCCAAAACAAAGATGAAATGTTAACAAGTGGGTCAACCCCTTGGTCGGTGTCACATGTGAATTCTCTATCTGTGTCTCTCAATAGATACCCGCTACATCACCTGCTGACTAGCTGAGTATTCTTTACAAACTCTTATCGATAAGTGGGTTATTGGATTAGTACCAATCCAGTGGGAGGGATTAGCATCTAGCTTCCTGCTTACATGTACAAGTTTTGCTTCCTTTCGATTCTCCTTTGGGAATTTCCCGCAAAATACAAACCAACATATCTAAGGGGTTTTTATGGTAGTACATCATGAGACCACTCCAAAGTAAGGGGCAGAGCGTCAGTGATAAACTAGGTCAGTAGTTCGTAGGCGATCCATAGATCAGAACCCGAGGGTGGTATTTGTTTTCTCCAAGTGTTTTATCGCATATTGCGTTTATTGTTCACCCACGTATTTGTGCATATATTCATGATTCCACCGTTCTTCATCTATTCTTGGTGAATGGATACACTTTTCACTGAGTGTGGCGTGTACATTTTCGTTGAAATTACAGTTAGGGTACCCATATAATACAGATAGCTATAGCTAGCAGTTGGTATAAATAAAATCAATTGTGAAATGTTGGAAACGAACTCAGCAATATGAGCAATAGTTACGTATTGACCTTCACGATCTTGCTAAATCTAGTTACACACAAAGTCACCATTACTCAGTGTGTGTTATATGCCCTCTCGTGTATGTCAGTTTTGGTAAATGACATGCCACATGTATGATTCTGTTCATTGCTTTGTTCTTGCATCAATGTATTTCATGGATTGGAAAAAGTGGAGGTAAGCACATACATCTCTGACTTCCCAAATATGGCAGAGTTGTGACCAGTTGATTATTATACAATGCTAAAAATAAATAACATGTGTAAACTAACACTGAATGGTACTCACATTGACCAGCATGTAAAATATAGATCAGGTGTTTTGTCCTCTTTATATGGCACAAATGGATAATGTTACCACTAAAATAAATGACAATATATTATCATCCTCTATGATGTACAACCTACCTGTAATCATTTACCTATATGTAATTAATTACTGTCATAACACACATGTCGATATGAACTCGGAAGATATTGTTCAACCAAACACGTTCTTGTTTTTCGCTTGTTGTTTTGTCAAAACTTCAATCGATGCATCGCCTATTTTTTGCCTGATTCCCTCGAATTTACTGAAACGCATTCGCCCTTTTCCAGGAATTGTTAATTATAACTGGGCAAAGGGTCGCCTCCGGGCAGTGCTTCGTGGCTGGCCAACACGCGTTTTGTACGTACGGTACGTTATCAAAGCGTTACATATACGTTACATCTTCAGGCAGGTGATGGGGATCCCTATGGTAGCCATACGTACCTGGACACGGGGCCCACCACGGCGTCTGTCATGAGTCTACATGCACTAGTACCTGGTAAATGACATGCACGCGACGCCAGCTTGCTCGTTACAGGGACGTGATGCCACACATGCAAAATGACAGATGTACGCGGAAAACTGACACAAAAGAATCAAATTTGAAATTACTTTATACTTTATACTTGTTATTTAAATAGCTAAATAGCTGAATAAATGTGTGGCAGTGTGTGGTAGTCATTTATTTATTTTCTTATTATATTTACATTCATTATTTATATATTATGTGTATATTTAATTATATATTATATATTTCATTTGAAGATGTCGTATTACATTTCAAAATGTTCCTTTTCAATGCGAAACAGTGGTGCAATTTAAATATATACATGAACTATTTATAACAGCCCCGTTTTTCCAGCGCAGTATAATGACAATAATTAAATTTGACGTGAACTTCCAGGACACGGGGTTTACTCATCGCCCGAAACGTCACTGCGGATCAAATCAACTCGTTGACTTTATGCATGTTGAAAACAAGGGCAAACTAACTGTTAAGGATTGTCGTCAGTGACAGAATTCGGCCTTCAATTTAGCAAAGAACGCTGAATCATCACTGGAACTGCGGGAAAGTAGTGACCTCGCCCGTACGTTCCAGAAACAAGCACGAGGTGCAATTCACTTGACAACGAGCGCCGGGGTCAAGGGGAGAGTGATCTTACTTGCTATAGATATACAATTTGGTGCAATTGTCTCATCCATTGAAGTGAGAGGAAAAAAACATCGATTGCGTCTACGAGTGGGCATTATCCCGCGCCCGAATAAAGTGGCTCCGTATATAGCCCGGTTACTCTAGTAGACAATGGGCCCGGGCCAACGGCCGGGACAGACGGGCGACTCACGACAGCCGACTGGGGAAAACCGCGCGCCGACCAGTCCCGAGTTTATTTTAGGCGCAAATCTTACGCTGCCAAGATGAGAATAGCAAGTGGCCAGTCATCACTTCCTATTGCTAAATACGGCTCCACGTTTCTATTCAAGCAGTGATCTTCGAGTGCTGGGGACGGGATTATACGTAACGTGTGTGCTTCACTTGAGGGCGTTAAAGAACCTAAAATAAATAGGGCCACATCTAGTCACCCACCGGTGACCCTCGTTGTCTGTTCCACTCCCTCCTGCATCCTAACAACCGAGACATTCGACGAACATATCCCGTCATCTGTATCAATAGGGTCAATTAATTAATGCCGTTTCTCAAGGAAAATTTATTGCGATCTACGTTTCGGCGTGGCAATTCCAAGAAACCGACAGGACGCCACATGACTCACGTGTTTATTTTTGTTTAATCTTTCGATTTTAAAAACTTTTTTCCCGATTGATTTTAAAATCTTGGCTACAGAACAAACATTATGTTTTGTCCCGTGAGCGTATTCGTAAAAAGACAAGGTCACTGTGAAATCAGTTATTCCAGTGCAACTTGAACAATAAAACAATAAATATATATTGTATTATTAATATAATAACAATCACGTTTTTTATATCGCTCATTATCAACAAATAATTTTATTATATTAAAACATTATTTTATATGGGGCAATTAATTTATTGCATATATTGATATAGCTTAGAAAATATATCATAGAATGTGGTAAGATATATATTTACCATACATGTTTTCAAACAAATTTTGTTTTATTCTCAAATCATACTGAACATCTTATAGAATCTACTAGAACATTGTTGAGATGTTCATGCTCATATACCGCATTAAATCATACGCAATAAACTTTTGTTCCATGAAAAAAAAGTCATGACAATTCTACAATCGCATTCTACAACGGTATTCCAAAAACGAACATGACATAATCTTCAATGAAAAACCTGCTACTGAATTAAAATGAAATCCTGGTACTCGAACGTATACTCAGTCGTTCCAGAGTCGTTCTGCATGTAGGCCTACATGTATGGTAAATAGAGAAAGTGCGTGTGGCCAACAAAGGCAGGTGCGTGTGAATCATTGGTATGGAAACCAGGAAAGTCCCCAGATCAAAGTGAATCTGAATCCCATCTGCGCGCTCCCTCGGATCGGGATCAAATTTGGGAAGTCAACGCCGTAGCCAACTTTCGGGTAGATGGGAAAACACTGTTGAAGCATTGCTAAGTATAGAGGCTTAGTCAGTGATCCAGATTCTACTCCAAATGGAATACAGCCAAATGCTAGTATTCACCTGCGCAGAACAGCAATATATAGCGGGAGTGTTGTAAACAAATAATCTGTTGGAATCTAGAGGCTATTGAAGTACATTTTTTCACCCATCATCTGAAGTACATGCAATTGAATATTTTTTTACCACACGTTTGCTATGCGCACTATAATTTACAGCGCCTTTATATCCAATCCATGTCAATCTTCAAATAGTTGCAAAATATAACAAGTTCCTGAATTTAAAAAAAATACGGAGATATTTTTTTTGCATCTATAGGCCTGCCATGTGTTAATCATTCTTTGAAAACTATATAATCAATACGCATGTGCGTACATGACCTGTGTACGTCGTGTTTTTACGTTACCAATCCTCTGGTGCGATATTGGCATGGCGTTGCGTCCGTCGTCGTCCGTCGTTTACATTTTAATATTCAAGTTGAATCTTTCTGAAGTTTTGTACAATAATACCTGGAAGGAATTCTCCTCTTTTTTTTTTTTATAAAACTTTTGTTTTCAAATATATTTATATTTAAAGTTGAATCCTTCCGAAATTTTGTACAAAAATACTTTTTTTTTGCCCAGTTTCGACGAAAACTGTCCAATTTTTGCACTTTTATAGTTGTTTAATTGAAATCTGTTCGGTAGCCTTTTCTAATTTATACATGTACCCTTGAGACGTGTAACAGTTTTTGTTGCCCTCGCTTCTGCGCACGGTGGCCATATTTGATTTTTCGACCACTTAATTTGAGCCATTTCCAGCCCTTTCTTACCATTGATTTTTTTCTTTCATAATAGGAGCTGTATGGATTAAACTCCTAGAATACTACAAGATAGAACTTCCATCGGCATAATAATTATTTAAATAAAGTATATGTGGTATTTAGAAGTGACCTTGAAGTTGACTTTAAATGACCTTGAATGGTAAAATCAGCCATTTTTTGTCGGAATCTGACCATTTTGTTTACTTCGGCATCTATGTTGTCAAAATGTTGTATAAGATCGTTGCTCTTGAATTGCCGGTCTGCATTTGGTGATCAGTGTTTATTTCCGACGCCTCCCCCCCCCCCCCTCCCTCTATTTGTTTGTTCGAAATCAAACTACTGTGTATTTCGAGCCATTTACAGAAATAATAAACATTTTTGCCTTTGGAAAAAAAACATTGGACTTCAAGCCAGATATATCCTTTATGAAAGGAGCTGTAATTACCATACTCCTAATGGTCAGTGATTGGCGTAATCAAATAAGAAATTACATATAATAATTTGAGTGGTGATCTTGAATTTCACCTTCAATATCTTTGGAAGGTAAAAAAAAAATAGGCCAAGGGCCAGAGATAGGTTACCGGACAATATATGTTTAATATTTTAGATGTTAAACATATAAAGAGAATATTCAGCATATATAATATTGAGCATATATCATGTCCACAGTTATTTGCTAAGCTGTAAATTCAATAAACAGAGAGATATGAGCAATTTTGTTCTGTGGCCTTGAAAATGAAGGCAAAGGTCAAATTCAAGGTCATGAAAATATTCAGAATATAACATTTCCTATATGTTCACAATTGATTCCTAAGCTGTAAAGTCGATAATAAGCGAGATATTAGCGATTTTTTGCTCTTGACCTTGAGAATAATGTCAGAGGTCAAATTCAAGGTCACGGGAATAATCAGCATATATCATTTCCTATATGTCCACGTTTGATTCCTAAGCTGTAAAATCGATAATAAGTGAGATATTAGCCATTTTGTCCTGTGACCTTGAAAATTAGGTCAAATTCAAGGTCATCAGAATATTCAGCATATATCATTTCCTATATGTCCACAATTGATTCCTAAGCTGTAAAGTTGATAATGAGCGAGATATAAGCCATTTTGTGCTCTGACCTTGAAACTGAGCTCAGAGGTCAAATTCAAGGTCACGAGAATATTCAGAATATATCATTTATATGTCCACAATTGATTCCTAGTCTCTAATCTCAGTATTAAGTGAGATATTAGGCATAATGTGTTCCATTATAAAGCATAGGAGAATTTAACATGGGAAAGTCCCATTTGGGCTGAGTTTGGGCCAAAATGGCCCACTTCGAGCGATTCAAGCGCAACGAATGTTATACACATCATAGGAGTGAGTACATATGAGGAGTGTTATGTATCAAAGAGAAAAAAAATTACTGAACTCATTTTGAGAAAATGGCCGCCAAAGTCCAAAATCAGGCATTTTTCGTCGAAAATGGCCGCCAATTTGTAAAATATGTGAAAAAAAAAAAAAAAAAAAAAAACCTCCTTCTTGAATTACTTTTAGGCATTTTTGTGCAAAATTTTAGTAAAAACTCGCCCATAAACAACAAAGATAAAAATGTAGACGACGGACGACGACGGACGCAACGCCATGCCAATAGGTTATCGGACCATAGGTTCGGTAACCTAAAAACTGTAATTTTTGTCGGAAAGACGGACTCCGACGTACAACTTGTATAAGGTCATTGAAATGTTTAAATACACATAAGCGTGCGAAACGACTGCAGATAGAGCTTACAGGACAGGTTTATATTATGAAGAATATTAGCGTAATCAATTTTGGAATTCATAAATGGTGATTTCATAAATGGCGACCTTGAATTTAACATTCAATGACCTTGAGAAGTCAAAACGGCAATTCTATTGAAAACGAGAACAAGTTTTATGGCATACTACTAGTACACATCTCTTCGATAATCTTCCTCAGCCCATTAACTGATTATTATATTTCAGATAGTATGATTATAAAGGTACGCATGTTTTACAAGCTCCATAATCGACAAAGTTTCAGATCGCTATCTCTGAAATTGAAAGAGTTTTCCATTTATCCCCAATGTCAATTTTAGGCAAATGTTCTGGGTCCGGATAAAACGTTCTCATATATATGTTCTTTGTTCTGTTTATTTTAGTATATCATACGTATGATTTAGAATCTCTTACGTATGACGTTTTATTTCTCATGTAGGAGTTAATTTTTGTGAAGTAAAATTGTTGTGCCCTTGACGGTTTTTCGTATAATACAATCCTGAGGAGACCAATTTACACATTCAGTGGTTGATATAGAATTGAGGTTGAATACTCGAATTAATCTTAGGTCGTGTTCCATGTTCGCAGATCCTTAATACGACGCTGGAGTAACTCTACCTTCCAGCTTTCGTCGACTTATACCAATTTACACATTTTCTGCTGGCATAGCAATGAACCAGAGTCGTTCTAGGTCAAGCTCAAGCAACCCAGATGATGCACTATATAATGACTTCCTAGTAAATGTTCATAATTCAAACCAACGCTTTATAATAAGACATATCTTGACGTGTTTGTCCGTATATGCAACGTTTCGGCTGCACAGCAATCAACATAAGCTCTTATTTCATGTAAACTAATTAAAGTGCATTTTTCAGGCTGACAAAAATATCGCCACAAAAATCGAAGTACTGCTCTGTTCAGTATGTGAGGAGTTCATAGTATCAGTATACAAACTTCCCATCAAGTTCGCAGCCGAAGAAAAACTCCTGAAGACATAGCTCCTTGTTATATTTTGGACATATAATATCAATTGATACAAATATGGCGAGTCATTTGATGATTTTGAATCAGACATCAAAAATAAATTTAAAATGTGCAGAATGAATTTACAAATATATATAATCGTAAATACGACAGCAACATACTGGTACATCTAAACTCTGGTGTGGTGGAAGTTTTTGTGACATTGAACTTGGCCTCAGATGACATTTGGTTATTGTTTCTTACTCATAATCAGAGAGTATGTACACTGTTCTGTGACCTGGTATACATTTGAAATTTGTGTTGAGTGTGTGTGTGTGTGTGTGGGGGGGGGGGGGGGGGCCAGGAAATTACATGCGAGCTTTTGGTTGGTGGATTCGAATTTGACGTCGGATGACCTTGAATGGTCAATTCCAATTTCGTGTCCAAGGTTGGAATGGACTAATTGGCTCTTGGAGATTTAGGAAGTCAAGATAGTTGTCCAGCACAAAATGTATACGGGAAATCATCCAATATGAAGCAACTTTTGTGACTTTGAAACTGAACTAGGTTAACTGAACTAGGTCATGAACTCGTCATTTGAGCCTCATCTTTTGACGATAGAGGTAAGATTTGTACGAGAACCATCTGGGGAGTCATATGCTGGACTTTTTGGTCACCTTTACCCACAATGGCAAAGTGTTCTTTAGAGGCAGAACTCTTGTGGAGTTGGTATCACGAGCATACAAGACAGCATATAGGAAGCGTGTCTGGCGACCATCAACTCGATTCTCCGAGCCGTCGCTTCGTAGAGCGATGAGCTTCTCAGAAATTTGTGAATATCAGTCACGTTTTCTTCCATTACTCGTGTATTTGTAGGTATCGGTAGTTCTAGAATGCTCCAAGAGCTTAGATATTAGCTTAGCATCAAACTTGAAACAATGACCACTCATTGTTTCATGTGAAGTAAAAGACAAAGCACACTTACTGATATTATCAACAGTTTATTACGGATACATAATCGCCAGAGAACTGTCAATATTTAGCTACAATGGACTTTGTACACTATTTACAACCAAATGTAGCAGTTATACTTGAATGAAAACACGAACGAATACGTTCACTATGTCAATCTGTATTCATATTTACACGTTAAAACTTTGTTTTAATGGGATTTTGTATCCAACCTTGAACATTTAACATCTTATATTTGTCATAACTCACAATGAATCTACAGCAGAAAGCAACTGCAAACTAGCAATACAGTATGAATATTTTACACCGAGAAAAAATGTAAACGCACTTGTGTTAGGCTGACATGTTGTTGTTAAAGTTCTACAGGTTGATGAAAATCGAACAATAATTTAGAGGCTTTTTTCCAATGTTCTGTAGGTACTAGAAAAAAATTGTTAAATTTTACCTAAGAAATCATCATTAAATCAAGTATATACAAAATAATTTTTATGCCAATCTCAATAAAACAATAATAAACAAAACGAATGTAAATATGTCTCAAAACTTTGTAAATATTTTTTTTTCAACAACTAACAGTTTGGTAAGTAGAAATATACTGAACAATGCCAGAGAACGGATTTTTCAAAATGTCATGTATGTAAATGTACTGTGACAGTACGAATTGTTCAACATTTATGATAAGTGATATTTTGATGTTGCAAACATTCAGCAATAGAACACGAGTCGAAGACTCCCAGTACAACAGTCGTGATGCTTGGAACAGCACAGAAGCCCTGCTTGACACTTGACATAACCACGACATCATACACTGCGACGTTCACATTTCATCACTGGACAATAATGCACACTAGATAAAACCTACGAATTGTCTAGTGTCCTACTAATAAAATTTTTATGGCATATGTACAGCAGCACATCAGGGCACAATCTGTGCAAGACATCGGACTCCGCCGTACAAAACGCAACGAGAAACTTTACATCCACAAAACTCGTACAAAAATACCTAGTAAAGCTCTCAATCACATACATATATATCAATATACTCATTCAACAAACAAACTTGTAACAGAACAACAGCGCAAAGTCAATCAACAGTTATCTAGCAACAAACACTTACTTTACTATGGCAGCGAGTGAAAAATACACAAGTAGCACTGGGAATCGAGCAATGATTGCCAGTTCATCTTGCAAAAAGAAATGCTATGTACATATTCTGTACACAATCATCATCTTAATATCCCACAATAATAAGCTGAACACTTTTCATTTACAGTGTTGTTACATCAAACTTGTTCCCTAAAATAGTTTTCTTTCATAGAAATACACAGCCTGCAGAGCAGCTACTGGGGTTTATCTTACACTGTAGATATCTACCGATACGCTACGACAGGGACACATCAGCAGTCAGAACTTGGTAGCTCAGCTGGAGTATTTGGGAAGCTGGATGACTGCCGGACAATTACTGGACTTGAGGGTTCAGGAGTCTGGTTGTTGGCTGCTACTGATGCTGGTACTACTGGTCGGGGCTGTGTCACTTTGGTGATGGTAGTCTTCTGCAAACAAAGTCGTACTCCGTTAAAACTGTCACAGAAGACCAGTAAAGTGAAGCCTTTATAGTATTGGATGTTTGAATGCCTTGCATATCGTTGAAGTGCACTTAATCGTTTGATCTCTAAATGTATCGGAGTGCTGATAATATCTTACTACATTCCTTTCTGCTGAGTGTCTATCCACTATAAATCTAGTAGTATACATGGCTTAGAGTTATAACTATGGCTGACATCGGATTGATCAAGGAAAATACAAATGCTATAGTTTGCCTGTCAGTATGTTCATGATGTTGTAATGCATACATGGTGTATTAGGCATGCACCACTTCAGAACAGAACAATTTGGTATTGCATGTTCATGGGATTGGCAAAGGTACAGTGTACATTATCTGGATGGGGTTTTCCCGGTAAATGTTGGTGTACAGGAACTGCATAATTTGCATACCTCAAAATGTTGAATAGATGTATGTAGTAACTAACGCCTGTATCATTTTATTACATGATACATGAATGTAATCTTTTTATTTTCAACAATGAGCTCAATATGCTGTAACACCACTTGGGTATGACGTCAAAGACACGGTTTCATTGATATAGTTTTACAAACTATTTAGTGCCACATAGATGCAGCACTGTCCACCTAATTAAGGCAGTGAGAGAGCTACAGCTGTTTCTGCAAAAGCTGGCCAGCCAGAACAAGGTGTGGGTGTGGGATGAATTAGGTCTGTAGCGACGTAACGATCAGTTATAAAATCTAGGTGATTTTGAAAATCCGCCCAGGAAGTATAACTCGCCCACATTCTCCATGTACTAGTATTACAGATTCTCCATTGAATGGTGCAAACCACCTTGTGTCGCATAAACATGAGGTACAGTTTAATACACCACTCAAAGGAACACACAACTCCAAACAGATATTGACACACAAATTACAACATTTCATCATGAGATTGAGAGCCTTTTAGGCTGAATATAGATATAAACTAGACGCTTCCGGTCGCCTACGACCGCTTGGGTGTATCCCCCGTAGCACTATCGTTCCTCATGCCCCAAATATATTACTAACTAGACGTCAAGGCCTAAAGATGCCTTGGAGGCATTTCGGTGTGATTATTAATTTATAATATATACTAGATATCGACGAAAATGGAAAATGTCGACTCCGCAAAAAAATTTACCGTTAAAATAATACCCCTTAGACATGTTTGTCTAGGGCGACGAGTCCGAAAAAAAAGTCCGTTTCGCTCTACGACTCACCGTTTCCGAGATATCGACGAAAACGAGAAATGCCGACTCGGCAAAAAAATTTCGGGTCAAGGTCAAAGTTCATCCATAATACCCCTTAGACATGTTTGTTTAGGGCGACGAGTCCGAAAATAACGTCCGTTTCGCTCTACGACACACCGTTCCTGAGATATCGATGAAAACGAGAAATGCCGACTCGGAAAAAAAATTTGGGGTCAAGGTCAAAGTCCATCCATAATACCCCTTAGACATGTTTGTCTAGGGCGCCGAGTCCGAAAATAACGTCCGTTTCGCTCTACGACACACCGTTTCCGAGATATCGACGAAAACGAAAAATGCCGACTCGGCAAAAAAATTTCGGGTCAAGGTCAAAGTACATCCATAATACCCTTAAGACATGTTTGTCTAGGGCGACGAGTCCGAAAATAATGTCCGTTTCGCTCTACGAAGCACCGTTTCCGAGATATCGACGAAAACGAAAAATGCCGACTCGGCAAAAAAAATTTCGGGTCAAGGTCAAAGTTCATCAATAATACCCCTTAGACATGTTTGTCTAGGGCGACGAGTCCGAAAATAACGTCCGTTTCGCTCTACGACGCACCGTTTCCGAGATAACGACGAAAACGAAAAATGCTGACTCGGCAAAAAAATTTCGGGTCAAGGTCAAAGTTCATCAATAATACCCCTTAGACATGTTTGTCTAGTGTGACGAGTCCGAAAATAACGTCCGTTTCGCTCTACGACGCACCGTTTCCGAGATATCGACGAAAACGAAAAATGCCGACTCGGCAAAAAAATTTCGGGTCAAGGTCAAAGTTCATCCATAATACCCCTTAGACATGTTTGTCTAGTGCGACGAGTCCGAAAATAACGTCCGTTTCGCTCTACGACGCACCGTTTCCGAGATAACGACGAAAACGAAAAAATGCCGACTCGGCAAAAAAATTTCGGGTCAAGGTCAAAGTTCATCAATAATACCCCTTTGACATGTTTGTCTAGTGCGACGAGTCCGAAAATAACGTCCGTTTCGCTCTACGACGCACCGTTTCCGAGATATCGACGAAAACGAAAAATGCCGACTCGGCAAAAAAATTTCGGGTCAAGGTCAAAGTTCATCCATAATTCCCCTTAGACATGTTTGTCTAGTGCGACGAGTCCGAAAATAACGTCCGTTTCGCTCTACGACGCACCGTTTCCGAGATATCGACGAAAACGAAAAATGCCGACTCGGCAAAAAAATTTCGGGTCAAGGTCAAAGTTCATCAATAATTCCCCGTAGACATGTTTGTCTAGTGCGACGAGTCCGAAAATGACGTCCGTTTCGATCTACGACGCACCGTTTCCGAGATATCGACGAAAACGAAAAATGCCGACTCGGCAAAAAAATTTCGGGTCAAGGTCAAAGTTCATCCATAATACCCCTTAGACATGTTTGTCTAGTGCGACGAGTCCGAAAATAACGTCCGTTTCGCTCTACGACGCACCGTTTCCGAGATATCGACGAAAACGAAAAATGCCGACTCGGCAAAAAAAATTCGGGTCAAGGTCAAAGTTCATCCATAATACCCCTTAGACATGTTTGTCTAGTGCGACGAGTCCGAAAATAACGTCCGTTTCGCTCTACGACGCACCGTTTCCGAGATATCGACGAAAACGAAAAATGCCGACTTGGCAAAAAAATTCAAGGTCAAGGTCAAAGTTCATCCATAATACCCCTTAGACATGTTTGTCTAGGGCGACGAGTCCGAAAATAACGTCCGTTTCGCTCTACGACGCACCGTTTCCGAGATATGCAGGATGAATCAAGGATGACTCAGCAAAAAATTATTTCGACCTCTAGGTCAAAGGTCGTTTGAGGTATCGATCCCAAAATCAATAGGGTTCTTCCCTGGTGATATATAAACCTCCGTGCAAAATTCTGCAACTATTGCCTGAATATTTTTTGAGTTATCGTCCGGAAACCAAGTTCCTCGATTTCATCCTCACGGACCTCGGAGCCGGATCAAAAAAAAAAGTACACCCTAGAGATGTTTGTCTAGGGCGACGAGTCCGAAAATAACGTCCGTTTCGCTCTACGGCGCACGGTTTCCGAGATATGCAGGAAGCCTCAAGGATGAATCAGCAAAAAATTATTTTGACCTCTAGGTCAGAGGTCGTTTGACGGATCGATCCCAAAATCAATAGGGTTCTTCCCTGGTGGCATATGAACCTCCATGCAGAGTTCTGCAACTATTGCATAAATATTTTTCCAGTTATCGTCCGGAAACCAAGTCTTAAAATTAGCCTTGATTTCATCCTCACGGACCTCCGATCCGGCTCAAAAAGAATAGGGTTCTTCCTCATATCATTTCTGACTTGCGGTGAAAATTTGACAAGGATCCGTCAAGGCAATCTAAAGTTATCGTCCGGAAACCAAAAGTGGCGGAAGAAAAAAAAAAAAAAAAAAAAAAAAAAAAAAAAAAAAATTCTGCTAAAACCATAAAGGCATTTCTGCCGAAATGCCTTAATAAGTGTGAAAAACTAGAACAAGGGATAGAGAAGATTACCAGAGAAATGTAAAATCTTAGGCCACAACTGTTTTTTTTCCCCACCAAAATTGCTAAATTAATCTTTCAAGGTTATTGAAGGGCGAATTCAAGATCACCACTGAAACCACTGCATATGAATGTCCCTTTCGACATGTTCGATAACAAAAACGAAATCACAGCCAGATCATACTTTTCACCTAAATTTATATTTCAACTCAGGATTTTTGACATACTTGGTTCCAAGTTACAAAATTAACCAAAACTGCATTTCAAGATCACGAAATTGTAGCCAGATCGAACTTTTCACCATAAGTTATATATCAACTCATAATATGTGACAAACTTGTTCCCAAGTTGAAATTCAAAGTAAAAGTTGATCAAAACTGCATTTCAAGATGACAAAATTGGAGACAGATCGAACTTTTCGCCATAAGTTATATTTTAACTCATAATATGTGCCAAACTTGGTTTCAAGCTGAAATTCAAAGTAAAAGCTTTTTACTATAAGTTATATTTTGACTCATAATATGTATCAAACTTGGTTTCAAGTTGAAATTCAGAGTAAAAGTTGACCAAAACTGCATTTCAAGATGATGAAATTCGAGCGAGATCAATGTTTTAGTAAAAATAATGTTAACTTATCCAGTTACACCCAGATATCTCTACTGGACAAAACCTTTACCTTGTTGAGCTCAATAATAAATGTTTCTCGTCTTAACTGTTATTATTGAGGTCAATGATAGATTTAACTAGCAAAAATAATGTTAATTTATTTGGTTACAGCCATAAAATCTCTACTGGACAGAACCTTTACCTTGTTGAGCCCAATAATAAATATTTCTTGTCTTAACTGTTTTTATTGTGGTCAATAATAGAGCAAAAATAATGTTAATTTATTTGGTTACAGCCATAAAATCTCTACTGGACAGAACCTTTACCTTGTTGAGCCCAATAATAAATATTTCTTGTCTTAACTGTTTTTATTGTGGTCAATAATAGACTTAACTAGTAATAATAAGGTTAACTTATTCGGTTACACTCATGAAATCTGTACTGGACAAAACCTTCACCTTGTTGAGCTTAATAATAAATGTTTCCCATCTTAACTATTTTAATTGTGGTCAATAATAGACTTAACTAGTAAAATTAAGGTTAACTTATTCGATAATATCGATCTGTTTTCATTAAAAACAGCAGTCCTCCATTCTGAACAAGAAGCCAGTGCTATTTGTTTTCATAGTACAGGGTATGGACAGATCACAGATGTTCAAGTCGGTATTTTAACGGTCGTAATAAGTTAGCCCGTTAACTAATTAATATTTATTCGATCATTCTGAAAAACGATAGGTTCCGTGTGAGGGTCTTTTTCTCCGAGACTGTGCGATTTCATCATCATTCATTGAAAACTCCCACTCGTAGAGCGTTCACAAGCCATGTGTGGTAAACAGGCTAATTTGAGCACAAAATGTGTCGCCAATCGGCCAATTTGGTTGCTATGGCAACCAAAATCGATTGGTGTCGGGATCTTACCATAAGATGTGTCTGTATAAAAAATTATTAGAATCGGTTAAGATTTGCAACCTGTAGCGCGTTCACAAGAAAGTGTCTGCGGACGCGGACGCGGCGCGACGATGACAAATCCATAGTATCCGCCGAACTTCGTTCGGGGGATACAATGATAACAGACACAAACACTGTCATTTGACCCGAAAACAGGAATGTGGTCTTAAATTTTTTTCCTCTAGTATCTCTAACTAATTAACAACTAACTTTCAGCAATCGCTTTTATCAAATGTTTGCATCAAGATTTCGGGCTAAAGTGTTTTCGGAAGTTTCTCGTCAATATCATTTGATAATGTGGATAGCTGACATGTATTATGTATCATTTTCATCATACTGGGTAACTGGAATCCCAGTTCTAGATATACCTGGCCACAAGAACTGATGAATAGATAGCCAGACTTCATAAAGCACCGAATACTTGTGCCAAAGACGTAGGAGAGTTGGTCTGTAATTTGGTGACAGGCCTAGATTCCTATCACTTCTGATATGAACACTTGCCTATGACCTGCGTCATAAAATATCCACAAATTTATGTGAGATATGTTTATCAAAGGGAGGTGACAAAACATGAATCAGTCACAAATCATGGGGTATACCCAAATCTAATCTTCATCTCATCATTAATGTACGCAAATATGACATTTATCGCACACAAACGTGGAGCAAACAACATGTATTGAAATGGTAACTGGCAAGGTTACCTTTAGATATTGATATGGGAGGAACATGCCTTCAGTTTTAGGTCATTTAATATAAATATGCAGCACACTGTTACACTTTGAACATGGTGTAAAAGACATATTCAGCATAGCGAATACTTTTTATTGCACACATCTCAATCCTTGGCCACCCACATGCTCTGTCATGATATTATGCCTGTATATTAGTCAGTGTATTCAACAACTGGATCTGCCGGCCTAGGTCAATGGGCCATGTTTGAAAGGTGCCCTTCCACAGACACATTGTGGTGAACTGGTGATGCTCATTAGGAAATGAGAGCTATTGAAAAGTAACCTTTGCTTTCAACAACTCACAATGACATCGGACCCAAGGGATGGGCTCTACAGGTGTCTACTTAGTCTGAAAAGACGCTGTGGTTATACTGTGGTTATCTGGTGATTAACCCATTCTAATCTGACTTTTTTACAAGGCCTCTCTCCACACCCTGCATATCCTTCACTGCAATCTGTCAGAAACTGGGTTATTTCAGTGACACAGGGCAAATTGACATTTATCAATTGACTTGTTTATAACTTGTTTATTTCTTGTACAAGCACACATAACCTATATGGGTCATGATCCTGACACCCCATTCTCCAAAACTGAATACTGAAATGGACCCCCACCCCTTATGTTGGTTGCCATGGCAACCCAAAAAGCTCAAAATCATGTTTTTTTTCAGCTATTTGATCATATTCTATCTGTCTAAATATTGTTACACCCCATTTCAATGGAATATAATTATTTTCTATACTTGGATTTAATGAATGTATGCTGCTCTCCTATGTTACTGCCAATATAGCCAAAAAACATCATAAGCATCAGACGAAACATTAAAATCTGAACAATAGCCAGAATACAAATTCTTGATTTTAATATCTTGTGTCATCCTGTACATAGGAATGTGTAATGTAAGTTTATGCAGCAGTAAGTAAGACACACATGAATATACATCTTCAACATACTTTATATCTTTAAATATGCCCCAACAACAAACTGGTTGCCATGGCAACCAGCGTGCGAGAAGGTGATATACCCAAAAACGCCAGTTTTTCATCATATTTTTACATCACAAAATCCTGGAATCTTCATGACAAATCACTTACAATAAATTGGTAGAAACACACTTTATCTGTTTATCAGAAATAACATCTCATAAGATATTTCATAGTGTACTAGTATGAATTGTATTCAAATAGTTACTGTAGTTACTATATGTGGCATAAGAGCAGCCAAAGCTGCAAAGTGCACAGTATGCTTCTGATCTCATCATATTGTAAAGTTTGAAATACAGTTCTAGTGCTAGAATTTCCCTGAACACTGTATCCACTCTGCAGGGGCTTGTGATAACCCATTATTCCCAACAGGGGTGTACAGGATAGTGATGATAGCTAACAAGTGATGTGCATGCCCAACTTTATAGTATTTGTCTTGGAATGAAGCAGCAAGCAATCATGATTACCCTTAATTTATCGTAGTATAAGCTTCAAACGAGTAACTTTCGTTTTGTTCCGAACTTGGCAAATGAGATTAAAATCCAGACCCCCCTCTCAGATTTCCATAAATGGATTCGTCCAACAGATCCCAGAAACCTATGGAGTCCGTGAGGTGTCATTAAAAACCTGCTTCATGTAGGACAACATTCAACTTGACTGAATTTCCTTCCCCCAATGTGAGGAATAGTTGTGCACTTTCAACCAAGTGTCAATTGTAATTATTCATTGACGAAATAACCCAACAGTTTTTTTTTGCCACATATAATTATAATCATTTTGAATGGCCTCTTTCGGACACCATATTTTCCATTTCTGTATCCTGATTCCAGGGCCCGTGTTATGACATCATCAGATCATGGCAGCTTTGACACCAAAGTTGTCCTGCTTTGTTGTGACAAACTTGGTCAAATAAATGTTGTTTCTTCACTTATATCTCAAAAATATAAGATGCATGGACTTCAATATACATCTGGCAACCAATCTATAAAGTTACAGGTCAGTTTATCAGACAGAACTAGTCAACCAAACTTTCGTTTTTGCGAGTGTCAAACTGAGAAACGGGTGTCATTTTGCTGGCAAATTTGGCGGGAATTGCGCAATTTGCCGCCATATTCTTGATAACTGGCGAGTAATGCGAATGCGCATACGCACTGCACCGACTTAGAAATATGGCGCACTGTCAACTTGCCAGGATGTCAACAAAAAACTTTTCTGCAATGATCGTAGTGTTTATTGTAATATTTCGTGTGTTTTGTACACATCAACAGTGAAATCACACACACGTTGCATACAAGCATCGTCAGGTACGTAAGCGGCGATGCATTCAAGCAACGTCAGGTACCTGATCGGCGATGCTTGTATGCAACGTCAGGTTAGAATGGGTTAATGCTCCACTGTATACACATCATATTTGATGTTGTCAAATATTGGCCACACATTACAACAGATTAGACATTATCTGATGTCTGTTCAAACTGTCAGGTACATATCAAATCTCCACCCCAAAATTAATGCAACATCATGTCAGACATTCAAACCTTAATTGCCTTCTTTCACAACCTTTCCAAATATTAGCAGATTATATCAGAAGAAGTTTTCTGTGGTCAGCATCATGATCATTAACACTCGTCTACATGTAGTCAAGACTTACTAGTATACTTGTTGGGGAAGCTGAGGGACATGAGTGACGGAATGCTGCCGCCCGTGCTGGATGTCTCAGGTGTGTCCCAGGCCTCATCTTCAGGCTGATGAGGCTGCTGCTGCTGCTGCTGCTGGGGTGGAGGCTGGCTCGGGTCGAAGGGAACAAAGTTGGGGACAGCGTGGTGTGGGGGCGGCTGACCCTGGTGCTGCTGGATGGGGCTGTTGATCATCTCTGGCGTATGGGGCAGGTGCATATTGGGTGGTGGTTGGGCTGCTTGGGGTGCCGAGCCTGTGATGGGTGGAGGCGCCATCATGGTTGGAGGAGGCGTGGGGAGCAAAGCACCACCGTTGTGGGGGGGAACCTGCGGGGAGGCCGGGTGGAGAGGCATGCCTGGACTGGGGTGAGGCACTGGCTGGGGAGGGGCGTGTATTGGCATGGCACTCGTTGGAGGAGGCACCACTGCTTGAGGCGGCATCTGCATGGAGCCATTAGGTGGCGGAGGCACCGGTTGTGGCTGGGCGTGCAGTGGTACGGGGGCTCCAGTTGGAGGCGGTGGTACTGGTTGTGGGTGGCCGTGTACTGGCGGTGCTGCTGGTGGTGGCATGGACTGTGGCAGTGGCATGCCCGGCTGCTGGTGAAGCGCCATGGGAGGGCCTCGTGGGTGGCCCATGGGTGGCGGTGCTGCCAGTGTCCCTTGAGGAGGGGGGTGCTGGCCGGGGACTGGGCTGGAGAAAGTTTGTTGTTGGTGAGGCACCCCGGGGACCATCATGGGCTGAGTGTGGGTGTTTGGGGGTGGTCTGGGATGGCCTGGCAGTGGTTGAGCTGGCACAGTGTAGGCGTGCTGTGGGTATGATCCCGGTGCTGGTGGAGGCGGTGGGGGCAGCGGATCCTCACTCTCTGTATCTGTAACAACAAAATGTGATACATCACTCAAAAACATGTTTGAACTTAACAAAACTCATCTAAAAATACTTTTAAGTAATATGTTGCTCATGCAAAATATCCAAATGCACAGCGAATTCTACCAGACAATTCAAATTCCAGACATTTTTTCCAAAGCTATTGCATCGTAATGGGTGACCAATTTTTAACCACTTCGAATCCAATACTTGTTGTTATGCTGGGTAATTATGCAAATGAACTTTAAGGCTGAGTGACTGATCATGTATGGACTGTGTGTGGAATTTGTCACATTTGCCTTCAATGGGCTTCACGTGCCTGAATCATGATACTTTATTACTTTTAAATTGGGGGAGGCCAAAATTACCATTTTATGGAGGCTAAATACTTGTGGCATACGAAACATGTACAATTGTATGTATTCTGATTTTCTCAGTTTCAATAGAAACGTTTATACTATAAGGAATGTTAAATCACTCAGGTCAATGAACATTGAATTTGGTATTCAAAAGCTGGCTTTCAAACTTAGCACGGCCAAACATAAAACAGCAAATTGATGCTGCCACCTGCTGATCGTGTTCAAGACACATTCAGTGTTGTTACATTATGATAAATCTTAACAAACAAGGGCAAGCTGAAGTCTGTATAACTCCCATTTTAGGTCGATATCATGAGCTCCCATAAATGTCAGCCTTCTTTGCAATACAGCAATAATTTGGTTGCATCATGACATCATATATTGACCACCATCATAACGGTCTCTAAATATGATTTCACCAGTCCTAGCCAGGGTTGATTCACTGTCGACTTTGGTTACAGGAATCCTTACCTCGTTTGCTGTGCTGGATGATTGGGGGAGGAGGAGGGGGAGCAGGACTGGTGGGTCTGCCACCACTGGCATGTCTTAGACGCTCTGTAAACCAATGTTACCCTTAAGTAAGCAAACCAAACTACAGGTGTCTGGACAATCGGGACCACTGGTCATAACATGCTGTCAGACTTGTCTGACTAATTTGTTGATAGAAAAGTTCCTGACCAGCTTACCCGAATTCCATCACACCATCACTAGTTAGAAGTGTAACATTTCAATCAGAGTAAATGTAATTTCAACCAACACAACTAAGTTAGCTTGGTGCACTGAAATAGAGAGTTAACGATCTAAGCCTTCACCAAAGCTAACAACGCCACACCAATCAAGTACCTTTTCTCCTTTCCTCGTCTTCCTCAGACTCTGAGGCATCCAGCCCAAACTCTCGACGCAAACGTTCAGTCAGACTCAGTTGTGTCTGCTCACGTATGCGCTCAGCCATCGTGGCACAAGCGTTCCAATGGACATCAGGGTCTTCCTTGGGATCCTTCAAACCAGGCAGCGCTGCTTTAGGCAGTCCTGTCAAACAATCAGTAAGTGGTTGCTAATACATGTTTTGTCTCCGATCTTCTGGCATTCTATCTCTGGCTGTTTATTTAAACAATCAATGGCATGTATGTGTTTACCTTTGTCCTTGTTTAGGGAGCTGCCCAACGTGCCAAAGTAAGGCAGGAGGGGAGTGATGAGGTCCTGGTTGCCATGGTTTGTGCTGCTGCTGCTGCTACCGCCCTGGGTGTTCTCTTTGGCAACAGGAGTACTCCGCCCAGAGTTACTAGAGGGGGCCCGACCCAGAGATGACGAGTTGCTTCGTGGGTTTTCAGGACGCTTTTGCTTCATGCGTTTCTTGTACTCAGTCAAAGACATCTACATAACAGACAAGGTGATGGGATTAGACATCACTGAACATGGAAATTGAACCACGGAATATTCATAGTATCAACAGATGAATACATCTTCTCACCTTTTTCTTGGTGGGTTGAAAGCTGGCTAACAGTCCTGTAGAAGAGATGGGTGAGGTGTTATCCATTCCCAGACCTGGAGGAGAGTTGTCCAATGATCCTCTCCGAGAGCCCCTCCAGCCTTCCTCCCCTTGGTCACATCCCGTACTTGAGATGTTTGTATCTAATCCGTTACTGTTGGAATCATCAGACAGGTGCCGAGAGCGTTCTGATGACGAGGAATCGGCAAAGTGTAAATCGTCTCTGGTGGGACTTCTCTGATCAAAACTGCGTGATCCCCTGGTAGTGCTAGAGCTTGAGTGTCTGTGGTAGTCACTGTATCGTTCCCGTCGGCTAGTAGTAGCGCTACTACTGCTAATGTTATTGTTATTGCTGCTTCTATAAGGAGTACCCCAGTCCTGTTCCTTACGATCTCTGCCAGAAGTGAGTGACCACCTAAAGGAGTTTGACGTGGACGACGACGGAGAAGACGTGTTGACTTCACTGCTGGGATTTCTCAGAGTGGCGGTGCCTGAGCTAGTTGGAACAGCCTCCGTACACGGTGAAGGTGTGGGGGTGGCTGAATGAACACTAGGCGTGGGTGAAGTGGTGGAAGTCGGAGGTGCTGGAGGCTCTAAAGCACATTCCTCCTCAGTCTCGTCATCTGTTATCTCTCCTTCCTCCTTCTCGCTTTCCTCAACGATGGCCTGCTGTGGCTGAGCCTCGTTCCCAGAGCTGCCCTCGGCAGGACATGTTCTGTACGACACACCGGTCCGTGGGTCACGCTCCATGTCTGACATCGAGCTGTCCAGCTCTCCATCCTCCCGACGTGGTGTGGATGACAAGAAATCCCTGCCAGCCATCTGTGTCGAGTCCACTTGTGCAGAGTTGTGCAAATGGCTGCTCGACAATCCAAGACTTGAAGCCACATCCTTGCTGCTTGGTTCTGGAAGAGCACTTGAGGACACGGAACGTGGACTCCTGGATGTGTTCAGCAAAGCACTTGCTGAGGAAGGCTGTAGCTCTGAATCAGACGCTGTGCTGATCTGTTCCGCAGACTGAGATACAGAATGTGAGATCATTTCAACAGTGTTACTTGAACTGCACTGAAATTCAGCATCAGAGCTGACATCCATGTGACTGGTGGCAGGTTGCTGTGAAATTTCACAGTCCGGATAGCTGTCTTTTACAGATGAGCCAGGATCGGCTTCACTTTGTACAATGTTACTCGCATCACACATTTGATCTAATTCACTGCTTGAGGACAGTTCAGTATTGGTTTCTCTTGCAGTCTTGGCCGTAGTTTGACTCGAGGAACAGGACGGAACACCAACAGAATCATGTGAATTGTCTGGTTTCTGACAACCGTCAAAACTACTGTCCCGGTTGGTAGAGTCACATTCTTGTTCACCAAGTCCTTGCCGTACAAGAGTATCAGTTCCAGAACTATTTAAATCCAAATTGGTCCGTAAACTCACCATCTCTGGCTCCGAAGAGTCCACTAAAGAGTCCAAAGAGCTCCTTCCTTTCAATTTGAAACTGTTTTTTACACTGGCACTAGGTATTCCAACACAACCACTTGAGTTTAATTCCATTGTGTCCATGTGTTGGTCACTACTGCTGGACGGTTGACCACTGTCATCTCTCCTGTTACCACTTGAGGTCGGTGCCTCACTTCCACTTAAACGTTTACAAACTGATCCAGCAACTGGCTGTGCACAGCTGACATCGCCATGATAGTTACTAGGCTCTCCCAGCTCTGACTTGTCCACAAAGATGTTGGCACCAGGACTACCTCCGAAACCCGAATCTATAGCAGCAGACAGGGAGTCTTGCCCCTTTGACACCCGTTGGTCTTGCAGGACACTGTCACCTAATGCCACACTATCAGAATCACATTCCTGCTTGACGACACCACTCGACACTTCATCCTTCACACCTCTTGAACATGAACTATCAAGACACGAAACTGATGGCTTTTCGTCTTTCACACAATCTGACTTGATTGGCCCACTGTGCTCCATGCCATAAGAAGGGGACACTATTTCCTCCGACTTCACAGGTTTTGTGTCGTCTCCAGGTTCCATTTCGTCCTTGACCGTGCTGAGGACAGGACAGAAGGGCTTTGTGTCCGGTGACTGTTTGAGTGAGCTGCCACCAGGCAGGATGACAGGCTTGTCTGGGCTCATCATGGACTCTGACAGACTGCTGTCGAATGATTCCCGCTTCATGCCACCGTCCAGCGAAGTCTTGCTCATCATCTGTGAATTACCGAACACACTTGAAGGAACTTCTAAATACCCTTTAAAGGAGTCGCTGATCTCTAGAGAACATATCACATATTCAGAAAGGACACAAACCTCAAAGATGTTGCCAGGTCTAGAGTCGGGTGTGATCTGCGAGACGTGCTGACACAGACCATTGCGACCACCTTTGAAGTTGACGTGGTCTGTCTTGTGAGAGGAAGAGCAGTTTTCCGTGTCGTCAGTTCGATCCTCCTCATCCTCGTCGTGTTCGGGTAGATGGTCGGAGACCTCCATGCCTGGGTACGGTGACAGGGACGCCTGAGCTTGGTACTGGCTCTCAGAGCTCACAGACTCCCGCGCCATACGTCGCTTCTTCAGCGGCGTCACAAAGTCTGCAAACATATTCATCATGCTGTGATTTCCAATTTGAATCTATGGTTACCTGGTCAGATCTAACATACTCAAAGAATCACAACTAATATTCTTAGTTTTCATATTATTTGTATTTTCATGTATAGTATTCACAAATTCATTAGATTCAGATCTTTACAGCTCATAAAATACATGTACAATCAATACTTGGACAAATCTGCACATAAAACGGTCAAAGTATTTTTACCAAGAGGAGAGTTGCCAGGGCTGCCATTCACATGGGCAGGGTTTGGACTAGTTGAACCACTTTGTATGGGTGACATGCTGACATCTGATGGTTTGTCGAACATCGCCTGCCGTAACCACCGCTGAAACGACACGACCCATATGATGTACACACCCCTGTATACTCAAATGAGCATGATGAGTGAACACATATAAAGTGTAAGGTCTTGGAACTCAAGCTTTACCTTTTTACATCCACCAATGGCAGAATCGAGCTGATTCCCAACTGAGCCTACAGCTCGCCCTCCACTGTCTCGGTTGGTGGCCGACATGCTGTTCCGTCGGAGGTGGCTCAGTGAACTGGCGTGGGGACTGGGAACACACTTGACAAACTCAGCTTCTTCAGAGTCAATGTCACTCAGGTCTGTCTTGATGGAGAGAGGTCTCGGCATGTCTTGGCCAGTCTCATGTAGCCACTCACTCAGACGATACTATTGGAAACAAGTTCATTCAAATGCACGGGCCTCATCTTATGTGCTTTGGACAAGGAATACATTTTTCTTGTTGGTTGGGAACTAAAGATTGCTTAGCATTCAACACCCTGCTTACCTTTTTAGTTTTGGGGAATCTGAAAGCTTTGTCAGAGTTGACACAGGATGGGGTCACTGTATTTGAACCGGGTTCAGCACTAGATGGCACAGGTGTAGTGAAAGATGTGTTTGTGTTACTCTCATCAGCAGAAGTCCCGGAGTCAAAAGCTGACATACTAATGCTGCTATTGGCTCGGCTTTGTCTGGAATCATGAACGACATTAGATAAGCCACAGAATCCAAACCAGCACAATCTGTACACATGAAGCTGTTATTTGGCATGTGTATAGTATGTCACTCCTCCGGAACACATATGTACAATGGCCACACTTGTGCTACATACCTTCTTGCTGGCGTACTCATTCTTCGCTTCTTCCTAAAAGTATAAAGTAGGACATTAGTTCACATGATACAAACCCTAAACAGTGACATACAGCTTCTAAGGCTTCAAAAGCAACAGCAACAGAAGCTTCTAATTGCACTCACCCTTTTGCCTTTCCCTTTTTCGGACGTACATCAGGCTTCTCCGGCTTTGTGTCCTCTTCTGTAGTTACCTCATGCTGTTTGAGACAGGGAACACTAAATTTGTGATTGCCTCATATTTTAAATGTTTTGTCATGCAACTTCATCACTTTTGATATCCACTAGAAAACAAATACTTACAGATTTGTCTGACTTTCTTGATGAGTGTGTGTCTGTGGGCGACTTGATCCCATCAATGGACTTTCGTGTGCTCGTACTAGTACTTGAATCCAACCGTTGTAGGGCTTCTTTTCGTCGCTCTTCACGCTTCTCCATTTTCTCGAAGGCTTTCAAAATTGCATCCATTTTTCTTTCCTCCCTCGTCTGGAGGCAAATAAAAAGATTGCAATATGAAGTATGTCATAAGCACACAATGTATTCTCCAGTTCCTTTAATTTTCAAGGTAGATTTCAGTGCAAAACCCACCATTTTCTTGTGATCCTCATGATGTTCATCATTGTCTGGCTCCCCGGATGATCTCTCATGTGCCTCTCTTGAATCAGACTTGTGGTAGGAATCCTCCCGACTTCGGGTCTTGTGAGGCGAAGACTTAACGTCGATCTGTGACGAAATCAGACAAATTTTGTTCAAAATTTTGTTGTTGAACCATTTTTAACGAAAGGAACAAGGACAAATGTACAATTCTTGATGACTTTAACAGTTCAAACACATATGTACATATTTCTTACCATTTTTTCAGGTGAAAGGGTCACATTCGGAGCGGAGTCTGAGAATGACGACAACTTTCTACGCTTGGTGATGGTCCCAGGAGATTTGGAGCCCTTGCCGTGAGCCTGTATTGGTGTACTAGTGCTGACAGGACCACTCTCTGACACAGGCGTATCCTGCGACTTAGTTGATCGCCGTCGCTTCTTTCGCATCAACCTGCAACCAATATATGTAGTAAATTGTAATTTATATCACTTCAAACATTTCACAAATCATAGACCATTATATTATCAACAGCACATTTAGCACCAAACCTCAAACATAAAATTCATAGACACATACTTGACTTGTGACTTGTCCTCATTCTTGCGATATTTGGCGATGGGGCAACTCTGTCTTGAGCAAGCACACTCTACATTGTATGAACTGCAAAGAGAAGCACATGTGCATATATGAGTATAACTGTACAAGTGAATCTGTAATAGATGTAACTAAAACTCTTCAGACACTGACATGACATTTCACCATAATATGGAACCCATACCATTCTTTGTGTGTGAAGTCGAATGGAATTGTAAACTCTGCTCCTTTCGAGATGCACCTTGACGAGTACAGGTAAAAGTGCAAGTTGCCATTGTCAACCACGTGCCGAACCTACAACACAAGCCAATACACAATTTGAAATTTCATGATGACATAAGAAATATCATCATTGTTCATATATTTGCTGTGGCTTTATAAATTTCAGATAAAGTGCTACATACCTCTGTGTTCGGTGTACAAGATCGTCGGATGTAGCAGGCGTCACATGTAAGTCTACTGGCATCCACACAAAGCTGCCGGTCGTCAAATTTGTAGAACAACACGTGGGGGTGTGGTCTGCGAGAGATACATTCACTTACTTTATTAAAATTCAGAATGATCAATGGGAGCCCAAGAGGCTGGTGAGCAAAATATGAAGATCAGTGAACAGATCAAGTATGGCATTTATGTACCTTGCATAAAAGTCATTCTCTTTGAGAAACTGATCCTTGGTCATCACACTGCCCTTGTACTCGATGATTGGCTGGTTAGTGGCAATATCATCAAGTGCCTCCAAGCCCTGGGGAAAGACGAAGTCCATTCAGGGAAGCCACCCAAATACATGCCTATCGAATATGTTTCTAAACAAATTGGCTATGCAATACATGTATATCAAACACCGAGTCAATCGGACAAACTGACCTTATGGGTTGCCGTGATTTGGACGACTTTGCACAGCTGAACCAGCAGCTGTTTCGGAGTGGAGAGGACATCGCGAGGCGACAGGGCCTTGTGCTGGCCGTTGAGCTTGTTCCCGACCAGCAGGGTCTCAATCTCAATACTGTACTGGTTGCCAGAGGAGCTCGGGTCCCGGTATGACGAGGGGCCCTCCTTAGGAGCAGGGGCGGAGAGGGGAGGAGACGCCAGGCCATTGTGAACATTCGCCTCGGGGGATGACCAACTACCGCCATGCATCAAGTCATCAGGGAGTGTTGTGTCCAGTGACACGGACCGGTGATTCTAGCAATAGAACATATAGAAAGTAGAGAAACTAGACATGATGATAGGACTTCGAAAATCACAGGTAGAATTCAATCTAATCCTATTCAGACGATGTTCATTAATATTTTGCTGGTATTATTATATGACAAAGCACACACCTTTGGAAACTTCTTTTTCCTTTGAGGCAAAGGGCTTGTCTGGGCTGCAAGTTTCTGAAATATGAATGAAAAGTTCTTGCTAACAAGAGCATATCAGTACATTGCCCTTGAATATGGAAACAGGAAGAAGATGAAATGAAATTTATTTAATACAATAGCAAACCTTCTTGAGATTAGCCAACATTGCCATGTCGTCTGACTGGGAAACCTGTTGTTTTCCATCTTTCAACTTCTGCTTCTTGGGAAACTTGAATTTTCCCTTAAATTGACCAGGAATCTTGTGGTTTTCTTTCTTGTCTTTCTTATTCTTCTTTTGTTTTGCTTTGTCCTTTTTCTTCTTCTTCCCTTCCAGTGTTTCATCTTCTGTATCTGTCGCACTGGAGTCTATTTGGACTGGAAAAAGATTTGTATCATAGATCATCATGACAAGTAGCGTATTCAGTTGCATCCATGTCTGATTCAAATTGCAACACGTGCACAAACAAGTTCAATCTGACATGTGTGGAAAAGGAATGACACAAAACTCAAAACATTCAACTTGATGAACATGATGAAAGTACAACTCACTCAAAAGTTCTCTTCGTTTTGTTTGAAGCTGAATGGCCCGATGTTTATCAACCTTTCTTGGCTCACATTTCTCACAGTAATAGATGTCAGGAATGTTAAGACGATCAACGGCCATACAATCCACATGCTGCCAAACTCTGAATGGTAATGGAATCAACATATTGATGAAATGTATCACACATCAGTGTCAGAAGCAGCACACAATAGAACATAATATATCGCTTGTACTGTCACTCTGGAATGACTACTCACCCACAGCGGTCACAACAGATCATGTAGCCATCGTCGTGCTGGAATTCACAGATGCACCTGGTCACACTGTCCTCGGGCGTGACGATATCCTGGTCGTCGTTGGATGTGACGATGGTTGTGTGGCAGGAGACGTCGTCAATGTCGATGTGGCCGTTGACTTTGACTACGGGGGGTGGAGGCGGGGCAGGAGGGGATACAGGCGGTGTCGGCGGCGGGGGTGCTCCATAGTTATGGTCCTGTAATGTACATAGTCAGATTAACTATTAATTCTGTGACATTTTGCACAAAGTCATGTACATGTACAATGTTAACCAACATCACTCCTTAAATATATTAAGATAAAGTCCTTAAAACAACAACATGAATGAAAATTTAATTCACTCAATCATGAACGTGTACAACTGTTCTGTGATTTAGTAAACTTGACCTTCAAGTTATCGACAAACATGTCAAAAGCACTATCTGCGATCAAGATCAATGCTGTAGGAACCTCCTTTTCAGGGGTCATATCTGAGCCAGCCAGGGTTGGCATTTACTCTTGTGAATCAATAACACAGCCGTGGTTATATTTACACTGCGCGCTGTGTTCTATGTCCTTTTATGTTCAACACCGACAAATTCAATACATGTGAGCCGAACCTACTCTCTAGCACTTCCATACAGAGCGCCCCCCAAAAATAAAAAAATTCCAAATGCACATAATGTACAGCTCAAATTCAATATATGTGTTCCATTAATATCTCAATCATAGTAATGGCCAAGCATTAAATCTGAATAGGAATTGGTTTGAATACCATGAACATTACCGTTAATGGGAGTATCGTTATGAGGTCCACTTTTGAAAAAAGTGTGTGATTATTAAAGAAACTGGGTCTACACTCAGAAATGTATGGTGTTTTGAATGAGACCTAAATACTAATACATGGATTTCTTGCTAGTGATTTGAAATGCATGATTGAGTTGATAGACTAGAATAAAGGTCATGAGATTGTTTTGCTTCCACACATGAATTTGAAAACTTATTACTAGTGATGGGCCGATGATTGATTATAATCGAAGATCGGTTGAAAACGAACTGAAGGAGATTATTACTATGTACACCTTAGAACCAAGAAACATGAAACAAGATACACTTCTCTCAGTTATATTTACCTAAAGATCAAATAATAACTCATCTCTACATGTTCTATAACGAGTATAACCTAACAAATGTCATATGAGAAAGTAGTATACTGACTGCTACCGAGGTGCTCAGAAACAGATTGTAATAGAGGATCGGTTGGTTTAGCTAACTGATTTATGAACTGAAGATCATGAAATTCAAACAGATTCCCATCACTACTTATTACCCTTGTATGTAACACCATTCATAACAGTGAAGTGCATGAAGAGCCAGTATATTTCATAACTGTGAGAAACATATTGTGGTGGGCCCACATACCATGCATGTATGACATGATTTCCACTGATGCAAATCTAACAGGTGCAATGATATACTTGTTTAATATTTATCATCACCTCGATGCTAATTGATACTTCACGACTCAAAAGTAACTTACCGGACGTTCAAAATCAGGATCCACCAAGTTGTATTTTAACTTTAAGGCTTTCCACATGAGCTGAATATAAACCTCTGTGCTTGTGTTCATAGCTCCACCAAGGTATCCTCACATACACACCTACTTCCCAACACTAACATGTAGGACACTCACGTTATAGCTCAAGTGTGAAAGTCACATCTTACTTTCAACAGTTTACTTCCTTGTTGATTGTACACAAATTCATGTGATGTACGATGTTATATCCGTATCACATGATGATATCCTCAACTCTAATTTTATCGCATAACAACCATCACAATTCCTTGTTTGATCAATTACAAACTACAATTTGATTGCTAATTAGGTCAAGTCAATTGGACACTTTAGCAGTGTACATGTCCAAGTGAAAATACAGGAATATAAGTTTGTGAACAACATGCTGTAGCAAGTTCCTGTTGTATACAATGGGTAGGCTGGCAGGCCAGCCCAAAACGGGCTTTCATAGTATTCATCAGGTCTGATCCCTTCAATACACATACCACACTCCACTGCCACATTATACACAACCAAAGCAAGGCATAATAACAAGCTTACTTATTCATGGCTCAGTGATATTGACTGCCGTGTGCCCCCCTCCCCTAGCCTCAGGAAAGACTGTTGGCATGGTGCCAACTCTTTTTACGCTCAACATTAAATATACATGTCCCTGCTGCCAATAGTCCAATGTGTTGTTTATTGATTGTGGCCACAGTTCATTTATCTGAGCTGAGCTGAAGGGATTGTTCAATAAATATAACAAAACCCTGGTCCAATAGCCTAACACACCAGGCAACCCCCCACCCCCATGCTATTACAACTTGGGCTTTTATTTTATTCCAGCATGTGTGTGTGTGCGTGCGCGCGCGTGTATTTCTGACCCATAACTTTCTTAGTTCTGACCCATAACATTCTTAGATAATTTTTTTCTGTGAAACACAAGCTACATTCACGACGGTCTCAGGAACATCTCGCTACGTTCCTTTTTCTTCTTCTTCCAAGTTATATAACATCTAACTAACCAAACTTCATATCTGGTTAATTTCCATGTAGGTTCCTACATTGAATGTAGTCAGGAACAAGTGACAAAGCAATTTGTTACAGTCCTCTGTTTTCTGTTGATGCCGGTCTGTTCAGACAAGTGAGATGTAAGCGTGATGAAGTATTATCTACAGTCAGAAATAATATCTCATGAAATGGGATGTGTGAGAAACTCTATGTCGACATGTTTTCACATTAATTAATTGAATGAAGTTCATTGAGATAATTCTGTTCTAACTCCCAGGACGAGGACTACCATACTGGTGACTCATGTCTATGTATAGCAGTGGAATTCTGATGTAGTTTATGTTTGAGCTCACAAGGTGGAGCCACTGTATCAATCACAAAACTTGGCGCAAAACCATTGCACTTGTACATGTAGGCCAGCATTGCGGTTGTCAAAGTCCACATATATATGCAGTATGAACATTGGTTATGCTTCACAAACTTTGTGGTAATACTCCTATTATTAAGTTTGAATTTCTATGACATGGCCAGTTCTGTCTAGCTTTTCTTATATTATAAACAAAGGTTTTATGTTTTCAATATATGCCTATCAATGTTTGTAGTATGTTAGATAATAGTTGATGAAATTCTTTTGACTGTTTTGTGTAAATGTGCATGTGTTTCACAAGGTCAAAATAATATTCACCTGGTAAGGAAGTCCAAAGCATCCACCAAAACCATGAAAACGTTGGTTGTAGTGATCAGAGTCATCAACTGTCGTATGTTCTACATGATGAGAGCTGAAAAGTAAAGGGTACGAATATATGCATCAGCACAGCAGCTTCTTCACAAACTTGAAAATATTGTCTTTACATTGTACCAGTACTAATATGTCACAATACCAAACTTTGTTCACAACATGAACGGATCAACAAGACAACATACCCTGAGGTGGAAGGGGCATCCTCATGGAGCAGGCTCTGGGTCTTATGACGAAGCTGCAGCAACAGGCTCATCGTGACGGTGCTGGCATCCAAAAGTTCTGGTCCGAAGTGGCACCAAGATCACCAACAGATTGCAACAAAAACATCGCAAAACACTGCCCTCAATACAGCCTGCAAGTATCCAAAGGTGAACACTTCCTTGATTACACAGTCCGAACATGAAACTTTCTCAAGAATTCAAACTATACATTTTCGGTTTAAACAAATTTTTCGAAGTAATTGAAGTAGTTACATGTACAGTGGTTGAAAATAAAATTTTCATGTTTTCAAAACTGATCTCATCGGACATCACATCGGTCATTTATGGATCAGACTGAAGGGGAGCCAAATCAAGCTAACTGGTGGTGACAACTTCCGCACTGCACATGTTTAAAACATAACATATTCGTGATGTAATCATGTAACTTCTAAACAATAATGCACAGAAGTTGATCAAACTCTTTTGATTAAACTTAGTGCTTCAATTGACTGAATCTACTGATAAAGAGTTTAAGCTACAAAATTTACTTGCACTTTAACTGGTTTGCGGTATCGTACAGTTTGCAATAGGTCTCCCCCTCCCTTTGACAGGGACCATGTACAAATTTGTTTCGGCCACTTAAAAAGGCCAAAACACATGCAGTAATAATCTCAATAACTAAAATTTAAGTTAGCTTATTATTTCTCAACAAACACTTTCTAGAAAAGCTTGTTACAACAAGATTGGACATTGGAAAATGTAACCTTGCTCATTCCCTGTTAGGTATCATGATTATTACAAGTGACCCCAATATTCGAATTTGCGAATAATCTGATAATGAACATGTTTTAATTTTTAAAATAACTTAGCAATATAAGTTATCAATATTATAACTACAGAGCATAAACATGGTAAAATCTATGCCAGACAAAAGCTTTGCCTAGTTTGATAAAAAAAAATTTTGTGTGTGGGCAAATAATAGAGTTATTAATAGCTGTTTTACACACAACTATCAGCTCTATACTTGAGCACACATTCTGATTCAGTGTGATTGGTTTTCAAACTTGAAAGTATATAATAACCAACTAATAACTAGACGCTTCCGGTCGCCTACGACCGCTTGGGTGTATCCCCCGTAGCACTATCGTTCCTCATGCCCCAAATATATTACTAATAAGTGTGAAAAACTAGAACAAGGGATAGAGAAGATTACCAGAGAAATGTAAAATCTTAGGCCACAACTGTTTTTTTTTCCCCACCAAAATTGCTAAATTAATCTTTCAAGGTTATTGAAGGGCGAATTCAAGATCACCACTGAAACCACTGCATATGAATGTCCCTTTCGACATGTTCGATAACAAAAACGAAATCACAGCCAGATCATACTTTTCACCTAAATTTATATTTCAAATCAGGATTTTTGACATACTTGGTTCCAAGTTACAAAATTAACCAAAACTGCATTTCAAGATCACGAAATTGGAGCCAGATCGAACTTTTCACCATAAGTTATATATCAACTCATAATATGTGACAAACTTGTTCCCAAGTTGAAATTCAAAGTAAAAGTTGATCAAAACTGCATTTCAAGATGACAAAATTCGAGACAGATCGAACTTTTCGCCATAAGTTATATTTTAACTCATAATATGTGCCAAACTTGGTTTCAAGCTGAAATTCAGAGTAAAAGTTGACCAAAACTGCATTTCAAGATGATGAAATTCGAGCGAGATCAATGTTTTAGTAAAAATAATGTTAACTTATCCAGTTACACCCAGATATCTCTACTGGACAAAACCTTTACCTTGTTGAGCTCAATAATAAATGTTTCTCGTCTTAACTGTTATTATTGAGGTCAATGATAGATTTAACTAGCAAAAATAATGTTAACTTATTTGGTTACAGCCATAAAATCTCAACTGGACAGAACCTTTACCTTGTTGAGCCCAATAATAAATATTTCTTGTCTTAACTGTTTTTATTGTGGTCAATAATAGACTTAACTAGTAATAATAAGGTTAACTTATTCGGTTACACTCATGAAATCTGTACTGGACAAAACCTTCACCTTGTTGAGCTTAATAATAAATGTTTCCCATCTTAACTATTTTAATTGTGGTCAATAATAGACTTAACTAGTAAAATTAAGGTTAACTTATTCGATAATATCGATCTGTTTTCATTAAAAACAGCAGTCCTCCATTCTGAACAAGAAGCCAGTGCTATTTGTTTTCATATTACAGGGTATGGACAGATCACAGATGTTCAAGTCGGTATTTTAACGGTCGTAATAAGTTAGCCCGTTAACTAATTAATATTTATTCGATCATTCTGAAAAACGATAGGTTCCGTGTGAGGGTCTTTTTCTCCGAGACTGTGCGAATTCATCATCATTCATTGAAAACTCCCACTCGTAGAGCGTTCACAAGCCATGTGTGGTAAACAGGCTAATTTGAGCACAAAATGTGTCGCCAATCGGCCAATTTGGTTGCTATGGCAACCAAAATCGATTGGTGTCGGGATCTTACCATAAGATGTGTCTGTATAAAAAATTATTAGAATCGGTTAAGATTTGCAACCTGTAGCGCGTTCACAAGAAAGTGTCTGCGGACGCGGACGCGGCGCAACGATGACAAATCCATAGTATCCGCCGAACTTCGTTCGGGGGATACAATGATAGCAGACCTCAAACTGGATATTTCATATCGCTTTAATAAGTAAACTAATCAAGTTATTAATATCAATTAAATCTCTCCAAAAACCAATAGGTTTCGAGATTTTGCATTGTTCAAAATGCCTGTCTGAAATAGCGGCAATCTCTGTGAAATGGCCATCCTTAGGACGCTCACAAACCATGTGTCGAATGGGCTGATTTCGCCACAAAATGTGTCACCAATTGGCTATTTTGATTGCTATTGTAACCAAAATCGATAGGTGTCAAGAATTTATCTTATTACGTGTTCTTACAAAATTTTCAAAATCAGTTTTGGCATGCGACTTGTAGAGTGCTCACAAAAAACTGTCTGCAAAACGCGGCAGACATGGATCAGGCAGCGCAACGATCCAATAAAATCAAGATACACGCATGCATATATCCACAATAAGACACATTTTGTCGCTAATGTCAATTTCTCGATTCTCAATGGTTTTATCAGCATACATAAAATGTATAACCATGTCTAATGTCACCAGAGAGTGAACATGGAAGGGTACGCGCATGCAAATGAGGACACTTTCGGAATGTCATGCATTATTTTATCGCTGCCATAGAAGTATGTGTGAGGCATGTGTGCATGTGCCATTTTTCTCAATTTTTGTGATAGAAGTCTGGAATTTGGTACAAAAAATGTAGTTTGATTCCCGGGTGAAGTATGCTAAGTAATAACCATGGACATACCAGAGTTTCCAATAGAAGAGCACCTCCTTTTTGAGAGAGTACGCGAAAAAAATATTTCAAAGTCTTTCAAAGTCTATTTATCAGTACAAAAAAAATTGTGAATATGTACTAGTACTTCTGGATAGAATTGTAGATCAATATTTAAAACTATGCGAGTGTGTTTTCCGCAAAATAATTTCGTCGAGTTCGTCTGGCGGATGAATTCAGGATGCAAGTGCGAAGGATGAGTGTATTCTGTGTTCATCCGCCAGACCAAACGAGACCGATATCTTTTTGCGGAAAACACACAAGCGTGGTTTTTATTTTATCACACACAAACAGACATAATTCAAGATATTGTCGTAGATCATATGAAAATTGTGAATAGTCATTTTATAATATTCATGCTGTGATGTTCAAAAAATCTCGGCTTGGTGACTTCGGTTACTAAGATCGTTTTCATATATATGACTTCACATTGTTTTTTTACATAATAACGATCTTCACGAAATCCGCAGTACAAAAAGTAGTTACGGCCCAGTGCGGCTCAGCAAGTGATACAGAATAATTTGAAGTAGGGTGATACAGGAAAGGTTATCACACCTTTTTGGGTCCTGTAGCATTGTAGTTTATAGTGTGTGATAAAACAACATACCAGTCTTTGTAGTATTTAATCGAGCGCTCGCTCGTTATTTCCAAAATTAATTCTGAGTGCTCGAGTCTGAATTTGAATGATCGATTATTTCAACTTGGTAATTGTGCATGAATTTCGACAACAATCAAAATGTTTAGGCGATATTTCGCATCAATACGACACAAACACACTTTACTGTAAAAAGACTAATTTGGCGGCTATTAAATTTGGCGGTTGTGAGCCCCACGTTATTTTGCGGAGATTTAATTTGGCGGCTTAAACCCATAGATATTGCTTAATATATATCTAGTTAAGTTGGAGGACGATTTAATTTGGCAGTTTTTTCCCGTATCGCCAGTAGTTTTACAGTATTTTTGTATCCAACTTTGCGACATGACATCATCGAAGGATCGTCCATTTTCACACTGGCATCTGTACTTAAAGCTTGAGCTGCGCTCGATCAACGCTCGTTTTTTACGATTAATCGAGCTTGAAATTTCAAAGGAGTCCGAACACTAGTTCTGAGGGTCATTGCAGGGATAGCATCATTCTAGTCACACATGGGCCCTGATATTTTATGACCCTGCAGATTGACCTCATCAGGACAGACTTCACGTTCACTAATAATCATGATAATTCAAAGTAGAGTTTCAATGTTAATTTTATAGAGCTGGATCTCTCACCCATAACCATTAATATACATGCCTAATTAGTTGCGCACACCCAGCCTTGCACTTGCGCATCTATTGAGAACTATATGGTATAAAAGATCTAGTGACTAGTCACTAGTGTTGGAACAACCATCGATTATATGAACGATGATAGATTGAAAAAAATTCCGATCAAACGTTTGATTATGCTTAATCACGCATCTCAATTGTATGATTATTTTTCATATTTCCCAAAAATATCTAAGGAAACCCATTACTGGAGTTCTTGCACCACTGCAAAAGTGCAAAGTGTGGGTGTAACTTGATGGAAAACCAATTGCAAAGAAAAATAGCAGACAAAATAATATATAGAATAATAAAATTTTACAACAAAACGTTTGAACTGATTGTAAGTACAATGGTCACATCAAAAATGTATGTCGTAAATAGTGTCATATTTGATGGGTTTGGCCTGTATATTATTTCAATTATTAATCGATGATTGATTGCAAATATCTCTCAAACATCATGTCTGTACATTTCAATTCCCAACATTAAGATCGACTGCCAACTCAGATATTTGACTGTCTCAATTATACATCATCAATGACATTGAGGTACAAAAATACATTTAGCAAGATTTAACTTTTATCAGTACTTCAAATCTGTTGTCAATGCTTAGCCATTATTCAATCTTGATGACCTCCGTGTGATTCGGCAACAACAACAATTTGACACACTTTAAAAAATGTATTTCTTCATGAAAACGTTAAACCGGAAATTTGAGATTTATCTTGCACTGGACGGAACTTCGAGGTCACTAAACATGAGTAGGCAGTCCATCTCTCCGATGTCTATGGTTATGACACAATTTTGTTTATTCTCATCATTTGGAGGACCCAAATTATGTATGACAACGCACTTAAATACCGAAATATTGTTGAAAATCCCCTCCAAACATTGACTTTAGCCTTGACAGTCACCGACCACAAATTCAACCTGGAAGGATTAGCAATGTTTGTAGGGGATTTTCCGCAATATATCAAAGTATTTAGTTGAGTTGTGATATGTAACTTGGGTCCTCTCGTGCATAAGCATACATACAATACTAACATTTTGTGTGTCAGCCTGTATATATCGGTCATTATCGTGATTTGCTTACTTTCGCCCGAGCACCAATGTGGGCCATCTTGGACGCGCTCCGTGTTGCTTGGGCTGTGCTTTTGCTTGCATGTGATGAGTAGAACCATTGCTCCGAGTATTTATTTTTTTCAGGACGACTAGATAAGGTACTTGCATTTATTATATAGCTACGAGTGATGGTACAGTCTTATTCATAGTAATCGACTACAGTGTAATCTTTTCCCGTATTCCACCCTAGCAACCATCCATATTCCACCCCTGCTCTGATTCGTCAACTATCCTTTTCATTCATAAATATCACAAACTGAAACAAGTGAACCATGCGCGAGATTGCGTACTATGTAACGTAACGTTCCCGGCAACCATACTTGTTGATCAGTGTTCGTATGCCATTCATAATTTTTGTGAGCAAGTTTTTACACTTCGATTGCTATTTCCTGCATTATAACGATTAAATTCCAAATAAATCATCAATCGGTAGGCAGGAAAGATGAGTATAATCAGAGATTAGCTATATAATAAACCAAATACCGCCCTACAAGTGGTTTTATTCCGCCCTTGGTCGTTCCGCGATTCCCTCGCAAGCTCGGGCTCCGTGAAACGACCGCGGGCGGAATAAAACCACGTATAGGGCAGTATTTGGTTAGTATAGTTAATACACTTCAATCAGGGAACTGTTATGCTCATGCATGCAATTAAAATTGCATATTTACACGAGATTCCAAAAAGATTCATTCTCCCGTATTTTTGTTGTAAGAAATAGCCGTTCAGATAAAAATGTTTGAGACGACCACACCGCGAAATGGCCGCGAATTCGGCATGATCACAAAAACGCAAAAATTTGTGGCAGCGAACTTTTCAAATGGCTTTACAATACTCTGATTTTGTGATAAAGCATTGATTGTTTGTCAAATGTGTATCCCCTACGAGCCATCCGTCCTAAATTCGTCGCATTCCCAAAATTCGCCAACTTCATATTATCAGAACTCAGAAGCTCGTTTTGAGGAAAATATATTACTGGAACAAAAATTGGATATCAGAGTCTCGATTGACGATCGAACTTGTTAGTTTCATTTACATTACAAGGCCTGAAATCGACGTTGGCGAATTTGGGAATGCGGCGAATTTAGGACGGACGTCTCGTATGTCCTCTCGGCATATATAGATGAGGCCTAGAAGGAACAGTTGTGAAAGATTTCGATGTATTTGTTGAAAAGATGTGTAATTGATTTCCGTCCCGAAGGTGAATGAGCGCGATCTCTGACGCTCTGCGTTGCTCAGGCCGAGGAGCAGGACGAGTCGTCTACTGTGTGGGCCGATGTGTCTGCGGATGGAGCTGTCATGCACTCATGCAATTTAAGTAGAATCTAGAGTCTTGTTAGATTCTAAGATTTTGCATTCATGCTGAAATTAATTTTCACAACAGGGGGCGCTGGTATAATGTTTTGTACAAATCATGATCATAGACTCTATCATAGATCTAGATCTACTCGAATGGAAGGGAAATGTTGATACTCACTCCGGTCTCTCCCTGTGTCACTGTTCACAGACAAATAGGTAGGAAAGTCTGAGCAGGCTTTATTGCAAAGATAAAGCCTAGCTTTTGATGTTTGACAGTCTCTCGTCTGAATCAAAACACGAACGCTGACGCCTCTGATTTCGGGTACGATCGAAAGAGGGTAGCTTGCACGTCCAGAAGCCAGTGTCGCTGCTTAACTATGGCATTTATAAATATGCAAAGATGTGGAGTAACGTTTTATCAACGTGAATGTTGAAGATTGCCACTGCATTATTCACAAATCAAAATAAAAACATTGTCACTTTTCTCCGGACGATATTTCAGTATTTCCAAAATGGCGGCCATTGAAATCTCTTGCACGGGGTTTTCAAATTAACATCCAGGGCGGTTTTTTATTTACTGCGCATGCTTAGTAGGTCAAATCCCTACCGTTCAGACGAGAATTGTTCACTTTTTAAAACCGCTAAAGTTTTGACATAATATATTCATTAAGAGATTCATTTTTCAGTATGCTCAAGTCAATACAGTTATTAAAATCTAAAAATATTGTTAATTATAAAATAATAAATTTCTAACATGAAGGAAACGACTAAGTACGCATGCGCACACGGAACTGTATTTGTATATTTTGACAGATCTTTGACGTTTGCGTGTGTTGTTGTCTTTATTTGCAATATAATTCCTGATATTTGCAGATCGGTTGCTTTGCTCCCTTTGTAAGAGCGAACGAAAGTCCAAAGCACCATGTTAGAGCCGTCATCAAGCGAGGAAGAATCTGAGAACGAAACCCTAGGAGATGGGGATGAGAACTCAGACATCCTCAGTCAACCCAGCGCAGAGCAGAGGAGCCCCTCGGCCAGTGGAGACAACCTCAGCGTTGTCGGGAGTACTCATCTATCTCGTTCTAACAGTACGAGACCCTCCAGTCCCAGCCCGTCACTGGTGTCAGAGAGAGAAAAGGAAGATCTGGAAAAATCACAGAGAGAAGAAGAAGACAGAAGAACTCGTCTGCAAATTTATGTATTTGTAATGAGAGCCATTGCTTATCCGTTCAATGCCAAACAGCCAACCGACATGGCTAGACGACAAACAAAGGTCAACAAACAGCAGCTGTCAACTATAAAGGAACGATTTCAAGCATTTCTCAATGGTGAATCCAATATTGCAGCTGATGAAGCATTCCAGAATGCAGTACAGAGTTACTACGAAGTTTTCCTGAAGAGTGATAGGGTCGCGAACATGGTCCGTAGTGGTGGATGTTCAGCAAATGATTTTAGAGAAGTTTTCAAAAATAACATTGAAAAGAGGGTGAGGAATTTGCCTGAAATTGATGGTTTGAGCAAAGAAACTGTCTTGAGTTCATGGATGGCCAAGTTTGATCAGATCTTCAGAGGTGATGAAGACCCAAGAAAGCAGTCACAGCGCATGTCAACAGCTGCATCAGAACTGATTTTGAGTAAAGAACAGCTGTACGAAATGTTTCAAAACATTCTCAACATCAAGAAATATGAACATCAGATCTTATACAATGCAATGCAGGTAAGTCTGCTCCAAATGGTCAAATCATGAGTCAGCATTACCAAATTACATGCATTTGCATTGAAAAATTTGGCAAAGAAATGTTTATTGTTTAATGTGATAATGTCATGATAATCATTCAATCAACATTCATACTTCTACATGTTCTAGTGGAGATTAGGTAATTGAGTAGAGATCCATTTATCATGTTTATTTATAAGTATGATTATAAGAGGTTGCTGGTTAGAATGGTTACCAAATCATGAAATCAAAACAGAAGGAAGGTGTAGCTATTAAATTTTATTTCTCTTTCAGGTAAATGTATTATCACATGCAATCTAGTCAGTAGTGCCAGGATCCACTGAAGCTGAAACAATTCAACATTCAAATTCAAGTATTCCTTGTAATACGCAACAGATACTCAACAATCTGTGTGACCAAAACGACAATTCAGAGTACTAGTACATGATAGCAGGGGTCGCGAAGTAACCAAATTTTTCACCAGACACTCGGTCCTGTAAAATGGAATTTTTTACCAGACCGAAGGAATATTTACCAGACCGAAAAAAATCGAAGAAATGCCAAGAATTAATACCGTCATGCACCTATTTTGCTACTAAACAGTGTTTATGGTCAAGGTCACTCGCGCACATGTGCACGATATAACACGAAACGTGATTGGATCTTTATCGTGAGCTGTCAAAACCATCAACCAATCAGAAAATCTGTTACGGTATCAAGCTGTGACGTGTGCAAAATGCCACGTGCTTCTGTTGTATACATTTCGGATCACGAGAAACTGCGGACTGTGAAAAATTGTTATCGGACAAACGGTCTGGTAAAAGAGCAACAACTATCGGACCGAGTGATTTATTACCAGTCAGGTCCGACGGTCCGGTAAACTTCGCGACCCCTGCATGATAGTGTTGTACAATGTTGGGCATTCAATGATGAATTGGTACTCTTCATTCTCATGATTCTCATGTACTGGCACATGTGGCAGAAACTCAGTTTTAAAAGTACTAGTAGTCCAGACTTCCCTTTCAAGAACATGAAGAAGTGTCCCAATGAATTTGTTGGAAAATAAATTCAAAATTTGCAATTCAAAATATTGTTTGGTTCACAAACATGATGCACTATCAATTCTGATTGAAACTGAATTGACTGATACCTGGCACCTGCATGACCATGATGACTGTGAATATTACTAATTACAAAATCACATTCCCTAAAATCAAGAACTGTACAGTGAAAGTTCTAAGTTTCCAGTAATATTTTTCTGAGTGTTGACGGTGTTTTGGTAAATCATCATTCATCAGGTTTCAAAATTCTGTACTATTATACCAATTGGTAGTCATTCAGTAATTGATATGGCCTTCATGAGATTAATCATGTATGATTATGCTATTAATACTGAAGGTTTGCGAAGTCTCCAGAGCGAAGGTTTCTTCCTTTCTAGGTTCAGTGTTACTTATCATACTAATTGGCAGGATTATGGCAGACTGTGTGGGCCGAGTGTCCCATGGCAGCCAGGGTCACATCCTGGGAACATGGGAAGTAGGGGTGCCTGGAAACTTGGTAATGCTGGTCCCCAGCAACACAACAGAAACTGTCTTCCGCCACAATAATTACTTTGCAGGAAGTTTACAAGTAGGTAGTAAATGAGGGGGCGGTGATTGATAAACTTAGTGTGAGTTTGAATGCTAGTGAGCACACCAATAGAACCACAGTCATGTATTTTATTCAGTTTTGAACAGTGAGCTGTATTTGAATCTTGGAGTATATGGTATGTTTCACATTAACATGATTATTGTAATCATGTGCTTTAGATGTAGTTTCATTCATATTCTGGAAATATTATTCAATGTTCAAGTTTCTGTCCCCAAATTATATACGGAGAGAAGAGGCGACAGATTTGTTTGCAGTAGGAACATTTTTTCCCAGCCTCAGAACAATCATTTTTAAGGATGTGCACAGTCCAGTTTCCCCTGTGCAAGGCAGGCCAGCTAATGACTATCTACATGATCTGTGAGTGAGGAAGGGTCCGGGACTGTCAGTGACAGACAGGGGAACGAGCACCCAGGCAAGCAGGACCCATAACTCCTAGGGGTCCTTGTAGCTTTTCTCATCCAATCATAAGACACCGGATGAGTGGACGGACGGACGGACAGACAGAAGGGATTGGCAATGTCTGTCCCATGTCTTCATACACTCCTCATGACCTGTCCAGGACATCAAGTTCTGACCCATCTTGGCTCCTGGCATTTGGTGCATTGAAGCTCTTGTTTCCATGGATACCATTGAGCTTGAACAAATCTATGTATTGACTGTCCATGCATAACCCCCCCTCCCCTCCTGTCTCAATGCACCTCCCCTCTCCTGCTTTTTCCTACTTCACCCCAGAGTTACCGGGTTGCCACTGTGAGATGTATAAGGTTGTCAGATCAACTACCACAATTTTTACCCATAATGGCCTATTCTCGTGCCGAACACTGAGGCAGTCGGGATTTCAGTTGCCCTGGCGGTCACGATGGCACTGGGCCCTTTCTTTGCACAGAATTCCCAGAAGTCCGTAACAAGCCATAACAATTGCAGTGGTTTTATTGGACATGAATTTGAGTTGTGTAAATGTGAGTGATCGCCAGATGTAGATTTCTACAAAATCTTTTTACCGTAATGGTCCTAATAGTGGCACGCGCCCTAATAGTAGAGCGCCCCCCTTTTTTGCCCCAAAATGTTTAATTTTTGTAACCTTATAATACAATTCATATCTTTCTAATAAGATCTTGGAGTGTTCCAATCCACACATCCATGTTATTTGAATCATAACAAAGGGGATTAAAGGCTATAGGTATATATAGTGATTTTCTTAAATTTGACCTCAAATTTCACCTCATTTTTGCACGCGCTACTGCAGGAGGTCTTGCTTTGGCTCATCGTGCTACTATTAGGACCAATACGATAATCCATTTAAATTTTGAGCAAGTCTATAAGGATCAGGTAGGACCGTAGGATCCGTGAATTTGTGTGAATCTGTCTGCTAAATGCACATTGCTATAGATATTCGTACTTATGTACATAATGTATATTGAATTCAAGTGCCCAAATTGCATTTGTCTTCAGGATATTATTTACAAAATGATTGTTAGTACTATATCATCCTGATTACATTTAAATCAGTCAATCCACTTAACATGCTTAATCATGTTAATAATTAACATGATTATCCATAATTATTATGGAAGTGGAAATTTGTTTAATATTGTTTGAGACAAAAAAAATCTGCTGTTTTATAGACCATGATCGCCAGTCAACTTGGTACTATACTCAAGTTCAACACAAAACCTCATATGATTTTTAGCGATAACTTCTTTTAGGATGGTCGGATCAATTTGAAATTTTATATGCTTTCATTCTGCACAAAACCGTATTTTTTCACCAAATTTCAGACTTATGTCTTGAAAACTGAAAAAGTTGGAAATCTACCCCAATGTTAAATGTTGGGCACTAATTGAATCACAGAAATTCAAGCAAATTTGGGGATTTAATGATCTTTATTCCTCTAAGAAATGGAATATGAGGAAAGTTTTTAAGTTAGAAAAATCATACAGGTGTATTCTAATAGAATATCACTCTTACAAAGTACTGTGCAGTGTGAACATCGAACAACATGCAAAATTCTGTTCGAACTTGCAAATTTCACGTTTGATGTGAAATTTAACATAGGAGTAGATTGCCAACTTTTTCAATTTTCAAGATAGAAGACTGAAATTTGGCGAAAAAATACGGTTTTATGCCAAATGGAAACAAATAAAATTTCAAATTGACCCGACCATCCTAAACGAAGTTATCGCCAAAAATCATGTGAGGTTTTGTGTTGAACTTGAGTTTAGTACTAAGTAATTGGTAAGGTGTACACTTGTACAGTACACATCATAGATCATCATCCCTGGCAAGTTATAGTTTTGTAATTCTTGCGACATAAGGTGCATGTAAACATACACCAACACCAGTAGACACGGGACATTCTAGGCATGTTAAGCATACTTTCTGTATGCACTGTGCATACTATGTCTTGTGGACTGGGACAGTAGCTACACGATCATAAGGGTGATGTAAAATTGATGACATTATTGACCTGTTTTTTAGCGACACAAAGACTATTGATTTTCAGCCAGTTAATCTATATATATTTGTTCATCGCAACAATGCCCTGTGATCTTATTGATGCCACTCTTGCATGCATTCTGCTTGCATTATATACATGATATATGGGGTTTCCTGTATGTTCATGTCCATGTACAGAAAAGGAAATAATGAATTTTCCAAGAATAGCTTGTCAATGTGATGTCTCAATACATATATGTATCTTACCGAACCTGCAAAGCATCGTCCATGTCAGGGAATTGTGTCGACCGTCAAAGGGATGTATCGTAATATTTACTGGATTAATTATGTTACACTTAAATGTTTGACACGAGCAAAACGTTATGTAACATGCCACAACTAGTATTCACATGATTCAGTTCAATATTATAATGATCATATCAATATGAGCAAACCCTAACCAGTTCATATGCTAGGACTCTGTGATATTCGTGAACAAGATAAATTGCACACCACAGTTCCGCAGATCCCACCGTGACTTTTTTCCACCAAAGGGTAAATCAATGAGCTAGCTATTTCTGCCCTATTGTGTCTGCCCGGCCTCGATTCTTTCAACTGTGTGGCTTCCTCTGTAATATTTCCCCAGGGCAAGACAATGGATGCCAAATGAGTTGTATGTATGGAAATTTGGGTGCAGGTCTCCCCATGGTCCTGGCCTCAGCACTGAAGAATGGTTTTCTTGTTTCACTCAGGGTTTGTTAGTTGGATGTTCACGATGGTAACATGGTTAACGTTGATCAATCAGTCCTCATCAGCCTTCATCCAGTTTGATTTTTATGCATACCGGGTATACCTAATAATGTATGTGCTTAATTTTTGTCGAATAATGAACGAGTACGGTATTACTAAGTTTGTCAATTTGACTACTAGTATACATGTATATATACTTATGGTACATGTATTTACATGCATGTGCCCTGTTTCTCCATAGTAAATATAATCTATCTATTGTGCTTCAAGCAAGAATATCTGCCATAGTATTCAGGGACATCACTCATAAATGGATAATTGTGGTTTTCTGGTTCATTGTCATTCCCATGTTCCCACGGGGTCTACCCAAGTTCCCATCTACTCATAGGCAACTTGTGAGTCTGATGACTCACATCAGACCATTCCCTGAGTTGAATGAGTTGTAACCAGTCCCTGAGCCACTGGCCAAAAACTCATCTTGTATATGTATTTGTTTCCAGCTGTACATGTACATATTTTTGACCAGCTGACCAGTGTTCCCGTGTTCTGTAAGTGTGTATCTCCCTGCAGCTGGACCTGGCTGACGAGCAGGCGGCCCAGGTGAGGAGAGAGCTGGACGGCAGACTGCACGCGGTCGAGGAAATGTCACGGGTGAGTCACCAAATATCAGCCAGATCAGATCTGCTTTTAAAAATAGGTTGTTTGCATGTGCACCAGCAGATCCATAGCAAGGATTTGTTTTTCGTGCATGCAAATTATTGTAGTCGCATTTCCATAAATTTACATGTACATTTTCGAGTTAAAAAAGCTATTGCCTGTTTAGGTAAATATTGACAGTGATATCTTGCTTGTAAATGTGATAGATGAGCTACAATTGTACCGTCTGCAAAATTCTGTGATTCATCAAACATATCCAAATACCTTTACACAGTACTAGTATTTGGCTTCGATGACATATTTTTTCCTTTCCCTGCCTCCTGTCCCCCCTCCCCCCATTGCAGAAGCGGAAGCTGTTCCCAAAGTTTGTCGTCAAGGAGATGGAGAGCATGTACGTGGACGAGCTCAAGTCGTCCATTAACCTGTTGATGGCTAACCTGGAGAGTCAGCCCGTCACCAAGGGCAGCACCGAGTCCAAGTACCCCCTCAAACTCAAGCGCAAGTATGTGTCCATCCCTCATACAGCTGTTGTCGGGAGTAACTGATTGCAAGAAATCTGTAGCTGAGATGTGACAAAAAATGGTATCGCTAGATCATGTAGATAGAGAGCTTTCTGGTTCATCTGATTTCCTGGTAATCTCGTCTGTTGATCTTCTTCAATGGCGAGGAGCTATTATGTTTATATTGATGTTCATGTTAATAAGATGCAGGTAGTGACAGCTTTCTCCATGTTCTCAGAAAGACTGGATAAATATATATTGTGCATGTATTTGTCAGTATAGTAAAGTATTTGTGAAAGTATTGTTTCTAGTATATATTATTTTGAGTCATTGCAAAACTGCCTGTTGAGATCATGGAGATACAAAGAACATAACATCATTTACATACATGTATATAGCTAGTAAACAATCTGTCTGTCTGTTCCACAGGGCCCATCATCACCACCACAACAGCTACTCTGGTGGGATGTCTAAGATCGACATGGAAGAGGAGCTGGGAACCACGCTTTCTAAAGTTGATGTCGTCCTCAACTTCACGCTAGAGGTGTGTTGGCATCGTGCTGTTGAACTGAAATTGCTTCTTGTCTTTCTTCCATGACCATGCATTAGATGCTTCCGACTTGTGCTTACAATCATTCCTGCCACAGTCTGAATGCCTTTGTTTATCGGATGTTAATGTGATCACCTTTATTTACCGACTACTAATAGTGTAATGAGGAAATAACGTTCCTCATTCACCTAAATTTCCATTCTACATGTATGGGAACGGAACTGCAATGCAGATAGGTTACTAACGAAAAAATTATGTCAATTTCCTGACATGGAGACAGAATAATAACGAAAAAATTAATGTCAATTACCTTCATGAGAAATTGGCATGGGAGAAACTCATAACATCCAGAAAAAATCAGAGTAATTGTCATTTACAGTTTTTATTAAACCCCCTTGCCAGGAGAAACCATTTCAAATAATTTATCCTCATGAAGCTCTGGATACAAAATAAAAAGAAAAATTGTTGAGAATAAAAATATAAGATGAAAAGAACCAGTAGTCAGTTAAAGTAATTTTTCACGTTTTAGAAATGAAATGTCAAATGTGAGCGTATGCAATCTGTTTAGAGGTGGTGTGATTGTGTGGGCTCATCTAGGCCTGATTTCAATATCAGTTTTACCTGTAATATGAGCATGATGAAGGTTAATGTGGGAGTATCCCTGCTCATTCTGTGTTATGTGCATGCTTGACCATCTTGTAATCGGAGCAGCATCTTGTAAACACATTAGAAATAGTATCTGCGTGTGGTTTCTTTATATCAGTTAACCAAAGATAAAAGCTTGTGGTATTTTATATGTTACATGACTTGTTCACATGTTATATATTAACCCTATGCCGCCGCGAGTTGCGTTTTGTTGCTACCACTGGCTATCGCGAGTTGCATTTTGTTGCTACCTCCAGCCATCGCGAGTTGCCGTACGTTTGACTTTTGACATTAGGATGCGAGATGTGTCATAAAGGAAGTTTTACTCGCGCAAATTACACAAAACTTCACAATTTGGTGGATGAATATATAATAAAAGTATGTGTACTTGGATCATCATGAATTTATCAAAATAAAATTAATGACAGCCCGCAATTAGTTGACAGATTGCTGCACATTCCCGCCAAATTTGCCTAGTAAAATGTCACATGTCAGTGCTCTGACACTCGCAAAAACAGAAGTTCGTTTGAATGGTTCTAAAGAACAAACTGACCTGTAACTTTATATATTGGTCGCCAGATATGTATTCAGATGTTTGTTTGTCACATTTTTGTGATTCAAACGAAAAAACAACATTTATTTGACCAAGTTTGTCACAGCAAAGCAGCAGAGCTCTTGTGTCAAAGCTGCCATGATTGATCACATGATCCGATGATGTCATAACACGGGCCCCGGAATCAGGATACATATGGAAAGTATGGTGTCCGAAAGGGGTCGTTTAAAATATTCATAACATACAGCAAAGAAAATTATCTCATCAAATAATCAATTACATCTGACAATCCAACTGGAACTGTATAAATATTCAGCACATTGGGGAAAGAAAATTCAGTCAAGTTGAAAGTTGTCATACTAGTATATAACCAGATTATCTCCAATGACACATCACAGACTCTGTAGATTACTGTGACAAGTTGGACAGGTCCATATATGGAATGTTGAGAGGGGGTTATGGGTACTTTTTTTCTCATTTGCTAAGTTTGAAGCAAAATGGAAGTGTAGGTGGAGGCATTATACAAGTGTGAATCAGAAGCGTTCATGATAGTTTGCTGCTTCATTCCAAGAAAAATGGTTGGGCATGGAACATCACTTGGTAGCTATCACCAGTATCCTGGACACCCCTGTTGGTAATAATGAGTTATCACAAGCCCCTGCAATGCTGGATATTTGGGGGGGGGGGGGGGGGTGACGGGTAGGAATCCCAACACTAGAGTTGTGATCTATCAGATGAACAGGTGAGAAGCACACAGTAGCAGAAGAGCACTGTAGCTGCACAATGGGCTAAACCTGAGGTCATAAACAAATCCAAAAGTCATTGAATAATCAATTTTAGATATAATTTGAGTACCTGTATTTATTAATCACTCTGCTTTAGATGCACTGATTTACTCTCAACATCTCAAAATCAGTCTAGCTGGAGGTACAACATTTACTTTCAAGGGTCGAATGATTTCACAAAGAAGTATATAATGGCTTCATAGGCCCCCTATTACAATGAAATAGATCACCATGGTAACCAGATGAGGCAAGCATCATCTATAGGCCTACATCATATATTTATATATATATTAAATGCAATTTGTCTATTAATTGACAGTCATGGAAACAATTGTTTACACATTGTATGGCACAATGTACGGTCCTCTCGCCTATCGGTTACCGACTTATCACTTGGGTCCGATTTACTGATAGACCTACATGTCTGCACTTAATTTGTAACAAAAACTCATAACCATGTATATTGTTAGTACATGTATCATATGAAAGATTTAGTTCTAATACAATGTGTTTATATGCATTAAATTTTATTGTAAGTGATTTGCCCCGAAGATTCCAGGAATTCATGATGTAGAATTATGATGAAAAACTGTTGTATAGCACCTTCTGGGGTGATGGTTGCCATGGCAACCAGTTTGTTACCAGGGCATATTAAAAGATATCAACTGTCTTGGACACTTATAAACATATGTATTTGTTATATTTATTCAAATATGAGATATGGTGGGTGTACTTCATGATGAACCTGATGAGTAAGGGTTGACCAGTGTTTTTGAAAATTAATTCAGATGCCTGTGAGTCGCTTCATAAAATATCCAGTCCCTGACGGGTCACCTCGAAAAAAATTCCGGTGTCAAAGGGTTAATCTACATGTATACATGTACATGTTAGGAATGCAATCTAAATTATTCTGCGTGACCCGTTTTTACTGGTGTCTGTTTAGTGTTCCTCTTGCATTACTGATATCAACTTTACCCAGTTTTATCTCGATACATGTAGTATACATTCCTCAGTCTGTTACTATGGTTATCAGGTTGTTGTGATGGAGGTCCGAGGTCTAAAGTGCTTGCCACCGAACAAGATAGTCTACTGCACGATGGAGGTCGACAATGGTGAAAAACTGCAGACAGACCAAGCAGAGGCCTCCAAACCATGGTCAGGCTAATACATATAAAACACTAAATAATCTTGCTTACAGTGACATTTAGATATTCATTAACTTGCTAAATACTGAAACCTAAGGTATACTAGTATCTGCAACATAATCAGGGAGTGATGCGTGCTTTGTGTTGAGATAGTGGAAGCCTTGATATTCCTGTGGTATTCTATTTCTGAAGTGTCTAGTAGAGACATAGACTCACTGATATGCATGTTGCTATGGCCACAGCTGGGACACCCAGGGGGACTTTAATACCCAGCACCCACTGCCGACAGTCAAGGTCAAGTTGTACACGGAGAGTTCTGGAGTGCTTAGTCTCGAGGACAAGGAACTAGGAAAGGTTTGCTGCCAACGAAACGCTTTATATCTCCATTGTTCTGAACTTTAAAGTACCCACAAAAATTATAATTCCTCTTCTTGTGTATTTTAAAAACATATGTCATCTGGTAAGCTTTAGACCTGTACTGTTCTGACCAGTGAGTTGCTTTGTATTCCCCGTCAGGTTCTGATTCAGCCGACCTCCACCAGTCCCAAGACGCCAGAGTGGTACAAAATGACGACAGCCAAGAACGTACCAGACCTCCGCATCAAGATCGCAGTCAAGATGGACAAACCTCAGAACATGAAGCACTGCGGGTGAGTGCATCTTCTGCTTCTATGATCAGTGATGTTTTCCTCTATTCCATGCATTCATGTGCCAATTTCAAAGTAATGTTGAATTTTGTGAATGAATATTAATACTACCCCCCTGTTTGTGCAACCAGTGTTGTGTAAAATCTGATGTCTTCCTCAACGGAATTTTGAAATGTCAAACTGATAGTTTGTTAACGAGTAGATTATTGCTTTTCTTGACAGATACCTGTACACGTTAGGTAAAAACGTGTGGAGGAAATGGAAACGGCGATACTTTGTGCTTGTTCAGGTCAGATTTAATAAAAAATTTCCAAAACATCCTTCAATAAATTTTAGTAACTTTGCCTGGAGGTACAATGCATGTATTGATACCGTCAATGTTCCTGGACAGGTGTCCCAGTACACATTTGCGATGTGCAGCTATCGTGAGAAGAAACCCGACCCGACGGAGATCATGCAGCTAGACGGCTTCACGGTCGACTACTGTGAACCCATCGAAGGTATGTCTCCTAGTGTCAGCTATGATGGATTCCCCACTGCAGTCTCGCCGTCTCATACTTTCTGTCAGCTGCAAGTGATTACTTGCACATTTGCAGTACTTTACGCAGCTGTAGTGATCACCGTGTGCTTCTTTTACTCGCACCACTTTCATTCTCATACTTTCACATACTTCCTGATGAATCTCTTTGATTCATTGGCCATCAATCTTCGGGCAATGTTCTGTATATCTGCACACTGTTGCTCATTCTATGCATGCCATAGCCCAGCACCTGATTGAAGACCAGCTGCAGCTGCTCTCTAGGATCCAGCTGTCTCTAACCTCAGGTATCACTGTGTGAAATACACTGTACAGCTGCCACGCCCACCTGTTCATAGAACCTTATTGGATGAATGTTGGCGACAATAGTAGCCAATGGTGAACCATGCATGGGACTTACCCTTACTGAATCAGGAACCGAGGTGGATGAGACCTGGAATGATAAACCCAATGATTACACATGTATAATGAGAGATGTTTAATGACATATTGTTCCACTTTCAAGGAAATTTCTGAAAAACGCAAATCATTCATTTAAAAATTATGTACATTATACGTCTTTTGGTTGGTATTTGGCCTTCTAATTTTCATGAACACATACATTTATCTCAACCTGTATTTTTTTTTTTGACAGGAACCACTCCAGATACATATATAATAGATTTATAACTTGTCTGCTTCCAACACTTACCTAGGCCTGGAGGGTGGGAAACACTTCTTCAACACGGTAAAGGAGGGAGACCAAGTGGTGTTTGCTACGGAGGATGAATCTGAACGGACGCTGTGGGTGCAGGCAATTTACCGTGCCACGGGGCAGTCACACAAACCAGTACCCCCGACACCAGCTAATCAGCCCTGCAAGATCAGCAACACGCAGCTCTCCAGGATGCAAGGCGGTCAGTTTATGCATATGTACTCATTTGGGCATTTGCGGTAATGTGGACATACTTTTTCTCAGCTAGTGGCTGATATAAGGATGGAAAAAAACCCAAATAAATACAATAGATGGAAGATATGGTGGTATATAATGCAGTAGCAAATTTCACAGAGTTTCTCATGATATAGATGCTGACCGGGCTCGCAAGCACGGTTTGGACGAGTTTGTGCAGGCCGACCCCTGTAAGTTCCTGCACCAACAGCTGTTCAAGCGACTACAGAGTCTCACTCTGGACTACAGGCTCAACGATGCCTACACATGTCTTGTAAGCAAATCCACTTGATAATATTCCATCGTCAGTGTTATGACTGTCATTTATGTTTCTTTATCAAGTAAGTAAATATAAGAGACGAGTTAAATCTTCACAGCACAATTATGAAAACTGAATAGTCTTTACATTATGTATTTGATCCGATCGTCATTCAGGGTTGGTTCAGCCCGGGTCAGGTGTTTGTCCTGGATGAGTACACAGCGCGGTACGGAGTGCGAGGCTGCCACCGACACCTGTGCTATCTCCACGACCTCCTGGATCGTGCAGAACAAGGAATCATGATAGACCCGACTCTGATACACTACAGCTTCGCCTTCTGTGCTTCCCACGTCCATGGCAACAGGTGACATGATGGGGGTGTTAGTGGTATCGTGGGGGAAGGGGAGGGTTTATGTTGCATGTTCGTAGTTTCTTGGGGATTTGTTTTTTTAGGGGACGTTTGAAATGCATGTACTGCTCTTTGAATATTTTGTTTCTTTCATGTTGCATGACCCATCTGAACCTTCGGAACTGTGCATGATTCGATGTGGTATTTTGTATTAGTGCTGATTTTCATTATCCAAGATATAGAATTCGTTTCAGATGGAATTCAATGTTTATATATGTTTTTTTTTTCTGAATTTCCGGAAGTTCTGCATTCTGCATATATGATATGTGCTTTCAGAATTTTTGGACAGTGTTTTTATCTTTCTATTAATATGTCTCATCATATTTTGTACATGACCAGCCTTGCACTGGCTCGCTATTTAGCACAAGAGCAGAATGGCTCCAACTCGCACTCTAAAGATAAAAAATCAGCCAAAAATGATAAGGAGAAGAGTGGGTGAGCCAAAATAGATCATCACACTTTTTGTGGTTTGTGGTGTTTTCGGAATACCATTTTAAAAATAAAACTTTTGGGCGGTTTCTTCTCTTTGTATTAGGATCAAGGCAGTTGGAACGTTATTTTAAACAATTTCCAACTGTATACATTGCAGTTACTCCTTGATATTCTGGTATCCTACACTCAACCTAAAAATTCTGATTTCTGATTTCTCTATCCGTGCTGTTAGTTTGAGCTTACAATTAGTGTTTTGTTGTGTTTGGTCTTGGTTGATTCGTATTTTGGGATTTCACCGTTGTTTAGAATTCTTTATTTTCCTTTGATTGACAATAATCCTGGGTGACACCCCTAACAAATACTTTGGTATCATGATGTAATTTGAAGGCGTTATATCATTTATTGTCTCTCTAACACTGTACTCATTACATTTCAATATGAGAACAGTCTAAGCTACAATGTAGACAAAATTCCAGCTTCGCCTGTTTCTTGATACCATTTCATACTTATATGCACTCGCGTGAGATAAGTTTAATGCATTTCTATTTAACATTATTTTGCAGGCCTGATGGTATCGGAACTGTGTTAGCCGAAGAGAAAATCCAGTTTGACCAAATCAAAGAGAAGCTGCGCGTGCTCTTAGAGAACCAAATCACACATTTCAGGTGAGTTCCCATGCTGAATGTGTTGCACATTTCATCATGTACATGTAGATCACAGTAAATGAATGCCTGTGATGTAACTGAGCTATTCAAGATGTCACTCTTCGGCCTCAAAGGTACTGCTTCCCGTTCGGACGACCAGAAGGTGCGCTGAAGGCAACACTCTCTCTTCTCGAACGGGTGTGTATTGTGATAAAAGGCGTGATGTTGTGTATTATAATATAATAGTATTTTTGTGTATTTTTACAAATGTGTATGTTCATTTAATACATGTAAGTTTTACAAAAGTGTTCATGGTGGATTCAATTTTCAGGTTGTTTTAAGTTCTATGTTGATTTAAGTTTTTGATTTCGAATATATATTGTTGTTCATTGAAGTAGTTCCATGTGAATGCAGCAAACAGAGACCATCATTTCTAGAAAGAAGTTGTGATATACATGTAGTCACATTCGTTGACTGTAACTGCCAATTTTAGGTGTGCCGATGTATAATAGCTGATGAACAGAATAACAAGGACACCATTCTGGTGTATCGCCAGGACGGAGAAAGGGTACAGCATCTGTACTAGGGCACTATCAAGGTCTTTTGCTCGACATAGCTAGGCACTAAGGAGAGGTCCTGTCTCACATTGGCTACATGCATGTTAGATCTTGAATTCTGCTCACCAGGAACGAAAATTGCATATTTCCTGCATCTCTTGTTTGGAAACTACACACACAGTAACACATTACATAAATACATGTATATCTATAGTAACATGATTCAGTTAGGGTTCTCACACTGTTCTATGTAAAAGTTTGTAAGTGTGCCAGCATGCTAAGGAAACTAAACTTGATAGTTTAGCGAGTTGTACTTAACTGCTTGATGATATGAGGTACATCACTTGTATTGTGAAGTAACTGCGGAACCTGGAATAACTTCAACATATTAGGCATTTGTTTTCTTTGGATTTTCATTTTTGGAATTGCTCGTTTGAAAATGTATGACTGTGTGTTTCATATGCATGGACCTATTTTGTATTGTTTATGGAGTTGCGTGCTGCAAATTTCGTTATACATTGTATGCATGTGCCTCCACTTTATATGTGAACGGGATTTGTTTATGATAAAGAAATATCACATGAAAACATTTCTGGATTTCATATGTTTTTCTTGTCATCAGCTTTAGATCATACATGTATATAAAAGCAGTAGCAATACTGTAGATCAGAATTGTTTCATGGCTAGTGTGGCATCAACTCAAGTCAAACTATACCATGTACTAATTTTTGCTCCCCCCCCCCCCCTCCAGGTACTGATGAAGGACATTGTCACACCTGTACCTCCGGAAGAAGTACGTCTGGTCATCAAGAAATGCCTGGAAAACGCTGCCCTGGTCAACTACACACGTGTGTCAGACTACGCCAAGATTGAAGGTGTGTACGCGAGTCACTGGTGATGTATGTCAAGCTGGGTGGTACATGATATTGTATGCAGAATGGATCTTGGTACAGAGTAGATGTCTATATGTACTAGATCCTGGGATATGGTTAAAAAAAATTGTGTTATTTTTTTTGTGTAATGTTCCAAAGTGTAGATAAACGGGAAATTTTCTATGACCGTCATTGGTGAAATCTGAAATCTTGAAACGTGGGGATGTTGTTCACTACTGTATCTCGTGTTTAGGGCTTGCAGGATATATCCATACTGTGTGGTAATCTTAACCTGTCTTTCACTGATGTACATCAATCGCAAAAATTCCTTATGTTCTAAAGGTATAAAATTATGATATGTTTTATTCATTGCCTTTAATATATATATATAATCTTTCATTGTCACGACATATATAATAGCCTGTGATTCGCTCTCCACTAATATAGCCCGCAATGCCAAGAGACCTGAAACCACTGGTACATTCCATCGCTTACCCTTGTCTAGAATATGTGTAGCATCTGATGTTGTAGTTTATGTCACATAGAATGTCAATCAACTAACACTACACTACTGATATACGAGTCTCCCATATTTCTGTAGAAAGTAGTTTCTCGTCAATTCTTTCTGCAAGTACATTAGACAGTATTCGATGAGTGTTATATTTCTCCAGCACATACCTGTTTAGAAAGTAGCAGTAACAACGTTTCATGTGTAAAGCTGTCGGAATACTCAATAGATCACAAAAAATTGTTATTATGACCTGCTGCATGCATCATCACTTTATATTATTTTCTAGATGTTTCATTTGAAATTTGTTTATATTTTATATTATTCACGACTAAATCAGAAACAACGTCAGGTGTGTACAATAGATAATGTCATACTTGTGTTTTGTGTATTGTAGATATTAGACATTGTATGTGCTTCTTTTGTGTAAGTCCATATCAGCTATCGCACAACTATTGTGAATTTGACCTTGCTTATCTTTGGGAAATAAGGATGATCTTCCTTACTAGCATTTCCTGAAGCAGTATTTTAATTCCCATCACATGTCTTTATTTAAGGGTTGCAGCGTTAATTGACCATATATTGCCTATACATCTTCTATTTAAAGGTGTCTATAGTTTTTTTTTGCACTAAATCATTATATAATCACGTTTGATGATATTGAAAGATAAGAAGTGGCACAATTTAAGTTGCGAAGCTTCCAGAAAAAAAAATTCCTCATGAATTTTGTCAACATATTTGTGTAAGTTGAAATTTCAGCTGTACATTGCTTTACCATGTCTACTAAATATGTCCAGATCCACAAAATTTTACACATATTTTATAGATCTTTTCATAGTTGAGCAAATTTCAATGCATTTCTGGCTTGCATGCAGGGTTTCTGCAATTTGCACTTTGGCTTTTTTGCGCTAAGGTTTCTTCGCTGCATACAAAGTTGGGTGACGTGGGATCCCCTAAACATGCTTTTAAAACTCATACGTTGTTTACAGAGCCATCAATATCTATTGTCAGAGTGATCCTTTTCCTGGTATATGTAACTGATATGTTTCCATACTTGATACATATACTTCCACACTTGCCTCAATCCTTGTATTTCTTCCTCCATTGTCTATGAGTTCGCTATTCGCTAAATGAAACATAACAAGAATAACAGCTGACACTATGTAGTTGATCATAACTTGTAGTCACTTTTTCCTTCTTGAATTGTCATAAATAATCACACAAACACACATACACGTATGTAAGGGAAATAAAAACACTAGATATATATGATGTATATAATCCACCAACAGATTCGTATCGGGAGGACGTGGACCCAAAAAAGAAGCTGGATGATGTCATTCACTTGGCTGAACTGTGTATCGAAGTTCTTCAACAGAACGAGGAGTACCATGCAGAGGTGAGCTTCCCCCCGGTGCGCACGAATCGCGTGCTTGTTGGATGGTTGTCAGATCCAGCAGTTGTCGTGCATTCTGTATGGTCCGTGTTTACTCAAGAGTGCAGTATGATATATTTACCCGAGACAATCACTGTATATCTATGATTTACGATCAGTAGATGTGTTGTCTTGTGAACATGACTGTGTATAATGTACATGTAGATATGTGAAAGAAAAACACCGGAATCAAACGGCTTGGAATACCAAGTCGTGAAATTGTCCGTTGTCTGGGTTCTACATTGTATGATATGGTGCTGCTTGTAAATTTAGATCTGCAGTATATTATTTCTCACAGTCGCTTTTTATAATGTTTGCAAATTAGTGCAGCTTTTAAATTCTGTGCGAAGATATCTGTGAAAATATCTGGGATTGCTTTAATGTTGATGCTCTTCAATAAATTTTAGTATCTCTGTCTTCCTTAAACTTTATGTGAGTATCATCCAAATTTATAATTCTGAAAAAGAATAGAATAGGGACAAATTAAGGGAGGTTACGCAATTATATATGCTTACTGATGTTTTAGTTGATAAATGCAGAACAGTATTTTCTTGGAAGCATGTGCAATCACCAGTGATCGAATGAGTGTTGTCTTGTGCCTAATTTGCTGTGTGTTATATTCCACTGCTGGTATTTATACAGACGATGAAATGATATAATGTAATGTCTAATCTTGGTCTTGTTTTGTGATGTCTTGTGCGATAAATCACATGTAAATGTTAATTAACCCTCTACGCTTCGTTCACTAACCTGATTTTCGTCCTTGCATTTATGTGTCTGCTCCCAATTCACACCCCCACCACGTACCAATTCCCATCATGCAATCTTATGTTGCCATGGTCACAGGCTTTCAAGGCGGTGAGTCTTACAGTAGGCAGCATCCGAGCATGCATGCCGACGTTTTACACAAAATTGACACCCTCACCATTTTCATGAAAAGTAACTTTCATTAGCATTTAGCAACACCTATGGTTTATCAGTTTATAAAGGTATTTCGGGTCAGTAAAACTGCTTGTTTTCACCCTAGTATTTGTTTGTATCTGACAGTTTTTTTTTGTCAAAATACCCTAGTGATTGGAATTTATATCTGACAATTGACTATAAGCGATAAGTAAATTACTTGGCAATTTTGCAATTAACTCTGAATTTCTAAGTTGAAATTCAATAATTAATTAAATTTGAGCAATTTCGTGGCACAATTATCAGGATGTGAACAACAGGCAGTTTTATGGTTTTCTTGGTAAAAGGTCCCACTATTTACTCTTTGCACAAGTATCAGCTTATGTTCTGGGTGATGTGGGTTGAATATCCTATTGTAACTTTTCCATGTGCATCATCAAGCATTAACACATGTATGTGAGTCATAACACAAAATGTCTCGAGTAGCGTAATGCTATATAAGATATATATAGTCTGAAAGTAGCAGGTGTAGGATTTTTCTCATTAGGTGTCCAAATAAAATACTTACACTGTACAGTCCTTAGAAATGTATATATTGATCGGGAAAACTGGCCATTGCGACTTTTTGTTTGAATAGTGGACTTTTCTGTTGATTTTGTAGGAGCGGTCTAATTGTAGGAACCTAATTGACACAAATCACAAACCTGTGATGGTAGAATTTATGTTTGCATATTATGTACAAAAATTTTGGTTCATTTTTTTTAGATTCATGAACATCAGACTGTACAAATCAAGCATGAATTACCAAGCATTGACATATAAAGTATATGTATGTGTAGGTTTACATGTCCCTGGTTACTGTAAATGTAGCTAAAACACAATTTTGCATGAAAAACCCTTTCGGAACCATTGACGGACATGACTAACCACTTGGGTCTAGGTAGTGTAGCATCCTTAGTAATGATTACATTACACTTCAATAATATCTTCAGATCAAGTACATTAGACAGTATAGACAATAGTAAAGTATATAACGAGATCCAAAGCTGCCAGCACTCAATTTTCTGGATAATAAAACACTGCACAATGAGTCTGTCCACTTGTACCTATAGGAAATAGTGCTAATAAAATCAATCAATGTGAAAAGTGCACAATACTGTAACTATCGGTATGTAACACACTCAAACTACAACATACACTGATCCCAAGCAAGTAGTATGTATAGCAGAGCAGGCAAACCCCTGATAGTGTCCAGTTCTGACACAGGATCGAACGCCACTGATTTTTAACTCTCTGCTGTAAATATTTCAAACCCCACAGCCGCGGCACAAAAAGAAAGAAAAGCGTGCAGGCCAGGTAAGAACTAAACCAGCCACTGCTTGTCCGTTCTTTTTTTTCCTTCACTGAGTATTAGTGTCATTGATATATCTATACTTCTGCATCGTATATACTTTCCTTAGAGATTCAGTGCAGCATTACGCTCGTCAAATTCTTCTCATATATGATATATGTAATATGAATGTTTTTTTCCTATGTTTCTTAAGAATTCCCTAGAACATTTTTTTGACACTCAGCATGATCACGATATACAGTATTGCACTTTTTAGTACGAGAACAAAAAATTCATAATATGCATTGAGATGAAATTATGCCTGCAAATTTGATTGCATAATTTGTTTTCTTGATATATTTAGCTTTTTCACATTCGTCTTTTTTCCGAGCTGTAAAAGTAGTAGCTTACATAGTTTGTGTATCAAATTACATAGTTTGTGTATTTTAGCAAAATATCTAGAAATATTAATTCTAGCAACTTGAAATTGCAAAAAAATTTAAATGTGTAGATTACATCACATTGACTAACTATTTTGAAATTTATAACAGTCAGAAAAGATGCAGGTCATCTCATGCTCTGCTCAGATTCTGGCCTGATTATCAGGTCCTGGCATGATTTCAGTAATATCTTTGAAATCTCCCGTCTCTCGATGGATGTGACTCCCTGACTTGCCACGTTTGAATGCTCTCAGCTCTAAGCTGGTGAATGAAAGCATCATTCACCTTTGCTGTACTTTGTTGTTTGCATCACTTCTAGAATGGCATTGCGCTCTATTTGATGTACAATGTAATCAGATCTGAATGCAGATATCTCGCGCGAAACTTCTCATTTCGCAATCATGGACCTTATTGCCCTACGAAACCGCTGGAACATGACTTTCCCCATTTTGCTATATGTACATGAATGGGTAGAATCTATTCTCCGACTGTACTAGATGTCAAGTAGAGATAACAACAACAACAGCTCATGAACATGTACCCGGTAGGTATTTGTATACACGTCTTCACCAATCACTGATTGCAGTAACAATACAGTGTACACGTCAAGTATGTACCAGTAACTACATTAGATTAACCAATGTAAACATGTATACACCTATTTCAGGTAAGAACATATGTACATTGTATGCATACTTTTATAATATAACTAACACACAAAACATACAACTGTGAATACACAATTTCATGACAGTGGTATTACCGGTATTACAAGAAATCATGAAGTACCGGGTAAGATTCAAACAAAACTACAACACATATAAAATGATAAAGAAGCATGACCGGTGAAGATAGATACATATAGTTGTTGTGTCATAAAGTGAAGGGTACATGCTATACTGGTGCATGTCCTTAAGCCTTGCATTGCCTCCTCTCAGCTTATACTTTACAGATTCTTTAACATACCAGTATTGAACATCAATTCAAGCTTCAAATCTATAAGTACATGTAAATGAGAGCATAAATGAAAAATTCCTCCTCAATTCATCTCGTGATTATCTCTGTGGCCTGACTGCACCAATAATGACTAAAAACAAGCTTACGAAAATCCATAAAAATGTATTAACCAAGTAACATGCTATACAGCCGACGTAAGTTGGTACGTCTCTGGCTTCTTGTTGTTGATTTGAAAGATGTTCTAATGACACGAATATTGTCCCATCTCTGCTGTAGGCATTTGCGTGGTTCAGTGACCTGTTGGTGGAGCACGCGGAGATATTCTGGTCGCTGTTTGCGGTGGACATGGACACCGTGCTGGACCTGCAGCCCCCGGACACCTGGGACAGCTTCCCGCTCTTCCAGCTACTCAACGATTACCTCCGCAGTGACGGTATGTCGTCTTCTCCTTAGCGGGACCTTGATCGTAAATCGGAGACCTAACATGTAGATAACACATCTAGTGATGATAAATCAAAGGGTACTTCTAATCCAGTGATTATGTATAAAGCATCGAATCAGTTAATTTTAGCGATGGAAACTGTGTTGACAGAAACTGAAACAAAAACAGGAAATACCCAGTAGTATCTACAATATGTCAATGTGTAACCATTCTGTTGACAGAGAACCTGTGCGGAGGCAAGTTCCACAATCACCTTCGAGACGTGTTTGCTCCACAAGTCGTGCGATACGTGGACCTGATGGAGTCGTCTATAGCTCAGTCCATCCACAAAGGCTTCGAGAAGGAGACCTGGAAACCACAGGGGTAAGTTTGGGTTATACAGGCTATGTTGCAATGAATTGAGATAATGAAGAGATGATATACGTGACATATAATCTCAGATTGCAGAAAAGTTATATTGGATAATATTATTGTATCACCAACTCCTGACCATGTTCTATGGTCTACTGCAAAGAAACTTGTTCACCCATTAAATGTTATCCTGTGTATCTGTTTTCAGGAGTGGCTGTGCGACCTCAGAAGACATGCTCTGGAAGCTGGACGCACTGCAGTCGTTTATCCGAGAGCTCCATTGGCCGGAGGAGGTGTTTGCCGAACATCTCGACCACAGACTCAAGCTGATGGCCGCCGACATGATCGAGGCCGCCGCCAAACGGTTGGTAGCCGTAGTGACTGAAGGTTGTATGCAAATGAAATGATTGATCATAAATGAAACATGATTTTGTTTGTGGATGTATGTGTTTGAATAGAAACATGTCTGCTATTGGTTATACAAGCCATGCCACTGATATACAAGGTCTTTCATGACCTGTGTTGTTCACTGATCAGTAGCAGATTTTGGCGAGTGCTTTGAATTGTTCTGTTCCGTTTTTTCACAGGACTTTGACGAGTTTTGAGCTGTTCCTGAAGAAAGGCGGCAAGAGCACAGATTACATCCTACCGACGGAGTTGTTAGTTATGATGAATGTCATACTGGACTTCAAAAGTCAGGTATGACTCGTTCAAGGTCATGTCAGTTGGATACATGTATCTTGGCCTTATAGTGATGGGATTTTAATCCTGGCTTTATCTATTTTCAGGCCTTGAAGTTGTGTGCTTTGGACAGTGGTGAAAATATGGTGTGTATTAACTTTGACATGTTGGTTTGTTATACATGTATCTAGATATCTGCAGCTATGTTCTGCATCATTTGCACATATTAGTACAATCAGAAACTATGCATGTGCCTAAACTGAAAGGTCAATATGTGCATTTTCACCTGTCTGACAGCATCAGTACCACACGAAGAGCGATGAATTTCTGGAGAAAGTCCAGATGCAGATGGCTCGATCTCTACAAGAGAAGGTAATAAAAGGGTACAATTTGACAATTTTAGATGGCCATCATATCAAACAATGAATCCATCATTGTATCCCCCGAACAAAGTTCGGCGGATACTATGGATTTACGATCGTCGCGCCGCCGCCGCCGCCGCCGCGTCCGCGTCCGCGTCCGCAGACAATTTCTTGTGAACGCGCTACAGCTTACAAATCTGAACCGATTTTGATAATATTTTATATGGACATGACTTATGGTGAGATCTCAACACCTATCGATTTTGGTTGCCATAGCAACCAAAATAGCCGATTGGCGTAACATTTTGTGCTCAAATTAGCCTGTTTGACACACATGGGTTGTGAACGCTCTACGGGTGGGAGTTTTCGATGAATGATGATGAAATCGCATAGGCTCAATGAGAAAGACCATCACACGAAACCTATTGTTTTTCAGAATGATCGAATAAATATTAATAAGTTTGAGAGGTTAACTTATTACAACAATTAAAATGCCTACTTTGACATGTGTGATCACTCCAATAACCTGTACTATGAAAGCAAATTGCACTGGATTCTTGTTCAGAATACAGAACTGATGTTTTTGGTGAAAACAGAACAATATTACTGAATAAGTTAACATTGGTTTTACTAGTTAAGTCTATTATTGACCACAATAAAAATAGTTAAGATGAGAAACATTTATTATTGAGCTCAACAAGGTAAAGGTTTTGTCCAGTAGAGATTTCACAGGTGTAACCAAATAAGTTAACATTATTTTCACTAGTTAAGTCTATTATTGACCACAATAAAAATAGTTAAGACAAGAAACATTTATTATTGGGCTCAACAAGGTAAAGCTTCTGTGCAGTAGAGATTTCATGGCTGTAGCCGAATAAGTTAACATCATTTTTACCAGTTAAGTCTATTAATGACCTCAAGAAAAATAGTTAAGACAAGAAACATTTATTATTGAGCTCAACAATTTAAAAGTTTTGTCAAGTAGAGATTTCATGGGTGTAACTGGATAAGTTAACATTATTTTTACCATTAAAGTCAATTTTTACTTTGAATTTCAACTTGAAACCAAGTTTGGCACATATTATGAATTAAAATATAATTTATGGTGAAAAAATCGATCTGCCTCCAATTTCGTCATCGTGAAATGCAGTTTTGGTAAACTTTTACTTGAATTTCAGCTCGAAACCAAGTTTGGCACATAATTATTATGAATTAAAATTTAAATTATGGTGAAAAGTTTGATCTGGCTCCTATTTCGTCATCTTGAAATGTAGTTTTGGTCAACTTTTACTTTGAATTTCAACTTGGAACCAAGTTTGGCATATAGTATGAGTTGAAATATAACTTATGGTGAAAAGTTCGATCTGGCTCCAATTTAGTCATCTTGAAATGCAGTTTTTGTCAACTTTTGCTTGAATTTCAACTTGGAACCAAGTTTGCCAAATATTCTGAGTTGAAGTATAACTTTGGGTGAAAACTTTTATCTGGCTGTAATTTCTTTATTTTATCGAACATGTCGAAATGGAAATTCGTATGCAGTGATTTTAGTGGTGATCTTGAATTCGACCTTCAATAAGCTTGAAAGGTTTCACACTCACAATGTACATCAGTGATATATTTGGGGCAACAGGGATGATAGGGCTACGGGGGATACACCCAAGCGGTCGTAGGCGACCGGAAGCGTCTAGTTGATGTATTGAATAAAGTCTGACTGGGCACTGTACAATCCGTGACAGCTTCTGGGTGTGCTGGAGAACACGCTAGCCAAGCTTGCCAGATACGACGAGGGCTCATTCTTTTCTTCCATCCTCTCACTCACCGTAAGTATCGCACTCATTACCTCACATAACTGACAACCACTATACATATTACTTGTCCTATTGTGTCCTTTATGATCGAGTAATATCTATCACATTGAATGTGTTACTGTCATTTTCGCCCTGTAGAAACCCACTGACGAGGTGGGACGCGCCTATGTCAATTTCATGCGGGTGTCACTCGACCAATACAGACAGAAGATCGTCGACGAACTCTACATCCTAACGATACTGGAGGTATGGTCAATGGAAATGAATAACAACAACGTAATCGCACTTGAACAATGCTCACTGATGCAGTGACATTTTGAAATATGAAATCTTGAGCTCAAAGTTCAACTCATCGTGTAGACTATAACTTTACAATGGCCACATTGGGCACAATGTCAAAATGGTTGTGTTGCTAACTGTGTTTGTTACCATGGTGACAGAACTGGTACACGGGCCAGATGAGGATGCTCTGTGATTGGCTGTCTGACAGACTTGACCAGTCGTTACATCCATACCAACTGACCTGTCTCATGAATATCGTCAAGGTTTGCTGCTTGCACTGACAAATATTCAATTGCAAAACCTCAATTCTCATATATGTTGATTAGGATTGACATTATGTAACAAATAACAGTAAAGTATTATGTTCTCTTATACTGATGTACTTGAAACAGCTGCAGTATATACATAATATATACTTATACTTGTAAACAAGCAAGTTGCAAACTGTCACTATTGACTTGCAGAAGTGCTACTCTGACTTCGAGCTGCAAGGCGTACAAGAGACGACGTTGGACAGCACGACCCACCAAACCATCTGCAGCAGACTACAGGTGCGTAACCTTGGTAACCCGCCTTTCTCGTCACCGTCTATGTTTTTGAGCATGTCTCGGCTCCCACTGCTGTAGCAAGTGTACTGTACCATCTGTCGTGTAAAGTGCCAGTTTGTCCCCTGCACGTATCATGGCCATTATTGCCAGTATTTTGTGTTTACTGATCATGCCTCAGCGAATATTTTGTTATACGTAAACCTTTATATCTGAATAATAATTTCTGTGTGAAGCGCTTCGCATCAGCTACAATTAATTCATGTCCTTTGTCTACAATAATTCAAATGTACATGTGCTTACGTAGAATAATTTGTGCCTGCTTGTAAATGTAAAAGCTCACATCCATGTCGTCAAAAGTAGAACCCCTTTTATCGTTCACTGTGTGTGATGTTTCCCATATATAATCGGATCATTATTATAATCAGATGCAATGACATCCATGAAATTGAACCCTAACAAAATCCCGCTATGTCTGTGTGTTGTTGTGCCAGGTGGAACAGAAACTGTCCCTGGACTTTACTGATGGCAAGCCGGATTACGTCTTTGCCTGTTGCGTGTTGCTGTAAAACAAAATGTAAACAAGTATTCCCTCGTGTCTTTACAAACTAACCCTAGCAGCTTAGTGGAATGGACTCTGATCAAAGCGCAGACAGCTCGCAAGCTGCGGCTGATGAATGATTTTCTCTGCAACTAACAAGCTTGGTAATGCTAGTGTTGATAGTGATTGCCATAGTTACGAGAAATGTCGGTGCTGGTTGTAAAGTGGTTGTTTACAGTAACCATGTTGATAAGCTGAAACGACTGTGTATACTCATGCATTGTGGCTACTCTGCTATCAATCACCTTGATGGCTGCTTTCTATCTTAGTGTTAACAGTTTACATGACTGGTTATAGTTTATTAATATCGAAGGCTTGGTGATCGTGGAATCCCCTAATAGAAGAGAAACTCGGTATCACTTCAAATCAAATGAATACATCAACCTGACAGCTAAATTGTTTCTTGCAGTTAGAGAATTGAAGGCTTTTGGAAGGTAATGAATTGCGAAACAAATTCTCAACTGGTGGAGGTTTCTAGATTTGGCACAATATGGTGATTGGGAGGTTTTGGTCAAATTGGTGATTGGTAACATTTTCTAGGGAAATATTGAGCTGATCCTCCACACTGTTCATCATGAATATGCAAGGCATTTATAGAATTATTGCTCACAACAAAAATGTTTGTGAAATACTATATGTAACTCACTAAACTTATCCTTACTATCAGAGGAAAAAACAGTTTTTGTGCTGCGTATAATATACTATATTGTATGTACATGTATAATTAAATGTACACTTTGCTACATACATGTAGGTACCTACATGTTTTGTGACATGAATATCTAACAAAAATCGTATTTAATCTGCATTGAAAGCTGAATGCAATTGCCAAGAACTTCTCAAATGTTTCACTCTCAGTATCTCCTACATGTATGTGCATGAGAAAACAACGTTTATCACTCCTGTGCTTGTGTCTGACTGTGCATATCATCGATGGTAATCTGAAACCCTTAGGTGCTCATGGGTTTCTCAGCCTAACTATGACTAGCAACCACATACAACTATAAGTATAACTGACACACGTACGATATGAATATGCTATCTATCTGACTGACCGCCTGTGTTTTGTCTCTGTGACAGGTGGAGGAGGCCACACAGTCGGTGACCGGCGGCAGTAGCAGCAGCGGAATCGGCGTCAGTATGCCTTCGTTACGCTTCCTCAACGGCCGCAGTGGAGACTACGATTGATAGCCACAGCAGCTGTGAACGCGCCGCCTGTTAATTATACCTTGTACTATAGTGTAGCTAGTCGAAGGGGGGAGGGAGGGGGGATTGGGTCGACTGATCTGTACATAGTGCTGCGTGGAAATGTATAAAAACAAGACCTTATGCAACTGATCATAATTCCAATCCAGACTCAAATTGCCAAGTGGCCAAGTCTGTTGTACAGAGTGTCATGACAAAGATTATTGTAAACATTTGTACTAATAAAATGGGTGTTGTGTCCGTCTTCTCTTGAACTTCAAGAGAAGATTCTGTTAGTAGCATGTTATAGGATATTGTGATCGGGATGAAGGTGTACATGTTTCGTCCACTATCCTCCATGTTTTTATTGGAGTTTGTGTGTTTCCTGGCTGTTAATGTCATTGAGCAGTATTCATCTGAAATGTCATGTAACATGCAGTCTAAACTCCACAATCCCAGAACTACCCCATCGGATACGTACAACTGTATCAATCCGTGTGCCAATTCCAAAATAACATTCTGTTCTTTGGAATTCCACAAACTCTTCATGCATTCCATGCAGATTGTTAATTAACATTGCAGACTGTGATCCTGACACGATTATTTCAGTGATATAAGCTATAAAGATAACTCGCTTGTCTCATGGTCACAATTTGATTTCAATCATGATAAAACAGGTGTGTAAACTTTCTTCCGTAAATTCCTTACAATGTTCACAAAACAATCATGTTTTATTGCCAATTTATTGTTCGGTATCATTTGACCATGATTTTGTACATGTATATCCGCTAAGCAATCTACCATTGTCATCGCTTTGATCTCATGTTGTCGTAATATTACTCTTAATGTGTACATATATTTTCATTGTTCTCAAGATTTTTTTTCCCATTTTAAATATACTGGTCTGGGGTCACATTCGTATACATGAGCTATTATGTCTTTGTGCAATATGATTACGTAAGTTTATACAAATTTATAGATGTGTTTTTGAGTGAGTGCCTGTGATTACACCGACTAGCAGTTCCATTGGTGTGGAGGGGAACATGTCATTATCTGTCTGTTGTCTGTTATATTGTTGTGATGTCCAGCTGAACTGTGTCCATGACATTTTTGTTATCATTCATTTTGCTCCATGCCTATCAGTTGGCTCGATGGCAACCAGATAGCCTTTCCTGAATTTAGCTACTTGTACAATCTGTGGTTTGTGGTGACTTGTGTTCACATATAAACATGAACATTTGGCCACATTGTGATGGTGGTAACTAACTTTTAGCACTGTATGTTTCAGTGTATATTTCCTAGTCTTAAAAATTGGCCAATATTAGCTGCATGTTTAACTGTGTTAGCTTAAAATCCTTTGCATCTCTTCTTCAATATTTCAGTCTAATAGATTTTGCTCATTAACTCGTGACCTTTTTGTTCCGTTCGGACAATATTTACATATATTTCATCTAAATATACCACAATAATACTAGGCTGCAGGTTTTGTAATATAAAATAGGCATAACTGAATGTATATTTATAGGGGAGACTTTTTATAACAGATTTTGGTTTGATTTTGTACGGCTTCTGTGTGGAAGTTTGAGCAAATATATCTACTCTATATCTATTATTTTTCAACATTTCAGGAGGTTATTTTTTGGTTAGAACACAAATGAAGGCCACATGTTCACAGATACACCAAATTTTAATACATTGTTTCAATTGTGTCAAGCAGTTGGTTTCACAGTTTTGTAGGATTGAACTGGCATAGGGGAAATAGATTTTCTATTTACACAATATTACATTTGTGATAACCTGCTTTGTTTTCATAGCTGCTTTACATGCTCTATATTGCTACAAGTAATGCATATGACTTTGGATATTTACAAATTGGTTATTCCTTAATACCTTCGTTAAAGTAAAAATTTCTAACCATATAACAGTAAAATAACATGTCAGAATCGCCAATTTGTAATGTTTATGCTCTATACTCATGCAATATGTGATTTTTTTCTGGTCAGGTCCATCAGGATTATTTCTCACACAGAAAACATTGATATATTATATATTGTTTGTTATATGTTTAATCATTATTAAGTCAAACCTATTGTCTCACGTTAGGAACCTCGATTATACACGACACACTACATGTATGTCATGATGTACTAGTCTTGTCTCTTGTGTTCATTTACTATGATAATTTTTTTTAAAAAAAATAAGATCTGTGCCCAGATTGTTCAATTTTGCAAGCATAAATCATGTTCTTGTCTGTGTCATTGTGGTTGCCGGCATGTTGTCTAGGGGTAGAAGGTCAGAAATAGTGAGCAAGGCTTAATCGTGTTAGAATATTTGCGGACCAGTTATTTGGTACCCAAAATAGCATCAAAATGAAATCAAACTAACTGTTTTGGACCTGTTCACCCACAAGTGGACGTGTTAGCCATGTTTGTCTAGGACGTTTAGGTATCTGTGAGGTTATTTGTCTTACTGTGAATTTCAGTATCCCATGTTCAGTATCTACAACAGTAGGAACCTAGTTGAAATGTTTCGTGACTTTTGATACCAAACAAAAATCTTCCATCGTACATTATTATTATAAGTACTGTCCAGATGACCCTATATCGGGTCACGAGCACTAGACTATTGAGTAGATGTTAATGTTCTACATTTGACTTTATAATGTAGAAATTCAAAGTGGAAGTGTGCATGAAAAACAGAATTTATAGAATTACTCTTGTATGAAGTTGTTGAAGTTTTGTTGTTGACTTGCTGGAGTCGGTGGTGGAGCATCGGTTATTATTGACATTGACCTTGGCGACTGGAACATTGTTAGTGGCTAGTTCTCTGTTCCCTTCTGTACAGATTGTCACTTAGCCACTGGGCCAGTGTTACTGTTATTCCTACTAGGAGACCCGTAAAAATTCATTTGTTTTTCTTCTGCATTCCTTTTAGAGAGAAAATCGGTCTTGATCATGTAATCAACTTCACTTCTTATGGAAATATGATGTTGAAATAAACAATATAAAAACTATTTGTCTCCTTCTGATATAGACATGTGCTTGACATTGCAACACCAATGCACTAAAAAAAAGTATAAGCGAATAGTCAAAATGACCAATTTTATTTCTTTTCTAATAAGTGTACCACTAAATTCATAAACTTTATCAATCAGATTGATCAGCAAAGTAACACACACTGGTACATCACAGACGGGGGACACCAACAGGATAGAAAGTTAGTTTACAACAAAAACTAATTTTGCCATCCTTTTTCAGTATTTCAAAGTGCAAGATGTCTGTATGATCACTGTCCTCCCAACAGTACACTGTGGGTAACTCCTCAAATAGACATTCGCTCTGGTACAGGGCCTGGACATTCCTCACTTGTCTCCCCAAAATATCACTCTGGAAATTTTTCAGGGCACCATTGTGGCGAGCGTCTGCTGCACAGTCTTCGCACATTCGAAGGTAGACGCTATTGTTCACATGCAAGTTCTGATCGATATCGCTAGAATGTATTTTAATTGTGAGCGGGTAAGCCCATATGGGACGAGATGCTGGCTTATAGCTCTGCACAGCAAGACTGGGCTTCAAACGATGACTGTAGGTGTTTTTAATGTCTGGAGAAAGCGGTGTTGCTTTCCGAGTATTCAAATCGACTGATGTATACTTGAATTTCAAAGTAGCCAACGTCTCTCCGTCCTTGTTGTCTTCAATAAGAGAAATGTAGTCTATGCTGGTCTTTCCGAAAGCTGTAAGTGTTGTAGTGAGGTCCATTGGCCAGGTGTATTTGTTTGCTTTTCCTCTTTGGTACATTGTTCTGTCAATGTCCATGTTCACTAAAACTATAAATGCTGTTTTATGAGCTCCACCCACAGATTTTCGGAATATATATTCTGGATTGTGTGCAGCAACCACACGGGCACATTCGAATATCTTGCCAATCTTCTCCAAGCGAGGATTACCTGAAATCAAAAGAAATAGACTATTATTATCTTAGCAGGAATTGAAAAAGGCTCTGTTGTATAGCAAAATGGTACACTTATTTCCTCAAATCACAAACACCCACTGTCTAGGAGGTTTGTTCGGGTATACATTTCGATTTGGTATTGGTTTGATTTGAATGTTTGTAATTTCATACAATATATAAATATATTTGCAATATTAGTCACTGTAGAGCCAGTCATGCCAACAAATTCAAGAAACCCAAAAGGCCACCATGACATGACTTATGGGCGATGTCTTCTAAACGCTGGTACACTGGTATGCTGGTACATGCATTGCAAGGTGCATGAACTCAACAATACTGCTCATTTCGTGTATGGCTCAATAAGCCTCACAATGCTTGTACCAGTATACCAGTGTACCAGCGTTTAGAAGACATCGACTTATGGGCATGGAATGTGGAACAGTTTAGACATAGATCATTTGGTAGAATATGAACCTGATAGAACCTTTTTTTTGCACATTTCTTCTTACACTTGATTGAACATGGACATGGACCAGGTATACCTTGAGCATTACAAAAATCTAGTGGTGGTCCTGGCACTGTGAAGTGAGCTTTGGTCCCGTCTTCTGTCAGCTGAATATCTTTTATAGTCGGCCGATCTTTCCTCAGTGATTGGAGGTGATTTGATGATTTAGCCATCGCTGCTTGTGCCGTGGGCTACACTTGACTCCTAGTGTACGGTAGCGTCAGGGTACCTAATCAACGACCCTGTCCTTGATCCTCGACCCCTACAAACACTGCCAAACAGCTGTGCAAAACGGACATCTGACAAAAACAAATCATTGAAAGTGCTTCTAATACACATTTCAGCACATTTCACATATTAGTTTATTCAAGTTTTGCCCAGCCGTTTGCAGGGGTCGAAGATTAGGGAGAGGGTCGATGATTAGGACCCTGACGCTACAACACTGACTCAGTCAGGGACTGACTGATCGAGTCACTGACTGACTCTACATTCATTACTAGACGAGTGGTGATGAGCGGGTGTAGCGGTAATAATTATTTTACTACTGGGTACCATTCAAGGGATACTATCACGATCGATAGATCCATATAAACCACAAAACGCTATGAATTCTACGATACACCCGAAATGATTCAATTTGGAAGTGAAAATTGGACCTGTCAAAGTTCCAAGTCCAAAGCAGTCGGCTACTTCCGGTACAATTATGTAAAACACGTGTGCTTGTTTTCGAGGGGATCCTTTGATTATTTTGAATATACTAATACAATACTCAGCTGACAAAAATTATCAGTTATATTTTTACAACGCCCCGAATGATTGTTGCCCATATAGTCTCACCAGTAAAGTTCAACACAAAACCTCAATATTTTCTGGTCATAACTTTGTTCAGAATCGTCGGATTAATTTGAAATGTTATTTCTATCTGGCATAAAAGCATATTTGTTCACCATTTTCTCACTTCTACCTCTCTCTTTTGATGTTTAAAACTGAAAATCTACCCTATGTAACAATATCGGTTCCCAATGAAATCACGGGAAATCAAGCAAATTTTAAGATTATATGATCTATATTCCGATGCACCAAATGTGAAGTTCGGAAGGCTTCAATGACATTGAAAGGTCAGAAAAATCCTTTTTGTCCCAAAAACTTCCAGTTATGAGATTTTTATTTCAAAAGATTTCCTTTTGAATACTACGGAGCACCTGAGGTGACATGCCGAAAGTATTTATTAATTCGTATGCATGGTTTACCAATCTGTGCGCACGAATTACCAAACCGTGGGCACAATTAAACAATTCGTGGCCACGAATTAACAATCCGTGGGCACGATTTACTAATTCATGGGCACGATTTACTAATTCGTGGGCACGAAATACTAATTCATGCCCACGAATTGGTAAATCATGCCCACGGATTAGTTATACCAATCCGTGGCCACGGTTTACTATTTCGTGACCACGGTTTACCAATTCATGGCCACGGTTTACTAATTCGTGCGCACGGATTAATAAATATATCTGGTATGTCACCTCAGGAGCTCCGTAAAATACCTTTGTGATGTGTATAAATTTTTCGTCGAAAAGGCTAAAAAAAAAAAAAAAACCTTGCCCTTGAAATATTTTTAGTTATTTTTATGCAGAATTTAAAAACAAATCTGACGGTAAACTTCAAAGATAATAATGTGGACGAAGGACGACGACGGAGGCAACTCTTGATCTATGCCAATAGGTTAACAGACCAAACGTACGGCAGGCTTGGGGTCGATTACATTGAGTAATTGTAATCATTGTAATCGATTACACATTCGAAAGTAATCGTATGTAATCAGTAATCATGTAATCAAAATAGAAAGAAATTGTAATTGTAATCAATTACTTCCACAAAGTAATCAGCTATTTGATTACATTTCAATTACATTTTGATTACTAGCACATGGACACAAACCATAACTCACATAAAATATTTACATGTATGCGGAGCCCTAAACTTTCACTGCCACATGATAAACGTTATTAGAATCAATACAATAGCCTTTTGTCTTACATGATTTATTTAATTTTCCTTGCTCAGCATGCTAAAAGCCATAAAACCGGCCAAATAGACTGGATGCTGAATATCAATGACCACCAGCAATACAATCAGACTGGCAATACTACTGGCTACCAGTGGCTAAAACACACAAAATCCTATTGTCTTTGACCACTCCAATGTGTGATTGTGCAATCACTCCTGTTGGGCCTGACCTGATTAATGTTATCACAAGGTCACAACCAAATGCAGGTTCCAGATACATCTATGAGGTTAAACAAGTGTAGCTAATCAGAGTTTCGTGCACACAGCCATACAATGTTTTCACAAGGAATAAGAAATATATATTTGTTGGTGATGATTTATGATTGTATGAGTGGGTAATAAGTGTACTGTAATATGAACCATTTGAGCTACATTTTGAGCAGAATATCATGTTAAAACGTAATATATAGCTTAGGAAAGTGTCCTTTCATAAAGTAATTGTAGTTGTAATTGATTACTTTGCAAAGTAATTGTAATTGTATTCAATTACATTCAAAATAAATGTAAATGTAGTTGTAATTGTAGTCATGAAAATCAATTGTAATTGTAATTATAATCGATTACATTTACATGTAATCAACCCCAAGCCTGACGTACGGTAACCTAAAAAAAAAAAGGCCACAAATATTCATTCATTTTCAGAAAAGCATTAACGCTATAATGAAAATTACAAATCATATATTTTTGATTGGCTGACATCACCTACTACGAGTTATGGAATAATGATTAGCTACTAGTACTGGGTAAGCTTTTTATGAAACAAAATATTGGGATGGGCAGGATAATATATATATTTTAGCTAGACCTACAATATATATGTTTCAATACTCTCGTTTGGATATGCACACAATATAAATCTTTCCAATTTTACGCATTATTACGGAGCCCCTGAAGTGACATACTAAAAATATTTATTAATCCGTGCACAAAATACTAATTTGTGGGCACGGAATACTAGTTCGTGGCCACGAAATACCAATTCGTGGGTACGAAATACTAATTTGTGGGCACGAAATACTAATTCGTGGGCACGAAATACTAATTCGTGGCCACAAAATACTAATTCGTGGCCACGAAATACTAATTCGTTCGCACGAATTGTTAAATTGTGCGCACGGATTACCTTAAGTGGGCATGATTTAACAATCTGTGGGCACGATTTAACAATTCGTGCGCACGAAATAGTATTTCATGGCCACGGATTGGTATAACTAATTTGTGGGCACGATTTACCAATTTGTGGGCACAAATTAGTATTTCGTGACCACGAATAAATCGTGCCCACGAATTGTTAAATTGTGCACACGGTTTGGTAATTCGTGGGCACGGATTGGTAAAACGTGCGCACGAATTAATAAATATTTTCGGTATGTCACCTCAGGGGCTCCGTACATATCAGCTAGACCTCTAGGCCTACTGTGAATATCGGATGTATGTTTTCAAGCATGTATGTGTACAATAGGCTAGTTAGTAAATATATAGGTCTAATATATTATCATATCTCTACAGTTCCTACCATATTTGTTACATATTCAGATTCAGCTTTACCAAAACAGTGTACAAATGATGTAGATCCTGAATGAATCTTGTCTCGAATCTTGTCTCTTGTTCACTTGTTGTAACTTTTTTTGCCGTATATATATATACTAGATCTAGATCTAGTATAATATTTTTGTCAATTGAGCCAAACTTCACTGCTCGTAAATTCGGTGAGAAAATGACACATCCCTTTGATTTGACCCGTTGCAACGCGCTCATGAAATAACTTGTCTGGACTCCCCCGCCACTGTTTGAAATTCCGCTTTTTGTATTCGTTTATTTTATCGATAAACAAACGACGGGAACGATAACTTAACAACATGGGAACGTCACTGGTTTGTTTCTTTACCCCTTGCCATCATTCAAACGTCCAATGTTTCCGACCCTTCGCAGACCTGTTGGGTCACTGACACTCGCTCGTTCATTGTACTAAGTTAAAAAACATGACAAAACGATTGCATACAGCGCAAAGCTTAATGCATGCTACCACAACTACAGAATAAACAACGTAGACGACCATACTAGGGGGTGCTCGGGTTTAAGTCCCCGCTCGGAAATAGGCACGTCACCTGTATACTCTGATTTTTCTAACTTGTTTACACTGTCTTTTGAAGATATTTTTGCGATGCTGAATCATATCGTTCTATAACTTGGCATACTTCACCTTGGAATCAAACGGCAAATTTGTACCGAATTTCAGACTTCCATCGTGAAAATTGAAGAAGTTGGCAATCTACCCCAATGTTAAATTTAGCCCCGTCATTTAATTTCTGGGTCCGCACACAATTTTTAGCATTTGCTCGGTTTTGTAGCGGTGCAATCTTCTGAAATCAACATTTTTGTGTAGAATACACCCCATTGTATCTTCTGGTTCAAAGTTTTAAAAATACATCTAATCCTGATGGATGTAAACAGGACCATATACTCGAATATGCTCAGATTCTCGATATCCCGTTTTGGACTGCAATTTAACATTGGGGTAGATAGCCAATTTCTTCAATTTGTGTGATAGAAATCTGAAATTTGGCAGAAATTTGCCGTTTGACTCCCAGGTTATGAAACGATAACATTTAGCATCACGAAAATATGGTCAAAAACCGGTGTAAACAAGTTATAAAAATCAGAGTATATACTCTGATTTTTCTAACTCGTATACACAGTTTTTCGCTGATATTTTTGCAATGCTGAATGCTATCGTCCTATAACTTGGCATACTTCACCAGGGAGATCAAACGGCAATTATTTACCGAATATCAGTCTTCTATCTCGAAAATCGAAAAAGTTGGCAATCTACCCCTATGTTAAATTTAGCCCTGTCATGTAATTTCTGGGTCCGCACGCAATTTCGTGCGTTTGCTCGGTTTTGTGGTAGTGTAATATTTCAAAATCAACATGTTTGAGTAGAATACACCCCCGGTGTGTCATCTGGTCTAAAATTACAACAATACTTCGAATCCTAGTGGATATAAACAGGATCAAGTCCTTGAATAAGCTCAGATTCTCGAGATCTCGTTTTTGGCTGAAATTTAACATTGGGGTAGATTGCCAACTTCTTCAATTATTGCGATAGAAATCTGAAATTTGGTGGAAAATTGCTGTCTATCTCCGAGGTGAAGTATGCCAAGTTATAGAACGATACCATTTAGCATCGCGAAGATATCGTAAAAAACCGGTGTAAACAAGTTAGAAAAATCAGAGTATAGTTGACCCAAACCATGACCCAAACTGCCAGTCATTGAGCCAACATTCACATTCACTGCCTCAATGCCCACTGCCAAATGCCTGCCCGCGAGACTACCAACTTCTGAACATGACACTTAAAAATCTAGTTGATCTAATACTAGACTCTATATAATACCAGGGTATCTAGATCTAGAAGTTTAAACAAAAGATCATCATGGATCATGGATTCTCATGTCATGTGGCTAAGCCAGTCCAGCCAGAGCAACGCAGAGCGTCTGAGATAGCTGCCATTCACTGCTAAGTTCTGTTTCACAGTTACTTCTTTATGTACCAAGGGGACATAGGGGATACATATTTGACAAACGATCAATGACTAGCTCATGGTGGGTCATGGGTGCATCCATGTTGTCAGTCACTTATCAGCATAATCAGAATTCAATTAGTGGCGCCACAACAACTGGATTTGAAATGATGACACTGAGGTGCCACCAAGCGAACTCTGAGGTCAAAACACGCTACAGCTGACAAAATAATTGCACCCATGTTGTGTCGGGGACTCAGGAATATCAGCATTTAGTGTTAGTTTGTCATTGGATATGTGAAAACTTATGTGATGTTACTACTGACAGGAGGATCCGACCTTGGAGCGGCACTTCAAGGGTCACAGAGACACGGTCACCAGCGTCGACTTCAATCCCAACATGAAACAGCTCGGTATACAATTGATCAAACTCCTACAATGTTATTTCATGTTACAATGTACAGGTGTTCTACACATTGACCAGAATGTTGACTCATTGTGTTCTTAAATTTCATATTAACGAGATGCAGTGAAAATTTATTCTATCAATGAATATGATGAATTTATTCATAATGTAGCTTCTGGTTCGATGGACTCATGCCTAATGGTCTGGAACTTCAAGGCTCAAATGCGAGCATACAGATTCGTTGGACATAAGGTAAAATTCACACTTTCTTCAATATCTGAAGATGTTATCAATTTGTTCTGTCCAGAGATTTAGAATATTGATCACGTATGCGTTGTTTTGCGTGGAATATTCTGATATGTGGTTAGTAATACAGGATCTCTATTTACTGTCAAGGACGCTGTGATGTCGGTGAACTTCTCCCCGTCTGGACACCTGGTGGCCTCGGCGTCTAGGGACAAAACCATCCGACTCTGGATTCCCAGTGTGTAAGTTCACTTTGTCCTGATTCACATTTGCGTGTAGGCTTGCTATACATGTCATACTGAAAAGCTTGAAATGTATCGTGGAACAAAAATTAATGTAGGATAAAGTGCCACTCTGGGCAAAGGTGGGCATGACCAATCAGCGCCATGCTATCAGCTCCATGTGACCAGTTTTGAACCGATCAACACGTCTCAGATTGCCCCAGTTGTTATACATTGTACATTGTACATACAACCCTGTATCGTGATTTTGCTTCCTCTCTCCATCACAGGAAGGGAGAATCGACTGTATTTAAAGCACACACGGCCACCGTCCGCAGTGTCAATTTCTCCTCAGATGGACAGAACGTGTGTTCTGCTTCTGATGATAAAACTGTCAAAGTAAGTGCTCCGTTTAATCATGATAATATTCAATGTATTGTCTTCTCCATAGCAACATGAAGTTATAATATAGGAAAATTTAAAAATAAAACTATTTCATGTAAAATTTCACAGGTATGGAGCACTCACATGCAGAAGTTCCAGTTCTCATTGAACCAGCACATGAACTGGGTCAGATGTGCAAAGTAAGGAAATTTAATATTTCTGACTTTACATTCATCTTGTTCACACCCAAAACTTGTCTGAATTAATATACCTAAGTAGCGAACTTCAAACAATGGTACATACATTTATAGATGCAAATATTTTCATGTTCTTTTGCAGGTTTTCCCCAGATAACCGACTGATCGTTTCTGGCAGTGATGATAAAACTGTCAAGTTGTGGGACCGACAAAGCAAGGAATGCATCTTCACATTCCAAGAACATGGAGGGTACGCACAACTTAATCTGTTCAGTGTCTATACTCCATTCCATACTGACAAATTGATTATCATCTCTGGTATCCCATGTACAGGTTCGTAAACCACGTGGAATTCCACCCGAGTGGGACGTGTATCGCGGCAGCCAGCACAGACTCCACTGTCAAAGTGTGGGACATCCGCATGAACAAGCTCCTCCAACACTACACAGGTTTGTGTGCTCGTGTCTGGGAGTCTTGTAAACACAATAAATGTAAACATTGGGGATTATCTAGAAGATTTGTATGTATTCATGTCCATATGATTATTTCACTGTTAGCATTTCTGTCAAATGATGGCATTTTATATGCTGAGATTCACGATCGCAGTGTCCAGTCACAAAATGCTGTGCTTCACTCAGCTGAAACCATGTCCATAAATATCCTACAGCTCACAGTGCTCCGGTGACTGGCTTGTCATTCCACGCGAGCGGTAACTACCTGATCTCTGCCTCAGAGGACGCAACTCTCAAAGTCGTTGATCTGTTGGAGGGTCGACTGTTCTATACGCTCCATGGACACCAGGTAATTTAGTGAGTGGGATGGACTGCTGGGGGTGACAGAGTTGTAGATGATTGTTTTGTTCAGGTTCATGTAGTGCAGATCGAAATATCTCAGATATTCACATGATGATGTAGGTCATCTGTTTTGATTTCTTGGGTGTTTCTGAAAAAGTATGTTTTAATTGTAGGGTTCTGCAACTGCTGTTGCTTTCTCAAGATCTGGAGATTACTTTGCATCAGGAGGGTCAGACGAACAGGTATAAAATTAATAGAAGTACATCTCTCATTACCTGATTAGTTTACAGTCATCAAATAAAAAAAACATTCTGTATTATGTCAGACCAGTTTCAGTTTCTGTCATGCACTGTGGAATTCCCGCTAGGTGCTGGTTTGGAAGACAAACTTCGACCAGGTTGACTACAATGAGGTATTACAGACACACAAGGCCAGGTCACGTGGGGAGGAACCTCCACCCACAGTCAATGACATTGCTCCACGTAACCTGTCCAAGTCGCAGGGCAAAGTCTCCTCCGCCTCAGGAAAGGTCAGTGTTTGTCATTGTTCACTGTGTTGTGGATTGGTGGGTTGCATCCTTTACTCACACCTGGTGTTGGATATGTTGAACAGTGAAAGGCTAAGACCTATTTTACGTATACTGCTACATGGCACTTGTCTGATATTACACAATACACCAGCTTGCTCAGGGTGGTGCTTTGATACCATACTTTTGGTTGCATTCCACAACTTATATAGCAAGCTTCGCATGTTATATTATCAGCTTGATGCACGTGCTGAGCTACACAACATGGCTGACTCTATTCCGGGTATCACAGATGTTGGACCTGCCCTCTTCTCACACCCTCAGGTATAGCTCAAGTATGCCAGTAGCATGAAGTCTGTGCTGAATGTATTGATAGCTTCACAATATTGTAGGGGGGGGGGAAGGGGAAACTCACTACACACTATACTCTGATTTTCTAACTTGTTTACACCGGTTTTTGACGATATCTTCGCGATGCTTAATGGTATCGTTCTATAACTTGGCATACTTCACCACGGAGACAAACGGCAATTTTCTACCAAATTTCAGATTTCTATCGCAATAATTGAAGAAGTTGGCAATCTACCCCAATGTTAAATTTTAGCCAAAAACGGGATCTCGAGAATCAGGGCTTAATCGATGATTTGGTCCTGTTTACATCCATCGGGAATCGAAGTATTGTTGTAATTTTAGACCAGATGACACATTGGGGGTGTATTCTACACAAACATGTTGATTTTGAGAGATAACACTACTATAAAACCGAGCAAATGCATGAAAAAGTGTGCGGACCCAGAAATTAAATGTCAGAGCTAAATTTAACATAGGTGTAGATTGCCAACTTTTTCAATTTTCATGATAAAAGACTGAAATTTGGTAAATAGTTGCCGTTTGACTTTATGGTGAAGTAGGCCAAGTTATAGAACGATTGCATATAGCATCGCAAAAATATCAGCGAAAAACTGTGTAAACGAGTTAGAAAAATCAGAGTATATCTATGGTTTGCATGTCGTACATTACAGGTAGTTGTTTCATTTTCTTGCAATTCATAAACCTGACAAAACATGAAATCAAACGATGATTGAAGCATAAAAAAGTTGCTTAGTTTGCTCATACACCTCCCATAATGTGTCTAGAAAGTTCCTATCGTTAAGCAAACAGACACAACTCATTCCTCCCACCATAACCCCCTGCAGACAAACGGCATGACGGCCGGACTGGAGGATTTGACCTTGACCTCGGGAGACCGTCTGGGACGGTCCCACAACACGAGTGTGTCCACCGCGGCGTCCCTGCCAGCTTCCACCACACAGCCCACGTCCATGACACAGCCCCTCGAGTCCAGGACTCTACCCCCCGACCTAGCCAACACCCTGCAACACATCGTCACCCAGCTAGACATCATCACTCAGGTATACCGTCATGATGATGAGACTTAAATGTAAATTAAATTACATGTTTTGAAGATTAATATCAAGGAGCACTGTTCTGATTACTAAATCGTTATAGTTGCAAGAACTAATTTGTATTTTCTGCCATTTCAGACTGTGTCAATCCTTGAGCAAAGACTGACAATGACGGAAAACAAGCTGCGAGAATGTCTGGACAACCAGCAGAAAATCACACTCCAAGTACGGCCCACTGGGACTTGAGATGCTATTGTCAATTTAAACTTTTGTTTGTTTGTTACAGAATGAGTGAATCCAGAACTTGATGTTTGTAATATTTAATTCAATCTTGTACATGTGTGCTACTTGTCAAAAAGTAATTTGTTCGTGCGAATCAGTCATCATGGAAAACAGAAAATTGTAATCAATCTATTTGTTCTCATTCTTTCCTCCACACAAGACTGAAGTTTCTCAGAATAATAATACTAGTGTTGAGTGAATGGAGATGATCTGAGCATACACTGATACATGTATGTTATGGTAGTTCCTTTTGTGTTGAGATATTGACAGTTGTACATTGTATATATACTAGTACTTTGGTAGTTCCTGCAGAGTTCACTGTCACAAAAGCGAATAGAAAAGTAATTATTCACTTCTACCCTTACAATGTGTTATCATACCTAGGTATATAATTACCGGTATACGTTGTGAGATGGATTCTAGAAATATTTACCAATGCATGTATATTGACATAATCAGTCCCCAAGACGACAATGATTATTTCCTCCTTTGTTTACTGCAAGATGTGTATATCACATAGTATATGTAAAAATGTTGCAACAAGTGTACAGTATATAATAAATGTATTTACAATGTTTTCTATAAATGGAATTGGATATTTGTTTTGCAAGTTCTTGTATGTCGCAAGGACAGATACTGAAAACTGGATATAACATTAATACATACATATAGACACAAAGTTAATGTCGCTCCATATGAATATTTGGCAGGCATATCACTCAAAAGTATGTCTGCACATGTATCTATGAATATATAGTTGATGCACTGAGATCATTAGCAATGTCCTCTCATACACGTGTTTGCATTGACAAACTCCAACATAATACCTTGACGGAGTTACCATTCAAGAAAACTAATATGTGAATGTTTCATAAGTAAAGACCCCACCACGGAAAAAGCAGTGAAATATTGCAAGGTCATTGATGTTCTCCGCTGATGGTTAGCTGCTGAATTTGAGTGGATATGATGCTGTAGTGTTGAGTTATTTATAAGACGCCAAATTTTATCCTTCAGGAACGACTGAATAATATTTTCGCGGCTATTTGCCTGATTTGACCGTGCATATTCATCAAGAAGTGTTTTCATACTTTTTCCTCCAAGTAGGCTGCGGAACGGTTCAGCTTTCGCTGCCCAAAGTCCTTCCACCATTGGAAAACTGTTGCTATCCGAGTGTTTTTTGAACGAGTGTACTACAGCATCTTCAAATAGACAACTGTTGACTGCGTCTGCTTCTTTTTGTGAAAATATCTGGTCCGGATTTCTCAGGATGAATGTTGAGACTGAGGGGTCATCCACGACTAGAATATTCCAGAAGGTCTTCGGTATATTTTCTGGCAATTTATCCTGAACTATACGGACATCAACACCCAGGGATTGCAGAGCCCCCTGTACGTGGATCGAATTAGGGAAATTCGACCTGACTGGGTCATGATACTTGTATGCTGTCAGCTGATTTTTGAGAGATGGGTTTACTATATAAACTCGCATGGTCCAGTTCGGGTAGAAGATCTTGCGTAACTGGGCATTGCGCACGGCGCCCCAAATCAGATCATGTCGGTTGTCATAAATAGCCATAGATATTACATTTTTCGGGTTGACTTCGTTGTGCTGGTCCAGTGTTGTTAGGTACCTGAATTAGAGAGTGAAGCTATAGATGTTTTCAGATTAAATTTCAGATTGTGCGATCTAATTTGGGATTCTATATTTGTGGACCCACCTGTCGACTAGTTGTTTGTCCCGCTTCCTCAAGGCCATGAGTTCGCTGTCGTCTTTCTCCGACACGTTATATCTCCTGCCGAAGTCCCGCGTGTGTCGCAGTATGATGGACTTGACCTTGGAGGCCCGACTCGGCAGGTAGACGTCCGTGATCCAGCCGTCCGCGTACCAGCTCACGTACTCCCGCGGATAGTAGAACCCGAAGATATCGATGTGCGTCCGGTGTACGAAGTCGTATGTTAGGATCCGACGGTTGCCGCCGAGGTGGTTCGGGCCGACGACGCCGACATTTGGCGGACTACCCGCAAGAAGCACCTTGATGAAGATCTCGGTCCACCAGCTCGTCTTGAGGCGAGTATCGTCGTTCACTCGGAAGAAGTAGTCGTTGCCTTGAAGGTAGGCCTCGATCATGGCGTCGTTCTGCGCCCATGCGGGCTTCCCGCTGTGGTTGCATTGGACGTAGTAGATGTGGTATGCGGACATAGTCGGACATTTAGACTCGCGCGAAGCGATGAACTTGTGGAACTCGGAGGTCAGCCGTCTCCTGAAGGAATCCTGCGAGAGGAGGCGATCGTCATAGTCATAAGCCAAGTAGAAATTGTAGGTGAATTTCCGACTGGCTGTCGCGCAGAAACTGACGAGGAGCGTGTTGAGAAAAGGAAGACTTGTCATGTTACCTTCTACCGCACTCAGCGTGGTCAGAGCTAACCCTATAGCTACTGATACGTGGCCAGGGATGATTATGCTTTTCAAGAGAGCCGCGGTATCTCGGTCGTAGACATCTAAGACGGGGACTGAGGTATTCTTCCCGTCTAGGGAATCAGCCGTGTATTGACCAAGTCGCGAGGGACTGACCTCCTCGGCTTGTGCCGTGATTGCCGTCGGGGTGGAAGACTGACTGCCGAGTAATCTAGACTGTATTGTGATGATGTAGCACAGTACTATAAAGCTCTGTGACAACATCAGAAGCCTCACGGCATTCCGATACTGCCCAGTCATACCAAGTGTTCCTCCCCGGTCCGGGTGAATATACCGATGAAAGTTCATTGTTTACTTTTGTAAAGAATGTTTCACAATGCTTCTTGTGTGTTGGTTACTTTAATAGCAGTACGTGTTACTATATTTCATTTTCAAGTAACACGTAATGTATTGAAAATGAATTGAAATTACAAACATATACCTTCATTGACGACAAGGGTGTTAGTCCAGTCGATAGACTAACGGTGAGCGTTAATTTCCCCTTTCCAGGTGAATTGTGTCAAAAGCTCTACAATGTATGACCACTGTGAACAACTTGATACGCGTATAATGAATGGACGATCTTGGGTTCTCGGGTGGTGCATTGTATTTTGCCATTTTACGCACACAAGAAGGCAGGTACTACCTTAGTTCAAACATCAGGAATAGTTTTCTCAGACATGACATTCTCTCACCAAAAGGATGTTACAATGTCACGCGCGATACAAAATATCTGTATACATAGAAAAGACTAAACAAGCCACACTGGACGTGTTAGCTCACATAAAGTTCAGAGATACATGTACTAACAAAGTCTAACATCTCGATCTTATGCACGCCAAACTCTCGTATGCCCAATATCTACCCACATATAGTGTATATTTATAGATCCATTACAGAATCTAGATTCATTTTATATTGCCCCCAAGACAGGCCCAGCAGGTCAGTAGATGCTATGCCAGGTGTTCCAGGCCCATTGATTGATAAATAATACTCTGATGATGGACTGTTTCCCGCAATATGGAAATAGTCATGCACCCTTCGTGCATGCGGTCCAAGGGAATTCAGCAAGAACACTGACATTTTTCATAGTGTGTGTCTCATCATTGTGTGCTTCTTCAGAGGTGTGTGTAAGTGTAGACACGACATACGCACACTCCCTCTGTATAAAATGTCAAACTATAGGCCATACAGCCGATTACTCATTTATGCCATCCTCAGAACGTTTGGCCATTTTGTGCTGAGAATACTTGCATATTTGTAAGCTCTACATCAACCATGAATATGTTTTGTTTGATTATTTATTCAACATAAATTATAAATAACAATAAATTAATTTTACAGTTACTGAATATACAATTATAGAATGCATGTAATTACACTGTATATGTCCGTAAATTGTAAACTGTAAATTGAACAACATGTTATTGACAAAAATTACGATATTTTGTAGATCTGCAAAACAAATGTTGATGCCGAAAAAAATTACGATGACAGATATCAGATAATCAGCTAGTTATATAGATTTTTGTTATATAGCGTCTTCGCCTTCTCCTTCTTCCTCTTCGTCGAACTCTCCCTCCTCCTCGGCCGTGGCGTCCTGGTACTGCTGGTACTCAGACACCAAGTCGTTCATGTTGGACTCGGCCTCCGTGAACTCCATCTCGTCCATACCCTCGCCCGTGTACCAGTGGAGGAAAGCCTTGCGCCTGAACATGGCTGTGAACTGCTCGGAGATGCGCTTGAAGAGCTCTTGGATAGCTGTGCTGTTGCCGACGAAGGTCGATGACATCTTGAGACCTCGAGGTGGAATGTCACAGACGGCGGTCTTCACGTTGTTGGGAATCCATTCCACGAAGTACGAGCTGTTCTTGTTCTGGACGTTGAGCATTTGTTCGTCGACCTCCTTCATGGACATACGGCCTCGGAACATGGCGGCGACTGTGAGGTAGCGACCGTGGCGGGGATCGCAGGCAGCCATCATGTTCTTGGCGTCGAACATCTGCTGTGTGAGCTCTGGAACGGTCAGAGCGCGGTACTGCTGGCTGCCTCGAGATGTCAGCGGGGCGAAGCCGGGCATGAAGAAGTGGAGACGGGGAAAGGGGACCATGTTGACGGCCAGCTTCCTTAGGTCGGCGTTGAGCTGACCAGGGAAGCGGAGACAAGTGGTTACTCCAGACATGGTTGCGGACACCAGATGGTTCAGGTCGCCGTAGGTCGGGGTGGTCAGCTTCAGGGTACGGAAGCAGATGTCGTATAGGGCCTCGTTGTCGATGCAGTAGGTCTCGTCTGTGTTCTCGACCAGCTGATGGACGGACAGCGTGGCGTTGTACGGCTCAACTACTGTGTCAGAAACCTGCAAACATGGAGTAAATACATGCGTAACACATCGAAATCATCGCCTACTCTCCTGTGCTTTAAACCATGTACGTGCAAATTCAACATATCATATTTCAACAGCAAATTTAACTGACCTTTGGTGAGGGGACGACGGAAAAGGTGTTCATGATTCTGTCGGGATACTCCTCACGGATCTTGCTGATGAGCAGAGTGCCCATTCCAGATCCAGTTCCACCACCGAGGGAGTGAGTCATCTGGAAACCTTGGAGACAGTCGCAGCTCTCGGCCTCCTTGCGGACCACGTCCAGCACGGAGTCCACCAGCTCGGCGCCCTCGGTGTAGTGGCCCTTGGCCCAGTTGTTGCCGGCGCCGCTCTGGCCGAAGACGAAGTTGTCTGGACGGAATATCTGACCGAAGGGGCCAGATCGGACGGAGTCCATGGTACCAGGCTCCAAGTCGACCAGGACAGCGCGGGGCACATACTTGCCGCCTGTGGCCTCATTGTAGTAGACGTTGATCCTCTCGAGCTGGAGGTCCGAGTCTCCGTGGTAGGTTCCTGTGGGGTCGATACCGTGCTCGTCCGAGATCACCTCCCAGAACTGTAATAAGAGTAAAAATTTAATAGAATAGGCGAGATATCGTAACTACATGTAAGCTAATGTTTCGAACCACTTTGCAACGTGATGGGCATGTAGCTGCTTTTCAGTTGCTCTAGAATCTAGCCGTTCTACGTACCTTAGCTCCGATCTGGTTGCCGCACTGGCCAGCTTGGATGTGGACGATTTCCCTCATGATTGCAGTGGGTTTGTTGGAGTCAGCGACTGTGTTGAAGCTTGGAGTAAGTTGTGAGATGTGATTGTTTGTAGATGGTCGACCCCTGATTTATATAGTCACGCTGAGACACCCGCCTGTGTAATCCAAACCGGTGGTACAAATTCAAAGCCAGCAAACACGTTTTGACTCGATTGGCCACTTCATTCATGTTTGGGACTAATAGAGTTAAGATGTTATTACGTATAGACATCTACGCACGTTATATGGCATGTCATTATCTTAAGACTATTACATAACATCATAAATCAATGAAATTTATAGGCAATATACATGTACACACAGGATAAATGGATTACATAGGTGTACTGGTCATTCATTTAGCATTGAAAACTCCACATCATGAAAGAAATATGGAATATGGATAATAGCCTATTTATGTGAATTGAGGCGGTCATAGACACGTAGACTTGGCATCTCTGATGTTTTATTATTCACACGAACAAGATATAGGCATGTGACGAACGTCTTATACCATTGCCAACATGATTTCGCCTCTTCGCGTTGTTCTCTGATAGAACTCTTGATAGATTTTTGATCAAGCATTCGTGTTCCCCGTTCGTGCCACGTAAAATTCTAACTCGTACATGTAAAGCATATATACCATACGTATGAGTTACTAACACGGTTTAAAAGCAACATGTCCCGATAACATCAGTAATCACATTCTAAAAACATTTATCCCTCAAGAATCTATCACCCGTCCATTGTGTTTATATTCAACAACTTGAACAAGTCTTTTCGCAACATTCGCCGATTTCCGACTATTCGGAAATCGGCGAATGATTCTCTGGTCTACAAAATGGAGACACGGTGTTATCTAACTATCAACCGATATCTTTGCTTTCTTGTGTTAGCAAACTTCGTATTTGATCCACTCTGCAATATCGGCATCAAAAATGAATCACTGACATGGAGAAAGTCTGGCTTCAGGAAGCTTAATTCGGAGATTTGGAGCGATGTGGAGCAAGGTGACGACGTATGCTTAATAATTCTTTATGTTAGCAAAGCGTTCGGGAGGGTGTGGCGTGATAGACTTTCATATAAACTACGTGGTAAGGGGGTAACCTGGAGCTATTTGATTGGTTTGACTCATATTGACAGATAAGAAATGACATGTCCTAATCAATCGCAAATATTCGGATTTTTTGTATGTGGATTTCCAGCAGGGAACTACATGTATCGTACAAACATACCCAGCAAAATGCCCTCATGAGTTGGGTTGGGAACCACTAAAAGATCTGAAGATTATATCAACCAAATATTGCATTGTACTGGGATTTATTTTGCACAGGTCCTTTCACGGAGCAAAAGTTCACGAGTGCTCCGCGGAAGGACCAAGTGAGAAATAAATTCCATTACGTACTTTCAAGATTAGGGTATCACAATTCAAAAACTATTTCTCCCCCAACACAGTAATCGACTGGAACACCCTCAGTCCGAATGTAAGGAGTTCTTAGTCTTCTTAGTCAATTTAGATTCTTAACAATTCATATTCTAAGCGTAATAAGTTGTTTTGCATTATGGGACGGTGAACCCACCTCCACTCTATGAAGGGGTGTCCACTCCGCGTACACAACGACCAGACCGCGGATCTGTGTGCCACGAAGAGGTATATCGTTCCCAAGTGCTCATCACACTGGCATCGACAGCACGTCAGATGTGAAGTAGACGGTAGACCTCCAATGACCGAGGATTATATGCCTTCCTCTACGAACCAGACCTGCTACACCTCCACTAATCATGAAGTCGTCTTCATCTCAGGAGAGCTCTCTTCTCCGTCACGACCAGCCACACCGTTTGCAAGGTGACTAACTTTGACTATTCCCAACCGGTACAATGATCTCGCATGTAAATGATGACTTGAGTTTAATTGATGAATATTTCGACCTGACAATCCAGGTCAGTACCAAAGAAATGACCCTGTTGCCCCAAGACTAAATGATCCTCAGCATAAACTTTTTCCGCCAAGTGAACGCCATCGTCAACTATGGAGAAGAAATCATCAAGTTAACGAGGAGATCTTGTTCACCCACAAGGAACTAGGAGCTTATGTGGTACAATTGGTTGTCTGTCGAGTAGTCACCATCCCGCCGAAGAGAGGCCGCCATCAAACTTATTCCGACCTCCATGGTTCGATTCTGAAATCATCCTCGTCTGATAGAGCTTCTGACCACGATTCATCGGGAATTACGCCAAGATCATTAAACCATTCGTCACTTTCATCCGAGGTAAATGGTAGTTTGCTTCGGCAACACCACATGCCGCACCTTCCAATGCCTACGAGACGACCTCATCTTGGAGCCCAAACTTGCACACTCAGTACCAGAGAACACCTACTTCATGCTCGGAAATAGGAAGTGACCTCTTGCATCACATTATTGGAAAAGAAATACTGACCAGCTTCGCCAGCAAGACAATCTTGCATGCCCAAAAGAACTATTGCACGATGTATCGAGAGTTACTCGCCATGGTGGAAATGGTGCAACATTACTGCCATTACCTATGGGGGCAATAGTTCCTGTTTCACACGAACATAAGTCGCTTTGCTGGTTAATCATGACACTGACAGTATGCTAGCCCACGTTTACTAAATTGCAGCATTATGACATTCAAATCGAACACCATCCTGTCAAGCAACACAGAAAAGCCGACATATCATCCCACGGCCACAACTGCAAGAACCAAGAGTTCCTTGGTCTCTTCCAAGTCGCTGTCACCAACTTAAAAACCAATTCAGGATGAATTCCTGATTGCTTCATGATTGTTCTTGCCATATCAGAGACAGACCAGATGGAATACGATTGCATGGGATAATCTGCCTCATCTCAAATAATGTCTGCACACCAAATAGCATGAGTATGAGTCCTCAACTCCGACAACGGTGGTTGTAAAACTACTCAGCTGCCAACATCATCGCTGCTCGGAAAGCTGACCTCAGTGTTGTTAAAGTTGGAATCAATTTTAAAATCAACCAAATTTAGCGATATTGATTGTCACGCAAATTTGAAACTACATCTCGAGAGAGTCAGGAATATATAGGAAATAGGCACAGTTCGACAACAGAAACTCAGAAAATTGCCATTAATCGTGCATGAAAACAGTGGATAGAGAATGATCGGCCTGTCTACATTGCCGGTTGCCACAGTATCTACACAAATACCAATGACGTCACGAGACTGTGTGTAGAAATCGCTCGCAAGGCGGGCCGCTTTGAGGTACAAAATGATTTGAATCTTGATTTGACAACTCAATTTGGGCACGCAATACACATTTTCACACCCAAATTTGTACGATATCTCATTATATAGACAAAATAAAGCTACCGCAGAAGGAATAAATTTTGTCAATTCTAAAAGTGATTATAGCTTTAACGTTGGAACAAAACCCACATCTCACGGCGGAATATCCTCACTATCCAGAATGATGTTCTCATCAGGAATGTCAAGCAGGACCGGAATCGCCCCAGATGTCACTCGCTGGTGTGCACGCTGCCTGCAATACATGTCGTGCACAGGAAACTGCTGCATGACATATAACCAGTTGACTCTGCCACCCTGCGGACCAGAGTATATTGAATACCTGCGTGAAGCATTCGGATCAGCTCACAAATACGCTCGTACCAATCTGAAAGAAAGGCCAATCCCCAACAGATGGGATAGGACATCCACGCTAAGCTGTGCCCACAGTTTCAGACAGGAGAACTTGACAGTTACTGCTACCAGCCCCTCACACAAAACAATAAGTTCGCTTGTCCATGGACTGGACTGTCGAGAATCCTTGTATGCATCACAGAGGTTGGTTATCACATCACTCGAATCCTCGGCAGACCCTTGTCGTCCATCTTGACATATTCGAGCCGTACGAAGGTAAAAAGCAGATGCTGACCATTTTTCCCGACGCCTCAATCAACTTACCTTCTGTTCAAACATTTTGCTAGTCAGATAGTGAGTGGAAAAAGTTAGCATCACCAAGACACCCTGGATCTCCTCAGAAAGGTCTACTAACCGTGAGAGTTCACCACACCCTACAGCTCGACCGAGTCAAATCAGCCAACCTCTGAGCAAGACCCTGACGCTGTCCTTCAGCTCTGTACCTGTCATCAACTGGCCCACATCACCCCCGTAGACGGAAAAAAGACTACACACTATTGACAATGGTGGCACCTCCAAAAATTCCTGACTAATAAACAATATTGAGCGGTCATGCAGAAAAGCGCCATAATGTGATTGCAGAAAAGAATAAATAGGATATGTAAGGAGCAAATTATCCAGGAGTCGACAAAAATCCCAAGGAAAACTGAACTGGATCCTCACTGACTGCCAAGCAAAACTGTCATGGCAACCGTTTTGGCAACCGTTTTAGCTTTGGTCACCCCGAACTGAGAGGAAAGTTCAGTTTATTGTCGCACTAAGTGTCAGGTATTCGTCCAGGACCACGACTACACTGCGCCCTCTTCACCCACGCTCGCCCAGTTCGTCACCATCGCACCTCTGCACGATCTGGACGGAGCATTCGAATGCCCGTTCTGCATGAGGTAGTGCATGAGGGAGGAGCTGTACATTCCTTTTATCCTCATTTTCATATGTGTATGCATGGGAAGACAGATTAGCAACAATTAGCTTATTATTGTTTAAACTCTCAGACTGACTAGGTATCGGAGGGGGAGAAGCCACGAGGACGTAGCTTAACGAATGGGTGTAATGTAGCAAATTCAACATAATCTAGAATCCCATAACCTCTCCTCACAGACTCTTGTTTACATACGCACACAAACAACTTGATCAATATTTGATCAACACACTAACCTGATATATAACAACACATAACCATGCTAGACTTGCATACATGACAACATCCTAATCGAAACATTCACTGTGTGCACCACACAACAACCAAGCAGGACATAACACACACCATTTCCACCCACATCTTGCAGACTCCCCGCCATCTTGATGTAGGATGCAGGAAGACGGAAGACATACTAATTTCTGGACTATAATACAGAGACGAACATTGTTTAAATATACATGTTGATAAACCGGACTGTTTAAGGGACTAGGAGAGAGATTGTCGGGAGTAAGTGCGCATAAGTTTCATCAGTTTTGCCACCATGAAAAACATTGAACTCAGCGCAAGAGTGAACAACAATAAAGACCAGCTGCTGTCCTTAAAAGCTAGGGACTGTCCGAGGAAAATTCCCTACATTCTTAAGGTTCAAATAATCAATTATAGTGCTTGACACCTGTGACGTCATGAATATATAATTATAATAATCAATGAGGTCCGGGGAAATGAAGACAGAAAAAAAAATATTTTGTACGAACTAAAAATATCAGGAAGAATATCCTCATGAAATAGACACATAAAAATCATACATTTTGGTTAGACTTCATAAATCCCGCTATAGTGCATGTATGGATAAAGGTTTGATTTGTGTGTATGTACCCGATTGGAATAGTTTAGCAGTTGCATTTGATAATTTTCGCCATTTCGCTGGGTTCCATACGACAAACAAATTATGCAGACATCCACTGTATAGTGTCAAACTATAGGACCTACAGCCGATTGCTTAAAGTGATATTGGCAGTAAGATATGGATTTTTCCATAACTTTCTGATTGAACGAAGAAAACATAACAGTTATATATCTGCACTTGTATGCTCGAACAGATGCACCTTTCTAATCGATTTCCTTGCGAGTTTCTGGTGGAGATATTTTGAGTTTGTTTACATTACTGCCATTCTCGGTGCTTTGTATCCCTTGATGCAATGCGATTCCAGCTTACTCGTATATGTTCGAGCCAATCGAGCGTGAAATAGGTTAAGTCAGAGTTAACTCTGAGTGGCACACAAAACAAAAGAAAAGCGGCTGCTAGTACTGTCATATGCTTGATTTATCTATCTGATCAAGCATAGTTTGTTGTGCAACCTATTTTTCTGAGACCACAGGCATACATGTAATTGATTTAGAAAAAATAGTTTTCCTGCCAACATCACTTTAACATCCTGAGATTATTTGAACATTTTGTGCTTATAATACATGAACTTGCACCTGCAAGTCCTACTGCAAGTATAAAATGTTTCATTTAACTATTTATTCAAAATGCATTATAATCAACAATAAATAATGTCACATTTACCGAATATACAATTATAGCGTTCATGTAATTACATAGTTTTGCCCTCTTAGATCTTTAAAACATTAACAACATTACAATAATGTGTACACTGTCGAAACGAATTATGTTGCCGAAAAGAATGCCATCAATGGCAGTTATTAGATCATCAAATACTTTTGTAGATTCTGGTATATATATTCATATTATGTGAATACAAGTAGGTCAGTGTTTGGTGTTTAGGCGTCCTCGCCTTCTCCTTCTTCCTCGTCGAACTCTCCCTCCTCCTCGGCCGTGGCGTCCTGGTACTGCTGGTACTCGGACACCAGATCGTTCATGTTGGACTCGGCCTCTGTGAACTCCATCTCGTCCATACCCTCGCCCGTGTACCAGTGGAGGAAAGCCTTGCGCCTGAACATGGCTGTGAACTGTTCGGAGATGCGCTTGAAGAGCTCTTGGATGGCCGTGCTATTGCCAATGAATGTCGACGACATCTTGAGACCTCGTGGTGGAATGTCACAGACGGCGGTCTTCACGTTGTTGGGAATCCATTCCACGAAGTACGAGCTGTTCTTGTTCTGGACGTTGAGCATTTGTTCGTCGACCTCCTTCATGGACATGCGTCCTCGGAACATGGCAGCGACTGTGAGGTAGCGGCCGTGGCGGGGATCGCAGGCAGCCATCATGTTCTTGGCGTCGAACATCTGCTGTGTGAGCTCTGGAACGGTCAGGGCGCGGTACTGCTGGCTGCCTCGGGATGTCAGCGGGGCAAAACCAGGCATGAAAAAGTGGAGACGGGGGAAGGGAACCATGTTCACGGCCAGTTTACGGAGGTCGGCATTGAGTTGACCAGGGAAGCGGAGGCAGGTGGTCACTCCGGACATAGTGGCGGACACCAGATGGTTCAGGTCGCCGTAGGTTGGGGTGGTCAGCTTCAGGGTACGGAAGCAGATGTCGTATAAGGCCTCGTTGTCGATACAGTAAGTCTCGTCTGTGTTCTCAACCAGCTGATGGACGGATAGTGTGGCATTGTACGGCTCGACTACGGTGTCAGAAACCTGCAAACATAAATTCATGCTTAATACATCGAAATTATCGCCTATGCTCCTGCGACATGAACCATGTATGCAAATTAGACACACAACATATTCACGACGAATTTAACTGACCTTTGGTGAGGGAACGACGGAAAATGTGTTCATGATCCTGTCGGGATACTCTTCGCGGATCTTGCTGATGAGGAGTGTGCCCATTCCAGATCCAGTGCCACCACCGAGGGAGTGAGTCATCTGGAAGCCTTGGAGACAGTCACAGCTCTCAGCCTCCTTTCGGACCACGTCCAGCACGGAGTCCACCAGCTCGGCGCCCTCGGTGTAGTGGCCCTTGGCCCAGTTGTTGCCGGCGCCGCTCTGGCCAAATACGAAGTTGTCTGGACGGAAGATCTGACCGAATGGGCCGGATCGGACGGAGTCCATGGTACCAGGCTCCAAGTCGACCAGGACAGCGCGGGGAACATACTTGCCGCCTGTGGCCTCATTGTAGTAGACGTTGATCCTCTCGAGCTGGAGGTCCGAGTCTCCGTGGTAGGTTCCTGTGGGGTCGATACCGTGCTCGTCCGAGATCACCTCCCAGAACTGTAACAGGAGTAAGAATTTAAAGAATATGGTTGATGTATTGGAAATAAAAGCTATGTATTGGAAATGTAAGCTAATGTTGGCAACCATTTTGGAACGTGGCGGGCACTTACTGTAGTTACTTTTCGACTGCTATAGAAATCGGAACTTTTGTATTCAAACTGTGTACCTTAGCTCCGATCTGGTTGCCGCACTGGCCAGCTTGGACGTGGACGATTTCCCTCATGATTTTGTTGGGTGTGTTGGAGGCAGCGACTGAGTTGAAGCTTGTAGTAAGTTGTGAGAAGTGATGGTTTGCAGCTGGTCGACCCGTGATTTATATAGGAATTTTCACGCACCCACCCGTCTAATCAAAGCCCCTGTTGTCGCTAAAACAAGTTCAAAGCCATGCAGCGAACACGTTTTGAACACGTTCGGATTGACCTCCACTTCTTTGGGACTAATAGAGTTACGTGTTATTACGTTTAGACATGTTCCACACGTTATATGGTATGTTTTTATCTTAAGACTATTACATAATATCATACGCATACCACATGTATTTATAAGCAATATACACATAGGTAACCGGTAAATGCATTACACACTAGTCATACATTCATCATTCAAAACTCCACATCGTGAAACAAATATGGAATTTGGATATAAGCCTATTTATATGAATTGAGGCGGTCATAGACACGTAGACTTGGCATCTCGTGATATTCTATTATATTCACGAACAGGATGTAGGCCTTGACGAACGTCTTATCGATCATAACACCTACCCCTTCGATAGGTGTAGTGCTCTGATGACTATTAATAAATTTTGATCAACAAGCATTCGGGTACTTATGGCGCCCCGTTCGTGCTACTTAAAAGTGAAGTAATTTTTCTTATAAGTCATACGTATGAAATAATAAATCATACGCGTGAAATACTAGCATATGTTGTATGGGTTACTAGCACATGCGTATGAAATATTAATTCATAACCCATGCGCAGGAGATGCTATGATCAGGGTTTCGATGTAATCAGAGGAAATGTTGAAAGGTTTGGATACAAACAAAGCAACAGGTCTCGATGATATCAGTAATCACATTCTAAAACATCTATCCCTAAAGAATCTATTGCTTGTCCATTGTGTTTAAATTCATCAAGTCGTTCGGAGTGGATTATTTATGACTAGTGAAAATCAGCGAATGTTTCTGCGGTCTACAAAAAGGAGACGTGGTTTTATCGAACTATCGTCGACTGGTATCTTTGCTTTCTGTGTTGGCAAACAAGAAAAATCATATTTCATTCGAGAATAGTTTCAGACACATCGAAAATATTTTAGATGCATAAAAAATGTTTTAGACACACCTAAAATAGTTTCAGACGCATCGAAAATATTTCAGACGAATCGAAAATGTTTTAGACGCATCGAGAATAGTTTCAGACGCATCGAAAATATTTTAGATGCATCGAAAATGTTTCGGGCGCATCTAAAATATATTAGACGCGTTGAAATTGACTCTATTTTTAGTTTCTTCTTTGAATCTTTGCTTGGGAGCAAAACTCAAAATGTTTATATATAGAAGCCACCGTATTAACCTTAGAAACTGACTCTTGTTTTAAGAATCTTAAGTCGGTCATCAATAATCTATTGCATGTTACTCACAAAGTTAACTGCAATTTGGAGCAAGGTGACAACCTATTCTTAGTATTTCTTTGTTTTGGCGGTGGTCTCATCGTCATCACAGGGGAGGTGGAAGATACCAGATTAGAAACGGAAAAGGCTGGGATGTTTGTGTTTATTACGGAAGCCCAGAATGGCCACCTAGTTTTTAGGTAACCTGTTGCCATGGCGTTGCGTCCGGCGTCTGTCCGTCCGTGCGTAAACAATTTTATCTTTAAAGTTTACAGTCGAATCTTCCTGAAATTTTGCACAGAAATGCCTAAAAATATTTCAAGAAGGAGGTATTTTTTAGTTTTTGGATTTTCGCAATTTTTTCAAAATGGCGGCCATTTTAGTCGAAAAATGGCCAAATTTGGACTTTGACCATCATTTTCTCAAAATCTGTCCAGTAACTTTTTAGGTTACCGGACCTTTGGTCCGATAACCTATTGCCATGGCGTTGCGTCCGGCGTCCGTCGTCCGTCGTCCGTCGTCCGTCTAGCCGTCCGTCCGTCCGTTCACATTTTTATCTTTAAAGTTTATGATGGAATATTTCTGAAATTTTGCACAAAAATACCTAAAAATATTTCCAAAGAAGGGTTTTTTTTAGTTTTCTGATTTTCCAATTGTTTTCAAAATGGCGGCCGTTTTCGTTGAAAAATGGCCAATTTTGGACTTTGACAGTCATTTTCTCAAAATCTTATCAGTAACTTTTTTTCTTATTGATGCATAACACTCCTCTTATGTGCCTCTGTGACATGTATAAATTTCGTTGCCCTTGAATCGCTCGAAGTGGGCCATTTTGGGCCCAAACTCGGCCCAAATGGGACTCTCCCATGTTAAATTCTCCTATCCTTTATAATGGGACAAAATTAAGCCTAATATCTCACTTAATATTGAGATTAGAGACTAGGAATCAATTGTGCACATATAGGAAATGATATATCCTGAATATTCTGGTGACCTTGAATTTGACCTCTGACCTCGGTTTCAAGGTCAGAGGGCCATTTTCGTCGAAAAATGGCCAATTTTGGACTTTGACGGTCGTTTTCTCAGAATCCGTTCAGTAACTATTTTTCTTATCAATGCATAACACTCCTCATATGTACCCCTGTGACACGTATAAATTTCGTTGCCCTTGAATCGCTCGAAGTAGGCCATTTTGGGCCCAAACTCGGCCCAAATGGGACTTTCCCTTGTTAAATTCTCCTATGCTTTACAATGGGACACATTAAGCCTAATATCTCACTTAATATTGAGATTAGAGACTAGGAATCAATTGTGCACATATAGGAAATGATATATGCTGAATATTCTCAGGGTCTTGAATTTGACCTCTGACCTCGGTTTCAAGGTCAGAGCACAAAATGTCTAATATCTTGCTTATTAACGACTTTACAGCTTAGGAACCAATTGTGGGCATATAGGAAATGATATATCCTGAATATTCTGGTGACCTTGAATTTGACCTCTGACCTCGGTTTCAAGGTCAGAGGGCCATTTTCGTCGAAAAATGGCCAATTTTGGATTTGACGGTCGTTTTCTCAGAATCCGTTCAGTAACTATTTTTCTTATCAATGCATAACACTCCTCATATGTACCCCTGTGACACGTATAAATTTCGTTGCCCTTGAATCGCTCGAAGTAGGCCATTTTGGGCCCAAACTCGGCCCAAATGGGACTTTCCCTTGTTAAATTCTCCTATGCTTTACAATGGGACACATTAAGCCTAATATCTCACTTAATATTGAGATTAGAGACTAGGAATCAATTGTGCACATATAGGAAATGATATATGCTGAATATTCTCAGGGTCTTGAATTTGACCTCTGACCTCGGTTTCAAGGTCAGAGCACAAAATGTCTAATATCTTGCTTATTAACGACTTTACAGCTTAGGAACCAATTGTGGGCATATAGGAAATGATATATGCCGAATATTCTGGTGACCTTGAATTTGACCTTTGACCTCATTTTCAAGGTCACACCACAGAATGGCTAATATCTCTCTTATTATCGATTTTACAGCTTAGGGATCAATTGTGGACTTATAGGAAATGATATATGCTGAATATTCTCATGACCTTGAATTTGACTTCTGACCTCAGTTTCAAGGTCAGAGCACAAAATGGCTAATATCTTGCTTATTATTGACTTTACAGTGTAGGAATCAATTATGAACTTATAGGAAATGATATATGCAGATTATTGTCATGACCTTGAATTTGACCTTTGACCTCCTTTTCAAGGTCGCAGGACAAAATAGCTAATATCTCGCTTATTATCGATTTTACAGCTTAGGAATCAATTATGAACATATAGGAAATGATATATGCTGAATATTGCTATGACCTTGAATTTGACCTTTGACCTCATTTTCAAGGTCAGAGAACGAAATGGGTAATATCTCGCTTTTTATCGACTTTACAGCTTAGCAATCAATTGGGGACATATAGAAAATGATATATTCTGAACATTGTCATGACCTTGAACTTCACCTTTGACCTAATTTCCAAGGTCACAGGACAAAATGGCTAATAGTTTGCTCATTATGGACTTTACAGCTTAGGAATCAATTATGAACATATAGGAAATGATATATGCTGAATATTGCTATGACATTGAATTCGACCTTTGACCTCATTTTCAAGGTCACAGGACATAATGGCTAATATCTCGCTTATTATTGACCTCACAGCTTAGGAATTAATTGTGGACATACTAGAAATGACATATGCCGAATATTATCGTGTCCTTGAATTGACCAATGACGTTTTTTAAAGGTCACGGGACATATATATTGTCCGGTAACCTTTCTTAGCCCTTGGGCTAATTTTTTCTTATTGATGCGTAACGCTCCTCATATGACCCCCCGTGACGTGTATAAGTTTCGTTGTCTTGGAATTGCTCAAAGTGGGCCATTTTGGCCCAAACTCGACCCAAATGGGACTTCCCCATGTTAAATTCACCTATGCTTCATAATGGGACACATTTCTCCAAATATCTCACTTAATATTAGAGCTTAGGACTCAATTGTGGACATATAGGAAATGATATATGCTGAATATTCTCGCGACCTTGAATTTGACGTTTGACCTATTCTTCTCAGAATGGTGGCCGTTTTTGACGAAAAATGGCCAAATTTGGACTTTGACGGTCGTTTTCTCAAAATCTGTTTAGTAACTGTTTTTCTTATTGATGCATAACACTCCTCATATGTACCCCTGTGACATGTGTAAGTTTCATCGACCTTGAATCGCTACAAGTGGGCCATTTTGGACCCAAAGTCGGCCCAAATGGGACTTCGCATTTTAAATTCTCCTATGCTTTATAATGGGGCATATTTTTTTCCAAATATCTCACTTAATATTGAAATTAGAGATTAGGAATCAATTGTGGACATATAGGAAATGATATATGCTGAATATGCTCATAACCTTGAATTTGACCTTTGAACTCATTTTCAAGGTCGCAGGACAAAATGGCTAATATCTTGCTTATTATCGACTTTACAGCTTAGCAATCAATTGTGAACATATAGGTAATGATATATTCTGAATATTGTCATGACCTCGAACTTTGACCTTCGGTTGTATGGAAAACTACGTGTCATTACTTCCGCGGGAGGGACTAGATGCTAGTGTCGGAATTTGAAAAATCATTTACCGGACGACTCTCCTTCTCTCCTTGTTATCAGCCTGTGTTAACGTAGTCCGCTACCAAAAGTGAGGTAACTAAGAGTCAAAATTTGAAAGTCATTTCTTGAATATTATCTCTTCAAAATGACATATTTTATAGAGTAAATGATCAACATCCTAATACTGAAAAGAAAATACGGGGTCACCGTCCTCGTTTCTTCTACATATTCGATCAAATTCACACACATTTACCTAAAATGACATAAATTATGGCATTTTTGCACATCCTAGTACTGAAAAGAAAATACGGGGTCACCGTCCTCGTTTCTTCTACATATTCGATCAAATTCACACACATTTACCTAAAATGACATAAATTATGGCATTTTTGCACATTTTTTTGTCCATATTCACATCTTGTATCGGGTTTTCCACGCGAACGGATACGGTGACCCCTTATTTTCTTTTCAGTTTTAGGATGCTGAACAGTTACTCTATAAAATATATCATTTTGAAGTTCTAGATTATGTTGATACAGTTATTTATTTTTAAAAAATCGCTTTGATCCCCCTCCCCTCACTGTTTGGAGTGGACTACCTTAATATAACGACCAACAATTATCTTAAAAACGAATCTGTAGAGTACTAGTATTAGGTTGCTAATTGATTGGTTTGTAGCTTTCACAGTTAAACGCCTGATTGGTTCCTGCAAGATTGCAATCCTCGACAGTCACTAATACAGCCACTTTGGGGACGCTCATCGACTTGCACAGAACTAAAATGTGGCCGCTGCTTGTAAAATACCATCATCGCAAAAAAAAAAAAAATCTGACGCGGGAGGTTTGGGACGCAAGCGCGGGGACGCAAACCAAAACATTTATTTTTTTTGGCCTAATATATCTTGCTTTTTATCAACTTTACAGCTTGGGAATAAATTGTGGATATGAAATTGAAATGATGCTGAATGTTGTCATGACCTTGAATTTGACCTATGACATCATTTTCAAAGTCATCTAGGGCAAATGGCTAATATCTCGTTTTTTATCGATCTACAACTTGAAAGTCAATTGTGGACATATAGGAAATGATATATGCCGAATAATCTCATGACCTTCATCTTCATTTTCAAGGTCACAAAACAAAATTGCTAATACACTATCTCTCTGATTATTGAATTTACAGCTTAGCAAATCAACTGTGGACATGATATATGCTGAATATGATATATGCTGAATATTCTCGTGACCTTGAATTTGACCAATGACCGTATTTTCAAGGTCACGGGACAAAATGGCTGATATATATCTAAAATATAAAACATATACCGGTATTGTGCGGTGATTTACATGTAGCTTAGCCCTTGGGCTAATTTTTTTCGAATGTTCGAATTTTCGGGTTTTTTATCGAATTTTCGTTGTTTAAAATTTTAGTTTTTTCGAAATTGTTCGATTTTTCAATTCTTTTTGTTTTCGACTTTTTACTTTTCAAATTTTCGCTTTTTCGACTTTTTGAATATTTGACTTTTTGACTATTGCAATCACTGCCTTCTGATCACAGTCTATGGGAATGTGTACAATGTTCCACCCCCCCCCCCCCCCCCGACACACAAGTTATTCAAAGAAAGGTAGAAAGGCTGCTTAAGGTAGTCCGCTCCAAACAGTGAAGGGAGGGGGTCAAAGAGTTTTTTAAAATAAATAATTGTGTCAACATAATCTAGAGCTTCAAAATGATAAATTTTATAGATTAACTGTTCAGCATCCTGAAACTGAAAAGAAAATAGGGGGTCATGGAAAACACGATGCAAGATGTGAATATGGACGAAAAAATGTGCAAAAATGCCATAGTTTATGTCATTTTAGGTAAATGTGTGTTTGATTTCGATCGAATACGTAGAAGAAACGAGCACGTTGACCCCGTATTTTCTTTTCAGTATTAGGATGCTGATCATTTACTCTATGAAATATGTCATTTTGAAGAGATAATATTCAAGAAATGACTTTCAAATTTCGACTCTTCGTTACCTCACTGTTTGTAGCGGACTACGTTAAGAAATGCCTGTGTTATTTGCGATATTTCATTGAAACATTTGAACTTATTCATGGTCGCAATCATAATCTCATAACCATTCTCAGAGTACCAATAATGAATTAAATTCCAGGACCCCAAAACTATAGTTTTGGTAAAAAAAATTTGTCACGATTAAAAGCGTTTTCGTTACGGTTAAAAGGTTTTCGTTGCGGTTAAAAGGTTTTCGTCACAGTTAAAATGGGTTTCGTCAAAAAAAAAATGTGTGCTAAGTTCCGAAAGAGCCATCGCTTTGTCGCTATGGCGGGTATAGGTCGATAGGTCGACAAGCCGATTAATCGATATGATAACCCTACAAATCGATCACATACATACGATAATCCGACGGGTCGAGAACGCGATATCTCGATGCGAGAGTGCGACAACCCGATACAAAATGCCAAGCCGAGGACGTCTTCTATGTATACCGGGTATCGAGTTTTTGCGTTGGCTTCTTGGTTTATCGCTTGCATTCAAGCTCTCGATCGGTTCTTCTGAATTCAGTCTAGATGAAGGAACATTTACAACTCAATTCAAGTACCAGGGTAAAGATAAGGGTAATAATGGAAGAATTAAACTTTTGAAATTTTGAAATTTAAAATATTAAATAGTATACCTGAATAGCACAAAGCAAGTCTGCGCCGGGTGATGTGCATCTCAAACTAAGACGTCTCAGATCTATTTTGAAGTCCCCATACTTACGACGAGGATTTATAATTCAAAGGTAACTTCGGTACTAATTTTCCACTGTTATTTGCGAGTGTCAGTGAGATACAGAAACAGTATGACGACCGTCGCGTGTTCGTTTTTCACTATTCCCCCTTCTTAGGCGACTTTTATTATGCATTTTAGAGTCTTTCATTTGTGCATTTTGAGCCTTAATTAAAATACGTCTAAATTTTTTTATGCCTGAAATCCATCGCTAATGGTTCTATCCTGCCGCAGTAGGGCTCCTACATCCAGCCCACAGGGTTGATATGACCAATTATCGGCTGCAATTGAATCAATGTTAAATTGGGCAACTTCGGATGTGCGTTTCACCTTTCCAAAAAAAAAAATAGGGCTTAACGGTTGACAGGGTGTGATAGCATAATCATAGTACTTCAATAAAATCTAGGTCACTATAGAGCATGATAGTACGGAAGCGTATTGCTATCAAGTGTGTAAAAATTTGTATCTCGTACGTACGACTTACTAACTCGTATGTACGACTTATTAAGTCATACGTACGACTTATTAAGTCGTATGTACGACTTATTAAGTCGTATGTACGACTTATTAAGTCATACGTATGACTTATTAAGTCATACGTACGACTTACTAACTCGTACGTACGACTTACTAACTCGTACGTACGACTTATTAACTCGTACGTACGACTTATTAACTCGTACGTACGACTTATTAACTCGTACGTACGACTTACTAACTCGTACGTACGACTTACTAACTCGTACGTACGACTTACTAACTCGTACGTACGACTTATTAACTCGTACGTACGACTTATTAACTCGTACGTACGACTTATTAACTCGTACGTACGACTTATTAACTCGTACGTACGAGTTAATAAGTCGTACATATGACATATAAGTCATACGTACGAGATACATTTTTTTGCACACTTGATAACAATACGTTTCACTACGGAAGCGTATTGTTATCAAGTGTGTAAAATTTCTTATCTCGTACGTATGAGTTATATCTCATACATACGACTTATTAAGTCGTATGTACGACTTATTAACTCGTATGTACGACTTAATAACTCATACGTATGACTTATTATCTCATAAGTACGACTTATGAAAAGTTATGTTTAACTTTTAACTTTTTATTCAACAATCATCATAATTAACAATAAATTAATACGACAATTCATGAATATACAATAGCGTACATGTAATTACATAGTATTTGCCTTTTTAGATCTTTGAAAATTCAACAACGTTACAGTAATTGTACACAATCAAAACAAACTATGATGCCAAAAACAGTGACATCGATGGCAGTTATAAGATCATCAACTACTTTTGTAGATTCTGGTACATATATATTTTGTGAATACAAATAGGTAAGTGTTTGGTGTTTAGGCGTCCTCGCCTTCTCCTTCTTCCTCCTCGTCGAACTCGCCCTCCTCCTCGGCCGTGGCGTCTTGGTACTGCTGGTACTCGGACACCAGGTCGTTCATGTTGGACTCGGCCTCTGAGAACTCCATCTCGTCCATACCCTCGCCCGTGTACCAGTGGAGGAAAGCCTTGCGCCTGAACATGGCTGTGAACTGTTCGGAGATGCGCTTGAAGAGTTCTTGGATGGCCGTGCTGTTGCCAACGAATGTCGACGACATCTTGAGACCTCGTGGTGGGATGTCACAGACGGCGGTCTTCACGTTGTTGGGAATCCATTCCACGAAGTACGAGCTGTTCTTGTTCTGGACATTGAGCATCTGTTCGTCAACCTCCTTCATGGACATACGGCCTCGGAACATGGCGGCGACTGTGAGGTAGCGGCCGTGGCGGGGATCGCAGGCAGCCATCATGTTCTTGGCGTCGAACATCTGCTGTGTGAGCTCTGGGACGGTCAGAGCGCGGTACTGCTGGCTGCCTCGAGATGTCAGCGGGGCGAAACCAGGCATAAAGAAGTGGAGACGTGGAAAGGGGACCATGTTGACGGCCAGCTTCCTTAGGTCGGCATTGAGTTGACCAGGGAAGCGGAGGCAAGTGGTCACTCCAGACATAGTGGCGGACACCAGATGGTTAAGGTCGCCGTAGGTCGGGGTGGTCAGCTTCAGGGTTCGGAAGCAGATGTCGTATAGGGCCTCGTTGTCGATGCAGTAGGTCTCGTCTGTGTTCTCGACCAGCTGATGGACGGACAGCGTGGCATTGTATGGCTCGACTACTGTGTCAGAAACCTGCAAACATAAAGTGATTGCATGTTCAATACATTGGAATCATCGTATGCTTCCCTGTGCAATGAACCATGTATGCAAATTCAACCAACAATATTATTTCCACAGCAAATTTAGCTAACCTTCGGCGAGGGGACGACGGAAAAGGTGTTCATGATTCTATCGGGATACTCCTCACGGATCTTGCTGATGAGCAGAGTGCCCATTCCTGATCCAGTGCCACCACCGAGGGAGTGAGTCATCTGGAAGCCTTGGAGACAGTCGCAACTCTCAGCCTCCTTTCGGACCACGTCCAGCACGGAGTCCACCAGCTCGGCGCCCTCGGTGTAGTGGCCTTTGGCCCAGTTGTTGCCGGCGCCGCTCTGGCCAAATACAAAGTTGTCTGGACGGAATATCTGACCGAAGGGACCGGATCGGACGGAGTCCATGGTACCAGGCTCCAAGTCGACCAGGACAGCGCGGGGAACATACTTGCCGCCTGTGGCCTCATTGTAGTAGACGTTGATCCTTTCCAGCTGAAGGTCCGAGTCTCCGTGGTAGGTTCCTGTGGGGTCGATACCGTGCTCGTCCGAGATCACCTCCCAGAACTGTAACAGGAGTAAGAATTTGAAGAATATGGTTGATGTAATGAACATACCCCTGTACATGTAAACCAATGTTGGCAACCAGGTGGAACGTGGCGGGCACGTACGGGATTTCAAACTGCGTACCTTAGCTCCGATCTGGTTGCCGCACTGGCCAGCTTGAACGTGGACGATTTCCCTCATGATTTTGTGATGTGTGTTGGAGTCAGCGACTGAGTTGAAGCTTGTAGTAAGTTATGAGAAGTGATGGTTTGCAGCTGGTCCACCCCTGATTTATATAGGAATTTTCACGCACCCACCCGTGTAATCAACGCCCTTGTCGTAGCTAAAACAAGTTCGAAGCAGCCATGCAGCAAACACGTTTTGGACACGTTTGGATTATACTCCACGCCATTTGTCTTCTTTGGGACTAATAGTGTTACATATTATCACGTTCAGACATGCTCCACACGTTATAAGGCATGTCATTATCTTAAGACTATTACATAATATCATACGCATACCACATTTATAAGCAATATACACATAGGTTACCGGTGAATGCATTACATACTAGTCATACGTTCATCATTCAAAACTCCACATCATGAAACACACATGGAATATGGACAATTGGACATTAGCCTATTTTTGTGAATTGTGACTGCCATAGTCACATTCCAACTAATAGAATGCTCCATTAGCGACAGTATTATCGTGTGTATGACACAGTGTGACAACTTTCACCCACAGAACCAGCTAGTTGTCTCACAGAACAGGCGTCCCCCCACAGTACCGGCTGACTGACGGCCTGTAGACTTGGCATCTCGTGATATTTTAATATATTCGCGAACAAGATGTAGGCATGTGACGAGTATTTGGACCCAAGCAGAGGGGCTAAAATTTGAAATTCGTTTGATGATTTTCATACTTTTAAACAATCATCAATATGATATTGTGCATTCGAAAACAGAATATGCGGATCAAATATTCTCTTCAGTGTGGAATTATGGGTAATTTTACCCCCAAAATACCAGCAAAATGGGTAATTTTTGGCCATTTTCACTAAAATCAATATTTAATGAAAACCTGAAAATAGATTTCTCTAAATTTTTGCTTGTTTATCAACAAACCGATATGCATGTTTTTGATAGAAAAAAATATGAGGGTCACCATGCTATTTTTTCTGTTACATTTTGTCATATTTGTGAATGTCAGTGAATTTTATCAAAATTTCAATAAATTTAGGTAAAATTTTCTGTTCTGGACTCATATGAATGCCTGTAGAGAGAAAATTAGCATGGTGACCCCCATATTTTTTTCTATCAAAAACATGCACAGCAGTTTGTTCATAAACAGACACAATCTCAGAGAAATCTATTTTCAGGTTTTCATTAAATATTGAATATAGTGAAAATGGCCCAAAATGACCCATTTTCCTGGTATTTTGGGGGAAAAATTACCCATAATTCCACACTAAACAAAATATTTAACCCGAATTTGCTGTTTTGGAATGCATGATATCATATTGATGATTGTTTGAAAGTCTGAAATACATTAAACAAATTTCGAATTTTAGCCCCTCTGCTTGGGTCCAAAAGGAGCGAACAACCTTAAAAGTGAAGTAATTTTGTCATACGTATGAAATACTAGCATATGTTGTGGTAACTAGCACATGCGTATGACATATTAGTTCATAACTCATGCGCACTAGATGTTATACCCAGGGTTTCGATGTAATCAGAAGAAATGTTGATGGTTTGGATACAATTAAAGCAACAAGTCCCGATAATATCAGTAATCTGGTAATCGCATTCTAAAACATTCATCCCTAAAGAATCTATCGCCCGTCCATTGTGTTTATAGTCATCAAGTCTTGTCGGAGTGGATTATTTATGACTAGCGGATATCAGCGAATGTTTCTGCGGTCCACAAAAAAGAGACATGGTTTTATTGAACTATCGACTGGTATCTTGCTTGATGCCGCCTACAGCTTGGTACTAGTCCATGCATAAAAACGGTCACCGAACGGCCTGAAAACCCGGGATTTTCGTGTTGGGCCAATATCTCATGAAAATCAGTGTGTCAGAGCCAATAAATGTGTCAGAGCCATGGGGAACCGTCATAGCCACTCTGTGGAAACATTTTGAGTAGATCTAGTCTGAGTTGGATACAGTTGATATATTTTCCAGTTTAATGTGTTAGGTTCCTGGCAACCTTTACCTGCGTCCGCAAACTGCTCTCAAGCATGATTTATTTTAATTCTTGGGGGTTTTTTTCCAGAAAATTGTATCATTGATGGTAAATATGCCTCTGACAGCTGATTTGGTCAGCTATCTCAGGTAAATAATATTTCCTGCAACACTGTATACCCATTTACTGACGATGGTTATATCACCGATTATGAAGTTGCCAGATATCTCCCAGATTTTACTATATAAACTCAAAACATACCAAATATAATTTAATATATACATGTACACCTGTAGACCATCCAAATGATTCCACTGAATGGATACGAGGTATTTCATGGCTCTGACACATCTGTTGGCACCAACACACACTGTATGAAGTGTATTTCATGAGATGTTTCAACACGGAAATCCCGGGTTCTCAGGCCGTTCGGTAGCCGTTTTTTTGCATGGACCAGTACCAAGCTGTAAGCGGGAATCGAGCAAACTGGTATCTCAGCTCTTTGTGTTGGCAAACTTCAAGAAAAATCATATTTGATCGACTCTATATACACTTTCTGCTTCTTTAACCTTAGAAACTCTGGCTTCAAGAAGCTTGATTCGGCCATCAATAATCTATTGCATGTTACTCACAAAGTTAATTGCAATTTGGAGCAAGGTGACGACTTATGCTTACTATTTCTTTGTTTTGGTAGTGATCTCATTTTCATCACAGGGGAGGTGGAAGCCGGTGCGCTTTTCAGTTCTCGCATGTCGCTTCTCGCATGTCGTACCGACGTTCCATAGATTAGAAACGGAAAAGGCTGGGAAGTTTGTGCTTATTACGGAAGCCCAAAACGGCCACCCAATTTTTAGGTTACCGTACCTTTGGTCCGAAAACCTATTGCCGTGGCGTTGCGTCCGTCGTCGTCGTTGTCGTCGTCGTCGTCGTCGTCGTCCGTCGTCGTCGTCCGTCTACATTTCTTCAAAATTTACGATCGAATCTTTCTGAAATTTTGCACAAAAAATGCCTAAAAATATTTCGAGAGGGAGGTATTTTATTTATTTTTTTTTTTATTTTCGCAATATTTTCAAAATGGCGGCCATTTTTGACGAAAAACGACCAATTTTGGACTTTGACGGTCGTTTTCTCAAAATCTGTTCAGTAACTTTTTTTCTTATTGATGCATAACACTCCTCATATGTATGGCGCCCCGTTCGTGCCACAAAAAAGAGAATTTATTTTTTTTCTAACTCATACGTATGAGACAGTATCTCCTACGTATGAGTTACTAAGTCATTCGTATGAAATAAAAAGTCATACATATGAGATACTATCTCATACGTATGAGATACTAAGTCATACGTATGTGATACTAAGTCATACGTATGAGATAATAAGTCATACGTATGAGATAGTATCTCATACATATGAAATAAAAAGTCATACGTATGAGATAAAAAGTCATACGTATGAGTATGAGTTAGTATCTCCTATGTAGGAGTTAGTATCTCATACATATGACTTAGTATCTCCTACGTATGAGTTAGTATCTCATACGTATGACTTAGTATCTCCTACGTATGTCATAGTATCTCCTACGTATGACTTGTTATCTTATATGTATGTGTTAGTATCTCCTACGTATGACTTTTTATTTCATACGTATGAGATAAATAAAAAAAATAACTTCCCTCTTTGGTGTCACGAACGGGGCGCCATACATATGTACCCCTGTGACATGTATAAGTTTTGTTGGCCTTGAATCGTTCGAAGTGGGCCGTTTTGGGCTCAAACTCGGCCCAAATGGGACTTTCCCATGCTAAATTCTCCTATGCTTCATAATGGGACACATTAATGCTAATATCTCACCTAATATTGAGATTAGAGACTAGGAATCAATTGTGGACATATAGGAAATGATATATGCTGAATATTATCGTGACCTTGAATTTGACCTTTGACCTCATTTTCAAGGTCACAGGACAAAATGGCTAATATCTCGCTTATTATCGACTTTACAACTTAGGAATCAATTGTGGACATATAGGAAATAATATATGCTGAATATTCTTGTGACCTTGAATTTGACCCTTGACCTAATTTTCAAGGTCACAGGACAAAACGGCTAATATCTCGCTTATTATCGACTTTACAACTTAGGAATCAATTGTGGACATATAGGAATATATGATATATGCTGAATATTCTTGTGACCTTGAATTTGACCTTTGACCTCATTTTCAAGGTCAATTATCGACCTCGCTTATTATCGACTTTACAACTTAGGAATCAATTGTGAACATATAGGAAATGATATATTCTGAATATTGTCAAGACCTTGAATTTGACCTTTGACCTAATTTTCAAGGTCACAAGACAAAACGGCTAATATCTCGCTTATTAACGTTTTTACAGCTTAGGAATCAATTATGAACATATAGGAAATGATACATACAGATTATTTTCATAACCTTGAGTTTGACCTTTGACCTAAATTTCAAGGTCAGTCAACTTATTTTCAAGGTCAGAGCACAAAATGGCTTATATCTCGCTTATTATCGACGTTACAGCTTAGGAATCCATAGTGAACATATAGGAAATGATGTATGCTGAATATTTTGGTGATCTAGAATTTGACCTTTGATCCCATTTTCGAGATCAGAGAACAAAATGGCTAATATCTCGCTTATTATCGACTTTACAGCTTAGCAATCTATTGTGAATATAGAGGAAACGATATATACTTAATATTCTCATGACCTTGAACTTTGACCTTACTTTCAAGGTCACATCACAGAATAGCTAGTATCTCACTCATTATCGACTTTACAGCTTAGGAATCAATTGTTGACACACTAGAAGTGATATATTTGTTGAATATTTTCATGTCCTTGAATTGATTAATGACTTCATTTTCAAGGTCACTGGACAAAAGGCTAACATCTAAAATATATATTGTCCGGTAACCTCTCCTAGCCCTTGGGCTAATTTTTTAGGTTTGGTTTATGTCCAATTATTTCTTTTCTTCAAAATCCTGAGAAATATTTTCTTAATCCTGAAAATTATTTTCGAATCTTTTAATTTTCGTTGTCGCAGGACAAAATGGCTAATATCTCGCTTCGCATCGACTTCATAGCGTGGGAATCAATTGTGAAATGAAAATGGAAATGATATACGACGGATAATCTGATGACGTTGTATTTGACCTTTGACCTCATTTTCCGAGCACAAGTCCGAGCACAAAATGGCTAATATCTCGCTTATTATCGACTTTACAACTTATAAACCATTTGTGAACACATAGGAAATGATATATGCCGAATATTCTCATGACCTTTAGCTTGACCTTTGACCGTATTTTCAAGGTCAGAGCACAAAATGGCCAAAAATCTTGCTAATAATCGACTTTACAGTTTAGGAATCAATTGTGAGCATATATGAATTGATATGCTTTATATTGTCATGACCTTGAATGTGGACATGTGACCTCATATTCAAGGTCACAGGATAAAATGACTAATATCACGTTTGTTATCGACTTTACAATGTGGGCATCAATTGTGCATATAGGAAATGATATATGCTGAATATTCTCATGACCCTGAACTCGGCCTTTGACTTTACTTTCAAGGCCCGAGCACAAAATGGCTAATATATCTTGCTTATTATCAACTTTACAGCTTGGGAATAAATTGTGGTCATATAGAAAATGATATATGCTGAATATTGTCATGACCTTGAATTTTAGCTTTGACCTCATTCCCAAGGTCATAGGGCAAATGCAAAAACATCGTTTATTATCGACTTTACAACCATAAAATCAATTGTGGACATATAGGAGATGATTCCGAATATTCTCATGACTTTTAACTTCATTTTCACGGTCACGGAACAAAATTGCTAATACCCTATCTCTCTGATTATTGAATTTACAGCTTAACAATCAACTTTGGACATGATATATGCTGGACATTCTCGTGATCTTAAAATTTGACCAATGACCGTATTTTCAAGGTGATGGGACAAAATTTTCGTGTTTTGTTTTCCGAATTTTCGTTGTTTGGGATTTTCGTTGTTTCAAATTTTCGTTTTTTCGACTTTTGATTATTTGACTTTTTGACTACTGCAATCATTGCCTGCTGAATACATGTACATTCAATAGTCAAGTCTATGGGAATGTGTACAATGTGCCAGCCCCCCCCCCCCCCCTTCTCCTCCCCGACACACAAGTTATTCCAAGAAAATTGCCTACAATTGGGATATATATTCTTTGATTAAGAAACGTCTGTGTTATTTGCCATATTTCAGTAAAACATTTAATAACTTATTCATGGCCGCAATCATATACCTGTCTCAATACACCCACAGCTACATGTAAGAACAGCTTACAACCGCCAGGCCCTTTGCGTATAAGAATATGAGGTCCGGGGAAATGCAGACATATTTTTTTAAACGACGATCTCTGGTTGTGGTTCAGATTTTCACGTTTTGTAAAAACCAAAACGATCAGGAAGGTTATCCTTCCGACATGTATATGTAGACACATAAACAGGATACATTTTGGTTAGACTTCACAAATCCCGCAAAAACATGTATGGAGAAAATCTTGATTTGTATGTATGTATCTAGCCTTGTTCCGCGACCTCTGACACATTCCGTGTCGACGGTAGCGCCATAGGCGGGAACCAAGCTAGTATATACCCGACTAGAATAATTTAGCAGCCATACGTTGATGTAAAACTTTAGGGCCTATGATTGCTCAACTTATATCCTGAGATTATTTGCACATTCTGTGCTTGTAATATGTGTGCTTGTACCTGTAAGTTCTTTACCAAATATAAAACATTTTGTTTAACTTTTTATTCAACATTTATCATAATCAACAATAATTAATTCGACAACTACCGAATATACAATAGCATACATGTAATTACATAATACTTGTTTTTTTTAAGATCTTTAAAAATTTAACAACGTTACAAAAATTTGTGCACCTTCAAAGCAAATTATGTCGCCGAAAACAGTGACATCAATGGCAGTTATTAGATCATCAAATACTTATGTAGATTCTGGTATATATATATTTTGTGAATACAAGTAGGTCAGTGTTTGATGTTTAGGCGTCCTCGCCTTCTTCCTCTTCCTCCTCGTCGAACTCGCCCTCCTCCTCGGCCGTGGCGTCCTGGTACTGCTGGTACTCGGACACCAGATCGTTCATGTTGGACTCGGCCTCCGTGAACTCCATCTCGTCCATACCCTCGCCCGTGTACCAGTGGAGGAAAGCCTTGCGCCTGAACATGGCTGTAAACTGTTCGGAGATGCGCTTGAAGAGCTCTTGGATGGCTGTGCTGTTGCCGACGAAGGTCGATGACATCTTGAGACCTCGTGGTGGGATGTCACAGACGGCGGTCTTCACGTTGTTGGGAATCCATTCCACGAAGTAGGAGCTGTTCTTGTTCTGGACGTTGAGCATCTGTTCATCGACCTCCTTCATGGACATACGGCCTCGGAACATGGCGGCGACTGTGAGGTAGCGACCGTGGCGGGGATCGCAGGCAGCCATCATGTTCTTGGCGTCGAACATCTGCTGTGTGAGCTCTGGGACAGTCAGGGCGCGGTACTGCTGGCTGCCTCGAGATGTCAGTGGGGCGAAGCCGGGCATGAAGAAGTGGAGACGGGGGAAGGGGACCATGTTGACGGCCAGCTTCCTTAGATCGGCGTTGAGCTGACCAGGGAAGCGGAGGCAGGTGGTCACTCCAGACATGGTGGCGGACACCAGATGGTTCAGGTCGCCGTAAGTCGGAGTGGTCAGCTTCAGGGTTCGGAAGCAGATGTCGTATAGGGCCTCGTTGTCGATGCAGTAGGTCTCGTCTGTGTTCTCGACCAGCTGATGGACGGACAGCGTGGCATTGTACGGCTCGACTACTGTGTCAGAAACCTGCAAACATAGAGTGAATGCATGTTCAATACATGGGAGTCATCGCCTGCTTTCCTGTGCAATGAACCATACATGCAAATTCAACCAACAATATCTCCACAACGAATTTAGCTAACCTTCGGTGAGGGGACGACGGAAAAGGTGTTCATGATTCTGTCGGGATACTCCTCACGGATCTTGCTGATGAGCAGAGTGCCCATTCCTGATCCAGTGCCACCACCGAGGGAGTGAGTCATCTGGAAGCCTTGGAGACAGTCGCAGCTCTCGGCCTCCTTGCGGACCACGTCCAGCACGGAGTCCACCAGCTCGGCGCCCTCGGTGTAATGGCCCTTGGCCCAGTTGTTGCCGGCGCCGCTCTGCCCAAATACGAAGTTGTCTGGACGGAATATTTGACCGAAGGGGCCGGATCGGACAGAGTCCATGGTGCCGGGCTCCAGGTCGACCAGGACAGCGCGGGGCACGTACTTGCCGCCTGTGGCCTCATTGTAGTAGACGTTGATCCTCTCGAGCTGAAGGTCCGAGTCTCCGTGGTAGGTTCCTGTGGGGTCGATACCGTGCTCGTCCGAAATCACCTCCCAGAACTGTAATAGGAGTAAAAATTTGAAGAATATGGTTGATGTATTGGAAATACATGTAAGCTAATGTTGGCAACCATTTTTGGAACGTGGCGGGCACTTACTGTAGTTGCGTTTCGACTGCTACAGAAATTAGACTTCTTGTATGAGATTTCAGACTGCGTACCTTAGCTCCGATCTGGTTGCCGCACTGGCCAGCTTGAACGTGGACGATTTCCCTCATGATTTTGTTGGGTGTGTTGGAGTCAGCGACTGAGTTGAAGCTTGTAGTAAGTTGTGAGAAGTGATGGTTTGCAGCTGGCCGAACCCTGATTTATATAGGAATTTTCACGCACCCACCCGTGTAATCAACGCCCTTGTCGTAGCTAAAACAAGTTCGGAGCCATGTAGCGAACACGTTTTGAACACGTTTGGATTGACCTCCACGTCATTTGCCTTCTTCAGGACTAATAAAGTTACATGTTATTACGTTTAGACATGCTCCACACGTTATATGGCATGTCATTATTTTAATACTATTACATAATATCATACGCATACCACACTTATAAGCAATACACACAGGTAAATGAATTACTAAGTACATACTAGTGATTTGTCATTTAAAACTCCACATCACGAGACAAACATGGATATTATTAGATGTTATTTCTATGTGAATTGAGGCGGTCACAGTCACCTATGCTTGGTATCTCTGTGATATTTTATTATTCACGTACAAGATGTAGGGGATATGATGAACGTCTTATTCATAACATGTACTGTATACCATCCTCAACATGATTTCGCACCTTCCTTAGCGTTGCTCTCTGATATAACTACTAGTATTGATAGATTTTGATCAACAAGTATTCATGTAAAAATATGTCGCCTCATTCGTGCCACTTAAAACTCGTATGAGTTACTAACACGGCTGGGATAGAAACGAAGCAACTGGTCGCGATAATATCAGTAATCACATTCTAAAACACCCATCCCTAAAGAATCTATCGCACGGGACCTCCATTGTTCGGAATAGAACATTTTCCGACTATCTACTGATATGTTTGTTAAATAAATATAACTTCGTATTTGATCCATTCTCAAAAAGTATTGTGCTGTGATAGAACTGTTAATACACAACAAACATTCGTGTACATACTAAACATCTAGTCCTAAAGTATTTATCGCTCGTCCATTGTGTTTGTATTTATCAAGTCTTTTCGGAGTGGATTATTTATGACTAGCGGAAATCAGCGAATGTTTCTGCGGTCCACCAAAAGGAGACATGGTTTTATCCAACTATCGACTGCACCAGTTATCTTTGCTTTTTGTGTTGGCAAACTTCAAGAAAAAAATCGCATTTGATCGACTCTACACATTCTGCATCAAAAATGAATCGTTAACTTCAGAAACGCTGGCTTCAAGAAGCTTGATTCGGCCATCAGTAATCTTTTTTTTGTTTCGAATTTTCGTTTCTTTCAACTTCTTTTTTGTTCTGAATTTTCGATTTCTTTACTTCATAATTTTTTCGACTATGAATTTTTGAATTTTCGTTAGGTTACCGTACCTTTGGTCCGATTACCTTTTGCCATGTCATTGCGTCCGTTGTCCATCGTTGTCGTCTTCATCCGTCTACATTCTTATCTTTAAAGTTTACAGACTATTTTTTCTGAAATTTTGCACAAAAATACCTAAAAATATTGCAAGAGTCAAAAGGGAGGTATTTTTTTTTGGTTTTTGTTTCACTTCTTACATTTTTTTCAAAATGGCAGCCCTTTTTTGACGAATAATGCTAAATTTGAGACTTTGGTGGCTATTTTCTAAAAATCAGTTTTGAGATTTTTACTTCAAAAGATTCCCCTCATGTAACACTGAACGTGTGTAGGTTTCTTTGCCCTTGAATCGCCGGTCTGCGTGTAGCGGCCATTCTTATTTTTCCGATGGGTTCCAAATGGGACTTTCCCATGTTAAATTCTCCTATGTTTTAAAACGAGACACATTATTCCTAATATCTCACTTATTATTAAGATTAGAGATTAGGAGTCAATTGTGGACAGAAAGGAAATGATATATACTGAGTTGTTGTCATGACCTTGAATTTGACCTTTAACCTAATTTTCAGGTCACAGGACAAAATGGTCAATATTTCGTTTCTTATCGACTTTCAACTTGGAATCAATTGTGGAAATAGACGAAATGGTATACGCCGGGTATTCTGATGAGCTTCAATTTGATCTTTAACCTCATTTTTAAGGTCAGAGCACAAAATGGTTTATTCCTCGCTCATCATCGACTTTACAGCTTAGCAATCAATTGTGGACATAGAGGATATATGCTGAATGTTGGCATGACCTTGAATTTGATCTTTTACTTCATTTTCAAGGCCACAAAACACAATTTTTAACATCTCTCTGATTATTGAATTTACAGCTTAGCAATCAAATGTGGACATGATATGCTGAATATGATTATGTGACCTTGAATTCGACCAGTGACATTATTTTCAAGGTCACGAGACAAAATGGCCAATATTTAAAATATAAAACATATAATTTTTCGACTTTCTTTCTGTTCGAATTTTCGTTTTTTTCTTCAAATTTTCGTTGTTTCGAATTTTCATTTTTCGACTCTCGGAATTTTTTTCCGAATTTATGTTTTTCTATATATGTTTTCGCTTTTTAATTTTTTTATTTATTAAATTTTCGGGGTTTTTTTTTGGGTTTTTCGACTTTATGACTTCTCTTTTTTCCACTTTTTAATGTTTGACTTTTTGACTACTACAATCATTGCCTGCTGAGTACATGTACATTCTATAGTCAAGTCTATGGGAATGTGTACAATTTGTGCCCCACCCCCATCACCCCCAACCACCGCCTAAATGCTCGCCACTTTCTCAAATGGCCGACTGGAGTACCTTCAACAAGATAGCCATGGGCAGCCTTAACAAACACAAAGTCTCAGGACGTGGTCACACTATTACTTATCGATGTATACTGGTGCTTTCTTGCTTCTTCGCCACACTGCCAAGACTGTAATTGACGTCAACAGATGGATCTTATACCATGATGTACCAATAGCAATTTATTTCATGTGCCTCGCGCAAGACGGATTTCTGTCACGAACATTCCTTCGCCAATGGACAGGTGATTCAAACTTTGTGTTGTGTACCAAACGCGAACTTTCGTCTGCCATGCGTCCCTGTCGATGTGACCGGTTTCCCCAGGCCTGACCCCTCAGTCATCACACACGAGATCTGTTCTATGAACTGGGACTTATTTCAACAATATGCGCTTAACATGGATCCAGCCATTGTGGTGGTGCTCTTCAACGGAGCACATCCACAGACATACACCAGAGAAAGGAAATCCACATAGAAAAAAACAGCGGGACAGATGATGAACATATATGCCAAATTTCAACGACCTCAAATGCCGTTCCGACCAGCACCTCGGCAGCTCCTCCGTTGGATCCGCTTCCGCCTCTGCGTGAGGTAGCCCCGGTTCACCCCTACGGGCCGACTCTCTGTGCCAGAACAAAGGACATCCACAACACCCTCTCGTTAGCACGCCTCCCTTCATCTCATCTGCCATATTATGATTCTGGGGAAGGACCAGTTGTTGTGCCCCTATCAATGCATAGCACTGCCTACCCAAGCCGATGGGATGAACTATCTTTGCGTTCATTACACCTGATTCAGTCGAACCGCTATCCCGCGAGTCATCAAAGGCCTACTAATAATGGCTCTGGCAAGTTCACGGCTGACTTGCAAACCCTCCAGCCTGCCGTAATTGCAAGCAATTCCAGGAGAATACCTTAACCCGAGAGAGGTTCTCCACAGTGCTGTGCCCGCCAGTCTTCCGGATAGAATCGGATCACAAGAGGCCTTGTGGAGAATCTACCACCAGGATATATTCACTGCATTGCATCACACAACAACAAATCAGGACACAACACATATTTCTGCCCACGTCTTGCAGACAAGTGTTAGCCCCACCATCCTGGTAGTTTGGATTCAGACCTGATACAGTGATGAAGTGATGTAGAAAGACGGTAAACATGGTGATTTTTGGATTACAATTCACAGATAAACATTGTTTTGATATACACGTTGATGACCCGGATTGCTTGAGGGACTAGGAGAGAGATTGTTAGGAGCGAGTGCACGCTAGTTTCATCAGTTTTTTGCCAAAAAGAAACCCCATTGAAGACCAGTCACTACTGCTAAGGGCACCCGAGAAATAATTGAGGTTTAAATAGCTGACTATATATATATCTAGTATAATCTAATATATATAATTACATAAAATCTAACTATAATAATTGATGATGTCCAGGGAAATGCAGACAAACTTTTTAAAAAAAATAACGATCTCTGGTTGAGTTTAGATTTTCACATTTTGTAAAAACCAAAAAACGATCATGAAGGTTATCCTCACGACATAGACATATAAAATGATACAGTTTGGTTAGACTTCAGAAATCCCGCAAAACGTGTTTGGAGAAAAGCTTGATTTGTGTGTATGTACCCGGCTGGAATAATCTAGCAGCCATACGTTGATGTAAATCTATAAGCCCTACGATTGCTGAACTTAACATCCTGAGATTGCTTTCTGTATTAACTTTTTATTCAATATTCATTAAAATCACCAATAAATTAACACAATTACCGAATATACAATAATAATAACATAGAAATTAAATAGCATATGCCCTCTTAGATCTTAAAAATAATAATAATAATACAACAAGTATACAGTACCTTCGAAACAAAGTATGGTGCCGAAAATAATGCCATTAATGACAGTTATTAGATGATCAACTACTTATATAGATTCTGGTATATATATATATTTCAATGAATACTAGTAGGTTGGTGTTTAGGCGTCCTCGCCTTCTCCTTCTTCCTCCTCGTCGAACTCTCCTTCCTCCTCGGCCGTGGCGTCCTGGTACTGCTGGTACTCGGACACCAGGTCGTTCATGTTGGACTCAGCCTCTGTGAACTCCATCTCGTCCATACCCTCGCCCGTGTACCAGTGGAGGAAAGCCTTGCGCCTGAACATGGCTGTGAACTGCTCGGAGATGCGCTTGAAGAGCTCTTGGATGGCCGTGCTGTTGCCGACGAATGTCGAAGACATCTTGAGGCCTCGTGGTGGGATATCACAGACGGCGGTCTTCACGTTGTTGGGGATCCATTCCACGAAGTACGAGCTGTTCTTGTTCTGGACGTTGAGCATCTGTTCGTCGACCTCCTTCATGGACATGCGGCCTCGGAACATGGCGGCGACTGTGAGATAGCGGCCGTGCCGGGGATCGCAGGCAGCCATCATGTTCTTGGCGTCAAACATCTGCTGTGTGAGCTCTGGAACGGTCAGAGCGCGGTACTGCTGGCTGCCTCGAGATGTCAGTGGGGCGAAGCCGGGCATGAAAAAGTGGAGACGGGGAAAGGGAACCATGTTCACGGCCAGTTTACGGAGGTCGGCATTGAGTTGACCAGGGAAGCGGAGGCATGTGGTCACTCCGGACATAGTGGCGGACACCAGATGGTTCAGGTCGCCGTAGGTTGGGGTGGTCAGCTTCAGGGTACGGAAGCAGATGTCGTATAGGGCCTCGTTGTCGATGCAGTAGGTCTCGTCTGTGTTTTCAACCAGCTGATGGACGGACAGTGTGGCGTTGTACGGCTCGACTACTGTGTCAGAAACCTGCAAACATAAATTCATGCTTAATACATCGAAATCACAGCCTATGTTCCTGCGACATAAATCATGCATGCAAATTAGACACATAATATATTCACAACGAATTTAACTGACCTTTGGTGAGGGGACGACAGAAAAGGTGTTCATGATTCTGTCGGGGTATTCCTCACGGATCTTGCTGATGAGCAGAGTGCCCATTCCAGATCCAGTGCCACCTCCGAGGGAGTGAGTCATCTGGAAGCCTTGGAGACAGTCACAGCTCTCGGCCTCTTTGCGGACCACGTCCAGCACGGAGTCCACCAGCTCGGCGCCCTCAGTGTAGTGGCCCTTGGCCCAGTTATTGCCGGCGCCGCTCTGGCCAAATACGAAGTTGTCTGGACGGAATATCTGACCGAAGGGGCCAGATCGGACGGAGTCCATGGTGCCGGGCTCCAAGTCGACCAGGACAGCGCGGGGCACGTACTTGCCGCCTGTGGCCTCATTGTAGTAGACGTTGATCCTCTCGAGCTGGAGGTCCGAGTCTCCGTGGTAGGTTCCTGTGGGGTCGATACCGTGCTCGTCCGAGATCACCTCCCAGAACTGTAACAGGAACAAAAGTTTAAATTATATGGGCTTGATATCGCGGTTGTATGTACATGTAGTACATAAAATGCTTTGAACCGTGTTTAGGTGATGTATATAGTTGTTTTCGGTTGTTCTTGAACTTAGGACGTTAACTTTGTATAGGGTTTTAGACTGCGTACCTTAGCTCCGATCTGGTTGCCGCACTGGCCAGCTTGGATGTGGACGATTTCCCTCATGATTGCAGTGAGTTCGTTGCAGTGAGCGACTTTGTTGAAACTTGGAGTAAGTTGTGAGATGTGATGGTTTGTAGCTGGTCCACCCTGATTTATATAGTCGCATTGACGCACCCACCCGTGTAATCAAAGTCGTTGTAACAAGTTCGAAGCTAGCTAACACGTTTGGATTCGATTGGCTCATTCGTCTTGTTTGGGACTAATGCAATTATGTATGGACATATCATGGCAGGTCATTGTATTAAAAGCATTACATAATATCATATGAATATCAAATTTATGAAGCAATATACACATGATAAATGGATTACACATGCCTACTAGTCATGCATTCATCAATCAACACTCCACCCCGCGAAACAAACTATGGAATGTTGATATTATATACGCGACTTAAGCCGGTCATAGTTACGTAGACTTGGCAACTCCATTTTATTTTGTTATTCACGAACAAGATGCAGGCGTGTAACGAAGGTCTTATCACGGGGGACATCGTGTTTCGCGATATGCCTGACGCCTGTTCAAAGCTATACTCTTTACGTACTGTAGCTACACCTTACTTTGTGCCGTTATCAGCGGTGTTTCGTTTGTCATAAAAGTATTCACGGAATATAAGCATATTTTGTTCAAGGACGGTGGGAAATCATAATACAACTTGTAGTTACATTACTACTGTTCTCTGGCCAAAGAATATACACTAGTTTTTCAGTAAGTAATTGAAAACATACCAATTTTCACAGAACAGTGTTATTTCGTGATATTACTCAAAAACTTCAGGGGTAATGATGCTCATCTTCCTTGAGTAACTTCAGTGTTATCTAATATCGATATTTGTGTATCATTCGCACATGTTTCGGATTTAGGTGCGACACTATATCTTAGTTTTCAGGGATGTTCATGCTACGCTATACTTGGGTGATAAATTTATTTAGATACGACTTACACTTGTAATGAAAACGCTTCACGGGCATGGTAATTTTTGGTGTCACAGCCTTTTTTTCTTGTCGAGTGATCGAAAATCATAGTAGTGACTTATGAATAAATAGATATTCAAACATTTCCAGTCTACCTATTATAAGAAACCTGTTTGGACACCTTTCCAACAGCACAGTCATGGAGTTAGTTCCCACAAATGATGGCGATGTGATCGTAATGAACAATGTTTTGAATTCTTTTTTGAAAGCAATTGTATAGAATTCGTCGACATTAATGAGCAGAGATTCACGAAAAGAGAGTCTTAATATGACATACATCACATACATCGCATACATCGCCCGATACAACTTCATTCCCGCCAGGGGTGGCCTCTTCATATCAGGGCTACATATTTCATAGGGATGCAATGTTTCCCACAAAATGCTTCCAGGCCCAAAAACAACATATCGATCTCCAATTGATATCATTAGGTTAGGTTTTCGACAGAATATATGATACACATAACTCCACCACTTCGGGATCTGATGTCTTTGGAAAGAGAATTTTAACGTTTCCCTTCCGTGTTGTTCCTATAAATGAGGTAAAAAGGCCTATAACTCTGGGGCCTTGAAATTGCAATAATTGCAAAGACCCCGTCTCATGTTCCATGTTATCTACAAGAATGAAATTAGTTATCAATATATGGGTAAAGTGTAGCATCATTGACGAGAAACAAGTGTGAAGTGTATTCTTCCTTCGGTGAAGCGTATCCAATGTTTTTTTCTAACAAAAACATTATGTAATGCAAATACTACTCATTAGACCTATCTGACATCATACAAACTGAAACGCCATGAATGTCTCTCTTTCAAGGTTTTTATTCTTGTTCATAAGTCGACTTCTATACTCATGACATTACTTTTTATATACAATCATGTGGAAAAAATCGCAAATAGTGTTCTCATATACATTACTAATCATTGGCCTGATATATAAACTATTATTGATCCTGAAAATATACTATTTTGTTGTTTTCGATGCGTTCAGTCCTAAACTTAACTTGTGATTGTTTGATCCGCTGTTGACGGCACAAAGCAAGGTGTAGCTACAGTACGTCAAGAGTAGCTTTAAACAGGCGTCAAGCATATATCGCGAAACACGATGTCACCCTGCTTATGGATCATAACATGTACATGTATCCCCTCGACAACATGATTTGACTCCTTCCATAAGCGTTGCTCCCCGACAGAACTATTGGTATGTTTTGATCAACAAGCGTTCATGCACATGTAGCCTACATGATCTAACAGCTGAAAGCTGAATGGAAAAGTGGATTTTCGCCAGGTTCTCTGGTTTCCTCCTATGTGAATGACCACCTTTACGCCAAGATCCGAGCCAACAAGAGATGTTAATATAAGCTGATGCTAATCTAATGCTTGTTAATAAATTCTTGTAAAATAAATAAAGGTTAAAGAATAGGAAAGCAATTGTATTGCAGGGGCGGGTTTAGGGAGGGGAGGGGGGCGAAGGGGCCTTGCGACCCCAAAAGGAACGAATAGATAAAAAAAGAGAGGAAAAGGGGAAAAGAGATGAGAGAAGGAACATAAAGTGTTTTCAAGATGAATGTACATGTATACACGTACCACATTTATTTACACCGGAAAGTTTGGCTTCTGGGGCCCCAGGTCGCGAGCAGTGTATTCACTCTACAGCCATCCCACTCGTTCTCAAAACACATCCTGACCCTCGCCTTTAATAAATAAATTTTGAGCATTGACTGAGCAAACGCACATAATCCTCTGATGGCCGGACCAGATGAAACATAGCTTACTTTGAACATTATTAGGTATTTTTCAAAATACACATGATGTACTTTGTAGATATACGCACAATTCATAGTTCCGACGACAGGTCACACACCCTCTTGGCAATCGCAGAGAAGGTCCCACAAAATACCACAAATCTGTCCCATGGGACGGTTTGTTTGTGGGACTTGATACGCATCACTGCGTTTTGCAGCAATATTTGACGCTCTTTGATTGGCTAATGAATATGGAGGTGGAGGGATTCATGTATCATCGGAACTGTGAATTCAATTGAAAAATCAACATTAATAGAGCAAAAGGGGAATATTGATGCAATATTTTCATGATTTGATAACCTGACCGGCAAAATCCGTTATGAGGTTCATATGGACGAGAAAAAAACGGATTTTATATGCATCATACATTCGGTTCAGTTTGACCTCCGGCCACCCATTTCTGATCTACATTTTTTGCAATTAAGCACACCCGGGAATGGACAAGACACTGCAATTTCGAAATTTACATGAAACATTTTTTTGTCCCAGCACAATCAAAAGGAAATTTTGCTTTTCTTTGTTTGAGACACTCAGACACAGGATGTTTCTTGATGTGATAATTGCTATCTTTGTAATACCCCTGAGTGGACAATATCGTCCCGATTGTGTGTGTGTCTCTGATAAGATGCATGCGTCATTGTTGGATTATTTGGGGTGGGTTGGGGGGAATATGGTCTCATTTGATTCGCCTTGAGCATTTGATGGTATGTGTTTCCGCAGTAACGGAAAACAGCTCGCGATATTTATCCGAAGATTTTCAGTGGATTTTCTCAGTTCGTGGTCAAATCACGCCTATAGGGATACACGAACCGTGCCAAAATTTTACCGATAAACTGACGAAATGGCATCGTGCACGTGTATGAAATGTACAAGCACGCACCCAGAATACAAGTATTACATTGGATTGGCAATTTACTTGTATTTTATGTTCTACTCTTTTCTGGGACACAACCTTTTTCTGATGTACTCTCACTACGTGGTAAGTAACTTTTCGTACAATTACCATGGTCAAATAATTCAGTTGAAGTTTGTAGTTGCAACGATGCGGTACACCCAGTATCACGTTGGAATATCCCCTAAGGTTTTGGATTATCTGGATAGCCTGGAAAACAAAACGTTTGTGGGGGTGTTCGCTAGCGACGGTGTGGCCGCCTTCACCTCCATAGCTGTGATGGGTTTCATGCTCATGGGCATGACTATTCTCACTTGCTATGCAACCATCGAAACACAGAAGAAGTACATCCTGGTATTGACGGGGAGCATCATGTATGTTGATTTTTTTTATTCGAAAACAATCCTTACCGGTATGTGAAAACAGTCATGAACTCCTTTATGCGTGCCACGATTATTATCCATATTATGTACGATGTGCAAATTTTGTCTGTTTTTTTTTCAAGGATCGCAGGATTTTGCAGCACAATGGCCCAAGTATCGATGGTTATGTACAAAGATATCCACTTGTTTCTTGGTCAGAAAGCTGCCAACGTCGCCGACTGCTACTGCACGGAAGAGCGAAACGAGTCGACGACTGCTCTAGTCAATGACATGGCTTTCATTCCTGTTCCGCCCATCTATAATTTCCATCCAGACATGGAGAACAACTTGCTAGACTACGCTAGGGCGTTCGACAAGAAAATGGCTGATGCTTGTCTCCAAGAAGATACTGAAGCAGACTGCGAACTACAAGCATCCATACACCACCTACTCCGCTTCTACGAGAGTTTTACTGCACATCGGTCCGAGGAAGGCCAGCTGGCGTCATCATCGGCGAGAGAAGAGGAAGATCAGCTGTGGTGGTGTCGCTGTAACGTGCCTGACGAGGTAATCCCGGTGGCCTTCAGTGTCACCGACTTCTACAACGTGGAGCTGGACATGGAGTACCTGAGTCAGTTCACGGAGAGGGATCTGTACCGCGGGAATGTCACTACGTACGTCATCGATACCAAGGACCAAGTCATCGAGAAAACAGACCACCAGTTCAGTGAGATGGCCATGGTACATGGGATCATAATAAAGCATAAGCCACGAGGTGGCTCCTCATTAATTTTATCACGGTATTAGGCTTTTTCTGCATAGAATGGCTACTGGAGGGCTACTGAATATTCGTGTCGTACTGTAATTTTGCACGATCGTGTTTCATATGATTAGTCGTTCTTTCAGCTCTATGCCGTGGCAGAACTTTCCATCGTCTTCATTTGTTTGCGAATGCCGCTGTTCAGTTTCATGAGGAGAGTAAGAGTTGTTGAGGCAGGACTGAAAGCCTGTGCAGAGGTATGGTACGCCTATTTGATATGTACATTGTCTTCACATCAACTGATGATAAAGGATGAAAAACACGTGCACGTCCAAGTAGTATGTTTTTGGTTTTGCAGGATGGCACACTTAAAGGGAACATCCTACGAGCGGTGAGTATATGATGTGACCACAGTTATTACTAGCAAATGTGACAAGAAATATCCCTGCGGTTATACATCATTATAATCTGACGCACAAATAAACCACCCTATAGTTGAGGCAAAAAGACCTGGAGGAGAAATCGAAAGAAACCATTAAAGTTTACCTGGAGCTGACAAGTTTCTCATTCGTGGAGAGTCTTGACGCCTTTGCTCTTTTGGACGAGACTCTTCAGCATCGGTACACATTCGGAAGGAACAACTCGCTGAAAATCGCCCTGATGGCATTGGTTCTACTCAACACTGTGGTAGTTAACTTGTCCAGCATCTGTATATTCATTGGGGACAAAAAGTCCAGTGTGGAGGAAGTCACCGCTTTCAAGATGAAGAAAACGCAGGAATGGACACGACTGATAGTAGTGCTGCTCAGTAACGTTCCCATCATGATCCTCAGGTGTGTCCTACTGTACGTTTATGAAGGAATTGATGACATCCAAGATGCCAGCGTGTATTACATCTTCATCGTCAAGGAATTTGTCATGATTTGGCTGGGCGTTGCAGAATTCGTGATCGGATCCCAAACGAACAAAGCTTCGGCCGAGGGGTCGGAGTATAGTTCACCGAACCTGAACAAATCAAAGTCTTCTTTGAGGCAATTGTTCGTTGTCGGGTCAGAGAATCAGAGCCCTGCATCACTTCCAAGCATCGGATATGACAAAGGCAAAGAAAACAACATGGCCGACAGTGCTTTGTTCACTGAGGAAACTTTAGCATGGTTCGAACAACTGGAGGTGGAATTTGAGCTGTCCATCATCAGTGATCGATTGTAGAGATTGAGAATACCCGTGGTGAAACAATACATGCAGGCGTATATGTCTGTTGAAGAATTTATATCATATGTATGTTTACTAGTACCTGCATTGACTTTAGGATCAGCATCAGTTGTCGAGTAAACACCTATTATTGTATATATGTCACCTTGTTTGGTCTTACATTACAGGCTTTAAATGGACAGAATATGTGTGTAACCCACTACTCGCGCTACGAACAAAGCATTACCACCTACGATTTGTCGACAAGAATGGTTCAGAAAGCATGCGCACGGACATCTAATAAGACTCTATGAACGTTGTCCATATAGAAAGCCTTCCATTCTTGGTTCAGTTGCATTATCTTATTCACGTCAAATGTGTCTTCCATCCTTTCGAAAAAAGAATCATTTACAAGATCTTGCCGTGTCGCAAGATTCCAGTTATTTCCATCTGCTTTATAAATATCAGTTCCGTCATAAAATATGTTGAATGAACTTGAAGGAAGCAGTCGCGTAGTATTACTAAAATGATCACACCAGTATCAACATTGCCACTCAGCTTTTTATTTTTATATACTTGATTTGAATCAAGTATGATTCGCTCACAAATTTGCGATGGTAACACTAATGGCAGGCCCCCTATAGTGCTAAAACTTTCTTCATCCGGAGGTCAAACCAAAGAGTTACCATAACATTATTTCAGACTTTTTGTCGGAGTTCGAAATCCAGACTTCCATCGCGAAAATTGAAGAGTTATACTGACCTCATATGATATATTCATAGTGCAGACCTAGTACAGTACTGAAAATAACTGAACGGAGCAAAGAATTGATTTATCACACGCCATGAACTCGTGTGATCTTTCTGTATCATATGGAAAGCCGATGGGGACAGCGTATTACACGCGCGTATAACGTGCGTATATGCTCTAAATTGAAGTGTTGATATATCCACGATCTTTCCGTTGCCATTTCTTTCTGATGAAGAGATCTTGAGATATCACAGTGATTTTGAGACTTTGGCACAATACAGGGTCCCTATATAACTTCAGGGTACAGAGTCCCTATATATCTTCCCAGTGTGTCGAATAGGGTTCTTCAGGACCCTAACAGGCCTATCGCGGCGTATAGCGTCTATAGTTTGCTGTGTGATTAGGCACGACGTCAGTGTTCAACACACTGTCCTTTATTGGCACGACTGGAACTAGACGTCAAGGCCTAAAGATGCCTTGGAGGCATTTCGGTGTTAAGACTAATTTATAATATTTATAACATGTTTACCATGGGCTCCACGACACACCATTTCCAAGATATCGACAATAATGAAAAATGTCGACTCAGCAAAATAATTTGAGGTCGAGGTCAAAGTTAATCCATAATACCCCTTAGACATTTGTCTATGGCGACGAGTCCGAAAAAAACGTCCGTTTCGCTGTATGATGCACCCCCATCGAAATATCGACGAAAACGCTGACACGGCAAAAAAAAAATTCAGGTCAAGGTCAAAGTTCATCCGTAATACCCCATAATACCCCTTAGACATTATCGTCAAGGGCGACGAGTCCGTTAATAACGTCTGTTTTGCTCTACGACACACCGTTTCCGAGACATCGAGGAAAACGAAAAATGCTGACTCAGCAGAAAAGTTTCAGGTGAAGATCAAATATCATCTGGAACTTGTCTAGGGTGACGAATCCGAAAATAATGTCCGTTTCGCTCTATGACGCACCGTTTCCAAGATATCGACGAATACAAAAAAATTAGCCCAAAGGCTAAGATAGGTTACCGGACGATTTTTGTTTGGCCATGGCAGCATTGGCAGGTAACAGACCTTGAGATTTACCAATCAAGTTTCGCAGTGTGAACATATGACCTTGAGATTTACCAATCAAGGTCATCCGTGTGAACTTCGTTGTCACCATTACATGTATGTGTGCGGCATTTGATATTCTATATGTTCATGATATATAGACATTGGCACTCAAGGTCATCTGAAAAGTTCAAGGTCATCATTAGTTGTGCCATATATGTCTTCCTATATGTTCATAATGCAAGCATAAGCTCTAAAGCATTTCATCTATAGAGGCAAATCTGGGCATTTTTTGACCCCAAAATGGCTGTTTTGACCTTTCAAGGTCATCCAAGGTCAAATTCAAGGTCACCACACAAATCGCCATATATGACTTCCCATTTGAAAGTGCCAATTTCTAAGCTCTATCTTCAAGTGTTCTACGAGTACAGTCCTGACAGCTCCCATTATGAAGGAAAAAAGTGCCGAAAATTTTCTAAGTCCAAAATTTTTTTCAAAGGGTGAAAAAATTTTTTTGCCTAGAAATGGCCCAAAATGGATAGTAATGCGATTTGGGGCGAAAAATTTTTTTTTCGCCGACTCGTCAAAAATTCAAAATGGCCGCCACACGGAGATCGGCTATTCAAGGGCAACAAAATTTATACACGTCACAGAGGTATATAAGAGGAATCTTTTTAAACAAAAATCTCAAAACTGATCAGACAGTTTTCGAGAAAATGGCCGCCAAAGTTCAAAATTGACCGTTTTTCAACGAAAACGGCCGCCATTTTGAAAAAAATTAAAAAATCAAAAAGCTAAAAAATACCTCCTCAAATTATTTCAAGGTATCTTTTCCCAAATTTCCAGAAAGATTGGTCTGTAAACTTTAAAGATAAAAATGTGGACGGACGACGACGACGACGACGACGCCGATGACGACGACGACGACGGACGGACGGACGACGGACGCAACGCCACGGCAATAGGTTATCGGACCATAGGTCCGGTAACCTAAAAATGCCGACTCAGCATAAATGATTTCAGGTCAAGGTCAAAGTTCATCCACAATATCCCTTAGTCATGTTTGTCTAGGGCAAGCAGTCTGAAAATAACGTCCGCTTTGCTCTACGAAGCACCATTTCCGAGATATCGATGTAAACGGAAAATGCCGACTCAGCAATTAAATTCAAGGTCAAGGTCAAAGTTCATCCATCATACCCTTTAGACATGTTTGTCTAGTTTGAATCCGAAAATAACGTCCATTTCGCTTTACGACGCACCGTTTCTGAGATATCGTCGCAAAAAAAAAATGCCGACTCGCCAAAAAAAATTCAGGTCAAGGTCAAAGTTCATCCCTAATACCCTTTCCACCGGGTGACGAGTCCGAAAATAATGTCTGTTTCGCTCTACGACGCACCGTTTCTGAGATATCGACGAAAACTAAAAATGCTGATCGCCAAAAAAAAATTCAGGTCAAGGTCAAGGTCAAAGTTCATCCCAAATACCCCTTAGACATGTTTGTCTAGGGCTACGAATCCGAAAATAACGTCCGTTTCGCTCTTTCGGAAACGATGCACCGTTTCCGAGATATCGCCGAAAACAAAAGTTGCAGACTCAACAGAAAAATTCAAGGTCAAGGTCATCCCTGATACCCTTTAGACACGTTTGTCTAGGGTGACGAGTCCGAAAATAACGTCCGTTTCGCTCTACGACGCACCATTTCCGAGATGTCGACGAAAACGAAAAATGCTGACTCGCCGAAAAAAATTCAGGTCAAGGTCAAAGTTCATCCATAATAACCCTTAGATATGTTTGTCTAGGGCGACGAATCCGAAAATAAAATCCGTTTCCTTCTATGACGCACCGTTTCCGAGGTATCGACCAAAGCGAAAAATGCCAACTCAGCAGAAAAATTCAAGGTCAAGGTCAAAGTTCATCCATAATACCCCTTAGACACGTTTGTCTAGGGCGATGAGTCCGAAAATAACGTCCGTTTCGCTCTACGACGAACTGTTTCCGAGATATCGGCGAAAACGAAAAATGCCCAATCGGCAGAAAAAGTTAAGGTCAAAGTCAAAGGTCATCCCTAATACCCCTTAAATATGTTTGTCTAGGGCGACGAGTCCGAAAATAATGTCCATTTCGCTCTACGACGCACTGTTTCCGAGATATGCTGGGAACCTCAAGGATGACTGGGCGAAAAATCTTCCGACCTCTAGGTCAATGGTCGTTTGACGGATTGATCCCAAATCTGACCCCAAAAGTCCAAAAATCGACATGAATTTCATCCTCACGGACCTCGGATCCGACTGAAAAACATTCGGGTTCTTCCACATGATATGTCTGACCCATGCTGAAAATTTGGCGAAGATACATCGAGGCAAACTAACGATATCGGTCGGAAACCAAAACGGCGGAAAAAAAGAAAAAAAAATTCTGCTAAAATCATAAAGGCATTTCTTCCTAAATGTTTTATTACTGTGTCAATATTACACATGTGCAAAACGTGGCAATGTGTATGTATTCTGTGGAAGAACGAGAAAAATCTAACTGTACATTTCACTAGAAGAAATTCAACAGTACATTTCACTAGAATCTGGAACGACAAACATAATAAATATATACATCAGTTTCCCATTCGCATTAATTAATATTTGTACGACTGGTCACTCGTCGATCAAAGATTGTTCGAATAACTGTTCATCTAGCTGATCAAACCAGGCCAATGTTTCATCGCCGAACACGAAACCGTCTGTCACATAGTTCACATTCTCGCTTTCTAGATTTTTAAAGGAATTTTGCATTTTAGAGCCAACAGTGAAAAGACTTCTCAGACTTGACCTGGAATTCTTAGCATCTTTCTCACACGATTGTGACCCGTTACTCAACGGGCTTTTCACTTTGGAACCAATTACGAATTCACCAATGCCCAGTCCTATCATGACGATTTCCTTGACGATAAATATATAGTAGACGCTGGCATCTTGGATACCGTCGATGCCTTCATATGCGTAGAGCAGGTAACATCTCAGGGCCATGATCGGAAAGTTGCTGAGGAGCACGACCATGAGCCTAGTCCATTCCTGTGCCAACTTCATCTTCTCGCCTGTTCCTTCCTCGACGCCCGCGTTCTTATCGCCAAGGAAGATGCAAATTCCAGAGAGGTTAACAACCACCGTGTTCAGTAGAACTAAAACCATTAAGGCGATCTTCAAGGAATTGTCTCGTCCGAATGTGTACCGATGCTGAAGAGTCTCGTCCAAGAGAGCAAAGGCGTCAAGACTCTCCACGAACGAGAAGCTTGTCAGCTCCAGGTAAACTTTAACGGTTTCTGTCGATTTCTCCTCCAGGTCTTTGTGTTTCACCTGCAAAATAATGTATTCTTTTCTCAAGAGTTGTTACTGTGCAAAAAAACTAGCAAAGATGCCGACATGAAGCCGACATGAAATTTTTGTCATCGAATTTGCTAAGTCTTGCCCGAATCAAATTGAGGGCTCGGATTTGTTTTTGCGTTTCACCCTAAAATAAGATCAAAACAAGGACACATAGGAAAAAATAATATACTAATAGCAAATATAATATTCAGAACAAATAGCTCACCGCTCGAAGAATATCACCTCGTAGTGTATCGTCCTTTCGAAAGAAATATAAATATACTGTATATATAACATAGATGAACAACTCTGTCAAAAACAAAGAGGAAACCACGTAAATAATTATGAGTCCTTTTGAATTGACGTGTTAGGAAATACACCACCTCTACAGCTGTCTTGATTTCTGCTTCAGCCACGCGGATTTTCTTAATAAGGTGGAACATCGGCAGCCGGAGTACGACGAAAACGATGGAGAGTTCTGCCACGGCATACAGCTGTAAATACATGTACAAGTATATTAGTTGATTCAGTGACGCGTGGTATTTAAACCGAGATGCCATTAATTTAGGCCTACTAAAATGTGCACACGTGGAACTAATGAATAGATATGAAGTGGGGTTTGGAGAGATATACATGTTCGGTTACCATGGCCATCTCACTGAACTGGTGGTCTGTTTTCTCGATGACTTGGTCCTTGGTATCGACGACGTACGTAGTGACATTCCCGCGATACAGATCCCTCTCCGTGAACTGACTCAGGTACTCCATGTCCAGCTCCATGTTGTAGAAGTCGGTGACACTGAAGGCCACCGGGATCACCTCGTCAGGTACGTTACAGCGACACCACCATAGCTGGTCTTCCTCATTCGATGATGTCACTTCAGTATCGAATTTCAGTCTGTTAAAATTTTCCATAAATCCATCGAGTAGGTGATGTATTGAAGAAGATAAAGCGCAGTCGATCTCCGCGTTCAGCTGGCTACAGCTGTCGTTCAGTTTCTCGTCAAAGACTCGCACAGTGCTCGAGAGATCGTGCAACAAGACAGGAAGATTGTCCCCACTTGAAGACGCTGAGACAGTCGCGGAGTAGTTCTCGTGCACCTCGGTGAAGTTGCGTTCCTCTGTACAGTAACAGTCGGCGATGTTGGCGGCTCGCTGTTGCAGGAAGATGCTGATGTCTTTGTAGACGACAAGGGACACTTGTGCCATTGTGCTGGCGAACCCCAGTATCCTGTACATAAATTTATTCATATTTATTCATATTTATTCATATTTACATTTCAATACCACCAATATAACCCAATTTGAAGACATGTATGTCAAGACATAGATACGACCTACATGATGCATTCGGTCAGCCTCGTGATGTATTTCTTCTGCTGGTTAATGGACCCACAACACGCCACGAACGCCATAGACCCCACCATCAAGGCCATGACGGACAGCGTGACGTAAGCCACGGAGCCGTCCACGATCAATAGGTCCATGTACGTCCGGTCACCTATCTGGTTCAGATACTCCAGTACCTGGGCGTACGTGAAATAAAAAAAAAACTGACATAATCTCCTGTTCATGACATCACAAGAAATAATGAAAAATCTACTGAAATATTAACGGGCGATGATTGATTAAAGCAATGTGTGCGGTTGGACTCACGGATGAACATGCCATATATAGCGAACAGTAACTGCAATGAGGAAAAATCATTTTATAAACTCATTTCTACGGTTGAACTTACCAATAAGTGCGAGTACATCAGGAAGAGATTGTGTGCAAAATATGCAGTGTACACAAAGCACTGGTAAAGGGCTAGGCCGACATAGTACTTGTATTCTGGATACTTCTTGGTACATGTTATACATGTACACGCCATTGTTGTACCGGTACATGAATATTCTCAGTCCCTATAGCCGGAGGTTTATGCACTGGTAGCGAAGAACAAAGAACACTGCGCCGATTATCTTCAAAGCTGTAAATTTCTGCATTTCCCAACATGTATAGTAACTTGAGGGTTTCCTGTCAGATAAAAGTGATGACACATGACACGTGATGTGACCTGAAAAGAACATTGCGTTCTTCTATTGGCTGTTGGGGCTGGAGATATCTTACAACGGAAGCTCATATGTCTTCAGATTACTTGGGCTGAATCCCTCACTATATGCATACAGTATGTAGAGCTACATTGTGTTGTAGGTTCAAGGGATAAGCATAATCCACACAATGATCATAATTGTATTTCTATAAATGATAGCCACACACAACCATCCCCCCGCCAATCTTTCCTGCTTTTTGACACCACTTATTATTTCCTGTTGAGATGACGATGCTTTTTGTCACCAAAACCTCAACGGAAATAACCAATCGAGATCCACAACACCCGAACATGTATATGTCTCTTTGATAATGAAAAAAATCAGGCCACCTTGATCAAACACAGGAAGCGCTAAGTGCGTCAAGGATATTTAGCCACGTGTGTAGCGAAAACATCAACAAAGCCTTTGACTCCATCCAGAAAGTTTACATATATGGGTGATCAAACCAATTAACCTCTTACCACCCCACTCTATACAAAACGGTTGTCTGCGTTAGCCAATAGGACAGGAGGCCTGTATGTAGATAATATGACAAAACTACTCAGCAACCCTCCGCTTTCCTGGCTGCAAATGAAGTCTTAACGATGAGTAATTATCATATGACAATTTGTACTGGTTTTGGTGACACATTTGTGAATGGAGCAAGTGGCCCCTTTCATTCCATTACTGAGTGGTCTGGTTGGATATTATTTGATGATGTTGATGCCAAAGAATGGTTTGCTTGTGTTGTTGTTCGAGGAAGCATGCCGAGGACAAACATTACATTGGTTTAGTTTTCTACGCTCTGTTCTTGATTCTGATTTTCATCATCCATAACTCGCTCTTTCTCTTGGCACATCTAAGGGTAAGCTTTGTATAATAATACATTTTTAATAATACATTGTCACTCACATAATACATGTTTTACAGGTTAACTTGAAATATAATGACATCCAGGGTCGAAACTCCTCGTTGATCTTGATATTGAAGCTATAAACTCGGGGAGGGGGGGGGGGGGGGGAAGGGTTCTCTATTGGCAGAGTCAATTTGTGCACGGGGTAACCTTCTTTCTAGGCACTAGAGTATTTGGACCACTTTCATCGGACGGGATCTAACATTACATCTGTATTGATCACGGATGGAGGGCCTGCCTACGCCCCTATCATCTTCATGATCATCCTGCTCACCATCCTCAGCTGTACTGCGTGCTGCTGCTCCGCCAAGATACAGAAAAACTTCATCGTCGTCACGGCAGCTAGCGTCATGTAAGCTGTTATTTTTACATCGATAGTAATTAATACAACTGATATTCTTTCAAAAACCCACTGTTCTTGCGAATTTTGTGTGTGAGTAATTTTTTCTCCGCACAATGTCTTCTTGTACGGCAAGTGAAACGTGTTTCATCAATTAAGAATCGAAATGTCCATCTGAAGCAGAACGGTATAGTCCACAGTTGTACAATGTACTGTTTTCAAACATCACCCGAACAGGGTCCTGGGTTGCGTGTGCTCCATCACACAAGTATCGTGGCTCGTTAGCAAAGACCTGGTGATATTCCTGGAAGTGAGAGGCAAAGACGTGGCTGAGTGTTTCTGTCTGGCTGATGAAAACACCACGACGACGCTGACTTGTCCCCAGTCTCCAGCGCCGAGCTATCGCCAACACATGGGATGCAAGTCCGACACCGACAAGGTTTATTCTGGGGAAGATGCAATAACAGACATGTCACAGTACAGAGGAGTATCACAGCCCGATGTATATCAACCAAGTCCCTATGATAGTACGCTGCAGATCCAGAACGGGACGTTACTATCATGGTGTCGCTGTAACGTGCCGGGAGAGCTGATCCCGGTGGCATTCAGTGTTCCTGACGTGTACAACGTGGAGCTGGACATGGAGTACCTGAGTCAGTTCACGGAGAGGGATCTGTATGATGGCAATGTCACTACGTACGTCGTCGACACCAAGGAACAGGTGCTCGAGGAAACTGACCACGAGTTCCAAGAACTGAAAGTGGTTGGTTGATATGAGTTATTACATCGTTTAGACAATTTGAATTGCATGGCATTTTCGCGGTACCATGTTGTCGCATGATCTTTTTAAGCTTCTGGCGATTGCGGAGTTGGCTGTCGTGTTTGTGGTCCTGAGGCTGCCAATGTTCTCGATGGTAAAAACTGCGAGAACTGTGGAGATGGCCAACAAATCAACAGTATTGGTGAATATATCAAAATTGTAATTCATGCGTAGTGAAATTTACAGCTAAATCTAATTGAACATTGTGACCGAATAATGCTAATACAACAACGAAACTATAATACGTGTATTCGTGTAAGTCATAATTGTTCTGTTTCTTCAGGAAGATGGTCTACAGGGGTACGTTCTTAGAGCGGTAGGTAAAATAAAAAAAATATACCAGATACAATTAATTTCGTATGTTTGCATCACGGGCACAGTTTGTCCACTATTAGTGCATGTTGCTCAACTCGACATTTCCAGATCGAACATATCTCTCTGAAGCAGAAGTCTTCCGAAATGTCGAAAGTGTTCATAGAGGTTGTAGTCTTTGCTTTCATCGAGAGTCTAGATGCGTACAGTCTGTTGTACGAGATTCTTGACCACCGCTACACATTCGCGAGTAACATGATCCTGACAGTCATCACGCTGAGTTTAGTCGTTCTAAACACAATTGTCGTCAACTTGGCGAGCATCATCGTCTTCATGGGCGGGAGGAACATGAAAGCGCACAACTCCGGACGCACAAAGATCCACAAGGCTCAGGAGGCCACCCGTCTAATGGTCATACTCCTCAGCAACGTCCCGTTCATGTTGTTAAGGTGCTACCTACTGTACGAGTATGAAGGCGTGGACGGCGCGCAGAACGGCAGCGTCTATGTCATATTCATTATCAAGGAGTTCGTCATGTTCATCCTGGGCGTCTCCGAGTACGCGATAGGCAGGAAAGTGGACAAGTCGTTCGCCAGGCAGGAGTCCAACAAGTCTCACTTCAGTGCCACCAAGAAAGGTTCGATCACGAAATCAGCCAGCCACAAGGACTCGCTGACGACGATGAACGTCAACCCCGTGTTCAGCACCAGTCTAAGTTTGGAAGAGTCTATCGTTGCCTCCGAGCTCATGGACAGTGTCTTTGACATGGAGACCCTCTCGTGGTTCGAGAACGGGCGGGACAGCGCACAACCGGAGATAGAAACCACCCGCTTGTGACGGAATCTGTTTACTGGTTTACTTTGTATTGTTAAAAATGTGAGTACATGTAAATGACGGTGTGGGTAAAGATAGTGTGCACGGGATCTTTATTTGTATGACTGTGTATGTTTTCTTTCCACGAGAATGAATTATGTGAAATTGTTCGTTGTTGCTTTTCTTTATTTTATTATTTTTATCTTCTTCTGGGATAAACACTTCTTTTATGATGAAAATGGTCATTAGTCACAAGCAATACATACCACCATAATACCGTACAGGCTACGGTTCAATGCCGTTGGACTGAATGGTGCAATTTGTATTTGTACAATTACATGTACGTTTTCGTTCTCAATTGAGGGACATTTTATTGTACGTGCACTAACTTATGTATCATATATGGTCCACTATACCGTTATATTATGTTGACATATAAGTAGCAAGCATTAGGGAGCTCAGGACCATGCACGTAGCAATTGACGTTTACATTTTGAACGATCTCGCATTACATTACGCAGATTAACGAGGCTTCATTTCAAATTAACAAATGTGTGCCATATTGATCATTATGACGTCATTTTACTGTGCACTACCTAACCTAGCAACATATGTATTGAAGTTATGATTCAATATTAATTTGGACACAACTGAACTTTCACTAAATGTCGAGGAAATCATGTGGGCGAACTGAGTGCTTTGATGTGAAGTTATATTCCGCCTGCATGGAAATATATGAATATAGGTGACATATATGTTATTCTTTGAGAATTTTTTTAAACCGCTAATTAACATAAGGTTTCTCTCTTCAGCATTGAACACTGCAATATGTGTATACAGAGGGTTTATAAATTATTATTGAAAAAAATATATAATTGTCGGCGACTGACATCATCCCCACTCCCTTGCGGTACTAAAAAAAAAAGAACCATAACTCAAAGTTCGCAATTTTTGGACACAATTCAAGGGGGGGGGGGAGGGGGTATGGTCGGACGCTTCCGCACGCCATAAAACACTGGTACTCCTGAGTGTCCGGATATCAGATCGCGCCTGTACTCTCGGGACTCTGTACGTTTGCTCTGGCGGTACTCTTCACTATATCCTTGGACACCGTCTGATTGAGAGTTCCACTTGTTTGTACCTGTTTGTCCACGATTCAACATGAACAAGTTGCTGATTGTCACTTTGCTCCTGTCTGTGCTTTATGGTAGGTGTATTTAGTTTATTTAAAAAAACAGAAATGAAATAAATTATAGAAAAGAAAAGTTACTAGCACAATTTTAATGATTGTTGCGAAACAATTTGCGTACATGTTCTACTGGTTATATCGTCATAGGTCGTAAAAAAACGAACCGCATGGACATCATAAACTGAAGGAGATGAGTATTTTTCAGATTAAATGCAGGCTACATAACATTTGTACCGGTAAACTGGGTTCAAATTCCACCTTTTTCGTTTATTAGTTTTAGTTGCAAAAGTGCGATGAATGTTGTTACTGAAAACAATAATTTCATAAAATATCCCCCCCCCCCCCCCCAAAAAAAAAAAAAAAAAAATGTGTGATATATGTTACACAAAACTCGTATAGACTATTCGATGTTCGATATACATGCAAGTTTTATCAGAGGATATTCGCCAAATCCTGAATCTGTGAATGTCACCAATATTACACTGCACATCAAAGTTTGGAAATCGCTACTCGTGCAGTTTTCCCTCTTGTATGTACTATTTGATACATATTTACCTATTTAAAAGCAAAACGACGGTGATATATAGCTTGACCTTTCAAGCCATGAGATTAAACACTATTTAATTCGCACAGTTATTTACTTGAATAATTCAAATTTATTCAAGAAACTGCTGACTTCTCAAATGCTTATATATATGAGCTAATTAAGGCATAAATGAAGAAATTATGCCTTTATGTTTTTAGCAGAATTTTTTTTCCGCCGTGTTGGTTTCTGACCGATAACTTTAGTTTCGATAACGTATCTTCGCCAAATTTTCAGCATTGGTCAGTCATATTATGTGGAAAAATCCTATTGTTTTTTGGCCGGATCCGAGGTTCGTGAGGATGGAATTGGATTTTGTTTCCGCGCGATAACTAAAAAAGTATACATGCAATGGCCGTAGAACTTTGCATGGATGTTCACATACCAACAGGCATACCAACCTTGACCTGAAACTTTTTTGCAGAGTCGGCAGTTTCGTTTTCGGCGATATCTCGGAAACGGTGTGTCGTAGAGCGAAACGTACGTTATTTTCGGACCCGTCGCCCTAGACAAACATGTCTGAGGGGTATTATGGATGAACTTTGACATTGACCTGAGATTTTTGTATCGAGTCGGCATTTTTCGTTTTCGGCGCTATCTCGGAAACGGTGCGTCGTAGACCGAAACGGACGTTATATATTCGGACTCGTCGCCCTAAGGGGTATTATGGATGAACTGTGACCTTGACCTGAATTTTTTTTGTGGAGTCGGCATTTTTCGTTTTCGGCGATATCTCGGAAACGATGCGTTGTAGAGCGAAACGAGCATTATTTTTGGACTCGTTGCCCTTGACAAACATGTCTAAGTTATGGAGGAATTTTGACCTTGGCCTGAATTTTTTTTGCTGAGTCGACATTTTATTTTTCATTTTTCGGCGATATCGTGGAAACGGTGCGTCGTATAGCCCGTGGCTATTGAAAAAAATAGCCACGTGAGGTTCGTGAGGTCCGTGAGGATGGAATTGGATTTTGTTTCCGCGCGATAACTAACAAAGTATACATGCAATGGCCGTAGAACTTTGCATGGATGTTCACATACCAACAGGCATACCAACCTTGACCTGAAACTTTTTTGCAGAGTCGGCAGTTTCGTTTTCGGCGATATCTCGGAAACGGTGTGTCGTAGAGCGAAACGTACGTTATTTTCGGACCCGTCGCCCTAGACAAACATGTCTGAGGGGTATTATGGATGAACTTTGACATTGACCTGAGATTTTTGTATCGAGTCGGCATTTTTCGTTTTCGGCGCTATCTCGGAAACGGTGCGTCGTAGACCGAAACGGACGTTATATATTCGGACTCGTCGCCCTAAGGGGTATTATGGATGAACTGTGACCTTGACCTGAATTTTTTTTTTGTGGAGTCGGCATTTTTCGTTTTCGGCGATATCTCGGAAACGATGCGTTGTAGAGCGAAACGAGCATTATTTTTGGACTCGTTGCCCTTGACAAACATGTCTAAGTTATGGAGGAATTTTGACCTTGGCCTGAATTTTTTTTGCTGAGTCGACATTTTATTTTTCATTTTTCGGCGATATCGTGGAAACGGTGCGTCGTATAGCCCGTGGCTATTGAAAAAAATAGCCACGTGAGGTTCGTGAGGTCCGTGAGGATGGAATTGGATTTTGTTTCCGCGCGATAACTAACAAAGTATACATGCAATGGCCGTAGAACTTTGCATGGATGTTCACATACCAACAGGCATACCAACCTTGACCTGAAACTTTTTTGCAGAGTCGGCAGTTTCGTTTTCGGCGATATCTCGGAAACGGTGTGTCGTAGAGCGAAACGTACGTTATTTTCGGACCCGTCGCCCTAGACAAACATGTCTGAGGGGTATTATGGATGAACTTTGACATTGACCTGAGATTTTTGTATCGAGTCGGCATTTTTCGTTTTCGGCGCTATCTCGGAAACGGTGCGTCGTAGACCGAAACGGACGTTATATATTCGGACTCGTCGCCCTAAGGGGTATTATGGATGAACTGTGACCTTGACCTGAATTTTTTTTTTGTGGAGTCGGCATTTTTCGTTTTCGGCGATATCTCGGAAACGATGCGTTGTAGAGCGAAACGAGCATTATTTTTGGACTCGTTGCCCTTGACAAACATGTCTAAGTTATGGAGGAATTTTGACCTTGGCCTGAATTTTTTTTGCTGAGTCGACATTTTATTTTTCATTTTTCGGCGATATCGTGGAAACGGTGCGTCGTATAGCCCGTGGCTATTGAAAAAAATAGCCACGTGAGGTTCGTGAGGTCCGTGAGGATGGAATTGGATTTTGTTTCCGCGCGATAACTAACAAAGTATACATGCAATGGCCGTAGAACTTTGCATGGATGTTCACATACCAACAGGCATACCAACCTTGACCTGAAACTTTTTTGCAGAGTCGGCAGTTTCGTTTTCGGCGATATCTCGGAAACGGTGTGTCGTAGAGCGAAACGTACGTTATTTTCGGACCCGTCGCCCTAGACAAACATGTCTGAGGGGTATTATGGATGAACTTTGACATTGACCTGAGATTTTTGTATCGAGTCGGCATTTTTCGTTTTCGGCGCTATCTCGGAAACGGTGCGTCGTAGACCGAAACGGACGTTATATATTCGGACTCGTCGCCCTAAGGGGTATTATGGATGAACTGTGACCTTGACCTGAATTTTTTTTTTGTGGAGTCGGCATTTTTCGTTTTCGGCGATATCTCGGAAACGATGCGTTGTAGAGCGAAACGAGCATTATTTTTGGACTCGTTGCCCTTGACAAACATGTCTAAGTTATGGAGGAATTTTGACCTTGGCCTGAATTTATTTTGCTGAGTCGACATTTTATTTTTCATTTTTCGGCGATATCGTGGAAACGGTGCGTCGTATAGCCCGTGGCTATTGAAAAAAATAGCCACGTGAGGTTCGTGAGGTCCGTGAGGATGGAATTGGATTTTGTTTCCGCGCGATAACTAAAAAAGTATACATGCAATGGCCGTAGAACTTTGCATGGATGTTCACATACCAACAGGCATACCAACCTTGACCTGAAACTTTTTTGCAGAGTCGGCAGTTTCGTTTTCGGCGATATCTCGGAAACGGTGTGTCGTAGAGCGAAACGTACGTTATTTTCGGACCCGTCGCCCTAGACAAACATGTCTGAGGGGTATTATGGATGAACTTTGACATTGACCTGAGATTTTTGTATCGAGTCGGCATTTTTCGTTTTCGGCGCTATCTCGGAAACGGTGCGTCGTAGACCGAAACGGACGTTATATATTCGGACTCGTCGCCCTAAGGGGTATTATGGATGAACTGTGACCTTGACCTGAATTTTTTTTTTGTGGAGTCGGCATTTTTCGTTTTCGGCGATATCTCGGAAACGATGCGTTGTAGAGCGAAACGAGCATTATTTTTGGACTCGTTGCCCTTGACAAACATGTCTAAGTTATGGAGGAATTTTGATCTTGGCCTGAATTTTTTTTGCTGAGTCGACATTTTATTTTTCATTTTTCGGCGATATCGTGGAAACGGTGCGTCGTATAGCCCGTGGCAAACATGTTATAGATATTATGAATTAGTCTTAACACCGAAATGCCTCCGATGCATCTTTAGGCCTTGACGTCTCGTTAGTCGCGTAACTGAAGCTGTGACTGCAAGCTGGTTTCTCGCCAATTCATTGTGATTTATTTTATGCACATGCAAAAACTGTGCGAGGCAGGACTCCGGAGCACACCAGACAATTCCCAGCCAATTTCTCACAAATGTTATCCAAATAACCCATCATGCAAACTTCAAGTGTGAACGTGGATGTGGATTTAATAAACCCAGTACCAAATTGAGACTGACAGTCACCGAAGCGAAAGGGTCTCGTATCACCGGGTTTGGGCAAATCTACAGGTTGTAGGGCGGACAAAACTCGCGGATAACGCTACATGTATATAGGTATTGCTGGTTCAACTACTGTAGTTATTGGATGAGATGGGAAGGAAAACAAATTTATGTAAGTGTATCTATGGTCTACTTTCTTGGCAGACTGTATGTTTTGTTTTGTCCTGCGAAAAAACAAACCGTTATCACATTTAAGATCGCGTTTCAGTCTAGCACGTTTGTCCTAAAATCGTCAGCGCTCCAAAAGATGGACGTTTTTTTGGGCCTAAAGTCTGAAAGTTGAAGATAGAAAATTGCCGTTTGATCCAGAAATGAAGTATACCATTTTATAACGCAATATCACCCATATCTTCACGATATCACATATAGTTTCACTAAATTACACATATTGATACTTACATTCACGATGATACATATTATGTACAAAACGATGTAAATAAGTTATGGTAGGGCTTCTTTTTTTTGAAGAATCAGAGTATAATGGTGTCACGAATGATTGGTTATACGATGCAACGGCAAAAGATAGAAACGTAACATTTTAATTGTTTATCTTTTCTTTGATATTATTCCGATTTACGTAATAGTTTTGCAACTTGACTCGGTCTGAATATCTGGCAAACCAGATAATATTCCGCCAAGGACGAATGTTTGTTGGAGTTCTCTATTTTTAGGTTACCGAACCTATGGTCCGATAACCTATTGCCGTCACGTTGCGTCCGTCGTTCGTCCGTCCGTCCACATTTTTATCTTTAAAGTGTACGGTCCGATTTTTCTGAAAATTTGGGAAAAGATACCTATATATATTACAAAAAGGAGGTATTTTTTAGTTTTTCGATTTTTTTCATTTTTCTCAAAATGGCGGCCAATTTTGTCGAAAATCGCTCGATTTTGAACTTTGGCGGCCATTTTCTCAAAAACAGTCTGATCAGTTTTGAGATTTTTGTTTCAAAAGATTCTCCTTAAGTACCTCTGTTATGTGTATAAGTTTGGTTGCCCTTGAATCGCCGGTCTGCGTATGGCGGCCATTTTGAATTTTCGACGGGTCAACGAAAAAAAAATTTTTCGGCCCAAATCGCATTACTATCCATTTTAGGCCATTTCTAGACAAAAAAATTTTTTTCACCCTTTGAAAAAAAAATTGGACTTAGAAAATTTTCGGCACTTTTTTCCTTCATAATGGGAGCTGCCAAGACTGTAGTCATAGTACGCTTGAAGATAGAGCTTAGATATTGGCACTTTCAAATGGGAAGTCATATATGGCGACTTGTGTGGTGACCTTGAATTTGACCTTCGATGACCTTGAAAGGTCAAAACAGCCATTTGGGGAAAAAAAATGCCCAGATTTGCCTCTATATGTGAAATGCTTGCATATAGAGCTCATGTTTGCATTATGAACATATAGCAAGAGATATATGGCACAACTAATGATGATCTTGACCTTGACGTCAGATGACCTTGAGTGCCAAATGTCTGACTCGTAATGTGTAAATTGACCTGAGCGGCCTAAACAATTCCACCCAGATATATCTTTGTATTATGAACATATAGAATATCAAATGCCGCACACATACATGTAATGATGACATCGAAGTTCACACGGATGACCTTGATTGGTAAATCTCAACGTCATTTGTTCACACTACGAACCTTGATTGGTAAATCTCAAGGTCTGTTGCCTGCCAATGCTGCCATGGCCGAACCAAAATTGTCCGGTAACCTGTCTTAGCCTTTGGGCTAAATTTTCATGATCGACCTACATTATTCAATTGCGTCAAGAGATGATACTTCAAAATACCCGTGCTAATAAACTCGAATATCCTTCACATTTTAACACCATGGTGACTTGATATTTATCAAATTGAAGAAAAACAACACTTTCTCGTGACGCGTTCAACGCATCATAGGCTACAAAAGAGTAAAGAGGAAAGTATTTTCCCGCATCATTCAGGTGCATAATACTATTAACTATACCTACGTGTAGGAACTTGCATGTACGATATCTACTATCAATGATTACAGATCATAATAATAATAGTAAGGTATTCACCTTAATTGCAGTGTCGAGCACGCGTGCGGTCCGTTGTTACGTGTGTAGCTCGACCACGGATACAAACTGCCCGGAGAACGGCTTTGTGCCGGGCAATCAGGACACAACGGACAACTGCAAGTACTGCCAGGTCAGTAACACTTAGAGCTACCGGGCTTATATCAAAGTTGTACGTATAAAGATTCACCACTCAAGGTAATTTGAGATAAAGTTCAAGGTTGCCAACAGATTAGATCCACCATAATCTTCCAGTCATGCATGTACAATGTATATTGTAAATCATACGTTATTGTGTCTCCATGGACCAACTGTTAATTCGGTTCTTGATATTCAGTGTGAAGGTCTGGGGTCAAGTCTGAATTAACCTGGAGAATATTGTACATGATATTGATTGGGATTCATTCGAGGTATCCAACAGTACAGGTTCACTATACATAGGTACATGACTTTCTATATGTGCATTATATATTCTTGAGCTGTATCTTAAACGGTTTTGTCTGCAGATACTAACTCACACATATCAGGTCAGATGTTACCTTCAGACACCACCACTCAAGACTCACCACTCAAGGTCATTGGAGGTCAAGTTTAATGACAGCAACATCTTCAACGCATGACTCCACATATGCTACTAGTGCATGTCCAAACTTTATCTACAAGCAAATTGTCTGCAGAGACCAATTTACACATTTCAGGACATATTTTTAAAGAATCTCTATATATTATATGACTCTCTATAAGGCCATAATATGTACATTCTTAAATTATACATATAAGCGTATGATCTCTGTGGAGGCCAACATACACAATTCGAGTAGGAGTTTACCACTCAAGGTCGTCTGAGGTCAAGTTCGAGGTATCCAACATATCATTGATACACATACGTGATTTCCTGTAAAGTTCCCAATACACACATGAGCCCTACCCCAACCGTTTTGCCTACAGTGGCCGATTCACACATATCATATCAATCTGATATGACTTTAGAACATTCCACTCGCCATGTTGAGTTTCGAGTCATCAGAAGGTCCAAAGTATGACTTCTTACATCCTTCAAGAGTAAGATTTGTCTAAAATTTAATAGTAGGTAACTAATTTACAAATTTCAGGCCAGACGTGACTTTGACGTTCACCACTCAAGTTCTCTGAAGTAGAGTTCGATATCACGATATCACCAGGCATATTTAGTTATAATATATTAACCCCCAATGCGCTCTGATATATATTACCACATCGAAACAACGATAATCCAAAGTCTGGCGCCCATCACATGTATAACGAATTAGGCTGAATATTCTCGTGACCTTGAATTTGACCAGTGACCTTCATGGGAAAAAATGGCTACTATTCAAAATACATATGTCCGGTAACCTTCTTTAGCCTTTGGGCTGATTTATATTGTTGTTTTGATTATCGTTTACATTTCCTCCACCCCTCCTCCACCCCCCCCCCCCCGCCCCTGCCGAGCAGAAGTCGGTGGGTGGCGCTCTCGGCGTGGTCACGATTTCCCGCTCATGTGAGCAGTCGTGTAGTGAACACCACCAAAAGATGGCCTTCGGGATGAGAAGCATCAACACCTGCTGCCAGGAAGATCTATGTAACGGGACCCTCGTCACCAAGGCGATCGCGGGGCTAGTGGTCGCTCTCGTTGCCATGGTTCTCTGTATGTAGGTCCGTCACTCGTATGTCAGTCCGTCGTCGTCTTGGATGACGGATTGCAGCTGAAAAAAAATGTGATGTTCATGCGCATGATTGCTGATATGTGATATGCTGATATTGATAGAATATGCAGACGCATTATTATGATAAAAAAAACATCCACAAATACTGTTCCTATATAGATGTATATGTTTGTATATGTATATGTATGTTTGTATCAATAAATATTATACATTTCTTAACAGGCAGTGGAAACAAAATCACCCTGATAGTCTTCATATTTTCACAAATTATATGTGCCTATGTGTTTTGACGTTTTTCGAATACATTTTCAAAAAGCCAGAGAGTTTGCAAAATTTTTTATTACCGGTATACCTAATTTCTAATGAAAGACGTAAATATTGTGCATATACATGTATGTCACTGATGTCCCTCTTGGCACTTGATCAAAGCTATATATATGGCTTGTCTGTTCATGTATGTAAATTTATGTGCGCTAGTGTTGTGATATTGAAGCTGAGCTAAGGATATGGTACATCTATAAGGATGTATCAAATGTATCAAATTGCATACTGACAAAAGTAGTCGTAAATAAATTTCTTGTGTCCATGGAAGATCGTACACTATAAAATGCAGGGCGCATATAGGCCCTCAAAATGTAACCGTATAAGGTTTTTTTTATCGGTTCTCGTCATTACGTACCTTATGACTTGTCATGAAGTGTTCCACTCTGCTTCGCTGGGCGTAAATGAGATCTCATTTACATCCAGGTCTCGAATTCTCTGTGGTACCTTGTGCACGCACGACGTCTGTAAAATCACGTCTTCTCACAAAATGTATAATTTATTAACTCAGTCTCACCAAGCCATCACCAAGACATACAATATGAAAGCATAGGTTTCGATATAGACTCAAGATAAGTTCAAAAAAGCTATATACATACTAGTATGAGGAACATACAGGAGTATTATGGGGGAGCATATATTTCGAACAGGAGCTCAGATGATTTTGATCATCTCAGGCCATATCTCCCTCATTTTGTGTGGGTTTGATGATGAAACACTACGCTGCAGTATCAGATGTATTTGATCTCCATGGTAACCTTACTCAAAATACGGGACGTGACCTGCAGAATCAAGTTAAAATTCATCATATGGATTTCAGAAAAAAGAAACATAGCCGTTTGATCATTCTTGTACGGAAGCGTATTGCTATCAAGTGTGCAAAAATTTGTATCTCGTACGTACGACTTATTAACTCGTATGTACGACTTATTAAGTCATACGTACGACTTATTAAGTCATACATACGACTTATGAAGTCATACGTACGACTTAGTAAGTCATACGTACGACTTATTAAGTCATACGTACGACTTATGAAGTCATACGTACGACTTATTAAGTCATACGTATGACTTATTAAGTCATACGTACGACTTATTAAGTCATACGTACGACTTATTAAGTCATACGTACGACTTATGAGTCATACGTACGACTTATTAAGTCATACGTACGACTTAGTAAGTCATACGTACGACTTATTAAGTCATACGTACGACTTATTAACTCGTACATACAACTTATTAACTCGTACGTACGACTTATTAACTCGTACGTACGACTTATTAACTCGTACGTACGAGTTAATAAGTCGTACATACGAGATATTAGTCATATGTACGAGATACATTTTTCTACACACTTGATAACAATAGGTTTCACTACGGAAGCGTATTGTTATCAAGTGCGTAAAATTTCTTATCTCGTACGTATGAGTTATATCTCATACATACGACTTATTAAGTCGTATGTATGACTTATCAACTCGTACGTACGACTTAATAACTCATACGTATGACTTAGTATCTCATAAGTATGACTTACAAACTCGTACGTATGAGTTAATAAGTCGTACGTACGGGTTATTAAGTCATACGTGCAAAATATAGAAGTTGTTAGAAGCGTATTGCTATCAAGTGTGTAAAAATTTGTATCTCGTACGTACGACTTACTAACTCGTATGTACGACTTATTAAGTCATACGTACGACTTATTAAGTCGTATGTACGACTTATTAAGTCATACGTACGACTTATTAAGTCATACATACGACTTATTAAGTCGTATGTACGACTTATTAAGTCATACGTACGACTTAATAAGTCATATGTACGACTTACTAACTCGTACGTATGACTTATTAACTCGTACGTACGAGTTAATAAGTCGTACATACGAGATATAAGTCATACATACGAGATACATTTTTTTACACACTTGATAACAATACGTTTCACTACGGAAGCGTATTGTTATCAAGTGCGTAAAATTTCTTATCTCGTACGTATGAGTTATATCTCATACATACGACTTATTAAGTTGTATGTACGACTTATTAACTCGTATGAACGAATTAATAACTCATACGTATGACTTAGTATCTCATAAGTACAACTTACTAACTCGTACGTATGAGGTAATAAGTCGTACGTACGGGTTAATAAGTCATACGTAGGAGTTATTAAGTCGTACGTACGAGATACTAAGTCGTATGTACGGGTTAACAAGTCGTACGTACGAGTTATTAAGTCGTACGTACGGGTTATTAAGTCGTACGTACGAGATATAAGTCGTACATACGAGATAATATTTTTTACACCCTTGATAGCAATACGCTTCCGTAATATTGCACGAAAGTTCACTATAAAAGTTAATTAATTAGCAAGAAACTCTTCACTGAAACTGTCATATCTTCATTAACCAATTGAGATTTTGAGATGCTGTGAAAAGTATAGTAATCGATGAGATACAATCTATCACTTGTCAACAGTAAATGGTCTGCCGATGGGCTGCAATTAGTCAAGACTTAGTAGATATAACATTGTTTTGAATGATCATCAAGTTCACCAAAAGATGCGGCATATACGACTTCATTTATGTCTATAATGATAATAATACAATTAAAGCCAAGTTCTATCTACGTTGGTATTGTTTCTAATAGTCATCGGTATTGAGTCTTAGCTCCTGGGGTCACCTGGAAACGAGGTTATCTGAGGTCAAGATCATCAAATGATGCATCAAGTATTATGCTGACAATGTGAACCCGTCCTCTATCGACAATCGTTTTGTCTTCAAAAGCCAATTTACAGATCTTGGGGGTAGTCAAAATACCCTGCCAACAATACGAACCCAGTTCGATTTTTTCTCAATTTGATTCCATTGATTGTAGGACATTTTATTAGTGCATCTCATAGTTTTGAGTTTTTTCAACTGCCCTCTTTCACTGGCCCTTTGATGAAAAAGGATGATTTAGGCTACATTAAATCACTCCACTATAATTATACGCAATTTACAAGAAATTCTGGAAGCAACAACCTGCATCATAAAGTTCTGGCAGTGACCTTTTGTTTTTCTGCCAATTCTTATCTGGATGTTGCACATCACCAGACAAATACGATGATGTTTTATTTTGTGAAATAAGCATATTGAGAATGACCTAGTGAGCATGAGCATCAGATTTTTGCAGTATATTTGTTTTGTTGAAAAAAGAAACATGTTTTCGCCAGATTTGCTGACCAGTTGTGAACTTTGGTTCGGTATTGACACGTGGCGGAACTGACATCAGCAAATATGGTATCGCGGTATACAGTCAGAATGAATGTAGTAACATCATCTCACTATTTCATTTTATTTACATTTTGACAGAATGGTCGTTAACGGTCACTAGAGAACTCACGTGATATTGTTATGTAACAGTATGACTCATGTTGATGTAATATCTTATATGTCATGTGTTGATATATGTTAACATTTGAGTTAATATCATGTCAATTGACCTTACGATGGCCATGGTTGAACACCTTTTCTGTGAAGCGTACACCTCCGACAAATATTGCCAAACATTAGTAATCCCGTCCGACAAACAACTGAACCCATACTCTGTCGTAAGGTAAATTAACATTCCACAACTTACATCTAAACCTGAAAATCAATTCAGCAACTGTTTTTAGGTTACGGTCGATTTTCCTGAAAATCCTCTAAACTATGCTTAGCCCTTGGGCTAATTTTCTTCTTCTTTTAATCTATGTATGGGACTCCTCATAAATTCCATTGCCATTGAATCGCCGGCCTGTGCATGGTGGCCATTTTAATTTTCTGACGCATCGACAAATAGTGTTTGGTTGAAATCTAGTCGCCATGTATTCTTTCCAAGACAAAAAAAATTCCCGTCTAATAGTGAAACTATTTTTGGTGAAATTTTCTTTGTGAGACTTGAGTGGTGAATTTCAAGGTATTACGTCCAAACTGAAATAGGTAATTTGACATCTGCATACATAATGACTGCGGATAGAGCACATGTTAGGAGCAAATTTAATACTAGGACATACTAGAAGCATATCTTTTGATGACCTTGAAATTGACCTTTGATGAACTTGAGTAGAAAATCTCGAGGTCACATCCAAACCGAAATGGGTCAATTAACTCACATGTCCGGGCTCTCTCGAAGCCAAAGGGCCTCTAATTCTGATCTTGAGCTCGATATGAGGAACCTTGTGTAAGATTTCAAGCTCAAATTGTGTGTGGTGGTGGAATCAATCAATCCCTAAAATGAATATGGAATGTGGTATTGATGCAAAACGTATACATGTATATCTTTATTATATATCCAATATTTACAAGACAGTCATATACAAACTGAATTTATAATCACAATAGTGTGCTTCATCTTTTTTACAATTTCATTTCTCTTGTGTACACCGCTATTAACATTATTGATATGTTTCATATTGGTGTGATAGCTTCCCTGCACAACATAGAATGTTGCGTTCTCTACTGAACGCCGATAAATTGTAGTGTGAGCACTTGAACATACTGAGATAAAACGTACATGTGAGCCCTAAATGAGACTCCACCTGAGTAGAATGGCTGCCAGTATGGTAACTGTCGAGAAAGTGACGGCACAACTAGAACAGCGGTAATGTCCATACTGATCCTGGCCATACTTGTTGCTTGCCCCTGCTCGGTACGGATCGCGCCCCTGGGAACCACGCTGACTGCCACCTGGGTTGTAGCCACCCTGGCTGCCACCTCGGTTGTACCCGCCCTGGCTGCCGCCTGGGTTGTACCCACCCTGTTGTTCTTGACCGTAAGGGTTCGCGCCCATACCAATGCCTGGGGTGTAGCCACCCGGTTGTACTTGACCGTAAATGTCCGCGCCCATACCACTGCCTGTGGTGTAGCCACCCGGTTGATCCTGGTTGTCGCCTGGGTTGTATCCGCCCATCACTCCGCCATAGCTGTCATATTCGCTCTCGCCGCTGCCCGTATTACAAAAGTCCGTATTACAGCAGGTTATGTCGGTCGGACTGCCCAGAATATTGCCCGACTGCGGGCGACAGTTCATTGAGCACGTGCGAGAGATCACCGTGTAACCGTAGCTTGTCGTCCGAACGGTCTAAAAACAAGAATAGGGCATGAAAATTACAATTTTTCATTTTGTAGTAGGTCTTAGTAGCCTAAGAGTTTCATGGATTTGTACTTTTTTTGGCATTAAAGATACAATGCACGCTTTTGTATGTACGTTGAGTATACATTGGTTGTTCAAGGGTTAATCCGTTTCAGACCGGAAGTTGAATGATAAAATGGATGGGCTCCGCCTAAGCCCAATGGTTCAAGTATATATTTTCCCAGCCCCAGTAGTAGCTCTATCCAATTTCTAGGTTGCCACGTTTCATCATTTAAAAAGGCGATTGATAAGTTATGTGAATTTGATTCTTCATCAGATAATCGAATGTTGCAAAATTCGCTGAACCTAGCATGTAAAAAATTAGTCCGTACTGTAAGTATAGTTCAGTTGTAGTGTACGTAATTGTAGTGTACAAAAGACTGTGTTTTAGCAAACAATGAACTTTTGAGTCAGTTATAGTGTACAAAAGACTGTGTTTTAGCGAACAATTAACTTTTGAGTCAGTTATAGTGTACAAAAGACTGTGTTTTAGCGAACAATTAACTTTTGAGTCGTGTATAAATGTGAGTTCAGTCGATTTAAATTAAGCTTCATTAACGTAGTTTGCTAAAAACAGTTAGGTAACGAAGAGTCGAAATTTAAAAAGTATTTCTGGAATATTATCTCTTCAAAATGACCTATTTTATAGAGTAACTGATCAGCATCCTAACCGGAAAGGAAATATAGGGTTACCGTGCTGGTTTCTTCGACATATTCGATCAAAATCACAAACATTTACCTAAAATGACATAAATTATGGCATTTTTGCACATTGTTCTCCATATACACATCTTGCATCGTGTTTTCCAAGCGAACGGATACAGTGACCACCTATTTTCTTTTCAGTTTTAGGATGCTGATCAGTTACTCTATAGAAATATGTCATTTTGAAGCTCTATATAGGCTAGATTAATTTGATACAGTTATTTATTTTTTATAAACTCTTTGACCCCTCCCCTCACTGTTTGGAGCGGACTACCTTAATAACATGCAATTTCTGTACTTTTATTTTTTTTCTAAAGCAAAGAGAATACTTATAATGGTGGTTAGAGAGCAAATCATACGGGCCTGACCTGAATGTCACATCCAAACCAAAATGTCCTCTTATTTTGATCTTGAGCTCAATACAAGGAAATGTGTGTACATGTTTCAAGTTCAAATTGTGTGTGGTTGTAGAATCAATCAATCAATCCCCAAAATGAATACGGAATGTGGTATTGATACAAAACGTATATCTTTATTATACATGTATATCCAATATTTACAAGACAGTCATGTACAAGCTGAATTTATAATCACGATAGTGTGCTACATTTTTTTTTAACAATTTCATTTTCTTGTGTACACCGCTAAACCTTATTGATATGTTTCATATTGGTGTGATAGCATACATGCACAACATAGAATGTTACGTTCTCTACTGAACGCTGATAAACTGTATAGTGCGAGTCCGTGAACATTCTGCGATTAAACGTACATGTGAGCCCTAAATGAGACTCCACCTGAGCAGAATGGCTGCCAGTATGGTAACTGTCGAGAAAGTGACGGCACAACTAGAACAGCGGTAAGGTCCATACTGATCCTGGCCATACTGGTTGCTTGCCCCTGGTCGGTACGGATCGCGCCCCTGGGAACCATGCTGACTGCCACCTGGGTTGTAGCCACCCTGGCTGCCACCTGGGTTGTAGCCACCCTGGCTACCACCTGGGTTGTACCCGCCCTGGCTGCCGCTTGGATTGTACCCGCCCTGTTGTCCTTGACCGTAAGGGTCCGCGCCCATACCGCCGCCTGGGTTGTAGCCACCCTGTTGTCCTTGGCCGTACTGGTCCCCGCCCATACTGCCGCCTGGGTTGTAGCCACCCGGTCGATCCTGGCTGCCACCCATCCCTCCCATTCCTCCGCCATAGCTGTCATACTCGCTCTCGCCGCTGCCCGTGTTACAAAAATCCGTATTACAGCAGGTTATGTCGGTCTGAATGCCCATCGTGTTGTCCGACTCCGGGCGACAGTTATTTGAGCACGTGCGAGAGATCACCGTGTAACCGTAGGTCGTCGTCCGAATGGTCTAAAAACAAGAATAAGGTGTGAACATTTCAATTTTTCATTTTGTAGTAGGCCTTAGAAGCCTAAGGGTAGATACATTACGCTTTTGTATCGGTATGTACGTTGAGTAGGTACATTGTTTCTTCAATAAGGTTAATCTGTTTCTGACCGGAAGTTGAATGGCAAAACAGATGGGCTCCACCTAAGCCCAATTGTTCAATGTATACATATATTTCCCCAGCCCCATTTGTAGCTCTATCCAATTAGCGCCCTTACCGATTTCTAGGTTGCCACGCTCGAACATTTAAAAAAGCGATTGATAAGTTATGTGAATGTGATTCTTCGTCAGATATTCGAACGTGGCAAAATTCATTGTCATTAGTAATCTAGCATGTCAATAATTGACTGTAAGTAGTTCAGTTGTAGTGTACGTAGTTGTAGTGTACAAAAAAAAAACGTGTTTCAGCGAACAATGAACTTTTGAATCAGTTATTCGTGTATAAATGTGAATTTACTCGAATATAGTCTCCTTAATGACATGCGATTTCTGTACTTCATTTCTGTACTTAATTTTTTTTAAAGCAAACAGAATACTTATGGTGGTTAGAGAGCAAATCACGCGGGCCTGACCTAACCTAACCAGATGTGACAAATATTTCTTGACTGACTCTATGGGAAAACAAACAATATTTTGCCAGCCTGCCTGCCTTATTAGAATTTCTCTCGGATGGTTTCTACCAGTTTGTTTGTGCTAAATAAACAACAGTGATATTCCAATTTCGTGATGTGCTCTTGTAATGACTATATGCCAGATTATGTGTCCACGGATCAAATTTGTGCCCAGAACTCTATGTACAGTGGTTTTCCATTTGTCCCACACACGGTGATATTATGCAATTAGCAGTCAGTGAAAGGAATCAACAACTATTAAAATCTGAATTTGATATTAAAATTGTTTGAACTTCCAAACGTTTTTTTTTTCTCAGCTTCAAATAGCATTCAGATACATAAACATCCATGAATAAATAAATATCCATGACACAGCTATTATATATTATATTCTTCTTGTATCGTAATATATGGTAGACTGTTCACTCACCCCACAAGAGCGACAACCGCTGCGGACGTCGACCAGTTGACTGTACCCGTCGAAGACTGTACAGCCGTCCGTGCTCGTCTCCCCATCACAGGAGTAACATCGAATAGTGGCCTGACTCCCTGGCACTGCAACAGCGGGGTGTTCAACATAGGAGTAAGTATATAGTACGTTGACCAATATAGCATAGGTCTCACTGCTTTCAAAATATAAATTCAATGCGATTCATAATATACTTGTTTAAGTTACATGTACTGAATCTTCAATTCACATAGTAATTGCTTCGTGACATTAGACAGGTTCAAGTCTTGACAACATATTGGGTATGAAATATACAACAGCTATTATAGTGTGGCATGATCAATGATATTGTCAATGAACCTAGTACAGACTTGTTGTTATCAGGTGTAAATGAATTGATAAAATATACAGTGTACCATGTTACAGTGTTGATCAAGTGAATGAATGAATTGGATACAATCAGAAACCAATAAGAGGGTTCTTAATAAAATACACATGTACCCTGCTTTTATTCCGACTAACAAATGATGTAATACATATTGAACGACACAAGACAACAGAAAACACAGGCTTGGCAACACAGATTCCTGGCACATATTATGTTTAGTCGGGCTTGATAGTCACCTCATCATACTATTGTACATTATCCTTCATGCAAAATCGTCGATTTCATGACAATTTATGTGATTATATTTACGGGAGAAGTTGTATCGACATGATCGAAGAATTCATAATGAAATCGACATAAAAAAACTTAATATTTTGGAGTATTTTGAAACAGTTATGCATCACACATAATTAAACTTGCCCCACATTCAACATTTCAATATATGTAAACTTCTCACAATCACGTAAGTACAGTAAGTACAGTGTGTATCAGCAATTTGTTTTATTACCCTCGCCCCGATAGGGGCAGAGGGTATTGCAATTGGGTCTGTCCGTTTGTATGTCTGTTTGTTACTTGACGACATTAAATTTCGTCAAGTATGTTGGTCAGTCGCGTTTGTCTGTCTGTTTGTTTGTTTGTTTGTTTGTTTGTTTGTTTGTGTGTTTGTTTGTGTGTTAGCGCTCCACAGGTCACAATTTTGATCGTAGAATCATGCAAATAGGTCAGAAGATGTGCAATCAAATACAGATGGATGAGTTCATTTTTGGGAGGTCAAGGTCAAATATTGAGTTCAAGGTCACGCAAAACGTCAAAAACACATAAATGGCCATAACTCCGGTTCTAATTGTCCTAGAGACATCAAACTAAGTTCATGTTGTAGATATACTTGAGTTCTATCTTCTGTGACCTTGACATTGACATTTGACCTTGACCTTGAGAAGTTCGCCATAAGGTGAATGTCAAGGTCAAGTACGAATGTCAGCGCACCATATCGAGTAGTATATCGTTGGAAAGGTCTTGACCCCCTGATTCCAGTGATACCTTATTTTTGGCGCTGCGACGTAAACTGACGTCACAATGACGTCATAAACGTCAAATTTCCGAAATTTCAAAAGGCCATAACATCGTTAATACTGTATGGAATCTCTTGAAACTTGATATGCATATTGACAGCAATGACCTCTACGAATTTAAGTACAAAGGTCAAAGGTCAAGGTCAAGGTCATCGAAATCCTAGAAAAACACGTTTCCGGTAATAAGATCCGTTTGAATTGTCGTAGGTTCATGAAATTTGAACCATATCATTCAGAAGAGGTATAGCAATCGGGCGTATATGTCAATTTCATGATTGACCTTGAACTTGGTCAGGAAAATAAGGTCATATGAGGAAAACTTCAAGGTCAAATTTTCAAACTAACTGAAACCTATCAAGTAGTATATCAAATGAAAGGTCTTGATTGCCTGGTACATAATGTCTCATCAGTTTTGAGATGTGACGTTTATTGACGTCACAGTGACGTCATAAACGTTAATTTTCCGAAATTTCAAACGGTCGTAGTGTCCACAAATCTTGTTTGAATCTGATGAAATTACACATTTATAATATATGTCTTCATGCACAGGCAATGCACAATTTTCGTGACTCAAGGTCAAAGATCAAGGTCAAGGTCACGCAAAATGTTAAAAACACATCAGTGGCCATAACTTCGGTTCTATTTGTTATAGAGACTTCAAACCAAGTTCATATTGTAGATAAACTCGAGTCCTATCTTCTGTGACCTTGGCCTTGGCATTTGATCTTGACCTTGAGAAGTTCGCCTAAGGTGAATGTCAAGGTCAAATACGAAGGTCATCGCACCATATCGATTAGTATATCGTTGGAAAGGTTTTGAGCCATTGATTGCAGTGATGCCCTATTTTCGGCGCTGCGACGTACACTGACGTCACAATGACGTCATAAACGTCAAAGTACCGAAATTTCAAAAGGCCATAACAGCGTCAATACTGTATGGAATACCTTGAAACTTGACATGCATATTAATAGCATTGACCTTTAAAAATTGAAATACAAAGGTCAAAGGTCAAGGTCAAGGTCATTGAAATCCCAGAAAAACACCCTTTCGGTTATAACATCTGTTTGAATCGTTGTAGTCTCATAAAATTTGAACCATATCATTCAGAAGAGGTATAGCAATCAGACTTATATGTCAATTCCATGATTAACCTTGAACTGGATCGGAAAAATGAGGTCACATGAGCAAAACTTCAAGGTCAAATTTTCAAACTAACTAAAAGGTATCAAGTAATATATCAAATGGAAGGCCTTGAACCCATGATAAATAGTTTCCCATCAGTTTTCAAATGTGACGTTTATTGACGTCACAGTGACCTCATGTACGTAAATTTTTCGAAATTTCGAAAAGCCACAGTGTCCGGAATTCTTGTTCGATTCTGATGGAATTGTTCAAGTATAATTTATATCTTCATGCACGGGCAATGCACAGTTTTCGTGACCCAAGGTCAAGGGTCAAGATCAAGGTCAAAGAAAAGGTCAAAATCACAGAAAATTGCCATAACTTCGGAACTATTCGTCATAGAAAGTTCAAACTGGGACCATATTGTAGCATATCAAAAGGTCTTTGTCCGCTGACCTTGAATGTGCACTTTGACCTTGACCTTGAAAAGTTTGCCCAACGTAAAAATTTCATGAAAAAAGTATCTTTCTTCAAATGTCGAGGAGTTGTTCAGTAAATCTTTTCAATGTGTAAATTATGGGTAAATGTTTTAAATGTAAACAAATGTTTAGTCATTTCGTCAAGTGTTGGCCTATGGCCGATTTTTTGTTTGTCTGTCTGTCTGTCCGCGCGCATATCTCAAAGGAGAATGGTCCGATCAACATGAAACTTATAGGGATGAAGCGGTATCTCAGTGGCTCGGTCCTCCTCAAATCTGGTCAAAATCGGACAAAAACTGTTGCCATGGCAACGGAAAATGTAAAAATCAATAATTGACCGTAACTCCGGTTCTATTTAAGATAAATTTTTCTAACTAATTTTGTATTCTTCTATGGCCAATTCCTGATCATCTGATATATGGCCCGTGGTCGTACGACCAAAACTCTCCATTATCGCCCGATGTCGAAAAATTGGGGGTCACGGTTTCAATTTTTTTTGGCCAGCGACGTTTCAGTGCAAATGTCTGCGCTCATAACTCAAAGGCAAACGACCCGATCGATTTGAATCACATAATTGGCTTTAACTCCGGTTCTACTCGATATTAATTTTTCCAACTATTTTTGTATTTTTCTTTGGCCATTTCCCGATCGTATGGTGTACGACCGATGGTCGTACGACGAAAATTCTCCATTATCGCCCGATGTCGAAAAATTGGGGGTCACGATTTCAGTTATTTTTGGCCATCGACGTTTCAGTGCAAATGTCTGTGCTCATAACTCGAAAGCAAACGGTCCGATCGATTTGAAATTTATAGAACTAGAGTGCTATAATGGTGGCTCAGACCCTTCAAAATTTTGCCAAAATCGGATGAAAACGGTTGCCATGGCAACGGAAAAAAAGAAAATCACATAATTGGCTTTAACTCCGGTTCTATTTGATATTAATTTTTCCAACTATTTTTGTATTTTTCTTTGGCCAATTCCCGATCGTTTGGTGTACGACCGATGGTCGTACGACGAAAACTCTTCATTATCGCCGGATGTCGCAAAATTGGGGGTCACGATTTCGTCACGATTTTTGGCCAGCGACGTTTCAGTGCAAATGTCTGCGCTCATAACTCAAAGGCAAACGGTTCGATAGATTTGAAATTTATAGGGCTGGAGTGCTATGGTAATGGCTCAGTCCCTTTCAAATTTTGCCAAAATCGGGTGAAAACGGTTGCCATGGCAACTGAAAAAATAAAATCACATAATTGACTATAACTCCGGTTCTAATCAATATTAAATGTTCAACCTATTTTTGTATTTTTCTTTGGCCAATTCCCAATCGTATGGCGTACAACCGATGGTCTTAAGACGAAAACTCTCAATTATCGCCTAATTTTAGTGACTAAATCTGAAGGGCGAGGGTCTGCAATCTCTGATTGTCTCGTTGCTGTTGAGTCTGGGAGTTTAAATACAAGTGCGATGTTTCAAAACTATTACCCAATAAGATGTGTCGGTAATGGATAAATAAACGCTTGTCGGTTGCTCTGTGCTTCCGCGAGCGTGACCTTTCCACTAGAAGTCATGGCTGTGGATTCATATAAGTCTGGATCTTAATACTGCGCAGTTACAAGCTACAAACACACTTTTCTGTTTCCAGACTTGGATCAAAGTGATTTCTGTTAGGTTTGTTGCTGCAAAACCGCCAGATATACCTACAACTTGTATTCCTGAACTAGAATAAAGTGCATTCGAAATGCGTAATTCATGAGCCAGATATTACGCGCATATTTTCGCCCCAACTACATGTATGAAGAGATACTGACGCGTCCGTAAAGATGCTCACACACGTCTATGTAAAGACCAATTAAATATATTCGAATAGTACAATCTATATATATTGTTTGTATTCAAGTACAGTGATTTGAATAAAAGGAAATATTACCAAAAGAAAATAATAAAATTAGGTATAGCAAAATAATATTTATATGAATAATGGTTTTCTATTCTACTTTATTCACATGTTTAATACATAATATATTTATGAAGTGAAGTAGAATACATCCTTGGAGTTTTTGGCAGAATGACACGTTATTATGTTACGTTATTATATATACAGTGTATAACATTATGATTCACAGGAAAATATAATAAGTGGAGTATTTTATGACTATAATGAAACATCCTATTTTTTAATAGTATTTTAGATTGTGTTTTTCAGTGAGTTTCTGTCAAAAGTGTGAAAGTGTTGGAAATAGTTCTTCTATTGAACGTTCAATGAAAGTGAGCCAAATTTCATGTTTTCGTAAGAATCAAGAAGTTCACTCGGCAATAACTAACAGATCAATTGCTCTGTAATTCGTGGTTCACTCACCAATCATCCTGAACAAGGTTAAGTAGTCAATTAAGACAGGTCAAGTGAAACAAAACGCTACTTACCGAAAAATATCCCGACAAAGAGACCAACAACGATTGCGTGATACATCTTGTTCCGTTGATAATCTCCCTCGTTAATAGCGCCTACTCGCAGATCACTGGATGTTTATCGACGCACTGTATCTATAAATGCTAAAGTCAGCTGGGAAACTCGATATCTGGCATTTATTTATTTATCTATCTTAACCTTGAGATTGCGTGCAATTACGAATACAGAATCGACGCTGCGGAAAAAATTAAAACTATCACAGCAGAGAGCCCACACTAAGGAAATGATGTAACCTGATCCGATCTTTTAATTGGAGCTCGCATGTACATTTGCACCAATAGCAGACGTTCTGGAGCGCGCCAGTCCGGCATATATCTGCGGCAGTATTTCTGGAAATGAATGGGGGTGGAGTGGGGATGGCAGAAAAGCAACTCGTATAAATTCGTTTTTAAAGGCGATGACCGTTTTCACGACTGTATGCATAGCTGTCGATTTTGTTATTTGCTTATACAGCAGAAAGTAGGACAGTTCCAGAGGCGAGTTCGCTAAGGAATGTCATTTTTTTCTTCTTAATAATTAAAACATTAATTTGTTATGTTTTCTCATCGTCTGAAAATAGCCCATCTCACGGCATATGGTACTGACTGTTAACGCCTCATACATGCAGGTGTCAAGGTTATTGATGCAATGGAGTCAAAGTTCGTAACGGTCTAGCTCGAACAATTCTTCTGTTTATGTATATTCACATTGGACAGGGTGTGGCATGAAGGTAACATTGGTAGGCCTATGTTGTTTATATGCGTTGTTCATGCAACGTCGACGGACTGATAAGAGCCCTATTGATTTAAATGAGTAAATAATCTGCAGTCCCTACACGTATGAGCGGGAAGGGCTTTTAGAATCTTGTGTTCAGAACTTCAGAACATCACAAGGAGTCTGCGTGAAGAGCTGCCAAAACCCCCAACAATTAGGCATGAAACAAGATTGTTCCTCTGGAACCATGATCATTGTCACCGAAATTTATTAAAAACTTGACCCTTTCACTGCCGGGGGCGACTTTAGTCGACCAGAACTAGGGGAAATCAGGGCAAATTGACACATTATAAGGTAACCTTAAAATTATGTTCCAGTAGTGATTTTTTAAAACTTATATTGCATACACTGTACTGAGAACAAACCCACTTGATTTTTTAGTATAATTGGAAATATTTTACAGTGAATATGTCATTTAAAAATTTATTTTATAATTTCTTCAAAATAACTTGGCAACGGGGGACAGTTTCTGAAACAGTTTTTGGCAGTGAAAGGGTTAAATAGGCCTACCTGCAAAATCATTGGTATTATTTGAGATAGAGTTTGTCTTATTCTTATTTTTTCTGCTGAGATCTCGTAAGCACATTCATTTTCCTGAAACAAAAAACCTGTCTGCACACTGTTGGAATCTATAGATCTATTATAAACTAAACGACTATAAGTATCATTCGATGTCGTAAATTCCATAGCCCTACTATTTTCATAGGTTATCGTAAAATTCCTAATAAACGCACGGACGTTCAATATCATGCGTCTATTAGTGGTCTGCGTTTATTAGAGGTCCTAGCCTACGTTTATCGATTTCATCCGTTACATGTAATACTCACAGAAAATATGATCACATTAGGCCTAATTAAATATACCTGCTGTCTTGTGTGCATTAATTCTCTTTACACCCTTCGACATCATAACGTCAGCAGGTTCCACCCCTCCCATTCCTGCGTTCATTAGACGCCCTGCGTTTAATGATTTCTTCGTGTATCAGAGGCCCGCGCGTTTCTTGAAGGTAGGCCTACTGCGTTTATTAGAAGTTTTCACATTGCATGTGCTTTATCTTAAATTATTAATCAATATTTAAACTCTTCGGAAAGTCACTGTTTGCTGGTGACCGCTATGCGTTCAGTCAGTACAGGGCATGTATAGATCTATATCCAGGGGCGGATTTAGGGGGGCCTATGGGGCCCGGGCCCCCCTTGACCCCTGAATTTTTTTTTTAATATTGCGCACCCCCCCGTACCCCCAACCGGATTGCTCTCTCGCTTCGCTCGATCGCTCTTGTTAGTATTGCCATATCTGCCTGGGCCCCCCTAACACATCTTCCTGGATCCGCCCCTGTCTATATCTATAAGCCTATTGGAGTTTCGAATTTCACCACCTCGGACCGGATCCCTAACCGGAACTCTCTGCAAGGCTGCGTCTTTAATATTGCTGGTGTTACAGATACAATTTGTAACATGATAACATCCATGTAGATATATCTGAATTTGCGTTGTGTGTCTGATGATGCATTTTGTCGGTGACCTACTGGACCTTTGGTGCTACTTCTTGATTCGATTCTATCGCCCTCTATCGAATGCCCGGGTAACTAAAACGGAAGTGTCAAGTTGGACCAGTCTGAAAACAAAAATGACAGAAAACACAGAAACAACTCGCCGTTCAGGCGGGAAGGCTTTGGATTACGATGAAACATTGGTATGTAACATTCTTCTATAATATCAAATCGTTGGCAAGATTTATGTGATCTTTGTCACCGTAGATGTATTGAATCCACAACTTATTTGGGCGATAATAAGGGTTTGGAGTCTATTGTATACAAATGCATCCTGTTTCCCCAACAAAAATCATGTACATGTATATATATATGTGTCTCTATATCTTGGTAATGAAATGACAAAATAAGGATCCATTATATCCATTATCGACATGAACTCTTTCCGACGTCATTGAATTTACATACATGTACTGTTGGCTGATCAATAAATGAAACATGTTCTTTTCTTCATTTTAAAATCCTATCTAATAACTTACTATAAGTGCCAAGGTATGTTATATCATGCCACAGAGCCTACTCTATCATATTGATACCAATTGTATTGATAGTCAATCTGCAGCAATATTAAAAATATTACAGATGTATGGTCGCTACCGGAAAGAATTGAGTGCATTTGCAAAAGAATCTGCTGCACAAATTCGAGCTAGGGATCGGCTTCATCGAAGAAGAAGCTCCGCTCCAACTGGCTTCAAATACTACACAGATGGAAAATGCAAAAAGTGCAAAAGTATGTTTAGAAATGAGTATGTTGTGAACATATAGGCAAACCATTTTTTAACTTTTAACTTGAAATATATCAACCCCAACAGATAATTAAAAAAAACCCACAGAAGCTCTATGTGATTTCAAGATATCGTGGGTAGATATTCCATTGTGAATTGAATATCAGAAGTTTAATTCAATTTCTCTCCCATCAATCCCTGATCACCATGGTTACAGAAAGCTGCCTGTGGTTCCGAGATTCTGTGATCTCCAGGATTGGTGAGGATTGGGTTTTCCTCACACTTCTGGGCTTCATCATGGCTTTACTCAGCTTTGGCATGGACTATATCATTGAGAAGTTCCAACAAGGTCTGTAGTAGTACTAAATGAATACTAGATTGTGTTCTATAATATTATAATGGGGTCAAAGTACACAAAACATCAGTGAAACCAAGAATGTATTCTCAGCTAAATGAATACGAGATGCATGTGGTGTATTTTACTGCTATCTTTATCATGTTATTTTTTGTTTGTGTAAAACATCACTGCATGTTTTTGTAATTACACCTCTCATAATTTCAGCTCGAATTTGGTTGTTTGAAGAAGTGTCATTCTCAGTTGGTGTCCAGTACATCACTTGGATTGTGTTTCCACTCGTCTTCATATGTTTCTCCACAGGATTTGTCCACCTTGTTGGATCACATGCGATAGGTTTGTATTTGGGTAACTTGTTCATTTCTATCAGGGATTTGTCAGTAGGTAGTCAGTGATATGTATTACTGAAGTATGTAATAGATTGCAGTTTGATCGTGTGATTTTGCTCATAAGAATCTCTCGGAATATGTTCATCTACCCAGAGTTACTTCTTTTCAACGTAGCTACACGTAAGTATTAGTAATATAAGAATCCAAAAAAAAAAATTTATTATCTTGTGTTACAGGCTCAGGGATCCCCGAAATGAAAACCATTCTACGGGGGGTCGTGCTCAAAGAATATCTATCATTCCGAACGTTGATTTCCAAAATTGTGGGTCTCTGCACGTCACTAGGTTGTGGGCTACCAATAGGAAAAGAGGTATGTATTTTAAAGAATAATGAGGTGACTATATCAAGTTTTCTGTGACATTGTTGTCTCATGTCACATATCGTAATGCTTTCAACTTAATCAGGATGTCCTTGTGATGATTAATTGTTCTTTCTCATAGGGCCCATTTGTGCATGTTGCCAGTATCACAGCCACCTTGTTGGGAAAACTCGTCACATCATTCAGGGGAATATATGAAGTAAGTTGAACACTGACATGATCAAACATACTAGTACATGTATTTCACATCATCAGATAGTTCAATGCTCAGGAAATATAGCTCAGTGTCTGTGTAAAATGTCATGTATTTATTTTGTAGAACCAATCCAGAAACAGCGAGATGTTGGCTGCGGCGTGTGCAGTAGGAGTGGCATGTACCTTTGCGGCACCAATTGGAGGTGGGAATGACTTCTGATTCTCCATTCCATAGAAACAACCTAAATGAAATGCCTAAGACTTCTTATACCTTGTGTATGATGTATTTCAAAGCGTATATTGTGCCCATGTACATGATATTTGCATACAGGTGTGTTGTTCAGCATTGAGGTCACGGCGACCTACTTTGCCGTGCGTAATTATTGGCGTGGGTTCTACTCAGCAGTGTGTGGGGCTTGTATATTTCGACTACTGGCTATTTGGTTCAGAGAAGAAGGTTAGTTCAATGGTTTTGGGTGATGTATGGAACTCCTCCCACAAATTGTACAGTTGTCTTCACTTGTGACATATTCAAAGCTTTATATTCGTGCAAGTTTAGGTCTGCCGTACTTTTAGCTTTGACGTCATTTCTGTTCTTTCCCACAGAGACTTTGACAGCTTTGTTCAAAACAAACCTCAGACAGGACTTTCCATTTGATCCAGCTGAACTCATGGCATTTGCTGTGATCGGGTATGTGTGCATTTGTGTTTATATAAAGCACGTTAGTAGTATGGAAGTAAATATGTGTATAATATTGTCTGTTTCTTGTTTTCAGGATTGTTTCTGGTTTTGGTGGTGCCCTTTTTGTTTACTCACATAGGAAAATGGTAGAATTTATGAGGAAACAAAAGAAGATATCCCAGTTTCTTCAAAAGAAGTGAGTTCATGTGCCACTTGTGTGAATTTTTGCTTAGCAGTGCTTAAACACTCTTCACAATATTTTCACTTTATCTATCTGCAGAACAATGTTACATGGTATAATGCTCATTTTCACAGTCGATTCCTGTTCCCGAGCATCGTTACATTTACCATCATGTCGCTACTGTTCCCGCCTGGACTGGGGCAATACATGGCTGGGCAGGTATGAATTCATCTTGGTAAACGTCACTCTATATACAAATCTTTTCATCAGAACATCTGCATGGACAGGTTCTGTTCTACTTCAGTTGTCAAAGGTTTCACAATTCAAATTAACAAATATATCACTGGAGCTACATTCTTCCGTCATAATCATTTGCTGCATGGCATGACTGTTTTATATCATGTCTATCCAACGACAGCTGACAAACCACGAGGCGGTGAACCAGCTGTTCAGCAACTGGACCTGGTCCAACAAGGAACCGGAGAACTACCAACAAGTGGAGATCCTACAAAACTGGACCGGTCCCACGGACAACATCTACCTCACCCTAGCGCTCTTCATCATCATGAGGGTCAGTCTAGCTAGTCGTACAGTTTTGCCTCCAATACTAGCTTATTTCAAGTTCCAAAGCTGATTAAGCTCAGTTATCTCGCTCAACAGAATCCACATTGTGTCACAATTATATGACTATAGTTGTAGCATCGTGTAGTTTTAGTCTCGCCACTATGCCATGCATCTACCCCAGTCAGTGTGATACACAAGTGTTGTACACAAGCTTGAATGATGTGTGTTCTGTATTGTAGTTTTGGATGGCGGCCTTGTCTAACACTCTTCCTGTGCCAGCAGGAGTCTTCATTCCTGTCTTCACCATAGGTTTGTATGCTTAGAGTGAAATAATATCTCGCACTATAGCATTGATGCTATCCATGGTATATGAAGTGTGGAACTGATCTTAGAGCTATGCAGTCGCACCTACCAGTCTGCGTGTTTGACAAGACATAGCCATTCAGCAATTAGTGATGTACACTCAAACCTATGAGTTGTTAAGTTGCACTGGTCAGAAACTGCATTCTCACCCGGACAGGTGCGGCGTTTGGTCGCCTGATTGGTGAGAGCATGGCTGTGTGGTTCCCTGACGGTTTCAGTGGTCGGCACATTGTTCCCGGCGGCTACGCTATCGTGGGCGCCGCGGCCCTCTCAGGCAGTGTCACTCACACGATATCCACGTCAGTGATTGTCTTCGAGCTGACCGGACAGATGAGCCATGTGCTGCCGTGTGTGGTATGTACCAACAGATTGATTGTATGATATCGATAGAAGATATGTTTTGAAATTGGGCAATCATTGGTGATACTTGAAGGTGAAGCTGTTGAAATAATTCACATTTGTATATGTAGCTATTGAAATCTGCAGCATTATAAATATGATTAGAGATGAATACTCATAATGCTTATGTATAATGCTAATATGCTTATGTACCAGTACATGTAATAAAAAGTAATAACTCTACATCACATGTTGTGTGAGTAAAATGCATTGTTCCTTGTAATGATCTGGCTACTAACTATCATAAACATTGAATTGGTAGCCCCTTGAATAACACAGACCTTGCCCAACTGTTCCAGATTGCCGTGCTGATAGCTAATGCTACAGCATCATTGCTCCAGCCCTCTTTCTATGACTCAATTATTATACAGCAGGGCTACCCATACCTCCCTCACTTCATACCCAAAAGTGCAAAGTAGGGGAACATACATCAATGGGCCATGGCACTCTATTTAAAATACATGATCTGATATCTTTTAGAAACATATATTGGAAATTTCTTTGATACATGTACATGTATTTAATTAACCCTATTCAATTCATCCACAGCTTTTATCATATCAACACATGTCTTTCAAGACTGTTCAAATCACTGACTAGTGTTTGATTAGTGTGTTTCTGGTTTGTGTTTTACCCCGGTGCCTGAGCTATCCATCATTCCAGGGCTACAGTCCTCACTTGCTCCTCATCCAAGAAATTCTTTCTCTGAGTGTTTTCCTCGATGTGTTGTAAGGCCCGCAAATGCTTTATATTTCCCACAGATAGCTGTGCTACTGGCCAATGCAGTGGCTCACAAACTCCAGCCATCCATCTACGATAGTTTGATTCTAATTAAGAACCTCCCCTACCTTCCTGATATCATCACGCCATCAGCTAGTAATAAGTAAGTGCTTCACAAGACTCCCTGTAAATGTCCCGGCTATAGTACTTGCCATCTTGATGTTATGGTGATTTAATATAAGTTTTTTGTGAGATTAAGAAAAGGTAGTCAGTTATGTACATGTGGAAAATTGTTGATACTGAAAGTCCTTGGTGTAACAGTTACCATTAAAAGAAGAAGAATGCTTGTTAATAATTATGTAACCATGTGTGATATAAATAACAGTCAAACAGTCCCGTAAACTGTTTAAAGTATTATGCTTTTGTGATGACTCCATCTCTCTCCCCCTCCCCCATTCTCCCAGTGCACACCAGGTGTACGTAGATGACTTCATGGTCCGAGACGTCCAGTGTATGACCTCAGACTACACATACTACAAGGCCACCCAGCTGCTGGAAGACTATACATACCGAGCATTCCCGTTAGTCGACTCCAAAGGTGGGGCCTTTTCATGTGCATATACATGTATTGCAAACATTTTCAAGTCAAAATTTTTTTTTTAAGATGTGCAAAATTTCGCATCAAATTCCCATTCAAAACGCAATGTCGTTTCTCTCCAGAGAATATGCTGCTCATCGGCTCGGTGCAACGAACTGAGCTAGAGAGGGTCATCGATAAACAGCTTAGTGAAGAGACGAAGAAACAATTCTTCAACAACCTGAACTTGGTCAGACAGAATCTGCCCAAGGTCAAGGTCGACCCTCCAGAAGTCAAGGACAGCACCAGCACTGCGGGGACTGATTCAATCCCGGAAATACACTATGTCAAGGTAGCATACCATGTGTGACGAGTTTGTTTTGTGATGATGTCTACAAAAATACATGTATTGATAAATTTACGGTTGTATGTCACCAGTCTGGCAGCAGTGCGGGGGGCACACCAGGCAGCACACCAGGCCGATCCTCAAGGTTCTCTGTATCCACGGTACAGGAGAGACCTGGAGACTCCACCCCAGCCATCAATGTGGTCAGTGTCAGGACCCTAATGGTGCTGTAGGCCATTCATTTGATTCTGTGTGTGAGACAGTAATCATCTATAGCTGGTCAAATCATGGTAACAAATTGAATATTCTCAGTCCAAGTATGATGTTTCCTATACTGTGTTAGACTACATAACAAACATCCAACTCTGCATACTGGTAAAAATACCACATATTAACATGATCAGATGTGTTTGAGAATGTCTATACCTTGGTTTCCATGGTTTCAGCCTCGCTCCAATTCAAGGTTGGACAGCGAGACGAGTGTAGCGTCTGAGGGTTCTGATGTCTTTGACAGCATCTCCCTCACGGATCAGGTAGGTAATGGCTATATTCCCATGAGTTCCTAATGGTCATACTCAGAACTAGACATAAAAGCCTATAGGCTTTGTGGCATCCCCCAATTTTTCTTTTCTTTTCTAATGGTGAAACTTGACTGTTATTATAATACATATACCAGGATTATTGAACACAGGTGGGAGTGAGAGTTCAAATTATAGCAGTTGCTCACTAGACAAATGTCCATCAGATATTTGTTTTAATCTCAATAGGTATTAAATGTACAGACATGACAGACATTCATAATACAAGCAAAAAGGAAATTATTCTGGGTTCTGACTAAGTAAAACAATGATAATTTGGTCACTGCATGTGAAATACAGCTAGAAAACAAAACAATGCATGTAGTTTCATCCAGATAAACACAGTGCTGTTTTAACTGAATACAATGAACAATTGACCGGCAACCAAGGCCCAGGCAGACCTTCAAAGCTGTTATCTTCAGTTTGGGTCATCATTATATAACCACCTATTGTTTTCTTTAGAAAGGGAAGGAGGGCATTGTTCCAACTTGTTGGTGTTAGTATAGTAAACTGGGGTGAGGGGACAGGAGAGGGGGGGGGGGGGGGAAGAGGGGCAGTGCATACAAGTCACTGATACATTGCTACATTCATATGCAGATTAGACTGGCTGACAGTGGAGGTGGGGGAGGGAAAGGGGGGGGGGGGGGTATTGCCTTATCACAGGCATTACTGAGCAGGGCTCTCATATACTGCACTGGCTGAGAGGGCAGAGCCTAGCCTCATGCTGGACATGCAGGCTGCAGTCAGTGAATACAGTAGCATGGCTCAGTCACAGTATTACATCTGCATGGGGGCAGGTGAGGGAAAAATTCTAAGTCCAAAAAAAATACACCCAAAAAATTTTTTTCTCCTGGAAATTGCCTGAATCAAATTATGACATTGACAGGAATCGCCCGATTTTTTTTTCCAAAATGGCCGCTGGCGGCCATCTTGGATTTCGGATCTCGACGAAAAACAATAGGGGTTAGGAGCAAAGTATTTCGGATGAGCTGTGAAAATTTCGGAAAGATAGATCAAGGCGTTCAAGAGTTATGATCCGGAAACCGAACGGCGGAAGAAAAAAAAAAAAAAAAAAAAAAAAAAAAAAAAAAAAAAGAAAAAAAAAAAAAAAAAAACAGACAAAAACATAAGGCCTCCCGATTTTCAATCGGGATGCCTAATAATATAGACTTGCTAGCTACCTACCTTTATCACAGTATCCTGTAATTTATGCAATAAAGAATCTGAATGTTGCCGATGTGATATTTTCATTGCAGTTTCCAACAAATGCAGAAGACCTTACACCCGAACAGGTAACGCCTTTGTTCTTGTGCCAGACTCCATTCGAAGGACTGATTTAGATCCAGATGAGTTGCCAGGAGATGAACTGTGACTACTTTCTCTATATCCCTGCAGGAGGTTGTGTGGGAGAACTTTCAACTGCTCCAGCGAATTAACTGGGAGGAGTGTCACATCGACCCCGCCCCTTTCCAACTGGTCGAGAAAACGTCGCTTTACAAGGTGAGTCATGTTCACGTACATAATATAGTATCTCATAATATTAATCAGTGAATTCGAATGAATAATATGATGAATGTATGACAATTCGATTTGAAGTGAGTCTGTTCCCCCACACAGGTGCATTCCCTGTTTTCCCTGTTGAGTTTGCACCATGCGTACGTTACCAACACCGGCCGACTGGTGGGCATCGTAGCCATGCATGAGGTCAGTGTACAGATTACATACTGTCAGGAGTCTCTCATGTATAGGCAATTTAAATGTAGAAGCACAGAAAAGATTTGTCATTATTATGGGATACAAGTGACAGTTTTGCGCAGCTTTGAGTTTTATAAAGTCGAGGTCTGCCCAATATCTAGAGAAGACTTTTTATATCCGAACAGGTTCGGAATGCCGTTCAAGGTCAGATCCAGAAAAATGCCGAACTCCCCACCACAAACTCAGGATGTCTAGATGACAGCAATTCTACCTATGATGGCCTGCGGAAGGGTCCATTCCAGGCATTCAGTGGGGGGATCGGGATGCGAACTGAAATCCCAGATATCTCGTCAGCATAGATCTTTCAACTCTTCATGCCAGATGTTGCCATGTTGTGTATTCATTTGCTACTTACAATTATGGCCGTATATTTTGTCTAACTGCTAATGATCTGTTGTTTATGGAACGCCGGTACGACATGCTAGAAGCGACATGCGAGAAGTGACAAGCGACATGCGAGAAGTGACAAGTGAGAAGCGACATGCGACCTGCAAACTATAAACTATGACTTATTCCGTATTAAACCATGGTTAATACGAAAAAATGTGTAGGATATTCAAGTTGCATTTGGGTTCACGCAAGTCGCAGTTTGTAAAGTTATCTGGCATGTCACATGTCGCAGTTTATAGCTCGCAGGTCGCAGTTTTATAGACTAACTTGCAGGTCACATGTTCATGTAGGCAATATTTCTCGCTTCTCGCATGTCACATGTGGCTTCTCACATGTCACTTCACGCATGTCGCACCGGCATTCCATAGTTGTTTGTTTCAAAGTAGATGTATGAATGGAATGTCCATACAATGTACATGTATGTATACTAGTATATATGTATGGCAATGATAATCCGGAGCCCTAGATGCTGATACAAGAAGAGAGTATGTGTATGTGTTTACATCATTTATGTGAGGAGACCCCTACATATGTATCATATCGTACCCCTCATATTGTATTCCGGATGTTTTTATGTGTGTTCCTATGCATGTAGAGTGTGTGGTTATGCCAGGAGCCCCCCTACACCCATGTGGTTTCTCGGCCCGATTTAGCCTATATCTTGCACAAACATGTCTTAAAACACCATCCTTTCATTTGTTTGTTTATGCATACTCTTATTTCTAAATGACTTATATTTCAAAGGAAATGCTCAGAGGTACCACGGAATTATGCTCCTGAATAGAAAACTTGTGATATAGCAGATGTGCATGCATCACCGGCAATTGGCACGACATTTGCAAAATAGGTACATGTTTTTGTTTTTCAGTGATACATATAGGCTGGTGTGAAAGTTTTGAGGTATGAGTGTTTGACTACCAGATCAGTATTATTCTGTGTGCCTTCATAGTTTGTTACTGTGATAACTGATGCAGATATGGTCATGTCCCAAATTTGTCAACTGTGGAATAGTATTACATGGTCTGAAATGATGTCAAAATTGAACACACAATTATATTTATTATGTTTGGATATATTTAGAACAGATGTATATTGTAATCAAATATAATATAATGTAATCAAGAGATTGTAGTTCATATTAAACCAAAGGAAGAACAATTTCCTCGTTTGAGTTTGGGTATCATCCAAGCCTAATGCAAAACAGTCATTGATGTCTTTGATCAAAATCAGTGATGTTTGTAAGTTACTAATATCATGTAGTTTGTTAGTTTTTCACATGTATTTGACTTGATAAGAAATTTGTGCCATTTATAGACTGTATGTTAGTGTAAATGGGATCATGATTGTTGACATGTTAATGTAACATGTAAAATATGTTGTTATAATTCAGCTGTTCAATGTACACATTTTCCGTGAGGTAACGCAACAGAATTATAGTGAGTCTGTGACTATCACAGGATATGCAAATTGTATCAGGTTCCATGTACAGATACCAAATGTTGCCTTGAAATATACCATACCATTTCTACTGTAAATACACATCCATTCTGAGTGAATATACATTCCATTGTTCATTCTTTGGTTGCTGCTTATTCAAGAGGGTAATAGCATTCACTAAATTGTCCCCTGTATATGTATATGTGTCACTGTGAGAATAATTGCTTCACAAAAGTTCAAGTATAATGTGTATTGTACATATCAGTGATATCGCCAGCACACGATATGATGGATTTGATACTGTATAACGTGCAATAATGTGTATATTTTGGTATGTGTTTACATACAATTTGACTGGAGAGGAAATCCATATTGAATTTTGTATCAAGTATATCATAATAACCAAATATCAATAAAAGACATGTGTCTTTCATGAAATTTTCTCAATTATTGGCATGAAAATTGACAAAACACCGAAGTAATGACACGCGCATTTATTCATCACCACTATTACCGGTATACATTTTACAAATCACAAGTATAATTTTCCCCCCATTTCTGTTAACTGACGTGCAATGATTCCATATCCGCCTCTATCTCTGTACCTTGCTTCTCGACCTCTGCCCCACCACATGCCCCTTCCAGGAGCCCTTCTGATTGGCTAGTATCCGTCTGAGGCTGGTCATGTGACTGTTTAGCGAGTTGGTTGTTTTTCCGTAGCTGGCAGGCCTCCTTATACGGTGGATTGATGGGGGACTGTGTCGGACTGTGGTATGTGTATTCCTTGTCCTCCTCCAACTGTCATTGTAAAGTAGCACGTGAATTTAGAATGAATACATGAAGATTACAATCTCAAAAATTGGCCCAAGGGCTAAGATAGGTTACCGGACAATTTTGGTTTCAAGCATTGTAGGTGACATATGATTTTGAGATTTACCAGTCAAGGTCATCTTTGTGAATCTCAATGTCACCATCAGGTATGCTGCATATGACTTCGTATGTTCATAATACAAACATATAAGTTTTATCAACAAGTATTTCGTGTGTAGAAGCCAATTTCAGATTTTGAGATTCGCCCTTCAAGGTCTTCAAGGTCAAGTTCAAGGTCACCAAAAAATGTGCCATTTATACATGACTTTTTTACAGGCTTATACACAATCCTAACCTGTATGTGCAAAAGTTTATGCTTCAGAGGCCACTTTCAAGATTTCAAGTCAGACAACTCAAGGTCATCCAAGGTCAAAATCAAGGTCATCATTAGTTGTTCCATATATGACTTCCCATATGTTCATAATGCAAACTGAAGCTCTATCTACATGCATTTCATCTGTAGAGGCAAATTTGGGCATTTTTTTCACCCAAAAATGGCTGTTTTGACCAAGGTCATCAAAGGTCAAATTCAAGGTCACCTCCCAACTCGCTATATATGACTTCCTATTTGAAAGTGCCAATATCTAAGCGCTATCTTCAAGCTGTGTATGTGTATGAGTACAGTCCTGGCAGCTCCCATTATGAAGGAAAAAAGTGCCGAAAATTTTCGAAGTCCAAAATTTTTTTCAAAGGGTGAACATTTTTTTTTTTTGTCTAGAAATGACCCAAAATGAATAGTAATGCGATTTGGGGCAAACAAAATTTTTTTCGCTGACCCATCAAAAATTCAAAATGGCCGCCACACGGAGACCGGCGATTCAAGGGCAACAAAACTTATACACATCATAAAGGTACATAAGGGGAATATTTTGAAACAATAATCTCAAAACTGATCAGACAGTTTTCGAGAAAAGACAGGCCAGGTGCAAATTTGAGCATTTCTCGACCCAAAAATGGCTGTTTTGACCTTTCAAGGTCATCCAAGGTCAAATTCAAGGTCACCACACAAGTCGCCATATATGACTTTCCATTTGAAAGTGCCAATATCTAAGCTCTATCTTCAAGCGTTCTATGAGTACAGTCCCGGCAGCTCTCATTATGAAGGGAAAAAGTGCCGAAAATGTTCTAAGTCCAAAATTTTTTTCAAAGGGTGAAAAATTTTTTTTTTTGTCTAGAAATGACCCAAAATGGATAGTAACGCGATTTGGGACAAAAAAAATTTTTTGGCTGACCCATCAAAAATTCAAAATGGCCGCCACACGGAGACCGGCGATTCAAGGGCAACAAAACTTATACACATCATAAAGGTACATAAGGGGAATCTTTTGAAATAAAAATCTCAAAACTGATCAGACAGTTTTTGAGAAAATGGCCGCCAAAGTCCAAAATTGGCCATTTTTCGTCAAAAATGGCCGCCATTTTGAGAAAAATGCGAAAATCAAAAAGCTAAAAAATAACCCCCTCTTGAAATATTTTTAGGCAACTTTGTGCAAAATTTCAGGAAAATCCGCCTGTAAACTTTAAAGATAAAAATGTGGACGGACGACGGACGCCGGACGACAGACGGACGCCGGACGCAACGCGACGGCAATAGGTTATCGGACCATAGGTCCGGTAACCTAAAAATAAAACGCTACTGGACAAAGCTACAAGTACACAGCTCTCCTGTACCTTGAGGGGGTAGGTTCTGTCCGAGTCGTAGGCACTTAGATCTCCACAGGCCAGAAACGGCACGATGACGCGGTTAGGGCCTTCCAGGCTGTTAAAATCCACATCTGGTAGTAGGAAGCAGTTGTGAAATATTTGACTGGTAATTGTACAAGCATACCCACAATCATGTAATTAGGTACATGAATACAGATATCATCATTTATAACTTGCCATAGGACTGGTCCAGCAGGGGGTTGGACATGTTCGGTATGTAGCCATCTGGGGGACTGTATCCCTCACACACAACAAATGCCTCTGCAGACGAATCAAACTGAAAATCTCATTGTGCTATCAAATATCAAACGGCTTTTCCTATTGTCACTAAACAATGAAATTTGCATGTATAATGAGTGGCGTGATGTCGGGTTCATAGATAGATGCCAGATTATGTGCAACATCAAATGCCTCAACAGTAACACCACAATCATATACTGACCAATACTAGAATTTCTGCTGCTGCGTGGCTTGGCAACAGTCACCATTGGGAAAAATATTTTCAGTTGGGAATACAGCAGTGTAACATCTTTGCCACGGAAGATCTGCGAACAGAGTGAAGTGGACACTCAAACAGACTGCAATAAATGTTCTACCTGAACAAAGTACATGTGTACTGTACTCTGAGAGAAATACTAGTGCTAATTCACACACCTTTGCAACAAAGGTGCCTCCTTTTCGCAGCACATGTGTGGTGATATTGAGAGCCTGCAAGAAATGAAATGCCAAAGTAGCAGATAGTTATCATCACAATTTTCATTAACTCAGGGAGAAAAATTGGTACAATACGCTCCTCACATTACATTGTATTTCAATTTCAACACCATTACGTTTGATGAATACTTACGGCAAGTAACAGTTGAGCTTGAATGTATTCATCTATGTCATGTAGTCCTGTGACTGGTGTGGAAATGATTCATGTATTATTTACATGTATTTGGTAGAGTATATGATATATACCATGTATACAGAAAGATTATTCTGTATTAGAGCCTGATGAGACTCCACAAAGTTTGTGATCTTTCTAAATGTTGAATTTTAACTGTCAGTTGCAGGAATTTGGAGGTTAATAGTAGAATGAAATGAATACAATAAAGTTAAGATGATTTACCATCTGGAGCTCCATCGCACACAACAAGATCTGCCTGGTCGCCCTCGAAGTGGCCAATGATTTCCTTCGCAGTTGATACCTACAACGGGGTCTACTCGAGTTCATTTCACCAAAAATGTTAAATTTGATATACCATATCAGTTGATTACCCATGAATGAGGGCGCACCTTTGTGATATCGCCCTGTATCTGCAAGACGCCGGGTATTGGCGCCATCGCTTGGAGATCCACGGCCACAATTTTTGTGTTTTTGTCTTTTTCTGTATCCCCACTTCTGCAAGAATAGAAAATAATGGGAACGTTATGCGACTGCAAATAACATGATGTGTGACTTTGACATGTTTGACAAGATTTGTTGTGGATTACATACTGACGTAGCTTTGCTTAATATAAAGCGATGACAATTCTACATGGTAAATACTGTGACAAGTTATGACTGATTATACCTGAGACGCCTTGCAAGGACTTGACTCCAGCTTCCGGGAGCAGCACACAAGTCCACAACCTTCGTCACGTCTGTAATCATAGTTATGTGCTCATGTGCATAATATTGGCTGCATGAATCTATAATACAATTTGTGTATCAATTTTGCCTTTCTGGAGGATCAGAACTCACCTTTGAATATGTTGAATTCATCGTTGATCTGCAGCAATTTGAAGGCACTGCGAGCTCTCCAGCCCTCCTCCTTAGCTAGCCGGTAATAAACATCTCGCTTGTCTTTCGATGAACGCCCCATGGTGGACTCTATACAACTGAAATAAGAATTAAAACCTGGAATACTTCAACTGAAATATTTCCTCGCTCCTTGCACAAAGAAAAATCAGATCTATACATCACTACAATAAACAATATCAAACAACACATTGAGACCAGTAACAATCGATAAACATTACTTCGAGCAGATGCGAGCAGATTTACCACACAATGACACAAGTAACAAAATCAGTCGGGCATATCTTATAATCTGTCAAAACACTCGTCATCCATCACTGACGAGTGTTGCCGGTATGAGTACTATCACTCTACTCTGACGATTGATAATTCTCAATGCCGGCCTGATAACTTTTGCGGCCTTATCGCCTGTACCCCAATCAGCGCCATGCTAGCTATCTGTACCATGTGATCAGTTTTGAACGAATCACAGCCTATGAAATTGCCCACGTTATTGTACACTGATTGTACATGCCATGGTACACGCACTGATCTATATTTAACCACACACAAATCAGTGGGTACTGCTGGTTGTGTGGCCATATATTCAATACACTGAATTAGGGCCCGGACGAGTCGAAAATTTCCGACCCGGGTACCCGTGTGGTTTGACCCGACCAGCCCCGGGTAACCCGTCCAACTATAGATAAAAATTTGAACGGGAATCACTGGAGCAAATATGAGCAATATGTAACACGTAAACATCTTCGATCTTTGACACCCATTATTTGTTTCATCGGTGTTTATCACTGTTTATTTTCGAGTTTGAAAGATATCACATGATCTCATAAAACTACTTCCGATTTTCTCAAGATGAATTTATTGTCATTCTTGTGATTTTACTAGCGTTTATTGCAAATTTTCAAAACAAAAACTATATCATTATTCGTTTTCGGGTACGGGTAATGAAATTCCGACCCGGGTAATTGTTTGACCCGCCCCGAATTCGGGTACCCGTCGACTCGTCCGGGCCCTACACTGAATACAGCGATGTGCGTGCCGTTAGTAACTTTCATTCCTGAATTATCGCCCACTGAAAGACAAAGAGTGGTCGATTCCGACAAATTCAGTATTTGTATTTGGGAAATATGAAAATAATCATTTTTATGAATAAAAATTATTAATATTATATTCTTTGGATCGAATCATAGATATGTACACACATTAAACAGTGTTTAAAAGAACATTTTTTAGGCCTATCTGTTTAGTGTCTGTTGATCGGGTTCACAATGTGTCCGCATTTTAGGAGCGTATGGAAGTGCAATGTTGCTGGTTCCACGAACGGTTTTTGTATCCCCTTGCAGCATGATTTTATTTTGTGACCCTGCATGGTGAAGTCAAAGTTTTGGATTTATTTACAGGTTCAGTGACCCTTTTCAGTTACCTTCTTGTATTATTTTCTGTTGTAGGCCTAATTGTTAAAATGTATTAATTGTTCAACGTAAAGAATACATACGATTCAATTCAACTGAAATATAATCGATGCAGGCACAAAATTTACTGTGCAAGCGCTGTATTGAATATACATCGCTGTGCCGAGCCAATACGAGCAATAGTTGTGACATCATTATCCTGTTTTGCCTACCAGATTAGTATTGAATTTAGGTGTTGCCTACCACTCAAATCTTTCACACAAAGGCGTCAGACCGTGACAGTTTTGAGTTGATAATTCCTCGAATGGCTGGTGCCTGACCGGGAAAAATGAAAATCTTTATGAATATGGTCGATCACTAAGTTATCGTGGTGAATAAGATATCGTGGTAATGTTTGTTTGCTTGTGTACAGTTTCTTTTTCGTGTATTTTTCTGTAAAAAAAATAAATGCATGATTATGTTTATTGTCCCACCTGTCATATAAAGAAAGAAAAAAGCGGACGAAGCAGTGGAAGTTATGGAATTCCCATTACGAACCGCGAGCTGCGACCTGCGTACTGCGAGCTATAAACTGATACGGACATGTAACCTGCGAGCTATAATTGCGACCTGCGAGGTGAAAACTGCGACCTGCCAGATAAAACTGCGACCTGCGAGGTAAAACTGCGACCTGCGAGATACAAACTGCGATCTGCGAGCTCACGTTACAAACTGCGACCTAACCATGGTTTACTACGGAATAAGCCATATATAGCCTACAATGTCATTTCTCGTTTCTATACTAGCTCGCAGCCCGCAGCTCGCAGTACGCAGGTCGCAGCTCGCAGGTCGCAGCTCGCGGTTCGTAATGGGAATTCCATAGGAAGTAATAAAAATACAAGAAACTTTGAAAATATTATCAATAAAAATTGTCAAATTGATGAAATTGCATAAATCGTTACTTCCTCTTATGAAAACTGATGAAAGACTTCTAAGCTGAGTTAATATTTAAATTATTGAATATAAAATAAAAATTTGTCGTTTTCAACACAAATGCACCACTAACGTTATATACTCGATCTGGCAAAGATCACATGAGAACTTTCACAACCTTCGAACATTCAGTACCACGATATCTTAGTGGCGTTATGAACATTTTGGGCACACGAGTGAAATTCATTTTCACTTCCACTACTCTCCCTCACAGAGACGACTAAGAGAAAAAGTTATGTTATAATTTGAAAGATGAAAATTTGAAAATGTGTCATTTTTGGCCATTTTCACTGAAATAAATTTTTAACAGAAACGACGAGACAGAATTTTTTTTCTAAAATTTCGTATTTATCAAAGGATCTGTGTGCATGTTTCTGAAAAAAATATATGGGGGCCACATTTGTGAAAGTCAGTGAATTTTTTGGAATCTTAGTAAATTTCGGTAAAAACTCTCTGATCTTGGACAGTATGCAGGGGCGGGTATAGGATTTTGGGAGAGGGGGGCCAAAACCTTTGATCGACAGAGCGGCGAGCGAAGCGAGCCCACGCCGGTCAGGGGTCTGGGGCCCACTTAAGGTCCCCAGACGCTGAAGGTTTATGCACCCCCAATGGTGTGTTCAAGGGCTCTCCTTGGACCAATTCCATGGCCTTGAAGAGTTTATGAATTCCTGATCTGGGGTAGATCGAGGGTTCTGAAGGAGGGCCAAGATGTGAAATGTTGCGAAGTGAGTTGGCATAGACCGAGGGTCTGAGGCCCGTGTGCGTAACAAGCCCATGTCGGCTGGGGGTCTGGGGCCCGCTTAAGGTCCCCAAACGCTGAAGGTTTCATGGCCTTGTTTCATGGCCTTGGAGAGTTCATGAATGCCTGATCTGGGGTGGATCGAGGGTTCTGAAGGAGGGCCGAGGTATGAAATGTTGCGAAGCGAGTTGACATAGACCGAGGGTCTGAGGCCCGTGTGCGAAGCGAGACCATGTCGGCCGGGGGTCTGGGGCCCACTTAAGGGCCCCAGACACTGAAGGTTTATGCACCCTCAATGGTGTGTTCTAGGGCTCTCCTTGGACCAATTTCATGGCCTTGGAGAGTTTATGAATGCCTGATCTTGGGTCGATCGAGGGTTCTGAAGGAAGGCCAAGATAAGAAATGTCGTGAAGCGAGGTGGTGAAAACCGAGGGTCTGGGACCCGCTTGAGGGCCCCAGAAGCTGAAGGGACATGCAGTGGTCCTCTGGTCCATTTTCCATTCCCTAAAAAGTGTGTTGCATGGCTGATTCAGGCAAATCTAGGATTTTGAGGGAAAGTCTAGTTCTGAAATGATGTTAGGCAAGTTGAAGCAAGCCCCTGTCGGTCGGGGGCCCGCTCAAGGGTCTCAGAAGCTGGCGGTATTCGCGTGCCTAATACAGCATCCCAGAGTTCTCCTGGATCTGACTATCAAGCATTACTTAACACCCATAAATGCATGATCACTGTAGTTGAAACAAAATATGACATAAAATATTACTTAGTTTTGGACCCCTTCAAATGATCAAGTGCGTTTGGCCATTCAATGCTCTCAAATCATTACAGAATGTGAAGGGCATAAAATGCTTTCAATGAGAACAGGTGGGTAGGCTATAGAGCGAATACATTGCTTGCGACATGGGGCCCCAGAAGTTAAAGCTACTTCCCGGTGTTATTTATCTTGAAAACACTTCCTTCCCTCTCTTTTTCTCCTTTTCCTTCTTTTTTGTAGGCGGGGGGGGGGGCAAGGCCCCCTTGGCCCCCCCTAAACCCGCCCCTGGTATGGATGCCTTTAGCGAGAATATTAACATGGTGGCGCGCCATATTTTGTGATATCAAAAACATGCACACCAGTCCATTGATGAATGACCAAAATTTCAGTAAAAACTGTCTTGTCGTTTTTATTAAATGTTGTTTTTAGTGAAAATGGTAAAAAAAAATGACCCATTTTATAGGTATTTTTGGGGTGAAATTACCCACAATTCCACACTGAAGAGAATATTTAATCCAATTTTCCATTTAAAATGCATAATGTCATATTGATGCTTGTTTGACAGTCAATCAGAGGTTGAAATTACCCATAATTCCACACTGAAGAGAATGTTTCATCCAATTTTTCATTTAAAATGCATAATGTCATATTGATGTTTGTTTGACAGACAATCAGAGGAATTTTACATTTTAGCGCCTCAGAGCGGGTCCCTCACTAGACCTAGACGTCGTCCATTTCATGCGAAGATCGGTAACCTAAAAAATGTAGGCCGACTTTGTTCCTCGTTGTTCTGTATTTTATCATTTGTGTATGGTACTGCCGCCTGGTGAATGGTTTGATAACTAGCTTTATAAACATGATGAAAACTCATGTGGTCTTGTCAAAGTAAGTTTCGTTGCATTTCATCAACTATCAACAAATTAGACATAGTCCGCGTTCTGGGAACTAAAATGGAATCTAGAGAAAAACCTCCAAGGCTAAAGGATATCCCCACTGAGGATATGAGCAGAGAGGTAGGCCGAGAATCGTGTCATGTATGGGAAGGCTAAGAATGATCATGCACATTCCTGCTTGCGAAATGCTACGTACTTGTATTTATTTGTGATTAGAATATTTAAATGTACGTTTTTTGAAAAAAATTCCAGCAACTTTTACAGCGTATTGTTCAACTAGAGAAGCATGTATTCAATCTACGCAATGTCATAGCAAAGTCCGGGCTGTCTGAGGGAAAACGTGAGCTGAAGGATAAGCACCGGGAGCAGAAACCGCTAGACTTCACAAGGTTGTAGATCCACAATACATGCACACATGTCTTAATCAAATAAAAAAACATTAGCTGAGAGTTATTTTGCTGATCACAATCACACCATACATTATTAAACATGCAAACAAACAAGAAGTAGATGAAAATGAAATGGAGTGATGATATTATGAACTGTGCTGACAACCTGACTGTGTGAGCTGTAGTTTGGCACATTTAATACAATAATACCTTTGGTGTGGTTTGGTACATCTCGCTCACATAACACTTATGAATCTCACATTCTACTGTATGTGAGATCCTTTAGCCTTATCATCTAGTAATAATGATAATAATTCTAATAAATTAGTTATCATACATGTATGACATGATGAAATATTATCATAACATTAGCAAGTTGTACATAATTTTCATGAGTTGAAATGTACAAAAAAGTAATTTTTTGCTGATGTTTCTATCCATCAGGTACAATACACGACATGTTGCCCTGAAGCTGGCATACTTGGGTTGGAACTACCAGGGATATGCTGTACAGGAGGACAACACCAGCACTATAGAACATGAGCTCTTCAAGGCTCTTCTAAGAACCAGACTCATTGAATCCAGGTACACAGGCTTTGAAAAACTGACTGACAGGCTTTGAAAATATTCTTCCTGTGTCTTCCCTAGTTCCAACAAGAGTGTGTGACTGGGCGCTGACCTAGGGTTGCAATATAACTGCTTAATTATGTCAGATGTTTTTCCAGAATGAAAATACATCTATTTTTGGGTATATATGTCAGATGTTTTTCCAGAATGAAAATACATCTATTTTTGGGTATATTTGTATTTTTGATTGTTCACAAGTCATGGTTTGATAATATGATGTTGCAGAGCTGTGTCTAACTACCACCGATGTGGACGCACAGACAAGGGAGTCAGTGCCTTTAGTCAGGTCAGTGGTGCTCTTAACTTCCCAGAGAAATTGTTGGTAATTGTGTGGTGCCCATTCCTCAAACATCTGCTTATGTACATCTAGGTTGTGTCCCTTTCATTGCGTACAAACTTGTTGGAGGGCCGAGGTGTGATCGTGCGGGAAGGTGGCACAGCTCATGAAAGGAAAGGTGAGACTGTAGCACCTAGATAGTAGCAGCTTAGATGACAGATTATGTATGATGCCACCATATAGTGATATTGGTATATGATACTTCAAAAATATTTGCTGAATAATTCTAATTTCGCAGGAAGCAAGGACAAAGAGTTCCCATATTGTGCCATGTTGAACAGAACACTGCCCCGGGATATCAAAGTTCTAGGCTGGTGTCCAGTCGAGCCTGACTTCAGTGCAAGGTCTAGATAACTCATGTGTATAATGTCATTGGAATATTTGATATATTAATGTCTGAATTTTGATTCTTATTGCTATATAATGCATGATGATAGAGTGTGAGACATGATGACACAACTAAACAGTCTCCCTGTTTCAGATTCAGTTGTTTCCAGCGAACTTACAAGTACTATTTCCCGAAGACAGCTCTGAATATCCCAGTAAGTGACACTGCATGATTTATTATGGGAATAGTGCTGGAAATCTGTTACTATTCAAATACATGTATTCACCTTAACATGTAGAATATATTCTGAAATTCCATCTATCAGGCCATGCAGGAAGCAGCCTCCAAGATGGTTGGGGTACATGACTTCCGTAATCTCTGTAAGATGGATGTCGGCAATGGTGTACATGAATACATACGCCAGATACATAATGTACAAATAAAACAGCTGTCTCAGGAGTAAGTGTTAACAACCTGATATGATAAACCCCTAAATTATTTGTGTCCTTTTATTTTTAGCTAATTTTGCTAATTGAACCAAATTGATGAAAAAGTGTTAAATGCCATTGCACCACATCTAGTAAAAATGCAAAATTAAAAGGGTGCGAATGAGTCCACTGGATTAAAACGCAAAACTTAAAGGACTCAAAATTATCTGGATTTACAGTATCACTCATTTCAAGAATATTACACAATTAAATTTACCATTGAAGTTTGCTAAAAAAAAATCAGAGCCATGAGTGGTTGTGAACAAAAGATAAAAAAACCTCCAAAATGTCTGATAATTAGCAAAATAGAAATTACAAAATAGTTTGCGATGTGTGCTTACATCTATACAGTCTAGAAGACAGCTATGGTTTGTGCGAGCTCACTGTCGTGGGTCGCGCTTTCCTCTGGCACCAGATTCGCTGCATAGTCGCGGTGCTCTTCATGGTTGGTGAAGGCAAGGAACAGCCACAGGTCTGTGATTTCTCATACGTAGTGTGTCATCTTTTGCCAAACTGTCATCTTTCGCAAAGTTATCATGGTTATATTTTGATCAGTTTGTTTTTGCACATGCATGTAGGTTGTGCATATGTTATCTGTTATGAGACAAAATGTTTCTTGCATTTAATTATTTTTGCCTCTAGATTGTCGATACTTTGTTGGATGTGGAGAAAAATCCCAGAAAACCACAGTATCAAATGGCCTCGGGTATGTTATTTATCACCTTTGACGTTCCCATCTGCATGAGCACCTTGACACTTGTAATGTATGGATGTCAAATACTAGTTCTGCTTCTTATGATATACAACTGATGCAGATTAATGCATTTCATGCAATTCATTAAAGTTCCACCTGTTGACAGAGTTGCCACTGGTGCTGTTTGACTGTCAGTTTGAAGATGTTGACTGGGTAATGGATGAAGGTAATGACTGCTTGTGTACGTTATCTCAGACACTGCTTTGCATTGTAGATTACATTGGAGAATGAAAATTCTTAAATTTCACTGGTACCGGTATTTTTCTGCACAGAAAACCAAATCAAACTCATCCAGACATTCCAGGAGCTTAGCACCGAGTCATCCGTCAAGTGAGTGTGATATTGCTAGCAACAGGTAAACTTACATTCATCATAGCAAAATCAATGCAATAAATATGATATGATTATAGATACATGTAGTTAAACAGTGCATGTAATCTCTGTATCGTGTCTACTTGCAGATCTGCCATGGTGCAAGCCTTGCTGGGAGAAGTCAACAAAACAAAAGTTCAGGATGAAAATGGTGGTATGTACAAGATTGTGTGGTAGTCAAACATGTAAATATAATAAATAATTGTGCATGTTACTCCATCAGCAACACTCAATAATATTGTACCAGTGGTTCTGGTACCCTGCTGGATGTCGTTCATGTCGAATTTTAGTAGAGTGGCAATAGTTCAACTACTTCTTACTCATACGTTTGAGTTTACGGTCAAATCTTTGAAATTATAAGTTTGGGTCATGTTCCATGTTTTTCGATAAATGACCATTTTAAGCTCACCCGGCCATGTTGTTTGAATGCCAAGTAATATGGTTATATCAGGATGTGATAGTTGTAATGTAGGACCAGTTTGATCAGGCACACTACACAATCTGTCCCATTCCAGAAGGAGGGGTCTGGAGTGATGTCGGATCTCCGGTCTATGGACACCTCCGACCACTGAACCAGGACTCCCGGGCGCGGGGCCACAAACCGCTCATGGAACGCATCCTCTGTGGTGGGTGATGGTCATGGACAGTCAGACCGTTTGGAAATTTTCTCACAAGATATTGAGGATAAAGTGTGTTAGATCTTGCTTAGGATTGCTCTGTGCTGAATCTGCGAGGTTCTTTCTCACCTCTATAAGGATCACTTTTGGGTAGTTTACCATGGCATCCCAAGTCGTTAGAAACATACTTTCATTTTGCAGAGGCCTTGGAAGACAAGATAGAGAGCTTTGCGAAGAGAAGAAAAATAGCCACGTCTAAGGAGGACGGTGGAACCGACAGTGAGGACAGCACTGTTATAGACTGTGATCAACCTGATACAGAAACAGAGGCACCAGATAACCCGATGAGTGCTACAGAGAGCAAAAGCTGACAGTGTACTGACAAGTTATATGAAATCCGAGTGTGACGGTTTTAAACCTTGTTTAAAAGTGTAACAGTGGTGAAAGTACAAATTGTGCAACATGGAGTCAAAGATTTTCTCTACCAAAATAGCCGCGTCCGCGCCCGCAGAGATTTTCTTGTGAACGCGCTACAGGCCGCAACTCTCACCCGATCAACATTATTTTTTGCAGGCACATATATAATGGTAAGATCCCGACACCAATCGATTTTGGTTGCCGTGGCAACTGAATTGGTCGTTTGGGGACACATTTTGCATTGAAAACAGCCTGTTTGAGACACATGGCTTGTGAACGCGCTACAGGCCGCAATTCTCACCCGATCACCATTATTTTTTGCAGGCACATATATTATGGTAAGATCCTGACACCAATCGATTTTGGTAGCCGTGGCAACTGAATTGGTCGTTTGGGGACACATTTTGCATTGAAAACAGCCTGTTTGAGACACATGGCTTGTGAACGCACTACAGATGGCAATTTTTGACGAATCTCGATAATATTTGGAAGTGTTGTTGGGAAGGGCTGTCACACAAAACTAATCGTTTTTTAGAATGATCATATAAATATTAATATGTTAACAGCCTAACTTATTACAGAATTTTGAAATATCCATTTTGACATGTACGATCATTCCAATAGCCTGTACAGTGGAAGGTAATGACACTGGTTTCTTGTTCAGAATGGAGAACTGAAGTTTTCAGTGAAAACAGGACAATATTACTGAATAAGTTAACATTAGTTTTATTAGTTAAGTCTATTATTGTCCACAATAAAAATAGTTAAGACGAGAAACGTTTATTATTAAGCTCAACAAGGTAAAGGTTTTGTCCAGTACAAATTTCATGGGTGTAACTGAATAAGTTAACATTATTTTTAATAGTTAAGTCTATTATTGACCACAATAAAAATAGTTAAGACAAGAAATATTTATTATTAACCTCAACAAGGTAAATGTTCTGTCCAGTACAAATTTCATTGGTGTAACCGAATAAGTTAACATTATTTTCACTAGTTAAGTCTATTATTGACCACAATAAAAATAGCTAAGTCTATTATTGACCACAATAAAAATAGTTAAGATGAGAAATATTTATTATTACCGTAAGCTCAACAAGGTGAAAGTATGTCCAGTACAGATTTCATGGGTGTACTGAATAAGTTAACATTATTTTTACTAGTTTAGTCTATTATTGACCACAATAAAAATAGTTAAGACAAGTAATATTTATTATTGGGCTCAACAAGGTAAAGATTCTGTCCAGTAGACATTTTATGTCTGTAACCAAATAAGTTAACATTTTTTTTGCTAGTTAAGTCTATTATTGACCTCAATAAAAATAGTTAAGATGAGAAACAATTATTATTGAGCTCAACAAGGTTAAGGTTTTGTCCGGTAGAAATTTCTGGGTGTAACCGAATAAGTTAACTTTATTTTTACATGTTAAGTCTATTATTGACCACAATGAAAATAGTTAAGACAAGAAATATTTATTATTGGGCTCAACAAGGTGAAGGCTTTGTCAAGTAGAGATTTTATGTTTGTGACCAAATAAGTTAACATTATTTTTTTGCTAGTTAAGTCTATTATTGATCACAATAGCTTTTTATGAAAACATTGATCAACTTTTACTTTGAATTTCAACTTGAGACCATGTTTGGCACAAATTATGAGTTAAAATATAACTTTATATGGTGAAAAATTCGATCTGGCTCCAATTTCGTCATCTTGAAATGCAGTTTTGGTCAACTTTTACTTTGAATTTCAACTTGAAAGCATGTTTGGCACATATTATAAGTCGAAATATAACTTATGACGAAAAGTTCTATCTGGCTCCAATTTCGTCATCTTGAAATGCAGTTTTGGTCAACTTTTACCTTGAATTTCAACTTAATACCATGTTTGGCACATATTATGAGTTGAAATATAACTCAAGGCAAAAAGTTTGATCTGGGTCCAATTTCGTCATCTTGAAATGCAGTTTTGGTCAACTTTTAGTTTGAATTTCAACTGGAAATCAAGTTGGGCAGGTATTATGAGTTAAAATATAACTCATGACGAAAAGTTTGATCTGGCTCCAATTTTGTCATCTTGAAATGCAGTTTTGATTAACTTTTACTTTGAATTTCAACTTGAAACCATGTTACTTTGAATTTCAACTTGAAACCATGTTTGGCACATACATGTATTATGAATCGAAATATAACTTATGGTGAGAAGTTCAATCTAGCTCCAATTTCGTCATCTTGAAATGCATTTTTGGTCAAATTTTACTTTGAATTTCAACTTGGAACCAAGTTTGTAAAATATTCTGAGTTGAAATATAAATAGGTGAAAAGATTTATCTATCTGTATTTTCGTTATTTTATCAAACATGTCGAATGGACATTCATATAAAGAGATTTCAGTGGTGATTTTGAATTCGACCTCCAATAACCTCGGAAAATCAGTGCAGCAGTTTTGGTGGGGAAAAGAAAACAGTTGTGACTTGGGATTTAACATTTCTCTGGTAATCTTTTTTAGCCCTTGCTCTAGTTTTTCACACTTGACAGTGATATATTTGGGGCAACAGAGATGATAGGGCTACGGGGGATACACCCCAAGCGGTCGTAGGCGACCGGAAGCGTCTAGTTTTAATCACCTCCATTCAGAGCCTTCTTAATAACTGTATAATATAGCAGAACATCACATGAAGCCTGATAATAGAAATTATTCCATACTACATATATTAAGATGTATTTTTTCACCATGACAACCCACAACAGTTACTAAGGCCTTCAATTGACCTATCCCAAATCCAGTTTGTCCGAGTCTTTTTACGTCATTTCCGACGTATTATGCAAAACGTTAATATTGGCCAGAGAAGTTTTCTGATGTATTATGTGAAACTCGGACAACTTTTGGGGGCATTTGGGATAGGTCAATTCAGTAGTATGTAAAGCTAAATTCAAACGATTACAGAAAAGCCTCTTACACATGTTTACCAAAATTCAATATTCATGGTAAGAATAATTACCTCTGCAACCTTATCGGGCAACTGAACACTGATTTTATCTTGGGGCCAAATTACATGCTAAATACGGCACAGATTGCCATCATATGGTTGAAAATAAGTTAATCACCATAAATATTTGGGGGCTCTTGTGACGTCACGAATCTTCATTATGAAACTGTAAAAGGTATAATAATAAATTCAAAAGATGTACTTCACCTTTGATAAGTAATTCTGACATGAAATTTCTCATCAATCTACAGGTCCAATTGCAATGGGTTTGAAAACAAAAATTATAGATCTGTCCCAACGAAATAAAATATGGTGGATCTTTTTTCGAGATCCCTCCCAACCCCACCCCTCCCTGGATGATTGACATTGGGAGACCGTGATGTTGCTGTGTCTACAGCTGGATCAATGATGAATTAATATAGTTTTTAGCTTACCGGCCCTTTGGGCTAATAAGATATTGTCATGGTTTTTCGTCCGTCGTCAGTCCGTCGTCCGTCCGTCTGAGTCTGTAACTTTTTTTTGACATGATGAATTTCCCCATAAATTTGTCAGAACATACCTAGGGCCAGTATCCAAAGACGTTTTTAGGTTACCGGACCTATGGGTTCAAGGTCAGAGCACAAAATGGCTAATATCTCGCTAATTATCGACTTTACAGCTTAAGAATCAATTGTGGACATATAGAAAATGATATATGCCGAATATTCCGATGACCTTGAATTTAACCTTTGACCTCATTTTCAAGGTCACAGAACAAAATGGCTAATATCTCACTTATTATCGATTTTACAGCTTAGAGATCAATTGTGGACATGAAGGAAATGATATTTGCTGATTATTCTCATGACCTTGAATTTGACCTTTGACCTCGGGTTCAAGGTCAGAGCACAAAATGTCTAATATCTCGCTTATTATCGACTTAACACCTTCAGAATCAATTGTGGACATATAGGAAATGATATATGCCGAATATTCTGATGACCTTGAATTTGACCTTTGACCTCATTTCCAAGGTTACAGGACAAAATGGCTAATATCTCACTTATTATCGACTTTACAGCTTGAGAATCAATTGTGGACATATAGGAAATGATATATGCCGAATATTCTGATGACCTTGAATTTGACCTTTGACCTTATTTTCAAGGTCAGAGAACGAAATGGCTAATATCTCGCTTTCCATCGACTTTACAGCTTAGCAATCAATTGTGGGCATATAGAAAATGATATATTCTGAACATTGTCATGACCTTGAACTTCACCTTTGACCTAGTTTTCAAGGTCAGAAGACAAAATGGCTAATAGCTCGCTTATCATCGACTTTACAGCTTAGGAATCAATTATGAACATATAGGAAATGATATATGCTGATTATTGTATGACCTTGAATTCAACCTTTGACCTCATTTTCAAGGTCACAGGACATATGGCTAATATCTCGCTTATTATTGACTTTACAGCTTAGCAATCAATTGTGGACATACTAGAAATGACATATGCCAAATATTATCGTGTCCTTGAATTGACCAATGACCTTATTTTCAAGGTCACGGGACAAAATACTCATATCTAAAATATATATTGTCCGGTAACCTTTCTTAGCCCTTGGGCTAATTTTTTAATTTTTTTGATTGAATCGTTTTTGCCGAATTGGCGGCCATTTTTGATGAAAAATTGCCAATTTTGGACTTTGGTGGCCAATTTCTCAAAAACTGTCTGATCAGTTTTGAGATTTTTGTTTCAAAACATTCCTTTCATGTACCTTTACGTGTATATGTTTCGTTGCCCTTGAATTGCCGGTTCGCGTGTGGCGGCCATTTTGATTTTTCGACGGGTCGGCGAAAAAAAATTTTTTTGGCCCAAATCGATTCACTATTCGTTTTGAGCCATTTCCAGCAAAAAATTTTTTTGGACTTTTCACCACTTTTTCCTTCATAATGGGAGCGGTGCGGAGTAAACTCTCAGAACACTTCAAGATAGAGCCTAAGTATTGGCACATTCAAATAGGAAATCATATATTGCGGTTTGAGTGGTGACCTTCAGTTTGACCTTCAATGACCTTGGAAGGTCAAAAACGACCTTTTTTGTCGAAAAAAACCCAATGAAGTTTGTCTTTGGTGGCCCTTTTCTCAAAATCTATTCAAATTTCCTCAAAATGCATAAGATTCTCACTATGTACCTTTCTGATGTGTAACAGTTTTGTTGCCTTTGAATTGACAGTCTGTGAATATGTCATTAACGACAAAAATCTTCCGAGATGTAACTTGATTTCTCATTATAGTCCATACAGAAAATTGTTTCCGGCAACATGTTTTGACAACAGAGTTTAAGATCAGTGTAACCAATTTACATTTTGTACATGTTGGAAAATCAATACTCTGTGCAATTCTCATGATTGCCGGTAAACTACAGCACCCTTGGTGCTATGTTTAGCTTGCAGTACTCTTCAGAAAAGACACATCCAGTAGCATGTCGCATACTAAATGGCAATGTAAGCATGAAAGTTTGAAGTTTTATTTTGCACACACAAGGTACCTACATAGCAAGTACCAAATTTTCACATGTATATTCACATTCATTCACACATAAAAGCAGCTGTATGTGTGTTGGACACCAAACCATAATAATACTGTTTAAAATGGCGTTTCTGTTGCAATCAAAACAGCATGTAGGCCATGAATATTATCATTGCCTCTACAACAAACTTCAACAGCTGTATCATCTAAAAGTATAAATATTGGTAAAATATTTCACATGGATTACCCTTGGGGCAATAACATATTGCATATAATAATTAATAAGTATATAGACATAGCACATGTATTAAAATTGTTGTGTCCGACATTTCTTGTCCAAACATTTACAATTTGGTAACTTTCATGAAGTGTACGAAAGCTCCCCTATAGAACTTAATTGCTATATTCTAGTACATATTACCAACTATATTACACAGAAATTCATAAATTATCAACAACTGAGACATCGTAACTAAAGTATTACAGACTTGTGGCCACTAATGATCTACTAAGCTTGCGAGTTTAATTTTCTAACCAGCAAGTAAAACATTTCACCAGTATCGCAAGCACATGAAAGTATGAACACAAAATCGCAAGCTACAACTGAATTGTTGCATTGTCCATTGCATGATGAAATGCGTAAGTTTCTTGGCCGTGCTGATTGCACGGTGGAGTAAAGACGAGATTCTGATAGTCGGGTGGATTAATCAGTGAACCATGACGGCCTCTTTGATATTCTCTTTGTCCTCACAACTGTAACCGCAGAGAATCTCCTCCTTCCGCCGCTCAAAGTCCAGCTGCAGGTCGGACAGGTCCTTGTTGGCATCCAACACCTGGAATAGTTATTGAAGATTTGTAAATGGATAGCATATGTGTAGTCATCACGTGAATGCAGTTTCTATCAGAAAGCAGATTTATGACACGCTGGGATACTCACGAGGATTGGGGCAGACGTTTTGAAACGTGCTTGGTGAATTAGCCAATCTTCATGTAACTCATGTAAACTTTCTAGGTACTCCTGTAATCAAAACAACGAATATTCAGCACTTTGTGGATGGTTTTTCATCATAAACTTTCAGACGGAGAATAGCAGATATATAAATAAATAGCAGATATATAAATAAATGGCGTTCAAAATCTGTTCAGATTGTGCTATAAATACATCACATTTACATACCATGGGGACTGTGGATTCCTCTTGTCGGTTCCTCTTCTTGATTCTTTCATAACATGTTTCAGGTGTTGACTGCAGGTAAACTGAAAGCAAATCACAATAACTTACCAATAATTATACTATTGTATCTTGAAAGTTGGAACAGTAAGCACGCCAGAACTTGTCCATTAGTGTACATTTAGCTATTGTAACTTGAAAGTTGGAACAGTAAGCACGCCAGAACTTGTCCATTAGTGTACATTGAGCGACATTGCTACTCGGCCCAGTAAAAGAACAAAATAAAATATGTGTCTCAAGACTCTTAGTAGTGGCTCAATCTTGAAATGTACACATACCAATGAGATCGACTCCAATATCAACATTTTTCGTGATCCACTCGAACCACTCGGAAAGCACAGCGTAATCCACTCCAGGCATCAGGCCACTGCAGCGAAGGAACAATTGAAATATGTCAGTATGATTCAATAAGACTAATATAAGCAATCGGTACACGTGAATATACAGCAGGCAGTGATATTAAACACATGTACATAAATCAAGTCTGTAGTACAACTCACGATTTGTAGAGATTCTCAACGAAGCAATATTTAGCGCTGTGGATTGAACGTTCGATCATCTTCACTGGGGCCTTGACTCTGCGCTGATGGACGTTGAGCATCGTCAGTTGTACATAAGACTGGAAGGTCAGACTCCACCGTTGTGAGTCTTTGTACATCAGCTCTAGCGTGTTGTGGCCTTGGACGCTCTTCCAGAGCTCGACTGGTTCTGGAACCACCTCCACATGCTTGGACTTGCGGAAGTATTGTAGGAATGTTGACTTGCCGCTGCCAATGTTACCCTCAACTGCGACCTGATGGCGTTACAGAATTTATTTTATATTGTAAGCGTTTCCTTTTGGAGTGATCTGTGCTGGAGTAATTCTATAGCCACTGGTACTCTCTGGTAGGAATACAGTAATCAATGAATGGGAAAGTTTTTATGTGATAAATATGACACACTTACTGTAAATCGCTTCTTTCCTTTTGTGGGCCATGGTATAGTTGAATCATTGTAGCACTCTGTAATAAAATAGAATCATGCTGGATCAGTTGCCATTGGTAAAAATTTAATTGAATATTGAGTTTTAATCCATATTGAGTACAATATATGAAATTATAGGAGAGCTACACCAGGAGAATGTAGTAGTGTCCAATTTCGACCCCTGTTGTAATCATCAAGTTCAACCCCCTCTCAATCTTGGTGCCAGTTGAGCTCTTGGTCAAATGACAACTCGTGCTAGAAATTCATGACATGTCAACCTTTCTTAGACTGCTAATTCGTGCACTCGCATTAATATTCACAAGGGGTCGTTGATGTCAACTTTGTCAAAATCATGTGAACTGGTTGCACTTTCCTTGCTTTATCAACTCTGGAAACAGCCGAAATTCTTCTCCAACAAGGATTAAATACACCAAATAGGCCTGGACAAGTGTCATTGCTTTATTCACATTTTCTCGTGGAATTTCTAATCAATTAGATCTAGATCTAATCATCATTCAAATGAAAAAGTTTTCAGTTTTAGGCTGAATTACGAGGTTGCAAAATACGTTCACGATTTAGGATTAACCGGTCAAAAAATCTGTACCCGGTTAACCGAGTACCGTACTCGTTGAAGCCCTAGATGGATGCAATCCCACTGTGTCCTCATTGACTAAGTCAATGATCATGTCTGAACTTCTGACTCTGAACGAAGTCTGATTAATCAGCTGTGACTGAATGAATCATGACTTCAAATTTTGAATTAATTTCACCAGCCAGCCAACAGATTAATTCAATGCCAGAAGTTTGACTTGTCTTGAATCTTCATCACGGGCTAAAATAATTGACTTCTCACCGTGACTGACGTGAGCTCACTGACACTGATTGTGTCAGTGACACTGACAGTGTGACTGTGAGTGTGACATTTGGAGGATAAATTTTCTTACCAACATGCTCGTTCTTGATACTGCACAATCCAAGCATTTTGTTCCGGTCAACGTGAGTGCAATTCGACAAGCAGAAATGCAAGATCTGGAAAATAATTTCAGACGTCTTGCCTTCTTGGATGTCTGGCCCACAATGAACTGTTTGGATCTGGCGCAAATTTTAGCCGGCTGTCAAACTCAGCCAATCAGATGCAAGCATCACGACTCGGACGTGACGTAATTTTGCGGGAAAGTTGAATTCAGTGAACCGTGACGATGTCATTGGCCAACCAGGGTCGTAGCTGAACAAAGTAACTTGCATTACGGTTAGTCCATCAGTTCTCTTATGGGTTTCTGTTACAGGCTATATGGTCGTGATCGTTCTGGGGAATTTAGTCAAAGCTGGGATCGTCAAAGCAATTTTTGAATATAAAATGTACCGAGCAATATATTTTTTACCAAAGTTTTATTTCCATTTAAGGCCTAAGTAAAGTCAAAACAGATGTTCGAATTTTATATTTTATATTGAACACATTGAAATAAACACATTGGTTTTTACAAAATCAATTTATCTTCATTAGTTATCGAAATATTAATAAACTTTTTTGTGGGCAATTTAGGCCATATTTTCACTGTGATATATTGCCTTTTTAGCTATTGAAATTAGTATTCATGACGTTTTTGGTTGAAAATTGTAATAAAAATCTTCATAACTTTGAACTATTTATGATAATGACATACCATAAAATGATCAGTGCGATGTCATCTTTCGTGTGCTAAAAATGAGTTCTGAGACCATACATAGACTTTAAATTGATGAATAATAATTCATACCATTTAACTTTCCCACGTATTAATTCATCTACATGTACAATATGTTACAAAACTGCTGATTCATCACACTGTTGATTCACAACATCCGAGTACTGTTTTTCTTATTGAGTATTTCTTTAAAAATTTAGTGGCTGTCGTTAATGTCTCAAATCATCTTCATTGTAACCGACTCGAAATATAGTAGATAAAAACACTGCTTTCATTTACATGCATGTGCTTTGAGTATAAACTGATAATTATTACTCAAAACAATGAACTTTTTGGAATAATGAGCAGACCAGTGTAAAATATTTTTAAATGGTTGCCAAATATTTTTGTATTACTGAACAAGTCCGGCCTGTAACCTGCATGCCTATAGTTTGCATGTATACTCATTGGAAATTTAACTGGTAGCTAGCTAGCTATATCTACAGACTGTACTTTTTGGCGACTATTATTCCTAAATACCTAAGCATATATTTACCAGTGGGATTTGTTTGATGGTGATTGTGATGTGTATATAGAATAGACCTTGCTTACGAAACTATCAACACTGTCACCAAACCATCAAGTGATTGCTGATAACATAACTACATTGTTTATACAGAGATTTATTCCCTTGTACCTTGCATTTCATTATCCAAACAATATGTTGAATCTTTGATAATACATGTATATATAACAGCTACATATACATGTATAAACAACAGCTGTATAATTGTACAAGATGTGTCCAAAATGGATTTTTTGTATATATCAGCCTTCGGTTACAGATCACCTCTCAACACAATAAATACGTAGAGATTTCTATTTTACATAAGGTTACCAGATCTAAATTTTCGAAACACTTTCTCACATACAGCAGAAATTTATGGCCAAGGAATCGTTCATTACCAGACAGGATCTGTCACCACTCAACAAACAAAATGTACTAACTTTGTTAGGTATTCTTATATTATATATATATTATATATTGTATATATTCATAGGTAGTCTTATATTATATATGCAAATATCATTATTGTGTACCTTTATTAGAGAGATACCTAGCATATTTTCCTCACATTAACCTAGTATGAGTTATGTGTATATAAGATATGTGTGTATATATAAGGGTAACAGTTGGTGTCATCAACAAAAATTTAAAATCACTTGGTGATAATTGAACAATTCACCAATACAATACATAAACAGATCCATCTCCTAAAATTACACAAGTAAACAACTTTCTGGAAAACTAGAATAAACTGACATGACAAGATCATTTCAAAGAAATATAAATAAAGTACATGCACAACAAAACTCTTTGAATAAGATCAGAAAATGTAAATGTTGATGAGAAGCTGAACACCAAAAACAAACGGCACAAATTGCTATTGGTTACATATAATATAGCATATTTACACATTCCCCTGAATTATACCTCAAGTCACTGAAACGTTCATTGTAGATTTTCACATGATCACTGCGAATCAGTTTTTTACATACAAATCATGTGAAATATATATATATATATTCAACAAGAAAACACTATTTGGGTATGCCACATAATATTATGTTGCAACTTCCATGCGAGTTCATCATTACATGCATACAGGTACATTCGTACATGTAGATCCCCAATCAAATGCATGATACGTGGATATTCACTAATACTTCACAGTATGTATACCAGTACACTTGCAATATATGATTTATACAGAACAATCACATAAATGGACGACACATTTGTGCTGGAGCGTTTCTATCCCCTCTCACAGATTGGACTGTCGATGTTTGCGGCAGTGGTCTAATGAGTCTTTTATCACCCTAGCAACCAGTCTGACATTGTCTGGGGTCGCGTTGTATCCCATCAGGCCGATACGCCAAATCTTGCCAGCGGTTGGACCCAAACCTCCTGCAATCTCCACTCGGTACCTTTGAAGATAATATTGTCATCAAACAATTCACTATTGTTCATTTGTATAAAGAGGAAATGCTGAATTGACGCTACCGCTGGAGATGCATCAAAGTCTACTGTGTAAGACTTAACGAGTACCTATAGATCAATATAGATATATATATATATATATATAGATGAAGTGATCGACTCACTTTTTCATTGCATAGTCACAAACATCTTTCCACTTGACATCAGATGGTACAGTCACCGCCGTCACAGTGGTCAGTCTGTCGGCCTGATAACACGTATATGTACATTTTTGTATTGCAATAATTACTCTGAAATATACCTTTTCGGAAGAAAAATATTTGTTTTTAAAAAGTAATTGCTGGCTGGTAGGTGATACCAATTACATATACATGATGCTACATCTCATCTGTTCCAAAAGAACAAGAATCTACATAGTGATACACTGCAAGAAAAATGTTTCTAAATTTACACAACTTTTGTGACTTCCACAATTGTGTAGAATACCTCACAAAAATTGTTGAATACTGACCCTGTTTTTCACAAAGCATTCCAAACCAAGCTCGGCTAGTTTCTCATATAGCAGATCTGCGCAACGTTGGTGTCTTCTCCAGCTTGCCTCTAAGCCCTGAAACAATGAGTGGTTCGATTTATTTACCTCACATAAGGGAACAGAAACATATTGAAGACAACTAACTGCTCTACACATCAGCCTTATCGTACCTCCTCTGTCAACATTGCTAGCCCCTCTCGGAGCGCATACACACTGCTGATGGGTCCTGTGTGGTGATACCTGGCAAATATAATGTCAATACTTGAATTTACTATGCAGACTATAGAACTGATATTAAACCAAGAGCGGCTTACACACATGTGAAATATAAAGATTCATTCGATAATAACGTACTTGCGTGGTTGCCCATCGCAGCCCCAGTAGTTTGACAGCCAGTTCAAGTCCAAATAGAACGAAGTGACTTGCTGCTTGCGCTTCTGAACCTTTTCCCTGGGGAAATGTACATGTCCATGGCACAAAATGCATCTGAATAGATTTGCATCCTGTAAATAAACACTAGAATTTACAGTTACAAGCTTTAAGATACTTATACCGACCAGGCGCGTTCACTGAAGGACACAGGACTGGCCCCAGGGGGTGCAGACAGCACTTTCTGGGCTCCGGTGTACAACATGTCGATACCTGTAGCGGTGATAAGAGGGACGTGCTAGACTTGTTGTCTCAAATGTTACTACATGTACATCAAAATTCATTTCATTTCTTGCGTTGATTGATGTGTAAAGTTGAGAAGTATCCATGAGTTGGAAGACACAAGTACATCCAGAGATGACAATGTGGGAAGTTAATGTATACAATGTGATGACTGCATGTATTTAATATTCTCATTGTCCAACTTTTTCACATTCATCACCTGATTTATCCATGTAGAGTGGAGTCCCACCGAGGGATGCTACAGCATCGACCACCAGCAGACAGTCATACCTTCAAAATCAACATGATCAATCGAATATAAATTCTCCTGCTATTTAGAACCTCAGTGGTAACAAGATTGTATGTTATGGTGTTACTGTCACCTGTGACAAATGTGGCCAATGTTTCCTATCGGCTGGCAAGTAGCACTCGAAGACTCTCCGTGGGTAATGAACATCACGGCTGGTTTGTGAGTCTTTATTGCCTGGAGAATGAACAATTCATCACTATAATGGTTGTTGGTGTGATAGTGATGAGCAGCTATTTCTTGGAAATGAGCTACCCGGTACATGTATATTATTATTATTGACAACTTACCTGCTCCATTTCATTTTCGGAGAAAGTTTTCCCATGGTCTTTGAAAATCTTTACCACTTTACCACCTGGTGAAAAAATGTTTGATACAATATATGGAGAAAATCTGGAGTTTTGTGAATATTTGTGTTTTGTTATTCACATACATGATACATACACTGTATGAACAAATTACAAATATATCCACTATGTGCCCATGTCTGGGATATCTAAATTAACTGTTGACCATTATGCACATTTCATTTACCTTGTCTTTCTGCCATGTCGGCGAAGCGTCCACCCCAGTTACCAGCGCAGGTGACAAGAACCACGTCCCCAGGCTCCACGAGGTTCACCGCGGCCGCCTCCATCGCTGCGTGCCCTTGGAAAGTGTCAATGAAAATTTGATATAGGCTATTTTGTTTTAAATTTTGATTATTTTACAGACAACTGTAATGGTCAACTGACTCTGTATGCAAATATCTATGCTGATTGTACTGTATGTGTGAAACTACTCACCAGTTCCAGAAACTGCAAAGCTCAGTCGATTTTTGGTTTGGAATGCATACTGGATGCCCAATTTCACCTCATCCATTATCTGAAAATGTAGTCAAAGTTTTGTTTTTCAGGGAACAGAACATCACACAATGGAAAACAGACCTGCACAGTAACACAGATCTACATGGATACGGAGGTACAAAACAGTGTGAAAGTTGGAGTAATGACTCAAAAGAAGGTTTTGGTTAAAATGAAAGGGAGAACACAAAAGTACAGCATGATTGATACCAATACAATGTATACATGCCCATGTTGGCAAGTGCCCAAACACTCCCATGCATTTGGACTTTACACATTCTTTTTATATATGAAGGGTGGTGGCCCTGCCAGGGGCCACAACCATTCCAGAACACATGTCATCATGATGAGTGACTGTATACATGGTATAGCATTAGGCACATTTCGTATACTTTAGCTCACTGTAGAATTGCAATGAGGATTTTGCAGAATGGAAATATGCCTAGCCATGACAGTGTGTTGTTGATTTCAGGAAGGTTTACAAATTTATTGTAAACTTTACTATGAAATAAATCAAATCAAAATGTCATGCTATTCCTAAACCAAAATGGCTGGCCAAGTTTGCACTTGATGTACAACATTTCATAAGGTTTATGCGGAACATTCAAATATGTACCCAGGTATATTGTATTCAGCAGGGTAATTAGTTTGCAGTGGAAGACAGATATAGTACGTTATAAACTGTTCAGAACAGTGTCACATTTTTTTCCACCAGAGTAACAGTTGCAATGAGCCACCCCACAGGATTAACTTAGGGCAGCCACAGGATGGACTGTTATAATGGCTACCGAGACTTCCCTGAGGCGTGGAGCATTTGATTTGGCAAAAAATGTTGAACATAAATTGTCAAGTGTAGGTACAAGTGTTTTCAGGATATTTCACATGCACATTTTTACAATGTGGAAGTGGAAACATACATCGAAAAAATAGATCTATACTTTGATTTTTCTAACTCGTTTACACCGTTTTTTGCCGATATTTTTGCGATGCTAAATCATATCGTCTTGTAACTTAGCATGGCTCAACTTTCAGAATTCTACCAATGAAACTGATAAAGTTAGTAATCTACTGCAATGATAAATTCCTCCTGAAAACTTTTCGCCTAAGTGTCAACAGACATTGTTTATTTTGAGCGCGTGACGGAAGAGTCTATTTGGATGATTTATGCAGGGAGCGCGGGTTAGGAATGGGACCGTCCCAGCATTTAATTGGTACATAAACTGCAGCGCATGCCCCCATAGTACCTAACTTGAACTTGTTCGCTTGGATGACGTAATGAACAGGGCAATATGGCAGCGCCCTACAACAGTGAAAATCCTCGCTTAAATTGAAATTTTGTGTTTTGAAAGAAACATGTAGCGTTTCGGAAGCCAGGTTTGTGAAAATCTATTGCCGTTTGCATCATTAACATGTAATATTCAGTTTAATAGTTCGCTTAAAGTAATTTGACTGAAACAAAGGCAAAAAACGGTGTAAACGAGTTAGAAAAATCAGAGTATAGACTGTAGTAGACTTTACTAGGATCTTTCATATTACTCCAGCTTTAAACAGGAATTATGCTAAGTCAATATGCAATAGGGGGTTATCAAACATCATTCAACAGAGGGCAGCATTGTACTATCAGTCCTTTTTGGCACCAAAGTCATGAACGGATATCGTCTGTAATCATTAATGACGTACATTTTGGCGGGAAAATTACGTTTATATTGATAACACCAGCAACAAGAAAATGCAGCTAACTGCGGGACACGACATTAGAGCTCGAGCACACCATCAGCACCACGAGACCTGAATATATCTTACACAACCCCCCCCCCCTTACAAAAAAAGAAAATTGAAACATATCATGTCCCACATGATTCCAATTCATTCCCGTATATTATGATGAAACACATAGGCCTACTTCAATCATATTCCTAATGAGTAAACATTTATTTTGAACTCAATGAAACAGATACGCCCGATAAAATGATATTGAACCTCAATAAAACTATGAGGAATATCTGCATCTGATATCATGATATAGATAACACATGCATACTGAGCAAATTAAAAGACCAGTTTGAAATAAAAAGGTTTCGCAACCCAGCATGGAACACCTTGTCATGTGATAAAATATGTCCAATTACGGTAAATGTAGTCGTGGTACCGTAGACGAATCGTTGTGTTTACTTCATTACGCCAAAGAAGGCCATACGCAAGGTTACATGTACATGCATGCACAAAATGCTGCACAGAAAATTGTACGTTCCAAAGTACGCGTCATTGCGGTAAAATTTGCTTTGCATTCTGGGAACGCGAATTTCCATCGGCTCCGCCATTTTGACGTTTTCCAGACGAGCTGACCATTTTGCGTAATTTTCTCAAACCTAACACCTCGATTTATGCATTATATATCTGTGGAATATTCAAAGCTTGCCATCAAATCGAGAGATTTTATGTCAAGGACGAAGAAAATACTCATTTGAAGTAGGTGTACAAAGTTTTACATGCGAAAACGGGCGTCGATAGGTTGGCATGAAACCTCCATAAAAAAGTCAGCACATAGACATGTAGAGAGTTGGGGGCTTCGCCCCAAACGCTCTAATGTCAAAAACAATATAATGACGTCATAAGACTGATAAAGCAGTGCTGCCAGCTGGTGATTGCAGATATTTTTGATAACCCCTCATTATACGTAGCCGATCGCTTGGCTTACATAATATCATATAGGTTAGATGCAGTTCTCGCCGTGGACAAAAATTTGACAGAATTGGGCATAAGTGGTTGCTAGGTATACCTGGAGGAACTCTGGGTGAAGGTGGCCGAGCAGGGGCAGTGCGCTGGCGGCCAGCACGCGGGGTGGCGCGTTCGCCGGCCCCGGACCCATCAGCAGTTTTCGGGGGAACTGAAGCGGCGTCAACAGACATTCGGGCGGCGCGACTGTCGCCATTCTGTGCGAAAAAGGTGTTGTCTTGATGCGAAAATATATATTTTTTGTACACGAGAGCCGAGACGCAGTGCAGCAGTCGATTTCCCACAAAATGACAAACGAGGTTTGTTTTGATGACCTGGCGGGCGATGTGACCGCCGAAAACAGTTAGACCCATAGAGCTGGGCAACTGGCAGGTAGGGAGCATAGAGTTTCATTTTCAGAAGAAATAATGATACTTAGTAGCATATCATCCCATGTGGGTATTATCCTGATTATGTGTAGTACGGTAAAATCAATATCCCTTACCGGTATATCTAAAGCTCTCTCTATTGTGAAAAACTCTCTCTCTTCCACTCTCTATTGTGAGAAACTGCTTGTCATTCGTCCTTCCCTTTGTCATGTGTTTGATTCCATGGATAAAAAATATCTGGAAAAATGAATCGAATCTGTATATTCACTCCTGAAATCTCCATGTGAATCATTTTGTAGCCTACATAAAAAATTGCACTGGATATAAAAATATTCAAATATATACCCAGACCGTTCTGGCGCGACATTAATGACGTCTATGTCAGCATAGATAGGCCTACTACCCGGGGTCTACTAGTAGGCCTATATGCATTATGCACAGTGAGAATTATATATATATATACATACAAAGAAGGAAAGTATGATTTAAATTTTTTTAACTGATTTCGCATTACCATCGTGTTGCCGATTCTCAGTTAGCAGCATATATTATACAAATATTGGATGTTGAGGAGTCCAATATACAGTTTACGGGATGAAGAAATGTCATATTGGCCGAGGCGTCAGACATTTCTGGTCAATATGACGTTTTGATTAGCTGATAAGCACAACATCGTCCAATATTCATTTTTGTCGTCCAATATAGACTTCCAACATTGAGTATGTAGGATTGTCACGAGGTAAAAATCTTTTAATCAGGAGTTTCCTTGCAATGAGAATACCACCGAGTGAATAATATAGAGGTATATATACCTACGGTGAAAAATATAGAAATATAGAAAACATAATATCCGAGACCTGAATCTTGATCTATCAAATTAATGCTTACTGATTTCCTACATGTCCCTATCTGTTCAAAACACTGACTTCACTGTTGGCCTATTGCTAAAAAAATCACGTAGCCAAGTCCATCCAATCATTTTAATCACAACTGACTTGCATGATTTATAATATAGACGGGATCACAAATGGATTTCTACTCGTATTTTAAGTTTTAAAATAGTTACGAGGAGCGTAATAGTCCCATTGTAGCAACAGCAGTAGCAGTGAGCACCATAGAATTTTACCAAACATAAAAAGTTATCAAAAATATTCCATGTGCGGAAGCAGTGTAGAATTGCAACTACATACATTAACTTGGAGATATTGACCTGCACATGTATTTTATAACTTATCTATATTTTTGTTTCATATTTTCGAACAATATTGATGTGCATATGTGATGGGGCCGCCCACCAATCATCAGTATCAGACCCATGTTGGTATGTTAAAATATCGTTATTTGCATATCACTCACTGATTAAAATAAAGTGTTGAAACTTCTGAAAAGTTAAATTAAAAGGTTTATTTTGAATTATTTGTGGTTCAACTTCGGTAATAGTGACCAAAGTAGTAGTTTTTGACATTAGAGCGTTGGGGGCGAAGCCCCCAACCCTCTACATGTCTATGTGCTGACTTTTTCATGGAGGTTTCATGCCAACCTATCGACGCACGTTTTGACATGTAAACATTTAGATACCTACTTCAAATGAGGATTTTCTTTGTCCTTGACATAAAATCTCTCGAATTGATGGGAAACTTCGACTATTCCACAGATATATGAGGCATGAATCGATGTGCTAGGTTTGAGAAAATAACGTAAATGTTCAAATTATCTAGAAACGTCCCAAAATGGCGGAGCCGATGGAAATTGACGTTCCCAGAATGCAAAGCAAATTTTACCACAATGACGCGTATTTTGAAACACAATTTCTGTTCAGCAATTCGTGTATGCATACATGCATGTGTTTAATGTGGGCATCTGCGTGTGGACTTTTTTGGCGTTATGAAGTAAACACAGCGATTCGTCTGCGATGCCACGGCTACATTTACCGTAATTTGACGTATTTTATAACATGACAATTAAGCTGGTGTTCTGTGCTGGATTGCGAAGTCTTTTTATTCTTAACTAATATTTTAATTTGCCCAGTAAAGGCATGTGTTGGGCTATATCTGATGTTATCAGATGCAGATATTCCTCATAGTTTCCAATGTTTTGAGGATATTTTAATGAGGTTCCATATCATTTTAGCAGGCATATCTGTTCCATTGATCGATTTTAAAATAAATGTTTACTTATTAGTAATATGAATGAAGTATGCCATGTTTTTCATCCTAGTATACGGAAATGAATTGGAATTAGGGGATCAATTTATGGCTTCTTTCTTTTTTGGGGGGGTGGGGGGTAGGCCTAACGTTGTGTAAGATATATTCAGCTGTCGTGGTGCTGATGATGTGCTCGAGCTCTAATGTCGTCTTCCGCAGTTTGCTGCATTTTCTTGTTGGATAATTAATACTCCCTAGAACGGTCCGTGTTGCAAATAACATAACTGACAAGGTCGCCTTCATTTCAGCGGTGGGTTCATCTCCCAGTGCAATGTCAAGGTTGCCGCTCATTCGCAATCTTCAGATAATGTGCGGTCGATCTGCGAATTATCTTATTCTATGCCGCGTTAACCCCTCCCGCAATCCCGTCCGCCCGAAATATTCTCGGTGATGCTCTGTGCAAAGTGGGGTTAACACAGGGCGTATCAGCCGATACTGTGGGGGAGAACCGGCTGATACCCGCCGTTCTGTGTGATTCAATGCTGGTTCTGTATGAATACGGGTTTAATTGATGGCCGACATAGTCTCTGTAAAGTCTAGCCCCCTTCATGTTGGGTCGTGTGCGCTGGGCTAGCTTCACAAATTAGTCCACTTTAAACGCATTCCAAGTTCTCAGCTCAATTATCAAATCTGGTGGATGGCAACTCATGAAGTCCCGGTGCAATCAACAGTTTTATTAATCCCAAATTGATCAATGATATTCCAAATCATTCGGTTACACAAATCCATTAAAACTAATCTATACCCCAAATAGGTACATGTGCGTCATATCCAGATCAGGCATCGTCACATTCCCGTACCGACACAACACGTGCCGGCACGGAGGGCACAAACTTCCAATATTTCGTGTACCTAGTGTGAAATCCGAATCCTCTCGACAAAATGCGTGGGGTTTATATATCCCACAAGACAAAGAACAATAAAAACATGACATCATTTGGAAACTGCGTAGTAAACAGAATCCTTCTGATAGTCAATACAGTAGCCTACAATGTCTGGCCAGCTACAGACCTGGAGAACTTTGTCTAACCCGGTGATGTTTAGATTGCAATAAAATGAATCAGCAATACCAAAACAAGATGACGAAACATGCTTGCGTAAAACCTGAGACACGTGGATAAAAGACAAGTTCATTACTGTAGCTATATCGGGGTCAAAGCCCGGTGACGGAATAATTGAACATCTAACAAAGGTAACCAATTGGTCGAAACACAGCATCTTTGTTCTAACAACAACATCTAAATTATGCAATAACTACGGAAGAGGATTAGGGCCAAGCAACTAAATTTTTTTTTTCGATTTGTCGACTTATGTATCTCGATAAATCGACTTACTATCTCGATAAATCGAGATATTATCTCGATAAATCGAGATATTATCTCGATAAATCGACTTATTTATCTCGATAAATCGACTTATTTATCTCGATAAATCGAGTTAATTATCTCGATAAATCGACTTAATATCTCGATAAATCGACTTATTATCTCGATAAATCGAGATATTATCTCGATAAATCGAGTTAGTTATCTCGATAAATCGAGTTAGTTATCTCGATAAATCGAGTTAGTTATCTCGATAAATCGACTTATGTCTTAAGCATTTAAAGTTCAAGTAAACTGGAAATATGCTTGGAGTCAAATTATTTATATTGAACACCATATTGAGTAGGCTTATATGATCGACCATTATGACTTTAAATACCGAATAATACAGAACAAACTACCGTAATAAAACTATACTGAAGTTATTATATCATATCTCTTCAAACAATGCAACATGTTCATGAATGAAATTGGTATAATTGTTTTTTATTATTATTTAGCTATTAAACATGGAAAGATGTATATTCGTAACGTTATCTGGAACGGCTTCTTCAATTGGATAGCTCGGTATTATTTCAGTGATTAGTGTAATGACTGTTAAACTCCATATAATTTTCAAAATGAGTAATCGGTATATTCTTTTTCAAGGTAACAAATGAAATGGTATATGGCTCGCCTATATTACGGTCGATGTATATTCATTTTACTTGTACTTTAAATGTCAGCCATAAGTCGATTTATCGAGATACGTAAGTCGATTTATCGAGATACGTAAGTCGATTTATCGAGTTAAGTAAGTCGATATATCGAGTTACGTAAGTCGACAAATAGAAGAAAAAAACTTTTAGTTTGGTGGCCCTAATCCTCTTCCGTAATTAACACATGCACCCCGATAACGACTGTGACAACAACACCTGATGGTGAAAACTTAGCAATATACAAAAATAATTATGAAACACAAATCACGACACACAATCAACATATTTGCTGTAAATATGAAACCTCCGCCAGTATGATATAGTCACTGGTATATCAATGTTATATCTCTGATCAACAATCAATCCACTTGACGGAACACAAGCACGATTATTCGGATTATGTCAGAACTTTACTCAGCCAATACTTGTTTACAAAACCGGAGTTACAGTACACACGCGTAAACGTAAAATGCAGACTGCAAAATACCCAAGCATAACACACACACATATATGTCAATACTGAGTGGCGTGACTGCCTTCTTTTTTTTTAGTAACTAACACCTGATCACATCGCAAAGTCTTTGTGCCACGCTGGGGCCTTTCTCTGTCTTGATGAGTGGCGAGACACCCGATCCGGTACCGGATCTTCCTCCACACCTGGGTGACCAATGTGTTGATTGAGAGTGGGCGCTGGAGTGTTTACTGTACTCCAATTGTCACTCTCACTCAAGCTATGTCCTGCCATATCACCTCCTACATGGGCTGGCACAGGCTGTGATATCTTCAATGGAATTGGTGGAAAGCCTTGAGATGGGACTGGACGGGACTCTTGCATTTCGTCATCAGAAGAACTTTCCATGCTCTTGTGCCAAGTGGGACTCTTGACCTCGAATGTGGGAACCTTGTAGCATTCCGTCTGTTTGACCTTGTATGATGTAGAACGGAGCTGTGAACCAACGAACTTTCGAATGTAACACCACGTTTCATCAAGTGCAACAACGAGGTACCGATTCCGTGCCGACGTCTTGTCACGATCATTATATAGGTACACTATATCACCAACAGTGATCCCTGCAGTAGATGGCCTCCTTCCTGTTGGGCATTTGGAAAGAGTACTCGGGGAATGGTTTCTTAGCCGCTGCTGATGCTGCTTGGTGATCATGTCCATGTCCCCAACAGGTATCTGATCGTTGGTGAATTGGTCACGTTGTGACCACATTTCTCGAGCAGACAGCCCTCGTGTCCGAATCCTTGAATTCAGATTAGCAGTAGCGGTAGCAAGAATACGTGTGGAAACAGGTTGATGGTGTGAATCTACACCAAGCAACAAAACAAGCTCTTCTTCCAGTTCTTGGATCGCTTTTTCTCCAACAGGGTTCTTGTTCACGTTTTTAAGACGTCCAACTTCGATTTGTAGCTTGTGCTTCTTCAAGAGTTCATCTTGAGTAAGCGACACAAAAGCTGGAGCACCATCGGTGCGAATGATAGCAGGGGGTCCAGCCAATGGACATACTTGTAGGCACATAGCAATGAGGGCATCCCGCAAACATTCCTTGCCTTCATTCTCCACCAGCATAGACATGGTATAGGAAGTGACACACTCTCGAATCACAAGTATTAATTGTCTTGCACGCTTCATGACGTCTGCGGCAAATGAGAAGCCCACAGACTCAGGAGGCTGGTCACTAGTTTGGTCACTGAGGTGCCTGGGGACTTTACGCAGGGACTGACAAAGGTGGCATCCTGAGGTGCAGCGTTGTATACTGCTGTCCAAGTCCAGTGCATAGAAAAAACGGCCCACAACCGTCTTGATTTGGTGTGCAGACGGATGGCCAAGCTGTATGTGGAGAGCTGTCAGTAGGCCATCCAGGACTTGTCTTGGAATGATGATTCGCTCACGAACTGGGGAGAAAGGCTCAGTCTGGCGCACAACTAACAGTCCATCACCTGCAATAGTGGCGACATTGAGGTACCTCTTTACATCTCGGATATTGGTTAACTTTTTGGACGGTCTGGTGCCCTGCTTCAAGTGTGCATGTGTTCGTCTCAAGTCAGCGCATTCAGACTGTGTTGCTAACCACGCTGCTCTGCTTGTGTATGGGAGACGAACTTTTCCTGAGATGATATCCTGGGCTGAAAGCTGTCGTACGACACATTCATATGTACGCTTGATGAATGAACACACTTGACAACTCTCCTCCTCACAATCCGGGGCATTGCGGCTAGCATGATCAGAAGGTAGGTTTGCGACTCCTGCAATGTGGCGCAGGGAAGCCTGATAACGGCTGAGTGTGGACAGGAATGTGGAGACACGTGGACTGGCTGAAAATTCTCCTCTGCAGAGTTTTTCGAAGGCCTGGACACAGGGCTTGCTGTCTGTAAGAACACAAGTGTTGTATTTTGACTGTATGATATATGGACTGAAGTGTTTCACGGCAGCCGCAATGGACAGTGCTTCTATCTCACAAGGAAGCCATGTTGACTGTTGTTTGCGCAGCTTAGCACTGAAGAAGCCTGCCAGACGCAGACGGTCTGGTCGCCTCACATACAAAGTTGCCCCCAAGCCATGAGATTTGATGGCTCCATCAGTGATGATCCAGAGTTGGTCCTGAGGCTGAGGTAGAGTGATTGATCTGTGGTGGCTGAGTGCGTTTTGGGCGAATGCAAATTTTTCTTTCAGAATGTCTGTCCATAGAACTTTGTCATGTGAATCTTTTCCAGCAACTGCTTCCTCCAGGGGACTGAGATATGTTGCACATCCAGGGACCACGCGCGCCAGGACCTTGTAGGCACCAATGAAAGAACGCAGCCCTTTCACCTTTTCCGGATGAGAACATGAGGCCAGAGTGGCGACACGATGTGGGGTGGCCTGTATCGTTCCCATTGACCATTTCCAACCGAGGATTGTGGTGGTTTTGGGGACCACAACAGTCTTAGAGGCCGAGAGACGCAAGCCACTGTGCTCCAGCGCCTGCAGTGTACGTTGCCAGTTGTGGTAAAGCTCATCAGGTGTATTTCCCCCGCAGTACAAATCGTCTGCTATTTTGGCAAGACAACCCTCCTGAAGTAAGTCGCCAAGGACTCGACACATCAGTTCCTCTAGTGCAGTCTCAGACCCAGGCATGCCCATGGCACACCTGGTGTACACTCTCACACCTTTGAAAGGTGTTGCAATACCACAATATCGCATTGACTCCTTGGCCAATGGGATCTGGTAAAAAGCACTTGTTAGATCAGTGGCAATGATATACTGCCATTGGGCAATCTGTCGAAGGGTGGAATCTACATCGGGTAGCAAAGATGGCTGTGGCTTGCAGTAACGTCCCACATCGGCAAAAGCTGTGACCAGGCGATACGATCCACTGGGTTTCTTGATCAGGAAAGAAGGATTCACATATTCAACGTTGATGTCTATGTCTTCTGGGCGTTTGAAGACTCCAAGTGTCTCCAGTTCATCAAATTTCTCCTGTAGTGCAACGACTTTGTCCCGGGAATATTGTGGTACTCGTCCTTTTCGTTGGGGTGGTTGCACTGGGCCCATGTTCACCTTTGCCTGGAATGGACCAACTGCACCGTTGTAGCCTCTGAATCTTGGGTCAAACACAGCATCATGATTCTCCACTAGCCTGCGGAACTTGACTTTTTGTTGGGTGGAGAGAATATTGCCAGGGTCAATTGATACAGTGTCTGAGAATTTTTTGTTTGCCATTGCAACACAGCTGATACTGGCTGGCGTGTCAGGGACGTTAGTGGTGTCCACAGTATCCTCAGCTCTGACAGTTGAAGTCACCTGACAAAAATGATCGTTCCTTTTCAAAGTGACTGGGTCATCGGACATGTTGGGGATGCGTATTTTACCAGCAACAGGAATGATTACATCTGGCACGGGCCACATGGGGCCATTGGTAGAGTCTGAACGAACTGATGAACAGGTGCGTGGTTCCAGTGCCAACGGTGTGTCTGAAACAGGATAGTCACTGGGCAGATCAAGTTCCAGGAACTCCCCAGGCCATATGGTGGTTTGCTGTTTGGGTGCACGCAGTACCTGTGCTCTGCGGACGTTCATCGGGTTGCTCGCATCAGACACTGACCCGTATGTGTAGATAGTACCATCACCTAGTATGATCTGACGCCGAGCTGGTCGGATGGCTACATCATTACTTTCCATGAAGGGGGTGCCAGCCAGAATATCTACGTCAAGATTCTCGACCACTAGAGCATCTAGTAGGAAGTCCCGCCCATCTCTGCTCAGGAGAATTTTGGTTTCACCTGAGACATGAAGTGGAGAGGCTCCGTCGGCCTGGTGGGCCGACTGTGTGGTAGCCTTGATGGGGATTCCAAGCTTCTGTGCTGTTGATGAACGAATCATGTTGCCAGTTGCACCACTGTCCACCGTGACACGTACAGTGTGATGTTTGTAGAATGTGTCTAGGTAAGGAGACTGACGAACTTGTATACGCAGGGCTACTGAGGGTTCACCAGACACTTCATCCTCAGGTGCTTCCTCAGTATCACTGACCTCATGTTCAAAGATATCAGTGACTTGACGTGCACGGACCATGAACTTTCGATCTGATTCAGGTAGGAATGGACACTCACTCAAGTAGTGGACGGTATCAGACCGGGATGCAGCTTTGCACAAAGGACATGACTTGTAACGCTTGTTTTTAGTTTGTACTTTGGGGAACTTCTTGCTTTGGGGCATATTTCGTGACTGTATAAGGCTTGATGTAGCCGTTCGAAGAACACGTGCATCCTCGCCAGCTTGTATCTCACTCACTAGAGAACCAAGTGCCTGACTGATCTCTGGTTTGATGGAAGCTAGAGATCTTGACCTAAGTTCTGTTCCATATCTTTGTTTCACCAGTTTAGGCAGGCTAGGATTGATCAAACGAAGCCATGTCAACACTATTATGTTCTCAAGTGTCGGGGTCATTTCCTCGTCCTCAGCAATGTTTTCTCCGTGGTGTGATATACCTCCACCTTGACGCATCAAATTGTCTTCAATAAATGCAGTGAGACGCTGATAGAGGTCTTCAGGACGTTCATCTGGCTCTTGTTGTATATCGGCGAAATCTAGGAAATGTCCACCAGTAGATTCGAGCCCGTAATGCAGTCTAATAGTTTGCCAAATTTGGGTGATTGATGTGGAGCTTTTGACTATTGTGTTGCGTGATATCACGGGACAGTAGTTGGCGATTTGACCAAGCATAAGCTCCAACATGCTCACTTTCTGTTGAGCAGTTCGTCTTTTAGCAACAGCCACATCTTCACCGTCATCTGTGAATCCACGTAGAGGTTCATTCTTAGTCTTTTTGTTCCACTTGGCGCCATCGAGTAGAAACGGAGCAAAATTTTCATCAAGAGATAGTGTGTATATCAAATTTTGCCGCCAACCTTCAAAAGAAGTGACTGTCTCGGACTTCGTCAAGCACCATTGCTTTGGTGCACGATGGGTAGCAGCCATGGTTACCTGGTTACTTTATTGTGGCTTAAATGTACGTCAAATGGAACAAGTTCTATTCAGTCCTGTGTAAAAGCCGAACGTGTGTTTACTTGCGTATTTGCGTCTTCCAGGTCACTTTAGCCTGATCCGTCAGATGCAGTGAGCGAGCGGCGATTGTCGAACTTCTTGCGTGAGTGAATGAACGCTGCCACCACGCCAGTATGATATAGTCACTGGTATATCAATGTTATATCTCTGATCAACAATCAATCCACTTGACGGAACACAAGCACGATTATTCGGATTATGTCAGAACTTTACTCAGCCAATACTTGTTTACAAAACCGGAGTTACAGTACACACGCGTAAACGTAAAATGCAGACTGCAAAATACCCAAGCATAACACACACACATATATGTCAATACTGAGTGGCGCTCCATGTGGTAATAATATTCACATTAATTACTCTGATTATTATCAATAATTTTACTTATCAAAATGTGGGGACTTTACAGTCTCCACTAGAAATGACGCTGTATTGTGGCCAATGATAAGGAATGAACCTAACAATTATGTCTATTAGTTGCATAAACAAGTACTGTTTAGAAATAAGTTGACTAGAAGTGAGAAATATGTTACATATTAGTACAATAGTGTTCACAGTTCGGCTGGTGTGTGTGTTTTTGGCAAAATGTTGTGGAATAGTTCACAAAACAAATGAAATCTGATTGAACAAATGTTGTTCATTTTGCAATTAGCTGATAGAACAAACGATATGTAATGAAAATCGAACCTATTAGGTGTTGGCATAATAAATGTGCACAGGTGACAGTATTATCTGCATATTAGAGATGCTATGCCGGTTCTGGGTGATGGCAACACCGGTTCTGTGAGAGTTTACGAATATGAGGAGCTGGCAATTGCACCTTTTTCGTGGTATGAAAAAACATGACTAATTAAGTTGACTACTATACTTTATATATATACTTCCACAGCCCAGCCTTGAAAGAGGAAAAAAGTGCACCTAAATGGATTAGAGCGAAAAAAAGATCAAAAACCGCTAGTACATAGACCATTTAAATGGATATGCCCTCTAAAACAAATAATTAGACTTTATTGGTAATTTTCGGAAACACAACTGTATCCCGGCATTATCACTCTATATCCGTATTTAAACCCTAAATGTAGACTGCAATGGGAAGCTACACGTGAATGGGCCATCCACTACTAGCGAATCGACTACTAGCTAACATCCAGTCACTGGGCCATCGAACACTAAAGTGGTGTATCTGGTATGTTACGTGCAATCAATCCTTAAATGCAGGCCTATGAAGGCAGGGGGTTGAGTGCTCTGAAATCAGTAAACGCATGGCCTCTATAAACACAGGGGGTTTGGATGCAGTGTAATCAATAATGCAGGAACTCTAATACACACAGGGGGTTGAGTGCACTGAAATCAGTAAACATAGGACTTCTAATAAACGCATGGGGTTTGATTGCACTGATATCAATAAACGCAGGGGGATTATGGATTAAAAAATCGTTAAAAATGAACTAAAATTGCAAATATCCATATACCTTTACATAATAGTTATATATTACTAAATTTTATAGTGCAAAAAACGCATCCTTATCACCATAAATAACGATTCGGAGACAGGTCAGCGCATCGATCTGTATTGACGAACCTTAAAATTACAGTATTGACCGATCATGACGTCACTTTCATTTATAGCAAATCACGAACGAGTGTTTTGTCTGACTAGGTTTAGGTACTAACTTTGTGTCTAGCACAACTAGGGGCAAAGATACAACTTTGTGTTTATTGTTGATCGAATTTCACCGCGATTGTGTATATTGCCAAATTCAACGTATTTTTTCAGCAGGGCATTGGGGGCATTATTATTTTCGCCACTGATGTTATCAAGTACCAATTGGAAAAAAACAAACAAACAAACAGGAAAAAAACAGACGTTCATAAACACAACAAAATCTTTATTCACAAAGTAAGTCATGCCAAAAACGTAAAATAAATGATATTGGACAATTTACTGAGCTATTACATGTAAGTAATTTATTGATAAATAACAGAAGGGAAAACAGCAAAATGGAAACTACTCACTATCCTTCTCAATGTTTGGTGATTTCGGGGATAAAAAACATCAGATTCTGGTGGAAAAGCAACCGAGAATTTTGCGTTTTTTTTTTAAATAATGTCTATTTTCACCCTCCCGCTGACGGGAAAGAAAGAAAAAACAACATTGCCTCTTGTTATCAGAAAACCACAATTCAAATTCATCGAGGCATTCAATGGGGGCGATAGGTGGCAGCATTGTAATAGTGGTAATTTTGGCGCCAAATCACTAAGAAGTTTCGTCTGTTGTTGACCATTCACGTGCCAATTGTCGCGAAAATTCTGTATGTTCGAAGTAATAGATCTATCAGGGTACCTAATCATCGACCCTGTCCTTAACCATCGACCCCTACAAACACTGCCAAACAGCTGTGCAAAACAGATATCTGACAAAAAAACAGATTGAAAGTACTTCTAATAAACATTTCAGCACATTTCACATTTTAGTTCATTCAAGTTTTGCCCAGCCGTTTGCAGATAACGTTATGACGTCATGTTACCACTAAAACAGTGCTACGATTAGGTTTTTTTCTGCTCATGCCCCATTAAAAATAATCAACAGGGAATGAAACACCATGTATGCCAACAAAGCCTTAAATCCTCCCACAAACAAATCATAAATATCGCAAAACGAAGTCCAAATTTTGTACATCATGGCGGATTTTTTTTATGCATATGTATTTGTGAATAGGCCTAACTGAATTTCCCATTCTACATTGATGTGGATTTCGTCCTGGTGTCGTTCATTACCACTTTCAGCCTCTGGGGCGATCAACGCCTCTAGGTCGGTCCTCTACTACGTCCACTGCCTTAATTGGTTACCAGCACGTCTGAAATAACTTTTTACGTTTGTGTTTCAATAAACATAAAGGGAGTAATATACTGCACCTCATACTGCATCGTCTGCTGACCTTGAACTTGATCTAAGGCCAAATCCATATTTCCTTTCATGATCGTTGAGCCAAGGCACTGTATATACATGTATATTGTGTCATGTGATTGTTATTCCTCGTCTGGAACTGTTATTATGGAATCTCCTCACTCCAAACAAAAAGAAAACAACGAAATCCGGACAACGGATAATAAACCCACATGGAAAGCTTATAGCTGAAACATGTATCAACGAAGGAACATAATTTTCTTTGAGCTTTCGCTTTATTCCACGCACATTACCACCTCAGAATAAACACTGCATGTACATGCATGCGTGGTATTTCCTCGTGTCAATATTATACATCGGAGAACAACACGACACAATTTCATAAACATTATGTACATATCGGTGTCGATAATATTTATCTGTTTATAGGCAGGTCCAATATCATATTTTGTACCCTCGTTGTAATTTTTGCATCACATACTCCTCGTTTAACACATCACAGCAATTCATACTAAGACACATGCACACAACTTCAGAAAATTACTTTTTTTTGTAAATGTGAACCGAGCATGTACAGGTATACAAACATTGGGTGATATGGTGAATGCAAAAACATGTATCGAGACTGGCTTTTTAGTCATTTACTTAAAAAAAAAAATGTTACAGCGTAGACTTATTATCAGCCAGTCAACACGGGCCTTTCTTCTTCTGCCACAGAACCCACAAAATTTTCTCAGAAAATTGGACATTCAATATTTCTCGACGGGTTTCTTCGCCTTCGGTGCGCTGACGTTGTCCGCCGTCTCCGCCACCTGGTAGCTCTGGTTGCCACAGCGACAGCCACAGAAGCTGGCCATGTTGCCGATGGCGCTCTTGAAGCTGATGTATAGCGTCGGGATGTCCGAGATGAAGAGCAGTATACCGATGGTGGAGATGATAGCGATGGTCACTAGGCCGATGGTCGCCGAGCCGGGCGCCTCCATCGGCTTCTCAACGCTGTCCAAGGCGTGGTCCGCTCCGCCGGCGGCAGGGGCTGTCGAACGCTTGCGGCGCACCTTGTGCAGGGCTACTGAGTCCCCACGTGATGTGACAGAAATGGACTGCGGGGATGGCTGGCTGCTCGGTGATAGCATGCTCTGGTCAGGATTGTGACCTGTAGTATTATGAACAATCAAACGGAGATTACAAGGGAAAACAATGGCCCTATTTATCGATCATGTCGTGAGAGATTATGTCCTAACATATATTCTATAAGAACAGTTTAGGCCAGGCTATTCTTCTATGCTACATCCACGGTTCAAAATTAAAAAGTATATGGCCAGTTTGAATATGCAAATGATATTAATATCATTGCAGCGTACTCTATATGCTTACGATATGAACAAGTATACGATATTTTCTCGCTGCAATCAACTGCCGTTATCTGACCATCCTGTGAGTTCCATGCGGGACATCGTCCATCGATCGCTGAAAGAGTTACGATGAATTACATGGCTTGGTCCGACTATCTAGTAAGAAAAACTATAATCATGCATTCACATATATACTTTAAGAGTATAATCGACGATCAAAATTAAAAATTCCACATGATTTCACGGAACACTCACAATGCCGACTATTTATCCAGTAAAGTTTGGGGAGGGGAAAAGTTGTTGTTGCCTGCATCCGGTTGAACAGCCCCTTGAGATAAAGGTTTGCCTCTCCAACCTCCAACGTGAATAGTTGGTATCCATAGTTACCACAGTCTGCTGTAGCCTGGGTGTGATTTTTGCTGTCCACCACGAAGGCTGCCATGGCATCCAAGTCTTGGCCATGGTACACCTCCCGATAGTGATTCACTGGCAACAGAAATACATGTTAGTATACTCATTTCGTTTTTATTCCGAGAGGCAGAGTAGATTCTCGATGTAGGCCTACATGGACACACAAGTAGCTATTTGTGTATAGTTTATATATTGACTTTCAAATTTGGATCTCTCGGAGAGAAAAACACAGCAACAAGGGTGATGCACCTTACCGGCGGACTTAGATCAAAACGTGCTATTGAGCTGTAATACTGAAGATAGTGTGAGGTCAAGTTCAAGGTCACCAACAAATCCACCATATATAATTAGGAAGAGCAGAGCTCTTCCTCTATGATGTTGGTTTTTTTTTGGATTTTGGAGAATTTTCTTTTGTTTACATTTCTGAAAGTCCGACTTGGAGCCAGAGCAGACCATTCAATTGTGGCTAATTAGGAGGGCCTGGGGCCAGTTGGAAGGAATATGACACCCGTGTACCCAAGTATGGTTACTGTAATAAGTTATAAGCAATAATAGCCACAGGAGACGTGTGTTCCGACCGTTTTTTTTTTTTTTTGTGTGTGTCACCGTTTCATCACCCATCACCACTCCCGTTTTGATCTTTTCTGAAACAGGGCTTTCTTGTATCAGATGCACTCAAAATTTTGCATAAACATTCCACACTACATAGCTAGTACATAAGCTATTGCAAAAATGGAAAAACGGCTTGATACGGCAACATAATAATTGAAAACTTGTGGCAAGTGCTGATATGTCCAGTAGGCCAAATGCAAATAAGCGTGGCCCCCCCCTAGTGGTTGTTCGCGAGGCAGCCAGCCACACTCGACCCGCTTCATCCCCGTCCCGCACTCCGTTCCCCCCGCATCCGGGTAAAAATCAGGTCTGAATGTCTGATGAATGGTCCGATGAGTTTTCTCGCATGAATATATCGCTAAACTATCTGCAAGATCGCGATCGGCGATTACTGATGCATTTCAGAAATATGATCCACCTCGAGAGATCATATATGCCGATGACAACAAGTTCACTTTCTTCACGATGCCTCCCCCCTCTGCCACCTGAACATCGCTGTTCGTTGGGTGAGCGTGCCTACGGAGCCGCTGAAAGGACATGGAAGAAATATTTTTTGACATACGGTTATTGCGTTCCCTCGCAATAATATTGCGTTCCCTCGCAATATTATCGCGTTCCCTCGCAATCCGGATCGCGTTCCCTCGCGATATTATTGCGTTCCCTCGCAATCCGGATCGCGTTCCCTCGCGATCTTATTGCGTTCCCTCGCAATCCGGATCGCGTTCCCTCGCGATCTTATTGCGTTCCCTCGCAATCCAGATTGCGTTCCCTCGCGATATTATCGCGTTCCCTCGCGATCTTATCGCGTTCCCTCGCATTCTGGATCGCGTTCCCTCGCGATCTTGTAGAATAACCTTCTCAGAAGTCATTGGCGTCAGCACAATGCGAGGGAACGCGATCCAGAATGCGAGGGAACGCAATAAGATCGCGAGGGAACGCGATCTGGATTGCGAGGGAACGCGATAATATTGCGAGGGAACGCAATATTATTGCGAGGGAACGCGATAATTTTGCGAGGGAACGCAATAACAATGTGCTAAAAATATTTCTTCCATCAGAGGCTCCGTACGTGCCTCATAGCCTAATGAATATTTAATGAGATGACATCGCGAGATACTGCAGCACTTAATACAAAAATAAATCAATTGATCATAGCTTATCAACCATCTTTTAAAATCGATGATTTGTTGGTTGAGTCATGTTTCAAGCACTCGATTATTTTGTGCATGATAGGTAACTAGTAATACACCAGTTTACGGTTCCAATATTCATGAGGCTAGTATCATGTAAACAATGTACGTGCTCGGCACTGTCATAGTATGGTGTCCGATTGAGGCCATTTTAGTATTTCAAAACCGAGGGACCGAATAACGAGGCGAAGTAACACAAAACCGACGCGAATTCTTTTTGTTGTTTCATCAACTCATAGCCGTACGTGGAAAACTAGATATTCATTTCAAAAAGAAATAATATATAAAAGTCGAAAAAATATTTCATCATATTATTCCGACTATAATTTTAATTTTCTCTAGAGAATGTGTTATGCTTTCGTCCATGTGTGTGCTGCTGAGTGAAATAGATATTGCAATTGCACCAAATGGAGTGGCCATTTAACGCGTGGGCTATTTCTAGAAAAGTTGCGATAGTGTAGGGAGAACTCCAACGTATCAAACAGTTTGCCACAGATTTACGGCATGCAGGCTTGGATCCCGCTACCTAGGGCACAAGCGCTATGCACTACCACACTGCCGCACTGTCACAGCGGCTGCCGTAATTACATAACTAAAACTAGGTACGATAGTCCACCAAACGGGATCCGGACCAATACACAATTCAGAAATACATCGTCATAGTAACAAGAAAGAAGCAAGGTGAGCGGAATCCAAAGTCGGCGATGCAAAACGATCAGACCTTAAAGGTCTGTTTTGGAAGAATAGGGACTAACCCCAAAACTTATGGACTACACTGTGCTCCAGAAATTTGACTGAGCCCATTATAAGCAAGCTAAAATTTTGAGCCAGGAATTCCCGAATGGATGATGACCTGTGAAGGTCATCCACTGAAAGGGGAGGTGTGCCGAGTGCTTGGAATTCAATTAACCTTTTAATTTTAGAAATGTTATAAAATGACAAACCAGTAATGGAAAATGAGGTACTTCTAAAAAGTGTTGCCGGTTGCGCTTGCCGACTGGCGCCAGCAGATCCGAGAATATCCGTGCAGGGTGGAGCTGCAAGAAGTGACTCGGCAATGTCACTGCGGCCCTACGGAGCGTGACCAGTCAGCCTCACTAGCCTTCCTTTATCGGCTAGTGGTCCTTCTTCCCGGGGACTCCGGCTCTCTCAACGAGGGAGGAAGACATAGCCTCGGAGGTGGGAAGGAGCCCTGGCTCCCGCAGCGGGGGTGGTAACTGCAACCCTGGCAGCCACAGAGGCCTAGTCGGGGCTGGATGGAGAGGAGACTCTCAGCATTCAGCGGCGCAATCACAGAGATCATCTTCACTCTATCAACCACGCAGTGTTCCCTGACAAGCTTGCCCCATTTCCGGACCAAGATGGGGTAGAGCACAACCTCCAGGGGTGCGTCAAAGCAGTCCGGAGCGATCTGGTTGAGGGTGGATGACCCATCAACACCCTCATGCCCTTGAGCCTGAGCCAGCTAAGCATTGCAAAGACAATGCCTGAGATCCTCATTCCCAGCACAAAACCACTGCAGTTCCTCCTGCACATCGTCAGGGATGAGAGTCGACCGTGACTCCGCTGCCTCTCTAGCAGCAGCCATTCCTTCATGATACGCCTGCTGCTCATAGGCTTCAGCAACAGTCTAGTAGCTCTCAGAGCTGTGCCAGGGGGTGACCTGAGGGGTACTCCCGTCTCACGCACGTCAGAGCTCTAATTCCTGACACCCTTAGGTCCTGAAGGGCCCGGGGGACCGGCAAGTTGGCCAGCTCTGCACCAAGCGGTACCCGCTCCTGGCCATCTCGTCGATGGTCCACCTCCTGACCTACGGACTTGCTGAAAGTCTCGTAGACCCAAGCAGTGTCCGAGCCATACTGCCTGACTATCTCCTCAACTGGATTCAGAGGCTCCAGGTCCAGCGCGGCTGTGCATTGCCACCCCACAGACCCACCTTCTGAGAACAGAGAGGAGACAAACGCCGACCTGGTAAGAGGTGGCAGTTATATAGGAGCAACTTCAGCGAACGGAGCAGCAGCAAGGACCTTGAGTCTGGCACTGGACGCTGTGCTCGCAGACGCGGTGGCTTCTGAGTTGCCATGTGCATTGCTGACACTAGTGGAGGCAGTGTCACAGTCAGTCGAGAAGGACGGGTCACAGCAGAGGACACGCCTTGTGAGTAAGGGGGCTGCACTGTCTCTGGAGCCGTTCCAGAAGACTGGCTCTTCCCCGAAGTTGCAGCCTGGTAGTGCGCTGGTCCAGCGAGGCCACCCGGGTCCGGCCCACGATCCGGGGCATCACAGGCACCATGGACCATAGTGTCAGATAAAGATTCCGCCTGAATCTAGATGACTCCATGTCAGAGGCGATCATTGGCGGGATATAACCATAATTGAATATGGGCCCTTTAATATGTTGTATTGTGGTTGATGAATTCAGAAAACCAAGTATAGATCACATGATATTGGGGAATAATATTTGAAATATGTGGTGATGTGGACAGAATAACGTTGCTAGGCCTTTTGGTTTCACCATGATGCGCTTTTTCTTCATTGAAGTTTCATTCTCACATTGGTGTCATATACTTTATCACCAAGATGGATATGATCATGTATGCATCATGTATGCAATCACTGTATGCAGTTTTTCGTGTCGCCATTGTCTAATGCACTAAATGTCCCTACAGAGCTGTAGACGAAAATAGCCACCCCATCGCTGGGTGACAGGTACCATAGGCCTATTGAGAATGTTGACAAATTCAATTGCAGACTGTCAGTTACGACACGTCTTTGAAAAATGAACTATTTGCCACGAAGCACGGATTGCTTTTTCTTTTGAAAAATATTGTTAGTTCATACACATGTAAAGTTTGAAGTCGTCCACTATCCCGGATCCTCGTGGATAAGCCGCTCACCGTGGGTCACGGTGGATGTGCACCCGCTATCCACAGATCCTCGCAGATAGTCCGCTCACCGAGGGTCACTGCATGTGCAGTATTTACTACGGAACGTTAACCAGGAGCATCCCGCCCTGCGAGCCCAGTCATGCAGACACCACTCAGATACACGATCATCACCGTGGTGTTAACTGCAAGGCCGTCTCGCCGCGGTCCGCCACGGGGGATTGGAACCCCGGACAGCCCGACGGTCCGCCAGAGCCTGTGTCGCACCAACCTAGGTGGGAGACCGGTGATCCTGAGGGCGTACACCCCTGAGTCATCAAGGTCTTCCCCACCCGGGCCCCCTATGGATATTGTCCCCGGGCCCTCGCGGGCCTTAGCCGAGTGAGGACGTAGGGCTCATGGCCGAGCCCTCCGTCGTTCTCTCGCCTTGTCCAGCTCTGAGACAACTCCACTGAACAACGAGGGAAGTGGCGAAGACCATTTTTACAGCATAATGGGCGAGAGAGTTAGAGGGCGTTGCCAAGTAGCGCACATGCTCCGAACAGAAGCGTCCAAAACAAGGCCAGAAACAAGCGTATTTAGAAAGAATCACCTGCCGCGATCTTTGGGCAAAATCGCCACACACAATATGTAGCCTGTCCCCCTATGCCCCCAGTAGTACTGGAGCATATCTAGCACATCTCGAATTGTTCAGATATTTTTGACATTTAAAAGTCGACAATGGTATTGGTAGGAAAACTATTTTTCCAAATCAATTACATATATGCCTGTGGTCTCAGAAAAATGGGTTACAAAACAAATTACGCTTGATCAGATGGATAAACGATGATGTTGAAGCATATGACAATACAAGCAGCGGCTTTTCTTTTCTTTTGTGCGCCGTTAGCTCTGACTTAACCCATTTCACGCTCGATTAGCTCAGACATATACGAGTAAGATGCAATTGCATTGCATCAAGGGATACAAAGAACCGAGAATGGTGTTACTGTAAACAAAATCAAAATATCTCCACCAGAAACTCGGAAAGAAATCAATTAGAAAGGGGAGTCTGTTTGGGCATACAAGTGCAGATATATAACTATCATGCTTTCTTCGTTCGATCAGAAATGTATGAAAAAATTCATAACTTTCCTCCAATATCACTTTAAATACCAGACTGATAGGCCTACAGATTATGATGATACAAATAGTCTCTCAATAATACCAATCAATTCACCAAACCAATGACTTGTATTAAAGTTCTCGAATCTCGACGTTTAAGTGCGGCACAAAATATTTTATTTAGCATCACAGTTGCTAAACTGCATCGTTATTTCGGTGTAATGCATTTGTAAAGTTATTGACTGTCGTCTGCTCTTCGGGATCCTCGAGGATAGTCCTCTCACCACAAGTCCTTGCGGACGCGCATCCGCTATTCCGGATCCTTGCGGCGGCGCCGCTCACCGGAGGTCACTGCGGACACGGTAGCCACTCTAACATTTACGGTAACCAGGTAACAGCCCACCCGACACGCCCAGGCCTACGGACACCGTTCAGAAACTAGTTCATCACCATGGTGTTAGCTGGAGGGGCCTGGCGAGCCGCGGTCTGCCTCGGGGACGGAACCCCGTACAGTCCGACGAACTAGCCAGAGCCTACGTCACACCGTCCCGGGAAGGGAGAGAACTGGAGATCCACAGGGCTTGCGCCCCCGAGTCAGCAACTCGTCTCTCCCAGCCCGGGCCCCCCTATGGAAATTGTCCCGAGGGCCCCAAGGGGCCTCTACCCACGACCAGGGAACGCAAAGCTCATGGCGAGCCTTACGTGCGTCCTGTTCACTCTCTCTCGGACAATCTCCTCGATCGAGTAGCTTCCAGTGTATATATAATACACTACAAACTGAAGGACGCACGCGAGGTGTAATCAAACCATTGTTATAGTTTACTGGAATAACGTAAATTACAATGCGTCGCCGTAGCAACGCCCGCTCGAACGGAGCGTGTGAAAACAAGGCCAAGACAGAAAAGGCCACACAAATGGCATGTAGTTTTACAATCACCTGCCGCGATCTTAGGGCAAAATCGCCACACATATTGCTCATTCTCCCCGAGGTAGCGAGAATTGAAATGGCAGCCATCGGACATCATAGCCTCGTATGGTCCTGCAGCTGTCAACTTGTCATTCGGTTAAATAAATTTATAGAAATGAAGAGAACCCCGACCAGTTTTCCTTCTTGAATTGTCAGGAAGAAATCCAGGATGTTCAAGGGGTGGGCTTGTAAATATATGAGATTTTTATTCGTGTACAGTATTCACACTGGTTTTCTCTGACAGATAGGCCTAAAACCGCTGCTGTCGTGCTGATGCACGTGTGGTTTGTTTACCCGAACTTTACCTTATTTGGCAAACTGTAAACTGGTGTATGCAGCAATCACATCATCACGTTTATCACAAAACTTTATGACAGTTCTCATCATAATGAACCGCACAACTTTCCTGTAGGGGCCTACTGCATGCTGCAAGAGCGCCATCTGTTGAATGTCAGGTATGATCAGATAGGCCTGTGATTTGCTACACCACTATTATTGGTTGCATGGGAATCGTGATTTGGCATTCTGAGCTGTGTAGTTTGGACATATAACATGTCTACTGATGGAGATAGAAAATAAACCGATGGGTAAATACTAATTAGGTCTATTATTGACCACAGTAAATTTAGTTAAAACATAAAACTTTTATTTTTGGGCACAATAAGGTAAAGGTTGTGTCCACTACATATTTCATGACTGTAACCGAATAGGTTAACATTAACTTTCCTAGTTGTGTCTATTAGGGCCGATTGACCACAATAAAAAATAGTTAGGACATGAAACATTGACTATTAGGTTCAAGATAAAGGTTCTGGTAAATATAAATTTGATGCTTGTAGTGGTTGTCATATTACGAAAATAAGTTAACATCGATTTTTGCTAGTTGAATCTATTAATAGTTTGGGGGGGGGGGGGGATTTTTGTTTGGGGGGGGGGGGGGCGGGGGGAGGGGTGATAGGGCTACGGGAGATACACTCCAGCAGTCGTCAGCGACTGGAGAACATCTAGTTTGGAAGATGGGAGCAGATGGAATCAGTACCTTAATAATGGTATCAATCAATTTTATATTAGGCCAATTCAACAATGATTGGCCAGTTGGTACAATATCATGGGCTACAGTTACAATATGGCCACAACATATATGTACCGAATAGGATACAGTATTCGAGGGTTTTGAACTAGTTCTGTGCAAACATTTTCAAAGCTCTTCCTTTGAGGCCAGTGGCCCTTGTACCCTATATGCCCGTGATAAAACCATAAGTTCTATCTGTCATCATTTGCAAATGACCAATTTCTGCACATTTCGGGATGCAATTCGTCGTTGTGAACCGATTAGTGCCTCATCTGTAATAAATATGATGAAGCGATTCCATACTTTTGACGGGCAGTGTATAGCCTATATGCTCAAAACACAAATCTAAACATTATCTTCGAGCATTTTGTCTGCGGAGGTCAGATTTCAGGTCAGATGTGACCTTGAGACTTGAGATCAGGTTCAAGATCTCCAAAAGATGCAATATATTTAACTTCCTATATGGTCATAATTCAAACCTAAGCTCTATATACATGTATACCTTCTGCCTCCAGAGGCCAATTTGTGCATTTCGACCCATTTTGGAACTTTTCGGCCTACATTTCTGGCCGTTTGAGCGATTCAAGGTCAACCATCTAATATATAATGTTACAAATGCATGCTTGTACAGAATTAGAAAAAAAGTATTGCGTCGATTTTGAGAAATTTAGTTTGAGATTGTGCCAAATTGGCCATTTTCTGCACTAAAATTGGCGCCGAATGGCCAAAAAAATATTCAATCAAGAGTTCAATGAATATCTTTGATCCTATCTCAATGTATGTTCTGACAAATCTATAAAGAAATCATCACCGCATAAAAATATTGCAAACCAGGAATGATGACAGACAACGTACGGACGGACGAAGGATGAAAAACACGACATTAGCTTATCGGCTCAAATAAGTTGGTAAGCTAAAAATATGTGTGGGCCTGCACAATTCATCCACATGTATATTTTTAGTCCTCTTTTGAGGATAACGTGCTGCGTCCGATGGATCAAAAAGCAAATTGAATTGACTCGCTCGTGGTAGGAGACGTCACATTTACAAAACTAGAGCTTTCATACCTTGTAACAGGGTTCCATTATAGTCCATTACAGAATCAAATAAATCGATTTGAACAGAAGAAAAAACACACGTCTAGACAATATTTGTCTACCTGTTTTGCAGATAACAGACTGATGAGCGTCACAGCGTCTGTCCATCCAAGAGTTACTGACAACGTCCCACGCTGCGCATGCGCCAAACCCAGAATCCGTCCACGGTTCCGGAAGTAAATTGTTCCCTCCTTCTAGCCATGACCATCTGCCTTCAGTTTTTGCCAAACCTGGGGAGGACGTGTGAAGAAGTTGGTTACAACATGTCACAATCAACTGCCTTTCAATTCCCAAATCCCCTTCCACAAATCCATACCCAATTGACACCAAAAAAGGAAGCGGGCATTGCCGAGTTGAACGTCTGCGTCAAGTTTTATACAGTGCAAAAATGGGAGTGGAATCAAAGAGTGTAAACTCTTTGGTGGAAAGTGGAGTCTATGGAAGTGGGAAAGGAAGTGTACTCGTGATTGTAAACTAATTGGACTGACACAAGTGATATACCAACACTATCACCCTACTATAGATAATTTAAATGACTGGAATATCACTAGATCACCACGTGGTAGATCTCTGACCTGTCCAGACCGTCAGCGAGCTGAGGCCGCGGTCTGACATCTCTGGGACGAGCCAGGTCCGTTGTACGTGTTCCAGCTCGGTACGATCGTTTGGCTCGTACAGGGCGGCGGCGGGCCCAAACACCTCCGTACAGTAGGCCCGGCCGGCGCTCCACGGTACGCTAGGAGAAGTAAGGAGAGGTGATCAACTGTCAGTTTATTGACAGAGTGGCAACTGCGTGGGACCAGTAGGAGCAAAACCCAGTAGGGGCAAAGCAAAGGAGTTTTATTACAGAAATATTATAGAAATTGCAAAGTTTTCCAATTACTAAAATCCAACCCCATGACAATCATATTAACAATATTATCTTTTATCCATGTATACTCATCTACCAGTATTGACTTTTAAAATCAATACAGCTATTGCCTGATCAGTCGAGGCTGCATACATTTAGAAAACTACCTGTATGTAATTATCTTTCTTTTGTCGATAATTTTTTTTGCATTTAGACACATGTATTTGCATGCTTTGCGACAGGTAGACTGCATCGATTAAATCTTGAATACGATCGAGGGAGGTTGTCAACCTATTCCACTTACGCTGATATGATTGTCTCGTATATATAGGCATATATAATGGGGTTCAGGCGTAATTATTTATAAAAACCGTGCTTCGTCAAATCCCTGAATGTGGTTCCTCCCTGATTTAATTGCGCTATCATGTTCCATACTGGGAGGAAACTTGTCACCGTTCAATGGTCTCCCCCATCAAATCAGAAACTTCACTGTTGTTACCCTGTGGTGCATTAAGAAGCTCCATTAATGGATTTTGAGGCACGTTTCTTTTTTGTTCGAAAAAAATCTATGTCTATGCTGACTCAGCCTTTTCTGCATGTTTCTGACTCCGTTTGCATCGTCATATTCTCTCCTACAGTTTCGAGTATTTTCTTTCGTTGCGGGTGGCTTGGTTCCAATTGTTACGCTAGCTGCCACTACATAACAACGTCCTCAAGGACGCAAAATAAAATATTTCAGCAATGAAAACAATACTTTCACGACATATTGCTCCAACAAAAGCGTGAACTGAGCCAGAAATACGCGAATTACTTCGAAAACAATACTGTAGCCATGAACTGAGAGACACATTGTGCTCTATCGAGAACTATCCATACTCCACATGTACATTTTGAACGATCTAGCGAAGTTGACGATGCAAACTCGGGACAATCAAGACAACAATATTTCTTGTAAGGGTGTTTTATATACCCCTTTTATTTATATACCACGACTCCAGTTTTATATATTACCGACTATAAGTTGACATTACAGTGTGTTGAATTGTCACATACTGTATACATGTACATATATGACGTATTATCAAAGAGGACAGTACTGTTCTATTAGGCCTAACTCTTTGATGTTAAGGTGTGATCGCACGTAACTTACCGGTGACTGCACTGAGGCACTTTTCCATTGACTTATAATGTGAAAGTAAAGGTAACAAAATCACCAAAACAATACAATCCCCTGACCTGAAACTTGGCTTGCACACACACAAATACTCATGTATGATGAACCGAGACATGGTTTCATAAATGATATCACGAAAGCTGTGCAATTTGATGATTAGATAAATCATTTTATACGTTTCACCAAAACGAAGATTCGAGTGTTCTGCTTGACAAGCACTGGCTGTTGCATATATTTATTCCTTGTTGTCGTCGAAATAATGAGAATATCTAGGGCTATACTTTCTGTGAGGTGAATACAATGAGCTGAACATTCATAATCCCAAACACCTCGGTGCACCTGAGTGCATATCACCTGTGAGTTTTACTGGCCTCACTAGCTATTTGCTGCACAGCATAATCCTTTCGCTCGCATTGTTGTGAGTGTATTTTGTAGACTGAGAAATAGGTCGGAAATGACATATGAAAACGATGAATTTAACAAATTTAACATTGCATAGTAAGAAACAGAGTCTCGGTTAGTAATCCTTGACGGCTAACAATCAGAAAGGCAAAGTTTCACGTTGGTTGGAAGTGTGTAAATTCATGAATTTGTTACCTTTATATTTACATGATAAGTGAATGGACAGCTGGTCACTGCCAGGTTCATGACGATCACATGCAATCAATCCTTAATATTACATGTATGTTTCCCACGTACATATCTTTTTTTCTCATTTTGCATTTATTGGTTGAATTTTAAAATTGTTACATGTGCAAGAAACATTGGGTGCTATTGATAAGATCACGAGAACTCACGTGGTACTATCCACCCTGATGGAGTAGAACAGTCCGGATTTGTCGAAGGATACACCGCTGGGGTAATCTGTCTGGAAGGTCCATGGCCGGTCAGCTTCACCCCTCAAGTTACCATAACAACCGTACAGCGTCGCTGGAACAGGTGTGAATTGTCACTCAGGTGGGACTTGTACATACATGTGTATATACTTTGGGAGGATACGCACATTTACACTGCTGTCACATCAATTTTTTTTTGTCCGATAGACACACGGATATATCATGTAAAGATCCGTGTCATTAGAATATGTTTCTCTGTATTATATATATCAAATGACATGAGTCGTTTGATATTTTTAGCGTGGATCGTGACATCCGTTAATCGCCACTGTAATAAAATTGACTATCCATTCATCAAAATACGAGCAATCTGGCAAAATGCATACAACACAGATTTCTTACCGAGGAACAAACCTGAGATGGTCGCCAATACGTGCTCGATATCCATAACATTAAAAAATATTAAATACACAACGCTGACTTCGACTACTGCATCGTGACTAACATCTCATCTCGAGCACCATCAATTCGCTGCAATTTAAGAATCCGCCGACTCCATGCAGTGGACGGGTGCGCACTTCTTGCGTGGTTGATCTGGGTGGCTCTGACAGTCGCTCGCACGCGGGTTGGCGTCTCAAGCGAGGTAGGGATGACACAGAGCCTCTAGGTGGGTAAGGGTGGGACGTCCGGGGCACACTGCGTTCCCTCTCCGCGGCGTCCGGGATTGATCGTGGATTGTACAGTAGCCGGAGAGCCCCATCGATTAATTAACCGGCCGTTGAAGAAAAAAATGCTTCGAGGCTCCTTCAAGCGGTTGGAGAGAAACGAAGAGGAAAAAGGGAGAAGGAAGGTCTCGTCGAGTATTGACATGGCATTTCACGTCGTACGTCGAGGTCCACTTGGCCACATTAGTCTACGACTAGAATAGGGGTTCATGCATGACAGAATGGGGTTTTTTTTGGGAAGGGGGGGGGGGGGGAACAGTGTCCGGCATCCCAAAACAAATATTTTGTGGGGAGCCGATAAGAACGTCGGATGATCTGTTTGCATAAATTGATGTCGAAAATTGATTGAATTTCCACCAGCATTGCTGTTGGTTAAACGTAAGCCTTCTGGAGAAAGTAGGGTCCACAATCGACTGCCGACCTTCCCTTGTGAGGATAATCGTCGGATAGTCGATATGATGTCCATGGGGAGGTGCGAGCCGCACCAAGGCCGCGTGAAGGGTGTCGCCACGTGAACACAAATAGACTCAGGGGTGCCAGCAATTGTCTCAAGGAGAGAACGGTCGATGTCGCATTCGGGATTCCATAACAACACAGCAAGCATCTTACAAGCAACAGTCCTCGACATAACGAAGGAGGAGCGATTAAAACAGGCCGCGCGCAAAAATGGAACACACGTGGTGAAACAATTTTTTCACTGCGACCAAGGATCCTTATGTATGTCCACCTAAAACGTGTCAAATAAACAGCTCATTCGACATATCTTCCCGTATTGTGACATGAAATATACGGTCATAGGACAATCATGTTTATTTATTCCATTGATCTGTATGCATATTGTCTGTCCATGGATGGTAATAGCTATTGCGGAATATATATTGGGCCAAAGACCGTAATACTTGTAATGAAGCTACCAAGGGTTAAAGATGGATTGCAGCCATATGGATGAAAATATCAGAATTGTAATGCGCCAGATTTTATCAACTTGTAATTTATGAAGTGACGAAATCAGTAACAAAACGTTGTTATGAATTATTACATCTGACATATTATCAACAGACAAGATACACTAATAACATACTCAGCGAGGATTCAAGTTGTAGTTGCGCTAAGAAATAAGTTGTTCCACTCATAGTATTCCTCTCGAAAATTAAATCGTATACATGTGCATCTATTATAATGGCCATACCAACAACAATTTTCCATGTCATGCTGAAGATACGAACCTTGTTTTGCTGAGGCGTTCAATCATTGATTTGTACAATTCCTGTGATATTATTTTGAAAAATTCTAGTTTTTCATTCAAGTGTAAGCAATACGAAGCATTTGTTTGTTAACGAAGTTGCGTTAACGTATATATTATTACTTTCTTTTTGTCAAAACTCCTAATAAATTGGTATACTGCACCTGGGGGTCAAACAGCAATTCCCTATTAAATTTCAGATTTCCATTGCAAAAAATGATAAAAATGTGTAGTTTTAATACCTCAAATTTAATGTTAATACCATTAGTACCAATGCAATCTTTGTGAACAGCATGTTTACAATGTATGTAAAACACACTCCATATCGCCATCAGTATTGTCAAATAGTTCCCGCCAAGATATTGGTTTTTCCGCCCAAACTTCATTTATTGTACACCAAAATTTAGTCTTGCCCTCATGACTTCTTATGTTTGCATCAATATTTCATTATTCCGCCCAATTTTCATTTAGTTTGCGCCGAGATTTTTTGGATTTTACCATTATAGTTTAGGTTTTCACCCAAATTTATGTAATTTTTAGTATGCTTACCACCAAACAAAACAAAGAAACATGCAGTCCCCCTCCCTCCGATATATGAGCTCTCATGACGTGACACCAACATTTCGACCTCTAGAGTACCTTGCGTTTCTGATCAATATTTTATCACATTTGACATAACACATATTCGAAACCCTACCAAGGAAACCGACGATAAGATATTGTCCTCAGATACTATGGTTGATATAGGCCCAATTTTCACGAATGGGGTAATTTTTATTTACAGAACACGTTTCAAATTTCATCATATATATGCTTCAGTGTAGCATCATCTTCGCTCGCACAATATATACGTTTCAGTTTTACTTCAACGTCTTATTTCATTTCATCAGTTTTGGGGTTAACATAGGTATTTATCTGTATATATGTAACTAGAAATCGAGATATATCATTATTGATGGCATGTCCTCTATATGGTTGTCTTTAAAGTGGAATAATCGGTTTCTGAAATTCATTATCAATCAATTGGCTAGCAAAATATTAGATGATATAACAGCGTTACGACCCAAGCGGAGTTTGAACATACCGTAAAAACGCACGATGTGAACGAATTGTGCATCTGCGCTAACAGACATGCATTTCCCTATATTGTCGTTATTTGCAACACAAAAGAATCAAACTGAATATTTGGGGTTCCATCACTATAATATGCCATACCATATTTTTAGGTTACCGGACCTATGGTCCGATAACCTATTGGCATGGCGTTGCGTCCGTCGTCCGTCGGCGTCGGCGTCGTCGGCGTCGTCCGTCCACATTTTTATCTTTAAAGATTACAATCGGATCTTTCTGAAATTTTGCACAAAAATACCTAAAAATATTTCAAGAGGGGGTTATTTTTTTGTTTTTTTATTTTTGCATTTTTTTCAAAATGGCGGCCATTTTCGCCGAAAAACGGCCAATTTCTGACTTTGGCGGCCATTTTCTCAAAAACTGTTTAGACAGTTTTGAGATTTTTATTTCAAAAGATTGCTCTCACATACCTCTGTGATGTGTATAGATTTCGTTGCCCCTGAATCGCCGGTCGGCATGTAGCGGCCATTTTCATTTTCTCGACGGGTCCCAAATGGGACTTTTCCATGTGAAATTCTCCTATGCTTTATAATGGGACACATTATGAATATCTCACTTATTATTGAGATTAGAGACTAGGAATCAATTATGGACACATAGGAAATGATATATGCTGATTATTGTCATGACCTTGAATTTGACCTTTGACCTCATTTTCAAGGTCAAAGAACAAAACACCTAATATCTTGCTTATTATCGACTTTACAGCTTAGGAATCAATTGTGCACAGTCATATAGGAAATGATATAATCCGAATATCCTGATGACCTCGAATTTGACCTTTGACCTCATTTTCAAGGTCAAAGAACAAAACACCTAATATCTCGCTTATTATCGACTTTACAGCTTAGGAATCAATTGCGAACACAATGGAAATGAAAGATGCTGAATATTCTCATGACCTTGAACTTCACCTTTGACCTCACTTTCAAGGTCAGATCATAAATGGCTAATATCTCACTTATTATCGACTTTACAGCTTAGGAATCAATTGTGGATGTACTAGAAATGATATATGCTGAATATTCTCGTGACCTTTAATTGACCAACGACCTTATTTTCAAGATCATGGGACAAAAGGCTAATATCTAAAATATATATTGTTCGGTAACCTTTCTTAGCCCTTGGGCTCATTTTTTAATATGCCAAATCCGATTTTCAATGTCAAATGTAGACAATTTATTTTATGCGATTTCCACGAGTGTGTGCATGACGAGGAATTATTTTGTTGAAATTAGGGGATTTTCTTGCGATTTTCCAATTTCACCAATTGCTGAAAAAAAATTCAATTCTAAAGAGAATGCATTGACTTGAAGATTTTTTGGATAAAAGACATAAGGCATTCTTTGGTACATATACTGTCAACTTCAGCTCTATAAAAGGTCGTGAATGTATGTGCCTTTCATTCGAAATATAATGCGAATCTTTCAGTACGGTAACACTTCTCAGCTGGGATGTGAGGTCCATATATGTAGTTATCATAACGCCGTTTTCATGTGTGCGCGTGGCTAACTTGCATGAAACGTTTTTAGTAGTAGATCGAGGCGTCAGTTTACAGGGGCAGATCCAGGAATTCGAGGAGGGGGCGGTTATAACCCCACGGAGCGGAGCTAACTGGCTCATTGCGGCTGGGTTCTTGATCCTCCCTCTCCTGGATCTGCCATTATTCCCAGTCCGCAGCATATCGCTCAACATAAAATGTGAAATAGAGAGTGGTGTATCAAAATTAATATAAGGCGAAGCGAGAATTATTTATTTGCACATTAATCAAGAAAATAACACACATGTTTGTGATCAAGAGTATGTCTACGTGTATAGCCAGAAACACGTAGGCAGTGTACATGCCCCGTTTGTTTTACACAAACATAATCCGTAAGATCGAAAACGCAGAATGAGGTTCGGTTGTTTGAACCAGTACGTTATTCGATGAACATTCGATACGTACATGTAGTACTGCAGCCCTACGTCCGAAACATGGTTCACGCCCGGGGGTTCACGCGTGCATGCATCATGTGGTTTGTATCACGGGAGTACTGCAATGATGTACTATAAACCTATATAATACTATAGGGTTATTGCACAATATGGGGTTTTATGCCCGAGGGTCAAGTCTTTGAGAAGCCCGACGCGAAGCGGAGGGCTTCTTGAAGACTTGGCCCGAGGGCATGAAACCCCATATTGTGCAATAACCCGTTTATCATATGCCAGTGGATGTCGGGGACATTTTAGTATGTTTCAAATGACCGAATCATATCCAATTAGAAAGAAATAAGCAAGAAATACAGCTTTTATTCACACATTTTTCCGATTCACAGGCCATTTCAGAGTTCCAAGAGCATCAGCGTAAAACGTAAATTGGTGGCAAAAACGTCAAACATAACGGAATCGGGCCAGGAGAGCGACCATGTGCTTTTGTTTACCCTTCGAAAAAATGACGTTTTCCTGAACTGGGAGCTGCCCGGGCAAGTGTGGAATTTACAGCCCGCCGGGCAGAAGCTTGTTATTGGAAGAATAGGCACAGCTATTGAAAAACAAAATACATAGAAATGGTATATTTTCAGGTCTAAGTTTGTTGACAGTAATTTAATTTACTGTATAATAGCATTAACTACGCTATTCGCATCGACTGTCATTCTGGCATATGATAATAACTTCTTTTTATTTAGAATATAATCGTGGTGTTTCATACGGGCTACATAATGGTAAACTAAAGATATTTTCAGTACATGTATAGAGCCTATCACTGCGAGTGTAATATATCTGGTATCTGACCGTATCAAAGTGCGATGCGATCAGCAATGAACCACGTTGTCGGCATGTGCTAATCGACCCGACCTTTTTCTACATGCGACAATGGATCTAGACAAAACAGTGTGAATGCATACATATTTAGCCTATAGGCTGTGTATAGTTGTTATTTTTGTTTTAATTACTGCAAATGTATTCCTGCCCATTTTTGCCCCGAATATGTGACCGACACGTGCATATGGTCACATTGAGGTGTCTCCCGAGGCTCGTGCACACAACTCATCCAGTACATAAAGGTGCTCTGTCGCAAGGTCAAAGATCCTTCACGATATCAGGTTCATTATAAATTCATGTATCATCGTTAAGTACAACATCTCAAGCCGTGGATTCCGTGGGAGACCTATACAGTGTGCACAATAATTGATTGATTAGCAAACTGAGAAATTTGGCAGCACGGCCAACGGATTATTACGCAATCCCTGGACGCACATGCACGCAGCTCTGACAGCCGCAGTGACTGACCAATGCATCCTACCAGTGCACGTGGTTGGCTGGCCTATGGGGGTGGAGTGGTCACCTCTCGCCTGTCATAAATCATAGCCAGCCGGGACGACCGCCACCATTATCACAAAGCAAACACAGACGCCCTACACATGCATGCCTGACCAGTGCGCGTCAGGGACATAGCGATGATTTATTGTGGATACCGTCTCGGAAACTCGAACTTCAAGGGCCAATAAATCCGATCAAGTGAGACGTACTGGACGGACGGACGACATGTCCAGTATGACGGAGCTCCACCACAGCCACACGGCTAACGAGGCCATCGTCCGTCTGAAAGAGGTCGACGTGTTGCCCCACAGTCACAGCGACCTGTCCAACAGGGTCAAGCCCAACAGGGCCCGACATCTGATCCGGATCGACCCTAACCTCTTGTCGTCGGCGGCTTCACTGACATGGGCGGGTTCGCAGGCCCACATCGGCCGGCACGTGTCCACGGATCGCCTGGACAAGGGGGAGGAGGAGGGCGGAGAGGGCATCCTCGCCCCCACGGTAAACTATACATTGTATACCAGTATAGGTACCAGGTAGGGGGTAGGGGGTGGGGGTGGGTCTGCCTGGGGTAACCTACAGTTTTATCCCCTTGCAATCGGTGCAGTCTCCAACTACAGGTGCGAATTCCTACATTGTGCCTATGATCAAAAACCATTTCTGTTATGGATCTCTGACATAATAGAGATTGTTTATGATGCTATATAGCTACGTATTTAAAAAATTTTCCTTTGTGCCAATGCGACACTAGCAGGTTTTATGTCAATACATTAGACTGTTAGCGATTTACAGATGTATTGTACACATAATATTGGTGCAAGTGAGAAACGACTGGGACTTCACCTTGTATCAGTCCGTTACACAACGCTTGATAAGCCTGTATTTTTCATTATACAGTGAGTGACCTCTAGATACAATCCGAAACAAAATACCAGTAAGGTTTACATTCAGATCATATATGGAATTATATAATGATATTGTAACGGGTTTACACCCTTCTGTGACGTCTTGATGAACCGGTTTTCTAGGGAGGTGGGTGAGTTGTTATAAAACCGGAGCTGAAACGGTAAAACTCCGGGAAACTGCTACTGCTGTACGGTTGAACTCCGGCTAGAAGTCTCTAAGGTTGGTAGCGTGGTCTGGAATGGACCTCTTAACCGTTGTCCGACTGCTAATCTGCAACTGCACCTGTAAAGTAAGGATCCGGAGGCGTTTCCGTCTCCGGGTACTGCAACTGCTCCTTCGGGAAACCGCTTTACTGCAACAGCTCCGTCGTTTTCCGTCTTACTGCAAACTGCGACTGCGCCTGGAATAAAGAATCCGGGAACGTTGCCGTTTCCGAATACTGCAACCGCTCTGCCAGGTTCCGCCGCACTGCAATCTGCTCCGGTTGGCTCCGCCTCACCGCAACCTGCGACTGCACCTGAAATGGAGTATCTCGGAAGTGTTCCCACTTCCGGTTACCGCAACCGCTCCGTCAGGTACTGCCTCTGCAACTCCGTCGTCCGGTACCGCCTCTGCAACTGCTTCGTCGTTCCCGTCTCTGCAACTGCTCCGTCCGATACCGCCTCCGTAGTTGCTCCGTTGATTTCCACCTCCGTCTCCGTCTCCGACTCCTTCCTCGGTGATCTGGGTTCTTAGATCACCCTAAGACGTCGTTACAACTTGGTCTTAACCGACTGTAGTCTTATCTCCCTTTACTCCGTATAACTGTCTTTTCCGGGAAACTAACTTTATTATAACTTCCAGTTCCCTAACGAACACGGAAAAACAACTCGGTTGAAGTTTTCATGTTTATTTTCCAAGTTCACAGTCGGAAGACTTAACTGCTATCATCTGGATGACTCTATCCGGAACAAGGGAGTACTCTGCTATGGGAGAAGGGGTCTGCACAGGTCGACGTCAGGACACCAACTCCGCCGTCCGCTGTGAAGCGGGGGCTTTTATAGACCTGAGACCCACGTCACGTGACCAACCTATTGTGACGTCATAGTCCGCCAAAACACTGATATTTTCCGGATTTCTAAAAACACTCTAGAACCAATCAGTGGCTGACACGTCACCTTTTAAACCGAAAACGAGGCTGAAACCATGACCTTCCGGAAATAACGTCATTACGTTTTTGTACTCCATTGTTCCGGCTCCGTCTCCGGTTCCGTCTCCGTCTCCGGATCCGTCTCCGGCTTTACCAACATCATAAATTACTAAGTTCCGAGACGGAAAACCTTTAAAACATTAACAATACGGAACCGTATGAACCTTTAAACACATATACACCCTAATAAACGGTTATTTAACCATAATATCACAAAACACTAACAGAATTACCTAGGGGAAACCTTTGGGTACGCCCCAAAACCGTTACAATATTATAAAATGGTGAAAAACACAAAATCCCGAGCTTCAAGCTAACGAGGCTACCAAAATAATAAAAAATTGGACTATTTTCGATCGTAATTGTACAGAACTATTACAACCAGTCCTGATTTGCAATAACCGTATTTCTATGCAATAACAGTGCAGTAAAACAACAGCACGGTTCAGAAATGACACAGAAACGCGAGACAAATGAAGTCATTTGAACTTTGAACGCTCTCGATATATGATCATTATTGTACAAAAGCAGTGCTAACAATAGAATCTGCAATCTAGAGCATAGATAATATACATTGTTGCAGCTGTTTATCTGTTTATATCACGTAATCCAGAGGCAAATAACATTATAACTCATCAAAATAAGCATGCATTTTTTATTAAGAAAATAGTGATTGTGATAAAAGAATGCATGTCCCATTAAGACACGTGGTGATGCGCACGTGATAATAACATACATTTGTTATTACCATTATTGCACAAACAACAAGCCCTTTTCCATTAAATACATTATGGTGTTTATGATTTATTCGAGATGAAAACAATATCTTTTAATATACTTCCACACATGCATATATATTCAAGACCACCTCTTCATATAAAATGGAGTCAAATTTCATCATAAATATTCTGCATTTATATTTGCAGAACTGAACCACGCATTACAAACAACCCCCCCCCCCCTCTCCCCTCACACCCATACACACTAAGTGGGATTCTTTCACACAATGACCACGAGAGAGGCTCGTGTCCATCGTGCCAGTGCCAACCATTGTGTTGGGCGGAGGTGATATAACGGTCAATGTTCTCCCCGCAGAGTTCTGGCAGAGTGGCACCGGAGGCCATGGCCGGGCAATATTCAAAGTACTGATTGGTATGGCCATGTAATAACAGCTAGTTATTGACCGCTGTGGGAAAATGGCTGATAAGTGTAGGGTCACCGAAGGTCACTCGTGGTTTAGTTTGTTGTCAGTCTATGTCAGCTGATTTGGTTCGCGGTTATAAGTTGAACGAATCATCCGGTATATTTTTGTAACTAATCGCACAAAAGGTAAACAATTATGTTTCAGGAATCAAGTTAAAAAGAAACCACAAATCCAGGTTGTTTACCAGTGGAATATTTGTATACGGTCATCATATCACATATCACATTTTATAGCACTACACGTTCTACAAAGCTTCAATTAAATATATTCGTCAAATACTTTGAATGCTAGATTTTCGCTGCTTTCTTGTGTAAAGAGTAGACACTGTGTTAGAGCCGTAGATATTTTGTCAAACTCAGTCACAATATAATTATTTTCATAATAAGCTAAAAAAGATAAATAAGAGAAATGTATTGGCTATATTCACAAATTCAATTTTTTTTTCAGTTTGAGTTTTTTCAGTTTGAGTTTGAGTTTAAAAGATTTGAATATCTCGCACATTGAAATATCTTCAGTTTGAATCTTCTGCAACAATACATATTCAAGAATTCATTACATAATATATGTGTTTGCAAGTAAGATGATCCCAAAAATGTGCTCTTCGTTTCATCAACGGCAACAGAGCAAGCAGTTTATCTAGATCCCGTTGCAAGGTAATTCCGGATAGCAGGGGTCATTTCGAGTCCAGTTCCAAAAGTCCTGGTTAGATTCCAAGTCACTTCCTTTCTGGATTCAGTGATTCACTACCTTGAAAGTTTGTCGAATAAAGAACTTCATATTGGTTAGAAATGCGCGATGGTTTCCTTTGTAATTCGGCCAAAAGTAAGTGTTATTTTGCCACATATTTAATTAAATTAGAGTGCTACATACTGTATATTTACATGTATTTAGTTAATTTAGCTTTGTGAAAAGTGGTTACCAACTCTGGTAACTTTTTCACTCACAAATATACAATTGACCTTACGACGGTGTATGCCTTGAGTTGTTTGCCCGAGGGGATTACTATTATTCGGCAATATTGTACGCTTCACGGAAAAGGTGTTCAACCATGACAGTCGTAAGGTCAATTCAAGACTTGTTCAGTACAGTTTCCATAATTTATACAATTACAAAAATATGTAATACCGTTCATACATTCAACTACCAACATACCACGTACATGTACAATGAATATAGTCTGACGCTTCATAGCAACGTGCCAATCAGATTTAGGATTATCAAGAAGCCGTTGGGAAAATCAGATTGACTGTGTTAGACTAATCTTCATAACACAGTGTTGTGGATAAACACCTTCGCCAACATTAGGCGATATTTATCGCGGTTAATCCAGATTAGCATGATGATAATTCATAACTATCGCTGCATGTTTGTCAGACAATTAGACTGGTTCTTTCATGTTTGCCGATTGTGTTCGTAAACAGCTCACCTGCCACGCGTATTATGAACGGATATGTGTGAAAATCAACCAGCAATCAGATTATAGTAGATGGTTTATCCACAATGTAGTTACTTTGTTCATTAAATCACAATGTATCAGTGAATCAACGGATGTCATGTACAACTTGCTTTTAAGGTTTGCACCTTATTCACAAAATACATACACAAACGTACATGTACATGTAGCAAACATACATCTTTTGTAACTGAGCTGATGATAATTCATTATATGGTGAAAATTAATTAATTATTATTAATTATATGAGATTCCTGTTTGTGATTGGTTTGAATGAGATCACGTGACTAAAATGATACTACAATATCCTGGTCGAAATGTTCTGGAGAAAGTGATATTTCCGAGTCAGAGGTAAATATAAGTTTTAGTTGATCCTTTTCTGACCTCGCCAGATGGCGCGCATCGCCCGATCACGCGCTTGGAGTAGCTATCGCCATGTCTGCTCTTGGTCGATGTGTTCTTACAGCCGTAGTTGAGTCTGTGTGGACTGAATTGTCCACACAGTTAATAATAAAACAAATATTGACATTTTAGCTTTCGGTTGATACGTGATTATCTTCACTTGTTGGAAAGTTGTATTCACCTCGCAAGCTCGGTGAATACAACTTTCCAACAAGTGAAGATAATCGCGTATCAACCTCAGCAAAAGTCAATATTTGTATAATCTTTCATTGTTTTCGAATATATCAGAGGTCACATTACAAAATTTTAAACTACATACAAGTGTAACAAAACCATGCAACTGCCGCGCTGAAACGTTCGTTAGGAACGGTCACGTGATCTACAAAGTCCACTTGCGAAGACACCGTTCGCGGAAGAACCGTTCGCGGAAGCACGATTGCGGAAGCATCATCAGCGGAAGCATCGTTCGCGGAAGAACCGTTCGCGGAAGCACGATTGCGGAAGCATCGTCAGCGGAAGCATCAGTCGCGGAAGCACCGTTCGCGGAAGAGGAGCCTTCGCGGAAGAACCGTTCGCGGACGCAGTCTTCACCACGTGGAGAAGAGTGCGGAAGATACGTTCGCGGACGAAGATGCGCGCGCAGCCACCCTGGCTATATAAGGGAGAGCGGACGGCCGCTCTGAGAGCACTGCAACAGCGACATCGACCGTGGGGAGATCGTCACCGCCACAGCCAAGGGACTCGACGAACTCCGTGCGGACGACTCCTTCTTCAGGGCCTTAGAGTCAACCGGGATTTAGACCGACTACCTGGAGAAACCATTCGACTAAGCGGGACGGGAAACTTCAACGGGAAGGGACAGAGAGACGCCGCCGGCTAAGAACTCTTTTTAGTTGTGCCCTCGTGCACTATTTATTTTTGAAATGTGATCATACAGTGCTCCATGTCTGAACTTCATATTTGTACGTCACGTGGGTGACCAGCCATACAATTGTAAGTTGATTTGATGTATATAAATCTTCAATTTATTTACATCTGAGTTGCTTCTTGCCTAAGTGAAGCCGGTGAGCTACGGAGTGATGATACACCAGCGTTGGGGGACACCAATTTAGTGACGGCTCTCGAATCACAACGAGCGGGAGTTACATAAAGTCTATACGATCAGAGAAACCAGGTTTTTTGGGCCACACCGAAAACAAGTCATTACCAAACGTCACAACTTGGTGCACGTGACCAGGATCCCCGAGGGTCTACTGCCAGGGAACGAACCTCAGCATCACTCATGTCCGGCGAAAACGACGAAACTGCCCCAGGGAAGACAGGAGGTGAAGAGGAAGACTCTTCGCGGACGGCCTCACTTGCGGACGAGGAAGACAGCGGTTCGCGGAAGCCGACCTTTGCGGAAGAGGGAGACGACCGTTCGCGGAAGACGTTCGCGGAAGACGACCGTTCGCGGAAGACGTTCGCGGACGACAACCGTTCGCGGAAGACGACCTTGGCGGAAGAGGCCGACGACCGTTCGCGGAAGACAACGTTCGCGGAAGACGACCGTTCGCGGAAGAGCAGCTTCACAGCCAGGGGTAGACGGGACGTTTCGACGAGTGAGGAGCAACCAGGGAGGTCGAGACCTTCCATGGGCCAGTCGACTAGTCAACAGAGACCCCGGAGCCAGACACCCGACAACCGTTTTCTTTTCAGACACGACTCTGGGTGGCAGCACGATCGAGACAGGGAGAGGTCAACCTACCTTGAGAGCGTTAGGAGGGGCCCCGAGTTCCGACGAGTGCTGGGACCGGAGTACGTCAATCTGGACGGGGAGGACGGCGAAATCTGGGCGAGGAGGGATCGGCTACAGCTACCGGAGCAGAGTCCAAGTGTGGCACCTCCAGAGAATGCAGCATTGAGACGGCTTTGGGACCAGTCCCAGCAGCAGTCTGGTGCAACAGGGAAGCGGTCTGGTGTGATGAGTCGACAAACGGGAGTGACTGGAGGACGGGTTACTTGGGCTCCGACCCAAGAGAGCAGCTCGAGAGGGAGAGGACTTTTCGCGGAAGAGAACATTCGCGGACGAGAGGCATTCTTCGGCGACAGGGACGCTTGCAACCGGGGATCCTTCGTGGATGAACGGGCTCGTGGGCGAGGGGGAGTCTTTGGTGACGAGGACGCTTGTGACCGGGGAGGGCCCTTCGCGGACGACCACGTTCGCGGACGAGGACGACTCGCGGAAGAGAGTGTTCGCGGAAGAGAGGAGTCTTCACCCAGACGGCGGCTCGACGAAAGGAGTGATCCAGGCGACCAATCTTCCTTTCCAGTTTTTCAGAATAGACGGGGAAGACCATTCGCGGATGAGCCGGTTCGCGGAAGACTCGCGGAAGATGGCGTTCGCGGACGTACATCTTTTGTGGAGGGACGTCTCCGAGACATCTTGGCGGACGAGCCCGTTCGCGGAAGACTCGCGGAAGACGGCGTTCGCGGAAGAGGCCTGTTCGCGGAAGAACTTCTTCGGGAGCTGTTGGCGGAAGAGTCCGTTCGCGGAAGGTTCGCGGAAGACAGTGTTCGCGGAGGGTTCGCGGAAGACAGCGTTCGCGGAAGAGGGAGGTCTTCACCCAGTCGACAACCGAGACAGCCAGCCTCCTGGAGAAATCCAGCTTCTATTTCAGTCACCCAGGGAGGCCGGAGACAGCACCCTTTCTCATCATCGGGCGATGAGGGGCCTTCATCTGATGGAGGGACCGACAGCAGCCATGGTTACCCAGGACGGGGGAGGAGACCACCGAGGCGGGGACCGCCGCTGCACCGACGAAGCCCTAGGCCGAGACGGAGGCAGGAGGACTCGTCGTCCGAGGACAGCACAGTCTGGAATCAGAACGGCAGAAGGAACCGGAAGATGCTGACCCCTGACAAGTTCGATGGGACTTCCATAGAGTGGCCGGTGTACCGGGCCCACTTTGACGTCATCGCAGAGGTCAACGGATGGAGCAAGCGGGAACAGGGCGTCTACTTAGCCGGGAGCTTGACAGGAGAGGCGCGACGAATGCTGACCAGCCTGAGTCCTGCAGACCGGAGGGACATCGACGTTCTGACCGACAAGCTGACCCTACGATTCGACCCTGACTGTCAGGAGGAGTCCTACAAGGCGACCTTGGGACAAAGAACCCGCAGGAAGGCAGAGACACCCCAGCAGTACGGCTATGAGTTGCAGCGACTGGCCGGCCGTGGTTATCCGGATCTGAACTCCGCAGCTCAGGAGGCTATCGCCTTAGACCACTTCTGGAAGGGCCATCCAGATGGGGACATGAAGGTGATGGCGCTCATGAGGAAGATGAAGACCATGGAGGAGGCCATAGCGTTCGTGACCCAGTACGAATGTGTCAAACCCAAGCCTGGGAAGCCGGTGATGTCCATAGAGTCGGAGGACTCCGAGCCAGCTCTAGGACGGGTCCTACAGCTGTTGAAGAACCAGCAGGGAGGCGAGATTACCACCAGTGGGCAGCAGAGCAACCAGCCGAACGTAGCGGGTCTACCCAGACTTCCCTACTTCAAGGGGCTCTTTGAGAGCCAAGACAGGAAGCTGGATCGACTAATCGAGCTGTGTGAGCAGGTGCTATCCATCAAGCCGAGGGCCGCCACTGCTGAGAACAAGGGACCAAGCGCTAGGCCGGGACCAGATGACTGTTGGTACTGTGGGAAGCCGGGTCATCGGAAGTACCAGTGTCCAGATCGGCCGCCACCTCGGACCAAGGAGGAGCGCTTGAGTCGACTAATCGAGGAGATTGGTGAGCGGAACAGTTTGACAGACGAGGAGTCGGAAAACCAGTAGGGCTCATACCAGCCCCCAACCGTATGGGCCATTGGCAGGTGTGTGCACGGCTTCACAGGCGAGAAGCTCGACGAAGACGTGAAGAACACATTGCCAGGGGGGAATTTTTAGTTTCACAGATTTTTAATAGGTTTTTCCGGTGTGCATCCGAAGTAACTGGATGGGCGCAGGAGGAGCTCGAGGATCGAATTCTCGACTATTTGGAGGGCAAGCCTGTCAACACAGACGGGAGTGCCAATGTACAGCAAACCGATGGAGCCGTGGAGCGTCTAATGCCCCGCGGAGACGTCAAGGAAATGCAGACCGATGGAGCCGTGGAGCGTCTAATGACCCGCGGAGACGTCGACGAAATGCAGACCGATGGAGCCGTGGAGCGTCTGGGGACCCACGGAGACATCAACGAGGTTTCTGCTAGCAGCAAGGAGAACCAACAGGTTACAACCTTGAGGCTGGAGGCTGCGAAACAGCAGGGACCCCCCTATGCAACTGAACCACAAGCGGCCGTGAAAGAGGAGACGGAGGGCCGGTGGAGCGGAATGACCAAGGGGCCAGCGCAGCAGCTATTGCTGGTGGACGACTCATTACTTATCCGGAGCGGCGGTTCCGAGGGGAGTGATTCCCTTAAGACTGACAGAGAGGACCAGGGTGGTGCATCACTGTGGGTGGACGACTCAGTACTTATCCAGGGCGGCGTCCCTGAGGAGAGTGGCAGCTCTCTTAAGATTGACAGAAATGGCCAGGTGGTGTCGCTGTCAGCCGGTGCCCGAGGCACATTGGCGTGGTATGCGGCGTGCCACGTTATGGGGAAGGCGACTCGTATGTTGGTGGACACGGGTGCCTCTTCCACCGTTCTGGACGAGTGTCTCTTCGACCAAATGGATGACGAACATAAAGCAATGATAAGGCAGACGAGAATAAGGTTACGGGCAGCAACCGGAGACTACTTACAGGTTCAAGGAGAGATGACAGTTCAACTTCTACTGGGCACACGACTCGTGTCGGCAGATGTACTGGTAGCCAAACTAGGGATCCCGGGAGTGTTGGGGCTTGATGTACTTCAACAGATTGGGGGACAGCTGGATCTGCGTAAGGGCGAGTGGCAGGTGGGCGACACTACCGTAGTGATGAGCTCGGGCCACGAGGGCGCCGTCTACACACTGGTGACGGAGGAGACGGTCGTCTTGCCACCCTTTTCAGAGATGATGGTGGACCTCAAGCTGACAGGAAGTGAGGGAGGAGTTCCGAAGGCCGGCCTCGTGCAGTCCGCAAGAGAGCCGTTGGAGGACGACCCCCTCGTAGTGGGACGAGCCCTGGTACGACCCCGAGGACGCCTGGTACCGGTGGTACTTCTGAACGCCGGCGCTGGAGCTTGCACTGTGCTGATGGGGACCATCCTAGCCGAGCTTCACGGAATAGAGGCCGTGATCGACCTGGGATTTCGTCCCGATGGAGGGAAAACAACCCAGAATGAACCTAAAAGGGAACAGTGGTACCGGGAGGAGAGCGGGAGGGAGCATGAGCCCCTTACACCAAACTCCACCAAGTGGCGGAACCGGACGCCTGAGCAGCCCGAAACCAGAGTGCACGCCATGCACGCAGAATCGTCGACGAAGACACCAGAGTGCCCGGAGCATTTAGAACCGCTCCTGGAGGGAATGCATCCGAACTTGACGGAAAAGGAGGTGGAGGTCGTCAGCGATCTCCTTCGACGCCACCAGCAGGTCTTTATGGGACCAGATGGGAGGTTGGGCCGGACGTCCCTGGCGAAACACGTCATCGACACGGGAGATCACCCCCCGATCAAGCAGCCTCTGAGGAGAGCCCCGTACTACCAACAAGAGCTGATCGAGGACGAGGTCGACAAGATGTTGAAAGCTGACGTTGTGGAGCCAAGTGACAGTCCATGGTCGTCTCCCATCGTGCTAGTGAAAAAGAAGGATGGTGCACTGAGATTTTGCGTCGACTACCGCCGTCTAAATGATGTCACCCGGAAGGATGCGTACCCCCTGCCTCGAGTCGACGAGAGTTTTGATACCTTGTCAGGAGGACGATATTTTTCGACGCTAGACTTGGCTAGTGGTTACTGGCAGGTCGAGATGGACGACAGGGACAAGGAGAAGACGGCGTTCACTACCCGTAGTGGACTCTATCAATTTAAAGTGATGCCGTTTGGATTGGCGACGGCCCCGGCTACTTTTGAACGTCTAATGGAGCTGGCACTGAGGGGACTCCAATGGAAGCGTTGTCTAATTTATTTGGACGATGTCGTCTGTCTTGGAAAGACTTTCCAAGAAGCCGTGGACAACCTCGAGGACGTGTTCCGGAGACTGCAGGCTGCCGGGCTGAAGCTGAAACCCGCCAAGTGTGAGCTGTTTCGACAACAGGTCAACTTCCTGGGCCATGTCGTGTCCGACCGAGGCATCCAGTGCGACCCTGCCAAGGTCGAAGCTGTAACAAAAATGGTTCCTCCGACCACCTTGACAGAACTAAGGAGCTTCCTTGGGTTCGTGGGGTACTACCGCAGATTCATCCCTGACTTTGCCACCCGAGCGGGACCCCTCAACCACCTGTTAAAGAAGGAAGTCAACTACCATTGGAGCGAGGCTCATCAGCAGGCGTTCGAGGCGCTGCGTCAACCCCTGACCGAGCACCCCCTGCTGGTGTACCCTGACATGGACCAAGAATTTATTTTAGATACTGATGCTAGCGGCTACGGAGTGGGAGGCGTCTTATCCCAAGTGCAGGACGGACGAGAGCGGGTGATCGCCTATGCTTCCAGAACCCTGAGGGACACCCAGCGGAATTACTGCACCACCAAGCGGGAGCTCCTGGCCGTCGTCAGTATGATACACCATTTCAGACATTTCTTGTGGGGGAGAGCGTTCTTACTACGAACCGACCACGCCTCTCTCAAGTGGCTACTGAACTTTCGGGATGCGGAAGGAATGATCGCTAGATGGGCAGCTCGCATCGCCAGCTACGCCTTCAGGTGTGAGGTCCGACCGGGAGTACAACACGGGAATGCAGACGGGATGTCCAGATGCCGACAGTGCCGGAGACCGGATTGTCCCGCCCCTCGCCACACCACAAGACCCGAAGGAGAAGAGGAGGCCTGTCCGACTCAGGAGGAGTGTCCCCTACCCCTGGAGGACCTCTCTGACGAGGATCTGCTTCCACCGATCAGCGGAGAAGGATGGAGCCCCGGAGGACCTCAAGTTAACATCTTGCGGGAGGTCCCTGTGGAGCCCTGGACGGAGGACTACTATTGCGGAGATGGAGTCGGGATATTCCAGATCTGGGAGGTGCGCTGCCAGGAGGACCCGAGGACGACTACCCAGCCGACCGAGGAATGCCTGCCTGACCGGAGCCCCCCACAGACGGAGGAAGGAGCCAGGAGCGTCTGCAGAACCCTGCATCAGCTCCGCCCCTCTGCCTGGGTTTGGTTTCTCCTGATGATGCTCCTCGCACTGCATGGTTTGGGACCGGAGGTTGTGGCCGGAGCAGCGATCGGCGCGACGGCCGACGTGTGGATGCGCTGCCGAGAGGAGCCCTTCCTGGACCCATGCCCCAACCCTGTGCTCCGAGATCCAGACAAACAAATGCTAGCTGTCACGCGGGCTATGGCTACGGGAGGACGCCGGAATCCGATGGAGGGAGCCCCGGAGGCCCAGGTCCTGAATGGTTATTCCCAGGAGGACCTAGTGACCCTTCAACGAGCCGACCCTGAAGTTGGAGGCATCCTCGGGTGGAAGAATATTTTCACTGAGAGACCTGCATGGCCCGAAGTCAGAACAAAAAGTCAGCAAATGAAGACTCTGTGGCAACAGTGGGACCAGCTGGAGCTACGTGATGGGCTTCTGTACCGGCGGTACCAAGCGGCTTGCCAGAACGCACCAATCCATCAACTGGTCGTTCCACAGGTCCTGAGACGCGCCGTCATGAAGGAGGTCCACACCGGCAAGCTGATGAGCCACCAGGGAATCACCAAAACAGTCCACCGACTAAAAGCGAGAATGTACTGGCCGGGTATGACGAAGGACGTGGAGCGTTGGTGCCGGGAGTGCCTGAAGTGTAGTGGGAGAAAGCCGCGACCGGGGCCCAAGTACCACCCCATGGGAAATCTACCGGTAGGCGATCGGCTAGAAAGGGTGGCCATGGACATTTTGGAGCCTGGAACGATCACCAATTCTGGGAACCGGTATATACTGGTCGTGGGTGATTATTTCACCAAGTGGACTGAGGCCTACGCTCTACCCAACCATGAGGCTCAGACGGTGGCGGACGTCTTTGTGACTGAGTTCGTGTGCCGCCTGGGAATGCCAGCCAAGATACACACCGACCAGGGACGAGAGTTCGAGAGTAAGCTTTTCCTTGAGATGATCAAGATCCTAGGAGGGGAGAAGACTCGGACGACCCCTTATCACGCCAAATCAGACGGGATGGTCGAGCGATTCAACCGGACCCTGCTGAACCTTCTGGCCGTGGTCGTGGACGAGAACCATGACGACTGGGACGACCATCTGCCCTACGTGATGGCGACTTATAGAACATCAGTACACGAAAGCACCGGGTGTACACCATTTCGAATGATGATGGGACGGGAGGCAACCACCCCATTGGACCTGAGGTACCGGACGAAACCGGACGATTTGGGAGGACCAGTCCCCGAGTGTGCGTCCGAATACGTCGAATGGGTGAAGGAAGCCACCATACAAGCTCACGAGACTGCCCGAGAGTGCCTGAAGACGGCTACGGTGCGACAAAAGCGCCATCATGACATAAAATCAGCCGCTCGACATTTTCCGGTGGGCACCTGGGTGATGTATTGGTACCCTCCAAAGGCTAGACCAAAACTAGGACTAGGGTGGACGGGACCTTATCTCGTTGTGAAGTCTCATCTCGGATGGATGGTGTCCATACAAGATCGACCCGGTGGCAAGATTAAAGATGTCCACATTGACAATATAAAAAGGTGCTGGTTCACCCCTGAAACCGACGCCTGGATACCCAATCCGGACGATGTGACCCCAGTCCGGACCCCCAGTGATGACGAGGGACGAGTGGAAAACAGCGGGAATGCAGTCCAAACGATGTAAACGATGACGGGAGCGTTCGCGGAAGAACCGTTCGCGGAAGCAGCGTTCGCGGAAGCAGCGTTCGCGGAAGTACCGTTCGCGGAAGCACGTTCGCGGAAGCAGCGTTCGCGGAAGAACCGTTCGCGGAAGCAAGCGAAAAACGTTATTTCGTTCCACGACAATGCTTTTTCCCCCAGATCCCTGGTCCGCGCCTTTTCTATATAAGCAGGCCGGCCTACGATTCCGTCATCACTTCAACCATGAACACACCAACTCTGCAGATCATTGAGATACCCGCATTTGCAGACGAAGATTTCGGGGACGTTCCAGATTTCGACTTGGCTGACTTTCTGCCCCTTGAAGTCGACAAGATGAGCGACCCACCTACCAAGATAGACAAGCCTGACCGAAAGCGGGAGCGCTCGAGGAGCCGGGAGCGTCGTGAGGAGCCCCGAGGAGGTCGACGGTCCCCTGCCCGGAAGTTGTCCACCGAGAGAGGGCGACGCTGGTGCAGCCCCTGCCGGATCCACGTGACGGCATCCAACTTTAGCCGACACGTGGCGACCAAACACACGCAGAAGGAGGGGCGGCACCTCTGCAAGATGTGCAGCCAGCGATTCGCCCGCCGAGCTGACAGAGACCGGCATGAGACGTCGCATGCCAGCGGCAACACCCTCAAGCCAGGACGGAGGAGGACGACGACCGACACGCCCGTGTCCGACCCCCGAGATGGTCCGACTACTGTGTCTGCCCCTGAGCTGAAGACTGTCAGCTTTGCGGCCAGCGGGACGACCAGCTCCACGCCGTCAAGCCCCCGGGAGGACGCCCCCAGGTCAGAGGACGCCCCAGACCCCGAGGACGACCCCCCGAATAGCGAAGAGGAACCGGAGTCTCAGCAGGAGCGGAGAGAGGCGGAATCCCCGGAGGCCCCCACCCCCGAGGACGACGGACCCCCCGTTCCCAGAGACTCGGCCCCTACCTACAAGCCCCTAGACCTGAGTTGGTACCTCAAGCCCGTTCCGGAGGAGGAGGACCAACTGCGACCGTATGTGGAGGGCCTGGGCAGAGCGGTCACTGCCGGAGAGAAGGCCCTGGAGGACCTGGCATCCACGATAGCCATGGGACGACGCCACCTCACCCAAGCGGAGGCTCGGCTCCAAGCCAAGGAGGAGCAGAGACAGCTCGAGGCCGAGGTGCTGCAGCTGCGAGGGGAGGCCTCTCAACGAGAGAAGAGCCACCGGAAGGAGCTGCGAGCCCACGTCCGAGAGACCAAGCTGCTCCGGGAACAGCTCCGAGCATATACAGACACTCGAGACAGGCTGGCGGAGACGTCCGAAAGCGAGGTGGATCGCCAATGAAGTGGAGGGAGAGAGCCCTGTAAACATCAGACAGGCAGGAAAAGACGAAGAAGGAGGAAGAAGAGAAAAGAAGAGAGAGAAAGGATCAACGGGGACGTTGATCTCCAGAAAGGGTGGAGTTGTAACAAAACCATGCAACTGCCGCGCTGAAACGTTCGTTAGGAACGGTCACGTGATCTACAAAGTCCACTTGCGAAGACACCGTTCGCGGAAGAACCGTTCGCGGAAGCACGATTGCGGAAGCATCATCAGCGGAAGCATCGTTCGCGGAAGAACCGTTCGCGGAAGCACGATTGCGGAAGCATCGTCAGCGGAAGCATCAGTCGCGGAAGCACCGTTCGCGGAAGAGGAGCCTTCGCGGAAGAACCGTTCGCGGACGCAGTCTTCACCACGTGGAGAAGAGTGCGGAAGATACGTTCGCGGACGAAGATGCGCGCGCAGCCACCCTGGCTATATAAGGGAGAGCGGACGGCCGCTCTGAGAGCACTGCAACAGCGACATCGACCGTGGGGAGATCGTCACCGCCACAGCCAAGGGACTCGACGAACTCCGTGCGGACGACTCCTTCTTCAGGGCCTTAGAGTCAACCGGGATTTAGACCGACTACCTGGAGAAACCATTCGACTAAGCGGGACGGGAAACTTCAACGGGAAGGGACAGAGAGACGCCGCCGGCTAAGAACTCTTTTTAGTTGTGCCCTCGTGCACTATTTATTTTTGAAATGTGATCATACAGTGCTCCATGTCTGAACTTCATATTTGTACGTCACGTGGGTGACCAGCCATACAATTGTAAGTTGATTTGATGTATATAAATCTTCAATTTATTTACATCTGAGTTGCTTCTTGCCTAAGTGAAGCCGGTGAGCTACGGAGTGATGATACACCAGCGTTGGGGGACACCAATTTAGTGACGGCTCTCGAATCACAACGAGCGGGAGTTACATAAAGTCTATACGATCAGAGAAACCAGGTTTTTTGGGCCACACCGAAAACAAGTCATTACCAAACGTCACACAAGTACATGGTTGGCAAATTTGTACACTTCAGAGCAGAAAGATTGAATGTGTCTAAAAAAATTAGTGATTCTAAAACACTAGTATGGTAAAATTGTTTCTGCAAAACTCACATGTTGGCCTTGTACGCTAAGCCCCACCGCCCAATACGATGTGCCTAGATATCTCGACACTCGAGTCTGAGGTTCATTGTCATTTTTACTGTAATTAAACCACCCGCTTTGAAGAGGTATCTAAACAGTGGCAGCTAAATAGTGATACCTTCTCGTCATATGAGAGTGTCTGGGTCAAACTATTAGCGAGTGAAAATAAGTGTAGATTTATTATATTATATAACGTGGTTAGAGCGTGGACAGGACATGATCCCATTGTGTTAACGTGCACGTGAAAGAGTGAAAAATTGAACTCATGAATAGTAAAACTACTAGATATCATGACTTGAAGGTCTCGGAAACATATTGAAGTCACCCATAACCACACATATACTGTATGATGCTACTGTATTTAGTGTTATCACTAAGCATTAAAATTACAGCCGTTGCATTTTTTTTTTCTTTCGAGTTTTTCATAATAATTTTTGCAAAATAATGACATGTAAATACATGCACATATTCGTGCACTCATTGAAGGATAATATGTGACTTATGACAGTGACTTTGTACTTGATATAGGCCTGCACGCTACTGCACTTTGCAGTGTAGTCAACAAAACACTCATGTAGACACAGGTATGTCATGTAATATATTTTTCAATAAAAACAACTGAATAAATGCCCTGACAAAGTCACCATATATCACAAATTCTTGATATACTCATCACCGCCTGTAAGCGGCGCAGCGGGGAAGTGGTTTTGTCCGGGCATGCGGTGGCAGGTCATGGGTTTTGCTCGGGCAACACTGCTGATGCGGGGAGAAGATCAATTACTCATTCGTTATTTTGCTGCAGTATCATATTTTGGTGATATTAGTTGAATAATATAACAAGGTATGTGTCTCATAATTTTGGTGACAAGAGAAGGATGTCTTGAAAGCAAATTTACCATGAAATGTACAAAGTATGTATTTACTCATAAAATATCCGATATTAATTGCATAATCGCTTAGAACACTTCGCAGGTACTTGACTATCACAGCTCATGATATTCTGGATTATTTGGAGTCGATAGCTGAACTTGTGAACGAATACTATGTGCCCAAAACAATGCGTGTTGTACATACCGATCGTGTGACCGAGCAAAACCCAGCATCAGCAGTGTTGCCCGATCAAAACCCATGACCTGCCCGAGCAAAACCCACCGCATGCCCGGACAAAACCACTTCCCCGCTGCGCCGCTTACAGGGGGTGCTCATGCTTATAACCTAAAGTAGGCCTATTTACGTATCAATAAGCACATCAACACTAGCCCCATGTGTTTTCACGTCTGGAGTAGTAATCACATCTATGCTTTGCAAAATTAATATCGTCAAAGTAGAGAAAACAATCATGCACCGAAAATAGCGGACCACCGATATTTGGTCCCAAGACAATACAATATATATAATACAATACATTTCCCTTTGTTGAACATCTCAGTGCAACTGATTGAGGGCATTCACGTTTACAATTACTAATAATCTATTCGCATGGCGTCCGTCGTCCGCCGTCCACATTTGTATCTTTCGAATTTACAGTCGGATTTTTTGTTAATATTTGCATAAAAATCCCTTAGAAATACTTTCGCTTGTTTTTCAAAATGGCAGCCATTTTTGACGGAAAACGGCCAATTTTGGACTTGGACGATCGTGTTCTCAAAATCTCTTCTGTATCGCTTTCCCTAATTGTTCCCAAGTACGACTCTTGAAGCCATTGGTAAGGTTTGTAAAGATCGAATTATACTACTGTCTATCTCATGTATTAAGATGGAATGCCTTGAATCGTTCGAAATGCCCTAAACAATATCTTTTGTTTAATTTCACATATTCATGACACTATGAACTGTGTAGCTCTTGCATGAATATGGAATGCTTTGAATCGATTTAAAGGCCCAAAAATGTACGCCTAAAAGGCCAAAACATTCCAAAATTCAACTTTTTGATACTTTGCTCAAAATCTAATCAGTAATTTTCTCTCTAATTCCACATATTCATGACAATATGTTTTGCTTATTTCGTTTATGAAAAGGAAATACCCTAAATCGCCCCCCTACTGCCCGAAATGTAGGACCAAAAAGCCAAAAATATCAAAATTCTACTTATTGGCTAAATCTATTCAGTAACCTTTTCTCTAATTTATTCATGTCATTACATGTCTCTTGATAACCTGCTCGAAAAGCCCAAAATATAGGCCCAAAAGGCCAAAACATCCTGAAATGTACAAATTGGCCAATGTAGACAAAACGGTTGTAGATACAGCATATATGAAGCCTATATGGCGTATTCTTTAGTGACCTTCAATTTTATCTCATATGGTCCTGAATGATGAATCTCAAAGTCATGCTCAAACTGAAATGTGTGCATTGACCTCTACATATGAGACGGCAGCAAATACAGCTTAGGCATGTACATGTATTGTGAACATATAGAAACTTAAATGTGGTGGATTTTTTCACGACCTTGGAGTTGAACTCAGATGACATTAAACGGTGAATCACAAGGTCACATCTGACCTGAAAGGAGTAAATTGGACTCTGCAGACAAAACATCTTCAGAAAGAGTTCAGGTTTATATTTTAAGCATACGGGAATATATGGCATATCTTTTGGTCACTTTTACATAAAATGACCATGAGTGGTATCGGTCAATGTAAAGTTTGTTGCAGAAGATGTAATTTGAACGCTGCATAAAAAATGTATGTACTATGAGCATATTGACAGTCACATTAGGTGGTTCTTTTGGGGACCTTGAATTTGATAATCAGTGGAATTGATGGGTCAAAGCAACAATTTTACTGAAAAAAAAGTTTTTGTCTAATACTGTAAATTCCTCCGGTAAACTTTTCCAGCCCTTGTGCTAATTTTTATTCTTAAAATCATAATAATGTATATTATGAATTCTATTTATTTATTCTATTTAAATTTATTTCCGATGAAATAGAATAGTCGTACGTGATTTAGGATTCGAGAATAATTTCAAATGGACATGATTTAATATTCTGTAATCGTGTGCAAATCGACGTTTTTACCTTGCCATAATCGAGCATTAGCTTTGCATGTACCTGATGTACATGAGTTACGTATATTGTATCATTTGTAGGGCCGATTGACCGTACCTCTCGCGTTGGTGGCGTTCGTGGCAGCATTTGGCAGCTCGCTTCCTCACGGGTGGAATACAGGCGTACTCAACTTACCAGGCCAGGTACGTCATGTATCACAATTCTCACGATGTGACCATGCAATAAATGTCTCATATCAATATATCGTTTCAGCCCACATCAGTTTTCTCCAATGATATAGATCTACACGTATTTCCATGAGACTCGCGTTATTTTCGAATTTTTGTCAAATGTTCCTTCATTTTATAACAGTTTCTTAAAATCTTTATCATGATGCCATTTTGTGAAACTACACTATAGCTGTACATGTACAGGGCCTGTGTACAACGGATGTGATGTCATGAGTTCGGGCACGCACTCATTGGATTTCTGGCGTCAAATTGCAGATTGATAAATCGACCCCTGTTGTCGAGAAGGTCCTTCAACTCGTGAAAAGTGCTAAGTCTAATTAAGCTGATCAAAATTTTGCTTGTTTTTCAGCATATCCGCAGCTTCCTGAACGAGACGTTCTCTGACCGGTTCGGTTATATTCCCTCGGACCAGCTGCTCAACCTGCTGTGGTCCCTGTCCGTGTCTATTTATCTGGTCGGCGGCTGTGGTGGAGCCTTCGCCGCGGGCACCCTGGCCAACAAGCTCGGCAGGTCAGGGTGCAACCCTCTCGCATACACATCATGAGATCATGAAATTCTAAATTTCAGTAGCAGTTTCAAATTCGAACATACTGATTGTGTACATGTGCATGTACTGTATCACGAAGTTTAAAGCAGTGTTTTTGTTCTGGAAACTCTGACTGATTGACACGACTCTTAAACTTTTAATGATATGAAGACAAGCTTTATTTCTATCCTCCTGTACACGTATTGAATGAAAATTTGACATTTTTTTCCAGGAAAGGCGCGTTGTTGTTGTGTAACGTGTTCGGTTTTGTCTCAGCGCTTCTCTTTGGCTTGTGTGACTTCGCTGGGTCATTTGAAATGTTGATCCTGGCGAGGCTCATAGTCGGCTTCGGCTGTGGTGAGTTCCAGGAATTATGCAAATGTATAAACACTCTTGATATCAGGGTTAAAACATACTCAGATAATCTGGGTTCAAAAAGTATAATGTTATATGTAATTAATTTTGTTTCTCCCAGACGTTAACAAGTTACACGTAACCCGATAGTAAACTGTTCCTCGGGCCACCCCGATCCGCCCGACAGGTGCTGGAAGCGGCCTAGTTCCCATGTTTCTGACGGAGATTTCACCAGTAAACATTCGCGGCTCGATGGGCGTCCTACATCAGCTTGCTCTCACCGTCGGCATCCTCCTGTCGCAAGTGTTTGGCCTCAATCAGATACTCGGTACGTGATATGTGTCAGACAACTATCTATAGGGGAGTGTTATCTTTTGGTGTGTGAAAACAGCTGAGTTCACTGAACATATGTGTGTGCATATTAAGAATGTGTAGCTGTCTCTACTACTGTTATATAAATGCAGTTCATGATCCCTCAATTTGTTAATTTGACCCGTTATTGGTATTTGGAAGTCTCGTGACCAGAATAACTCCCAGTCAATACCTACAATTGTGAATAGAATTAAAGAGATGTAGCCTACCATGTACAGCAACTGTTACAACAAACAGATTAACAGTGTACATGTATATGTGTCACACACACACATATATATATATATATATATATATATATATATATATATATATATATATATATATATATATATATATATATATATATATATATATATATATGTCCCTTCATGTATATGTCCCTTCAGTGTATATGTACACTCCATGCTGTTTTTAGATTACATAGAGTACATTTATCTGCAATATATACGCGTACACGTACCTTTCCCCAGGTCAAGAGCACTTGTGGCCGTACCTGCTGGCTCTAACGGCCGTGCCGTGTCTGGTGTCTGTCTGTCTCCTACCTTGCTTCCCCGAGAGCCCTCGCTACCTGTATGTCAACAAGGAGGATGACAAGGCTGCGGAAAAAGGTGGACAATCTATGAAGGACTTTTCATCACTGTATTCTTGGGTTGGCAGATGAAATCATCTATTACATCAACAATTTAATGTCATGGAGCACTTAATCAACATTACGTTTTTGCCGCACACAATTCAAGTCTAACTGATGAAGCTTTGGGTGACTTCAATGCACGACCGTGTCATGTATGCACATATATGTCGAGCAGCACTGCAGAAGTACCGCGGGGAGGACGACGTTTCCCTGGACTTGGCCGAGATGAAAGCGGAACACGCTCAACAGGAGAAGGAACCCGAGTGGACCTTCATACAGCTGTTCCGCACGCACACGCTCAGGATGCAGCTGGCCCTGGTCTGCGTGCTCGCGGTCGCTCAGCAGCTCTCCGGCATAAACGTCGTACGTATCAACATTCAGGTGTTATGTATGAGGCTCAGAACAATACGTTTGTCCGTGCATGCATTGCCATGATAATTACAGTAGGCCCCTTTATTATGTCCACTCCGCACCGCCAGGTGTTCTACTACTCGACGGGCGTGTTTATTGAGGCGGGTATCCCGGAGGATTACGTACAGTACGCCTCGCTAGCGGCTGGCTTCATCAACGTCCTCATGACCGTCATCTCGGCAAGTACTCACAACCGTTGCCCAAATTGCAACTAACCAAAGAAAAGGGGGATGTAAAAGCCAATTTCCCAAATTCATTTCTTCCTCCGTGTAGGTTGTGCTGATGGACAAGGTGGGCCGTCGTAAGCTGCTGTTGAGCGGGATGATCATCATGGTGGGCGCCTCCGTCCTCATGACCTTGTCCCTAAGTCTCAAGGACAAGGCCTCATGGATCTCCTACTTCAGCATCGTCGCCATCATAGCCTTCGTGATCGGCTTCGCCATCGGACTCGGTAAGGCTACTTTTTTGTACGGTTAAAAAGTACATGGACGTGGGGATTAGGATATGTCATGTCAGATCTAATCAAAGAAGTTCAGATAAGATTCGATACCGATGAGATCATGGTAAATGTTGTGTATCAGTGAACATTGCTATAAATTGCAGTCTAATGAACACTGGGTTAATCTGCAGGTTCGATCCCCCAGTTTATCGGCGCTGAGCTATTCAAGCAGGGACCCCGGCCCCCGGCCATGTCATTCGCGGGACTGCTCAACTGGCTGAGTAACGTTATCGTCGGCATCACCTTCCCTCTCATGGCGGTACGTCAACCACAGACACACCTGAACGCAGTGTAGTGTGTACAATAGTTGAACGCGACTATGTGTAATGTACTCGCTCATCGTGGATCTAACACCTTGTACACATAGATGAACCGCTATAGGTCTAATAAAACTATAGCTCGTGTGAATAATCTTCTCTATAAATCCAGATAGCTTGTAGGTACAATTAATATGTAAAACTGGAGATTCACTTGAGATATATGTTTGCAGCCGTACACCGGAGCATACTCCTTCATCCCCTTCATCGTCATCACTCTCCTGTTCGGGGCCTTCCTCTGGTGGAAACTACCGGAAACCAAGGGCAAAACTTACGACGAGATCTGGAGATTCTTTGTCAAGGACGACAAGGAAATGGTGGGTATCTTAAAATGTGATATCTTTTAAATAATATTGTATGTGTTGCAAATGTCACCACTTCTGTAGTTTTGTTATCAGGCATCGCCAGAGACGACGGGACTTTTGGACTCCACGCGACGGAAGAACCAGGATAACAACGCTGAGAGGCCGGCGGGTACCGAGCTGATGACCAACGGGGTCGAGAGACTGAGCAAGCAGTTCGTGACGGACCACCGCCTCTACAGCTCATCCGGCGTCCTGTGAACAGCATCACGGACCACTCCCACGACTGCCTCTCTTCCAAAGACTCAACACTTCTGTGTTGAAAGAAATGAACGGCGTTTCGTGACAGTTTGTAGACGCGCGGTCATTTTCCCGCCCAATCCTAACGCTACTCGGTGGCTGTATGTTATGTGATGACGTTTAGGCTATATGTGCCACTGGCAGTGCGGGAAAACCCCCATTTGCGGAAATTCCGGAGTCATGCCCGTTTTCATTGGCGGGTATTCGGTGTTATTTGGTTGTGCAATAATGTCATTCAAACTTCGTCTGATCTTTCGACCGGTAAACGTTCTTAAGTATGTGACCGAAGTTCTGTGATGTATATTAGGTTTTAACAGTATGTTGCTTGCCACAAATTTACTTATTATTCATGCTGAAGATACTAGTTTACGTATATGTACATGTATATATTTATATATCTTTGTGAGAATATGTTTACTATTTTGTTTCAAACATCGTAGATATATTGTTTCATACATCGTATTTGTAGCTTGGATGTGATATATAATATAGTTATCATGTCACTAGTTACCATTTCATATTGGTCGCGAAACAACAATAGTCTATGCGTTTGATGAATCCTGAATGCATGAATTCTTCACAATTATGTATGAAAATGTGTACGAGTTCCACCAGACACTGCTGGCCTTTGTACAATGTATGAATGAATGGAATAATCTGCAACGTAATGACCTTCATTTGAAGTTCTATCATACAAATTGTATCATACATTATTGTATGCATGTGTCCCATGTTATGAAAATCTTTATATTTGTTTTACTGCTCAATTTTGTCATTATTATGTATCATACACGTAAAACAGGTACTTGATATTCCATATAATCAAATCCACTGTATTAAGTGATTTGCACGACGTAATTCATGTTGGTGCTGATTCGGTTGATTTAGGCTTCTGGGTTGTAATGTACATAATTTAAACTGTTGCGTATTTACTGCTTTTCTCCTATTAAATTCTCTTGCAACAGCGTGCTATTTTCAATACACATTTAAAGGTATTTTACTTTAGCGTTCACTGCTAGGGATACTGAACCTTAGCGTACATAATGAAGTCCCCCGAAATAGCAATTTATAGGGGTATATCTACCTGGGTAATCAGAACTCCTAGCAGATAATGGATAGGCAGCAAACGGGTCAATTTGTTCACGCGAGGCGCAATATTCAATTTTTTATTTTCCAAGCCTGCGGTGGCTCTTATATGACATAAATATACAGGCCAGTACGTGGAGTCTACTCTGATGTTATTTTTTCACACCGTTGTTCTTGAACCATATTATCGGGAAGCTATTCGGATTCGTGTTATAACTTGACATTCTTCATCTAGGAGTCAAACGGCCATTTACCTGCTAAATTTAGATTTCTATATCGCAAAAAACGGATCAGTTGGTGATCGAATGTTCGCAGTTGAATAAATTCAATGCTGTGATTTTTCGGCGTCATGTTTCACAGATATTGCTCAAAACTAAAACAGCGAGAGATGAGTGCACACCATATTATACATGTACACGTGTATGAGAAAAAATAAAATTGACAGATCACATGTTTTGATTCGTTTACACATACAGGCATACATGTACTCGAACGAATGTTGGCCAAATACTTGTACCGTACAACTTCCAATAAACGCAGGACGTCTAATAAATGCAGGGGGTGCATTATATAAATATCACCCTGTATGTATATTGGTACAGCGGATTATTCCCCGAGGGAGAGATTACTGCCCGTGGCGTACGCCGAGGGTGGTAATGTCTCACGAGGGGAATAATCCGCGGTACCAATATACACACAGGGTGTTATTTATGATATTATACCGAATGTGTTGATATACAAATTTCATGTTTGATGTGAAATTCAACATTGGAGTGGATTGAAATGTGAAATTTGGTGAAAACATAGGGTTTTATGCCAAATGATAACACATTGAGTCTCAAATTATTTTAGGCTTGTGTTGAACTTGATTTCACATACGGCAGGGGATGAAATCAATAAATGTAGAACCTCCAATAAACACTGATGAACGCAGGCCTCTAGTAGGGACATCCGGAGTTTCACGTTTAAACCCACGTATATTTATTCGTGTATACGTACGACTAAATTCACGTTTAGGGGGCCGTTCATTTTCACATTCACATAGTGAGGTGTCCTCAACAGCATTCTTTACATGTGGTGTGCAAAATATACATCAGAATATCCCTATCCGTGAATGTATATGCCAAAGATGTGTATTTCTACAGCTGTGTATAATTAATCATTGCATGTATACTTTGGGAAGATTTAACATTTTTAAACATTATTTATTTTACAACAATTGACGAACAAGCATGTGCTTATATTAACATCTCTTGTTGGCTCGGATCTTGGCGTATTACTAAGTGTGGTCATTATCATGAGAGAAAACCAGAGAAACTTGTGAAAACCCACTTGCTCGGTTTGGCGACAAAATACCACCTCACATACTGCCAAGGCCGGGGATTGAACCCATGCCCAAACAGACTGCATTGGTTAGAAGTCAGCCCACATACGAACTGAGCTAACCGAAACATTTATGCAATCCCAGCTGATTTAAAGGGTATATATCACGAAAATATGACACCAGCTTATTTGAAGCCACTCGTTGAGCTGAATAGAACAGTGTTTACAGAATGTTGATATTTCGATTTGTTAAAAAGTTATAGCTATTTTTATACTGAAAATCCGGCAAAGTTCTCTAGATAGTCTTGAAAAATCTGTCAGCTAATTAGTATGCAAATGAGATGTGTGACGTCATTGACAGCTTGCTTTTTAATTAGGCGATTTAACATGTCACAATTAAGCATTTAAGCTGATATTTGGTCACCAAAACTCATAAGATATATCGTTCAGTAGGAATAGTCAGTGAGTGCATATCAATTTTGGTTGCCATGGCAACATATGGGCTGATTTGGCCCTTAGCAACCAGCTAAGGCTGGTATTCAAGTTAAAACACAATATGAAAGTCTCAAACCAATTTAGTTTACAGGGTAGTGACTATATTTTGTGGAATTGATCAATAAAATGTTCAAAAACACACCATAGCAACCGATACATGCCTGAGAAATCACTGACGTTTAGAGCCATTGGAAGTTAATGGATGCTATTACTGCAGGTTTCCCAAGCCTGTATTGGTTGCTAAGGGTTGTGTTCAGACATTTTGATGATAAATTCCTCAATATATTGTAATTACACTGTTGTCTGAAATGGTTTCATATATGTATATCTTGTTTTTAATTAGATATTGACCTTAGCAACCATGGTTGCTAAGGGCCCAGCCAGACAATTGGTTGCCGTGGCAACCACGAATTTCTTGAAATCACTGACTATTCGAACTAAAAAGCATAAAAAATGGGTTTTGGTGAACAAATATGGATACAAATGGTCTCATTATTCCATTTAAAAATGCCTAATTAAAAAGCAGTCTGTCAATGACGTCATACATCTCATTTGCATATTAATTAGCTGTCAGACTCTGTTGTCAGATTCTGTAAAAATGTATGTGTTTAAAGTGTCATAACTTTGGAAGGAATCATGATATCAATATGCTGTGAAGACCATTTTGTTCAGTTCAAATAGTGCTTTCGCATACATAAGAAAAACCAATATCCAATTTTCGTGATATATACCCTTTAACATTTATGTAATCCCAGCTGCACTTTCCTTTTCAGTGTCACCATATTATTGAAATATTGCTTTCTTAATGCTCATCGTGAAATAAATATCGTGATTTTGCTCGTGTTGTCCCAGAATCTGATCAATCTGACGATACTCATACTAATTCAATTATGTATAACGTACATGTCACTCATCATTGTCAGATTATGTATATAAGAAGGACGGTGACATAGACTCAAACATTTTGTCAATTTTTAGTTTTCTTCCATTTCATCAATTTGTTGTTTTTGCTGCCTCTTAAGCTACACGCCCTATATGGTCTGATAACCTATTGGCGTTGCATCCGTCGCCCGTCTGACCTTCCCTCCATTCTTTGAGGCTCATCCACATTTTTATCTTTAGAGTTTATGGGCGAATCTTTCTAAAAATAAATAACAGTTCTTTTTAGAATTGATTTCTAAATTTGTTCTCAAAAATGGTGGTCATTTTCGTTGAGAAATGCCAAATTCTAGAACTTGGAGGCCATTTCATCAAAATCTGTCGGACAACCTTTCCCTACTTTATGCATGGGACTCTCATTATGTACTCTTGCGAAGTGTATATTTTTTTTGTTGCTCTTCAATCGCTGGTCTGCACATGGCGTCCATTCTGATTTTCTAACTAATTGATAGAAATATATTTTAGTTAGAAATCAAATCACTACTGGTATCTGTTTTGGGCCATTTCAAGTCAAATAAAACAACTTTGGGGATCAATAAATTGTTGAAACTTTTTCCTTCTTAGTTTCAGCTGTATGGAGTAAACTCCTGGTATACTTCAAGATAAAGCCTAAATACTGGCATATCCAAATGGGAAGTCAATTTTGGTTGGAAAACATGGTATACATGGTATAGTTGTTCAGTAATCTTTTTAGGCCTCCTCACCTAATTTTAGATACTTCGGATTTTTTTTATTCCGATAAAAATACGCGAAGCAGTTTGTCTTGTTTGCTTTTGCCATAGTATACACGACGAGTACCCTTGGTATTCACCTGGGCAATGAAATAATAAGGCTCCCTTTCATAAACGTGGATTTAGTCGTACGGAGGCACGAATAAATAAACGTGCGTTTAAACGTGGAACTCCGGATGTCCCTAATAAGACGCAGGGTCTGGAAGGCAAATGAAATCAATAACAGACATTTTTCGGTATTCCATATCTTCTTGGTCATATTATGTTTCCCTATTGTTCTCTCGATGTAACAATAGGGTATGGTGATCAAATCTAGATAAAGTATTAGATCACTGCAGTTGACGATGCGCACACAGACTGATACATTGCGACACATATCAAAGAAAACATGAAGTTTCTTGCCTATCTCTGACCAAACATATACGATGCAAACAACGAAGGATTTCACAGTTTATTCATTTCAATGTAAAACAAGAATAATATAAGGATAATATATTGCGGTGAAAGTTCGAAAAGACATAATGAAAAGAGACAAATATGGTTTCATTCACACTGGTCTTATGCATAAAGAATATATCTTTATCATGTTCCATGGGTAATTGATATCACATACTGTAATTTACAAGGTCGGCCATTAATTTGATATGAAGTAGTTCATATACACTGTGAATTTATTTGCAACTGTACTGAACAATGGACCCAGAACAAGAATTATGCTTCCCGATTGCCGAAAAATGATCGTTGTTTCGGTATGTCCATTACATCTACAGGCAAGTAAGTGTTCTCAAATTGTCACAGTAGGATATTCTGCGCACAGTCAAATAAAAAAAATAAAATGTACACGAATATCGATAAAATCTCATTCGTTGAGATGGCCATGGTTTAGGCGATCACATATGCTGTATTTTGGCGGGTGACTGAAATCGTTCTTGGTCGACGTTGACGCTGATTCCCTTGAGGTGTATGGCGATGGCCGCCTTGTAAGAGGTGAAGCACTGGCCAACTGACTGGAAGAATGGGTCGAGGGCAACACGTGTCATCGGTCTCAGGAGGGCCGACCCCAGGCGGATCATGATGGAGAACAACTTGTAGAACGGGTGCGCGAACCAGACCACCGTGTACATGCAGAAACCGTATAGTATCCCGTATAATACAGTGAGGAAAAGACCCGTCAACATCACCAAAATGTAATAGATGCCTGACTGAAAAGGAGAAATAATCAACAATTATAGGCGAATGCGTGTTAACGTTATCAACTTCTCAACGGTTCAAGAAACTGATGTTGATTTACGATGCATGTACCATCTACACGTAGGCCCTATCATGTACGATTTGTATCGATATATCCAAAGTATGCATTGAAGGTTTGGCATGGAATTTCGATTATATGAAAAATGCTGTCGACGTACCTACAAGCGAGTTAGCAACAATTATATTATTTTTGTATCACTGTACGGGAACTGTTTCCAGTAAAACTGTGCAAATACGAATTGATTCTGCGAGTGTAACATTTTGACAAATTTGTACGCAGCTAGTACTGATCTTCAGATATGTGTGCCCGCCTACATGTTCCATATAACACTGTCCACAAACCACCAAATAACCTACCATATAATTCTTTACTTTATTACCTGGACATAGTCGAAGGTAGCCCCGAAGACTTTAGCGATGCCGGCGCTGACCTGCTTCCCAAGACCTTTGCTGGTGTACATATCCGGGTCGTAAAATATATCTCTGTATCCCACCTGATAAAAGATATATAAATGAATGTATCAAACTTACCTTACATGAAGTATTTTGAACGGTATATTATTTGGTGCCGCCGAATCTCGCGCACATGTAACCTAGAGGAGGCTAGATAATGGCATCTATGGCATGTTTCAACGCATGACTGATATTTCAATAGGCATGAAACTACCGCAAGACGTGCCAAACCTTGAAGTGGTCGGGGAGTTCGTACATTCCATCCTCCTGTGGGGACCTAAGGACGTCACGGACCTCGAGCAGCTCTTCCTTGGAGGTCCAGGGCATGCTGAACTCACCCATTGGTATCGACACTTGGGCCATCTATTCGGAAGGGGGGTAGGAATGCAATATTTATTATAGCAAGCATCACAAATGCAGAAGTAATAATTACGTGTAGCCACGGGGTACGAATGAGACTCCTGAGAATAAGTGAACATGAAAACCACAGTTAGTGAAATTGGTGCCAAACTGAAGCCCCAAAATGTACTTTGCCTATATGAAGATATGCACAAACCAAACATAAATGTTTCACGAGCATATATCTCCCAAGCCTGTTCTATTTATCTGCAACTTCGTGGTATTGTATCATGATATTGTGATATAATCTATGAGTAATGTCATCGTAGGTTGAACTCGGTAACAATAACTGGGTTCTTCTTCCGTAACCGATGGCCCACAGTAGGTAAGCTAGTACAAAATGTCTCACATTCTTAGGTTTCTATTGTTATTATTGTTCATGGTATCGAGTCTGGCTTTTACGACTTTCACTGAACAAAATCAGCTGCAGAGTATAAGCTAGTATGGGTATTTACTTGTATCAACCACCAACTGTGCTGAAATATTTCATGTGGATAAAACACATCAGTAGTGAAACATGTATAGTTAATACATACCTTAAATCGGTTTGTGTACAAATTCCAAACTTCCAAGAACCCAGGTGGTTTTGTCGATGCGAGGAACTGTCTTGTAGGCGAGTTTGGCAGCTTTTATTGAATGTTTTGGTCTTTATATCTGGCGAGATAATAATCCGCCGATGATCTGTGTGGAAATCTTGACTCATGCGTACTCAATGCGTTGTCGTTATCAGTGGCAAGGTTGAGTTCCAGTCATATCAGCCATATCACTTGCAAACATTTACATTTTTTGAAGAATTGAATATAACATTCAAGACGTCGCTACCACTGTTGACTTGGTGTGTCCAAAGGTACTTCGAAATCCAACACTGTTTTCACTGATATCTACTGTGTTTGTTTTTTAATCTTGTATACTACATCCATCATTTTCATAATGTGAAGGGCATCAATTGCGCGTATGCGTCAACAAACATAACTGATAAAAACAAACGTAGATGTATGTCAGTGTTTAAACATGAACGTTATCAATGGGATTTCGAAAGAGAACAAGGTTGTCTGATACTGGTCTGAGGGTTTTAAGTATTTCTCAGTAGTGTGAGTGAGATGGGGAAAAATGGGAATTGTGTTTTCGTGCATAGCAAAAACACATCCCAGGGTCAGGATGTCGCACCAATATTAATTTTGTCTTCGTCCAATTCACGAATCGATAAAAAAACTGTGTATTGGGGGAATAATAACGTACGTACCAAACGATGATGCGCAGCCCCTGATAAAGATTTGCGGACTTTGTATTATGTACAGCAATTATTATTGATAACAATTGTCGCGGTTGCAGGGTGTCAAGTGAAGTGATTACTCAAGAGCGTATTGAACGGTGTGACCGGTATTTTTCCTATACGAGAGCCATACATTGCGAAATATGCATGTCACAATGTCAAAACTGTGGAAAAACAACAACATCGCGATGAAGAAATCGTTTTGGCACCAATAGACCTAAGATTACGTGTGTGGCCACGGGGATGAAAAAGACTGGAACTATACTGGAGGCCGAGTGAACACAATCACAAAGGGGGCACAAAATAGTTCCTTGATCAAAAGGCTATAAAAAATTAATGCTATTCCAATCAACCGCTTGCTGACAATATAAAAAGAAATTCGAATCCGTGAACTGGTATTGTAACAACGTTCTCGCAAGAAATAACTATCTCCACCTACCCTAACAACATTCCTTCTCATGGGGATCAATTCTCTTCATTTTTCCTCGCCTCCAATACCAGCTGATTACTGGGTTTACTGGGCTGGAGCTTGTCCATGTGTAGGGCCTACTGATTCTTACCCGGAATTTTTGTCGAGTTTCCCATTATTGTTGTCAAAACGTGATTTATTGGACTTCTCACATACTTTTAGTTATGTTTTTATTATATTTATTCATATTTATTTTAGAGAATAAATGAGATATTATGTCTGCGCACCAATACATATTCCAATTAAGATTGTCGTGGGCTCTTGGACTGCTCTTCATGGATATAAGTAGTTTGATCTTAGATGGAGACTTCATACGAAAGTTATATCAGCAACAACCTTATATTTGTGTCCTCCACAGAAGACGTTAACACCCAGTGTTACCATATCCTACCACCCCTACTCCGATCGGGTACAAGTGGCAAGAGCCTTAGATACATGTGTATTTACTCTAGGTGAAGTTTAAATACATACCGAGAGCAATTGCTACATTTTTTAGATAAGTTTTACCCATTTACCCGCCGGTGAAACTACATACATGTATTATCCTGGCATTATACTTGCGAACATTAGCATTCCGTGGGTGTATTACATTCAATTTGGTCCTACAATGACATTATGTTATGCCAGCCATGGACAGAAAAATCATAGGATCTCAGAAAAGAGTGGCCTGTGGCCATGTGTGAGCCTGGGGCCCGCCTCGAACCCAACGACCTTTAGATTATCTGTGGTCGACTGATGCGCTCAGGTTGCAACCTCCAATATTCGGCATACATCATTCCCTATATTTGCATAATTGATTCCTAAGCTGAAAAGTCGATAATAAGTAAAATATTAGCTATTTTGTGTTGTGACCTTGAAAATGAGGTAAAAGGTCAAATTCAAGGTCATGACAACATCCAGCATATATATCATTTCCTATATGTGCACAATTGATCCCTAAGCTGTAAAGTCGATAATAAACGAGATATTAGCCTTTATTACGCTATATCCTCAAAAATAGGGTCAAATGTTCAAGGTCACCATGTTAATCAGCGTATATTATTTTCTGTATGTCCATCATTGGTTCCGACGCTATAAAGTCGATAAGAAGCAAGATATTAACCATTTTGTCCTGTGACCTTGCAAATGAGATCAAAGGTCGAATTCATGGTCATGGCTATATTCACCACATATCATTTTCTATATGTTCACAATTGATTCCTAAGCTGTAAAGTCAATAATGAGTGAGATATTAGCCATTTTGTGCTCTGACCTTGAAAATAAGGTCAAAGGTCAAATTCAAGATCACGAGAATGTGCAGCATGTATCATTTTCTATCAGTCCACAATATGATTCCTGAGCGGCAAAGTCTATAACAATATGTCCACAATTATTTCCTAAACTGTTAAGTCGATAATAGACGAGATATAAGCCATTGTGTGCTTTGACCTTGAAAATGAGGTCGGAGGTCAAATTCAAAATCACGAGAATGTGCAGCATGTATCATTTTCTATCAGTCCACAATATGATTCCTGAGCGGCAAAGTCTATAATAAGTGAGATATTAGCCTTTCTATGTTCTGACCTTGAAAATGAGGTCAACGGTCAACTTCAAAGTCACAAGAATATTCAGCATATATCATTTCCTATACGTCCAAAATTGATTCCTAAGCTATAAAGTTGAGAATAAGTGAGATATGTGCAATGTTGTGCTCTGACCTTGAAAATGAGGTCAAGGTCATATTCAAGGTCACGAGAATAATCAGCATATATCATTTCTTATATGTCCACAGGGCTAGGCTGTAAAGTAAATAATAAGCGAGATATTAGTCATTTTGTGCTCTGACCTTGAAAATGAGGTCAAAGGCCAATTCAAGGTCATCAGAATATTTGGCGTATATAATTTCTATATGTCAACAATTGATTTCTAAGCCGTAAAAAATGAGGTCAAAGGTCAAATTCAAGGTCACGAGAATATCGCTATATTTCCTATAAGTACACAATTGATTCCTAATCTCTAATCTCAATATTAAGTGAGATATCAGGTAAAATGTTTCCCATCATAAAGCATAGGAGAATTTAACATTGGAAACATCCCATATGGGACCCATCAAAAATATCGAAATGGCTGCCATACGCAGACCGGCAATTCAAGGGCGATGAAATTTATACATGTCACAGAGGCATATGAGGGGAATCTTTCGAAACAAAAATCTCAAAAGTGGCCAGACAGTTTTTGAGAAAATGGCCACAAAAATCCCAAATTGGCCAATTTTCGTCAAAAGTGGCCGCCATTTTGAAAACATTGCTAAAATAAATAAAAAATTAGCCCAAGGGCTAAGATAGGTTACCGGACAATTTTGGCTTTAAGCATTGCAAGTGACATATGACTTTGAGATTTACTAATCAAGGTCATCTTTGTGAACTGCAGTATCACCATTAGGTATGCTGCATATGACTTCATATATGTTCGTAATACAAACATATAAGCTCTGTCAACAAGTATTTTGTCTGTAGAGGCCAATTTACACATGTCAGGTCAGGCAAGGTTGTGAGATTTGGATTTCAAGGTCATATATAAGGTCAAATTCAAGGTCTCCAAGAGATGTGCTATAAATACATGACTGCTTGTTAGCTTTTACACAATCCTAACCTGTATGTGCAAGTGTTTAAGCCTTGGCTAATTTACATATTTCACATCAGACATTTAGCACTCAAAATCATCTGAGGTCAAGGTCATCATCAGTTGTTCCATATATGACTTCCTATATGCTCATAATGCAAACTTTTAAAGCTCTATCTACAAGCATTTCATCTGTAGAGGCAAATCTGTGCATTTTTTTCTACCCCAAAATGGCTGTTTTGACCTTTCAAGGTCATCAAAGGTCAAATTCAAGGACACCACACAAGTCGCCATATATGACTTCCCATTTGAAAGTGCCAATTTCTAAGTTCTTTCTTCAAGCGTTCTATGAGTACAATCCGCGCAGCTCCCATCAATATGAAGGAAAAAAGTGCCGAAAATTTTCCAAGTCCAAAAGTTTTTTCACAGGGTGAAAATTTTTTTTGTCTAGAAATGGCCCTAAATGGATAGTAATGCGATTTGGGCCGAAAAATGTTTTTTTCGTCGACCCGTCGAAAATTCAAAATGGCAGCCATACGCAGACCGGCGATCCAAGGGCAACCAAATTTATACACATCACAGATGTATATAACTAGAATCTTTTGAAACAAAAATCTCAAATCTAATCAGACAGTTTTCGAGAAAAGACAGACAAGGTGCTAATTTGGACATTTTTCGACCAAAAAATGGCTGTTTTGACCTTTCAAGGTCATCCAAAGTCAAATTCAAGGTCACCACACAAGTCGCCATATATGACTTTCCATTTGAAAGTGCCAATTTCTAGGGCCTGCACGATTAATGGGTTAACCGCCGACGTCTAGCATTTTTTTAATAACCGCGAATAACCGGCTGTTAAATCTCCAAACGATTAACCGGTTAACCGTCAAACACCGGTTAACTGTCTTTTATAACCTTGATCAGTGATCACCAAACTGTCTGCTCATCCTCCTGAGGCATGCTTTTGAGGGCATTTAAACTCGTTAACTTTGTCGCCATGGGGCCATAAAGCAATCTGTGGTTTGTCGCGGTCGCGTGGATGCGTGCCACCTGCTAAAGGGATTATGTGTGTGCATCTTACACAGGCTCGCGGCTTTCTCTCATATTAATATCGAAATTAATGAAGTTAAATAGGGGAAATACAAGTTTTCTTAAATGAAACATAAAGACACCTACACACACATAGACATATAGCAATCAAAACCATTCGGGGGACGTATTAAGAAGTGAACCCCAAACACTTCGCCTCAGGCTTAACTTCGAATGGTAAGGATTGTATATGTGAAAGAATGTGCAATGTCAGGTATAACGCAATCAGCACTGGAAAGAGAACATATATTCAGTAATATGCAAAATATGTACAGTTAATACAGTTTAGTTCATTGAGTTATACATATATGTTGAGGTTATATTTCAATAGTTTCCAAATCTTCAGCAAGAAGTAAAAGATTTTAAAAAATGAGGTCAAAGGTCAAATTCAAGGTCATCAGAATATTAGGCGTTTATCATTTCCTATATGCCCACAACTGATTCCTAAGCTATAAAGTCGACCATAAGTGAGATATTAGCCATTGTGTGTTCTTGACCTTGAAAATGAGGTCAGAGGTCAAATTCAAAGTCACAAGAATATTCAGCATATATCATTTCCTACATGTCCACAAATGATCCCTAAGCTGTAAAATCGATAATAAGTGAGATACACGTATTAATCATTTTGTCCTGTGACCTTGAAAATGAGGTCAAAGGTCAAATTCAAGGTCATGACAATAATCTGCATATATCATTTCCTATATGTTCATAATTGATTCCTAAGCTGTAAAGTCGATAAGAAGCGAGATATTAGCCATTTTGCCCTGTGACCTTGAAAATGAGGTCAAAGGTCAAATTCAAGGTCATGACAATAATCTGCATATATCATTTCCTATATGTTCATAATTGATTCCTAAGCTGTAAAGTCGATAATAAGTAAGATATTAGCTATTTTGCCCTGTGACCTTGAAAATGAGGTCAAAGGTCAAATTCAAGGTCATGACAATAATCTGCATATATCATTTCCTATACGTCCACAATTGATTCCTAAGCTGTAAAGTCGATAATAAGCGAGATATTAGCCATTTTGTTCTCTGACCTTGAAACTGAGGTCAGAGGTCAAATTCAAGGTCACGAAAATATTCAGCATATATCATTTCCTATATGTCCAGAATTGATTCCTAGTCTCTAATCTCAATATTAAGTAAGATATTAGGCTTTAATGTGTCCCATTATAAAGCATAGGAGAATTCAGTCCAAGCTCCGCTCGCTTGATCTGAGGAGAATTTAACATGGGAAAGTAACATTTGGGCCGAGTTTGGGCCCAAAATGGCCCACTTCGAGTGATTCAAGCGCAACGAAATTTATACATGTCACAAGGGTACATATGAGGAGTGTTATGCATCAATAAGAAAAACAGTTACTGAACAGATTTTGAGAAAACGACCGTCAAAGTCCAAAATTGGCCATTTTTCGACAAAAACGGCCGCTCTGACCTAGAAACCGAGGTCAGAGGTCAAATTCAAGGTCACGAGAATATTCAGCATATACCATTTCCTATATGTCCACAATTGATTCCTAGTCTCTAATCTCAATATTAAATGAGATATAAGGCTTAATGTGTCCCATTATAAAGCATTGGAGAATTTAACATGGGAAAGTCCCATTTGGGCCGCGTTTGGGCCAAAATGGCCCACTTCGAGCGATTCAACCGCAACGAAATTTATAGACATCATAGGAGTACATATGAGGAGTGTTATGTATCAAAAAGAAAAAAAGTTACTGAACAGATTTTGAGAAAATGGCCGCCAAATCTAAAATTGGCCGATTTTCGACGAAAACGGCCGCCATTTTGAAAAAAATGCGAAAATCAAAAAACTAAAAAATACCTCCTTCTTGAATTACTTTTGTGCATTTTTGTGCAAAATTTCAGAAAGATTGGTCCGTAAACAAAAAAGATAAAAATGTGGACGACGCCGACGCCGGACGCCGGACGCAACGGCATGCCAATAGGTTAGCGGACCAGGGGTCCGGTAACCTAAAAATAGAAAATACCTCCCTCTTGAATATTTTTAGGTATTTTTGTGCAAAATTCCAGAAATATTCGACCTACCGTAAACTTTAAAATTAGCCCAATGGGCTAGAAAGGTTACCGGAGAAATATACAGAGTTAAGCCGAGAAAGTTGAAGGTCAAATTCAAGGTGACCACTGAAATCGCCATTTCTCTAACCTTGAAAATGGGATCAAAGGGTAAATTCTAGATCACAAACTATTCAGCATACATCATTTCCTATATGCTCACTATGGACCCCTAAGCTGTAAATTTGATAATAAGCGAGATATAAGCCATTTTGTAATCTGTCTTTGAAAATAAAATGACTGACCTTGAAATTTAGGTCAAAGGTCAAATTCAATATCATTAAAATATTCAGAATATATCATTTCCTATATGTTCACAATTGATTCCTAAGCTGTAAAGTCGATAATAAGCAAGATATTAGCCATTTTGTCCTGTTGACCTTGAAAATGAGGTCAAAAGTCAAATTCAAGGTCACTAGAATATTCAGCATATATCATTTCCCATATGTTCACAATTGATTTCTAAGCTGTAAAGGCGCTAATAAGCAAGATATTGGCAATTTTGTCCTGTGACCTTGAAAATGAGGTCAAAGGTCAAATTCAAGGTCATGAGAATATTCAGCATATATCATTTCCTATATGTTCACAATTGATTCGTAAGCTGTAAAGTCGATAATAAGCGAGGTATTAGCAATTTTGTCCTGTGACCTTGGAAATGAGGTCAAAGGTCAAATTCAAGGTCATGAGAATATTCAGCATATATCATTTCCTATATGTTCACAATTGATTCCTAAGCTGTAAAGTCGATAATAAGCGAGATATTAGCCATTTTGTCATGTGACCTTGAAAATGAGGTCAAAGATCAAATTCAAGGTCATGAGAATTTTCAGCATATATCATTTCCTATATGTTCACAATTGATTCCTAACCTGTAAAGTCGCTAATAAGTAAGATATTGGCCGTTTTGTCCTGTGACCTTGAAAATGAGGTCAAAGGTCAAATTCAAGGTCAGGAGAATTTTCAGCATATATCATTTCCTATATGTTCACAATCGATTTCTAAGCTGTAAAGGCGCTAATAAGCAAGATATTGGCAATTTTGTCCTGTGACCTTGAAAATGAGGTCAAAGGTCAAATTCAAGGTCATGAGAATATTCAGCATATATCATTTCCTATATGTTCACAATTGATTCCTAAGCTGTAAAGTCGATAATAAGCGAGATATTAGCCATTTTGTCCTGTGACCTTGAAAATGAGGTCAAAGCTCAAATTCAAGGCCACGAGAATATTCAGCATATATCATTTCCTATATGTCACAATTGATTCCTAAGCTGTAAAGTCGATAATAAGCGGGATGTTAGCAATTTTGCCCTGCGACCTTGGAAATGAGGTCAAAGGTCAAATTCAAGGTCACGAAAATATTCAGCATATATCATTTCCTATATGTTCACAATTGATTCCTAAACTGTAAAGTCGATAATAAGCGAGATATTAGCCATTTTGTCATGTGACCTTGAAAATGAGGTCAAAGGTCAAATTCAAGGTCACAAGAATATTCAGCATATATCATTTCCTATATGTTCACAACTGATTCCTAAGCTGTAAAGTCGATAATAAGCGAGATATTAGCCATTTTGTCATGTGACCTTGAAAATGAGGTCAAAAGTCAAATTCAAGGTCACGAGAATATTCAGCATATATCATTTCCTATATGTCCTAGTCTCTAATTTCAATATTAAGTGAGATATTAGGCTTAATGTGTGCCATTATAAAGCATAGGAAAATTTAACATGGGAAAGTCACATTTGGGCCGAGTTTGGGCCCAAAATGGCCCACTTCAAGCGATTCAAGCGCAACGAAATTTATACATGTCACAGGGGTACATATGAGGAGTGTTTTTCATCAATAAGAAAAAAAAATTACTGAACAGATTTTGAGAAAACGACCGTCGAAGTCCAAAATTGGCCATTTTTCGACGAAAACGGCCGCTCTGACCTTGAAACCAAGGTCAGAGGTCAAATTCAAGGTCACGACAATATTCAGCATATATCATTTCCTATATGTCCACAATTGATTCCTAGTCTCTAATCTCAATATTAAGTGAGATATTAGGCTTTAATGTGTCCCATTATAAAGCATAGGAGAATTTAACATGGGAAAGTCACATTTGGGCCGAGTTTGGGCCCAAAATGGCCGACTTCGAGCGATTCAAGCGCAACGAAATTTATACATGTCACAGGGGTACATATGAGGAGTGTTATGCATCAATAAAAAAAAAGCTACTGAACAGATTGTGAGAAAATGGCCGCCAAAGTCCAAAATCAGGCATTTTTCGTCGAAAACGGCCGCCATTTTGAAAAAAATGCGAAAATCAAAAAACTAAAAAATACCTCCCTCTCGAAATTTTTTTAGGCATTTTTGTGCAAAATTTCAGAAAAATTCGATCGTAAACTTTAAAGATAAAATTGTTGACGGACGACGGACGACGACGGACGACGGACGACGACGACGCCGGACGCATCGCCATGCCAATAGGTTACGGACCATTGGTTCGGTAACCTAAAAATGAAAATGTTGACGGACGCTGACGACGACGACGACGACGGCAACGTCAACGCCACGGCAATAGTTTATAGGACCAAAGGTCCGGTAACCTTAAAACAGGACACTGCAGGAAAAACTCAAAATTACACAGACCGTTGCTTTGTTTCAGAGATGATTGCCCTTGAAAGACTCGAGGTACACTCGCGTTTGATTCGGTGTATTCAATATCATTAGAATTTACTCAGAAATTAACATACGCAAAACAGCGTTTAATGAGACACTCAATACCTGCACACAATATACATCACCTCACCAAAGCCCCGCATCCTCAGCAGACTTTGGATCAGTACAGGAAGCCGACAAATGTTATATTGACATCGAGTAGCAAGCGTAGGGTCTCCAAATCAGGACGTCCGAACGACACGTATTATTTTAATGCGAACCACCCAAAAATGGATATCGACTACAATGACTACTTGAGTGCTGTGGCTAAGAGAACCCTACCTCACGCACTCAAGGAGCAACGTAAGTGACGAAATTATCGGCAATCTAAGTTGAGAATTTCAATCAGCGGAGTCAATATCGTTTGAAACATTGTAAAATCTAATTCAACGAGTTTAGGAACCTCTATGATTCTGACCCACTTGAATATTTTTTTTCACAGATATCATTGTTAAATTCATATTTTTTGTCGTTTAATTACATTGATGTCATTTCTATATCCTGATTTACGTGATTCACACGACATTTATGTTACAAATATCGCCATAAAATGATCACCAGTCGCTCGTTGAAAATGCAACAGATCTATCCATTCATAATATAATCATGATCAAGGATTGTAAGATAGTGTGCAATTCTTACTTTCAGATCTTGTCGCTGAGCATGGTGAGGAAGTTCGGTCCCTGGCAGAGGGTAATCCAGCCCCTGAAACCATCCCCATAGCAACCATCGACTTGCAACTGACGTAAGGAAACATCATTGGCGAAGGCACTTTCTCTTTATTCTAACCCCTTATGATCTGGTGATCCGAAACACGAGTAGAAAACATGGCCCATGTAGCGCAGCTTACTATTTCTTCTAAAGTCAATGAAGATTAAAAATGTGCCAGACGGATTAAATATGGTATACATTCAGTGGGTGAGTAGTATTAACAGAGTAAGGTGCGCTACTTGGGCCGAAAACATATTGGTGAGAGTTCCTGCCATGAACTTGACGTGTTAAATTATTTTTTGTCTCTGTTGGTTAGGGATGGCAGAACTATCCACTTTACACCCGAGGAGACGTTGAAAGCACTGAGCTACACCCCGATAACTGGGTATATATCCTAATACATGTAGATTCCGTCACATTATGTTTTTCTTTGATCATTTGTTGATCATCACTTTAACACATCAATACGGAAACAAGTTGTGGAGCAATTTTCGAATGAAACTTTTTTTCGATTGAAAGTTCACATGTATGATGCTTGCCTCGCTGTTTGGGGATGTCGTACGATGTTGTAGGATGCCTGAGTACACGGCTCGGATGCGGGAGTTCATACAGACGATGTACGAGCCGCCTTGCTGGGAGAGCCTCACCCCCGGAGCTAGAACTGCCGTGCTCCCCACCTGTGGCTCAACCGACTGCCTCGACATGGCAAGTCACTCTCTCAGTCGTCCCAAGTCGTTGTTTAGTACCTGATATTAATGAAAGATATTCTTCGGTTCGGTGATTTCCGACCATAATACTTGTATAAATTGAAGACGCAAAATGAATAGGCTACATTGCTAAATTAGGCTACTAATTCAGTACAATTACATTACAATAACATCAACAATAAATCGTCACCACGAAAATGCAATTTCGTCTCAATCGACACCAAATTTGGATTTCTGCATAAATACAACATTTTAGTCTTTTTTTTTTAGACATTATGATTAATGCCGCTATATACGTGTTATACATGTAGATGACTGCACTGCTACTAGACCCCGGTGATACTATTATAGTGGAGGCGTTCAGGTACACCGGCATGGACAGCATTGTGAGTCTTAGCTCTCCAACACGTGGAGAAACAGTAGTCCATCTTAATCATTATTAATTTTATAAGTAACAAGTAGAAAGGTATCAGAACCTATACCAATACAGTTGAAGTCGGCGGGCACGCGCCTCATTCCAGTGCCGTGTGACGGAGATGGAATGGTCCCGGCGGCGCTGAGGGATGTTTTGTCCCGCTGGGATCCAGGGGCCGCTCCAGGCACCACGGACAAGCCCAGGGTCATGTACCTGGTGCCCACTGGACACAACCCCACGGGCTCCACGCTCCCGCTCACCAGGAAGAGGGAGATCTACCAGGTACTGGTCTGAGAATCGTGAACAGATCTTTCTGGTATTTTTGGATCTTCATTAAGGACATTCGGATGTCTATAATATCATTCTCACAAGCATATATTTATTACACAGATAGCAAGAGAGTATCGGCTTCTGATTTGTGAAGATGATCCTTATTACTACCTCATCAACGAGGCAAGTGGAATAGGTCTAAATTTATCAGATATCTTTTCCGAGAATTGCAACTTGAAGTGTTTCTCCTAGGATATTATTTTCCCATTATTAGTTAGTCCCGAGCTTTCTGTCACTGGATGTAGACGGACGTGTCCTCAGATTCGACAGCTTCTCCAAACTTTTGGCTCCTGGGTAAATTACATAAGGAAACTCAAGACTTACTTTCACGCGTATTGTTGATAAATACATAATTATAAAATGAAGTCCGAGGCAATGCTGATCTCGGCACTTGTATCAGCTGAATGATTCAGGCATTCACATATTTGATATCATCCAAGCAGATATAATATAAATACTTTTCCCCGTTTGTCGATGAGACTGCGAGCTGGGTTGATGAGTGGTCCTACCGCTCTGGTTGAGAAGGCTCGACACATGATGACGCACGGGACAAATGGTACCCCCGGACTTTCACAGGTACATTATTAACTGGGCTGTGTGCAATACATGAACATGGATGTGTACATGTAGATTATATTTGGACTTACATGGGCCTTGAGCAGTGACGGTGGTGATGTGTGTTATTTTTATACAGTGAAAGTGCATCCAGTCATGCACGAAAATAATACCACACTGAATCTTTTATTTTCAAAGGCAATCATCTGGAAACTATTTGAGGGTAAAGAGGCTAAAACATTCATCAGATCCAAGAAAGGGTAAATGTCTCGACATTTTCTATACTAGGGTGTAGTTTATATTTTATCATCGTGGAGTGATTCACAATCCGCTAGTCTATATGCTTCTCAGAACAATTTGCTGACAGCTGAATCATTCCAGAGTAGCAGACATGTACGGGAGAAGGCGTGATTTCACGATCAAAATGGCAGACAAGTGGCTGAAAGGTACTTGTATTGTTACCGTATCGTTCTTTCTAGATTGAGGTGTATAAAGTTGAAAGGGAAACAGAAAAGGTTTGGGTTTACAGTAGCTCTGTTCTGTGACTTTTATGATACCTCCCTAACCATACACACACAATGGTTATTAGGGCCTACATGTACAACCAATAACGTTTGTACATAAAATTAGTTGGTATGAAACAAGAAAACTCAATACCTATATTTTACTATTTGGTACAAACTGGTCGTGTTTGTATCCTTGATGTTAAGAAATTCTGACGATACCTTTTTTGCTGATAATCTATTAATATACCTCCTCAACCACCCCCCTCCCTCCCCCCTTGATATCCAAGGTCTGGTGGAGTACGATGTGCCCACTGCCGGGATGTTCCTTTGGCTGAAGATCCTAGGTTGTACCGACACAGAAAAACTCATGCTGGATTACGCTGGGCAATATCAGGTAGGCCTACCATACATACAGCCTACATTTTTGTACGGTTCAGTCCTACAATTCTGCAATCAGTTTAGGCATTTCAATAAAAACAAAACGTGTGGTCCTTGAAAACACTAGAATAATGAGTTCCAACAAATCCATCAATTTCATCAATACATATTCACGAAGAATGGCTTTACGATTGACCTTGCATTACTCGTAAGGTGTTTGTGTGTCCCGGGGAATACTTCGGCGACGAGACCAAATCATACGTGCGAGTCTCCTTCGGATTCGTGTCCCTCGACAGCATAGAGAAGGTGAGATCAACGGTGGCTTTTATCTGTCATATTCTATCTGACAGAATACAGTCAATTTCAACGCGTCTGAAACATTTTCGATGCGTTTAAAATATTTGCGATACGTCTAAATACATTTGTGTCCTGAAATAGTTTCAGACGCTTCGGAAATAGTTTCAAAACATGCGTCTCAAACTATTTTTGATGTATCTGGAATGTTTCCGACGTGTGGGAAAGTTTTTTTTTCATGATATCTTCCTTAAGCTTCTGTTCGGTAGTAAAGTTTGAAATTGTGGCAGATAAAAGCCACTGCAGATTACTTATTCACAGTCTGCCAATTCTTATAATTCGAAACCCCAATGAGTGTGTACCATTGTACATATTTATACGTCCAAAAGAATGTTCCTTCTTGGTCATAAATTTTCCTATTTGCTATTTCCAGGCATTCGAGCGGTTGGCAAAATTACTGAAGGAGCAAGTCCACGGGACTGATGTCTGATTTCAAAACAGGACCAGCATTCTTCAATGCTTTGATTTATTGAAGTGTCAGGATTTAATAGCCTCATTCCGTAGATTTAGGACATTTTGTAACATCGTATAGGCAGGAGAATGTTTTATGGTATGTTACGTTTTATTGTGTGGTTTCAATAAATATATTGTTCTTGCTTGAAAATACCGAATGTCGATTATCCATAGACAGCTGCACGGGTTTTTTTTATCACAACGGTAATTATTCGATATAGGTAGACCGGAATGTATATTTATAGATGAGAAATATATATTTAAATGAATATATATATATTTATTTGTTTAGTATATATTTATTTGTTTACCAGTGTTAAGTCACAAAAGTCGAAAAATTATATTTTCGGCCGTTTTGATCTTACAGCCTCATTGGAAGTCAAATTAAAGGACACCACTCGAACTAGCATGACCTCATATTTGAATGTGCCCATATTTAAGCTTTATCCTCGTATTTTCAGAGGCCATTCGATGCCGCTCCCATTGTGGAGGAATTTTTTTTATTCAAAAAGTTTTTGAATAGCGAAAAAAGTTGAACAAGTTCTTTCCTCTCCTGAAGATGAAGTGGATCGTCAAGAAAGGCGATGCTCAATGATACGAGCATCAGGACCCATGCCAACAAATGATTAACCAATCAACAAGCGCTCGCCAGGCCATATCTTTGAAAATCGGTGTGACACATCGCATCGTATTATCTTATTTTGGGTTTGAGATGTCTGAAGGCTGAGTCAGGGGGTTAAAATATATGTACACGAATCGGGGCCGAGCGCAGCGAAGGGAGCCAGCCTACGGCGTGGGGTCGGGACCCGCTGAAGATCCCAGAAACTAAAGCTTTTTGGTGTTTTGAGGTTGTGTATGGAAAAAAAGATTTGGACAATTCAGACGGGGATGACAAAGTAATAAATAGTTTATGTTTCAACGAAAGATTTAAACATTTTGGCGTCTTAATTTTTTTTACACAGTTTTCCCCGATGGGGGTCTGTAGCCCCCCCCCCATCTTTCCTGCCACCTCTGAATTACATGTATAATTTACTATTATTATTGTTTTTCTCAATATATATTCAGAATTCACGACGACAGGAGAGCCCCAAGAAATGATATTAACTGTGTACATGTCATCGCCTACCCTTCGTTATGTGTTCGGGTGATTAATCCCAAGGACAATGTCGGGTTGACTCAAAACCATGGCGGAACTTATGAAAAAAATACCGTAATATACACCAGTAGTACAAAATATGCACACTACAAGACTATACACTTGAACAATATTTTACAAGCAAACACTTAATGGTTGGGATATTTTTATTTTCAATCTCGGGCACATCGGGGCTTACCTTTTGACCATCCGGAGATATTACATAGTCATATGGGGAAGTTTGTCTGGAACATTATAATAAAATAATACCTTTTTTCAATATATGTACGTAGATTATCTCTATTCCTCAAACTCCCCCCTCCCCTCCACATAAATCCGCTCCTGCCACGGTGAGGTGCCGTTCATTCCTATAAACCTCGGGTCGATCGGCTCATTTCTTAAGGCGGGTACACTGGGAGAGATAAATATAAAAGCAGTCTCTGATACAAACCCGACTCCGGTTAAATATATTACTATACACTGTATACGTTATTTGAATGACACACAGTTCTTTCTATACACTATTATGCTGAGAGTCGGTAAGGCTATCTTACATTCATCTACTATCCATTACATATGTCCTGCAAAAAAATCTAGGCCTTTTTTGGTGTGTATTCCCCGCTCTCCACGTAGCTCACTTTCTTATTGAAGGAGCTGACACTATAGATTTGTAATTTTTATTTTCTCCTTTAGTTCCTCGATTACTCTCGATAGTTTGGCTAGGTTGACGTTGTTTTTTTTCTTCGTAGACTTTTTTAGCTGCATCATTCTGTTACATTCCTCAGTTCCTGGCATTCGTTAAATACATGATATTGGGTTTCGTTTGTTTTTTGACACCATCTGCATGTTAGGCCTGTGTGCTCTCCTTTGTAATTTCCTCTCACATCCAGCATTCTTGATCGGATGCTGAAGATTTTAGAGCATGTTTGTTTGTTTTGTTCACTCATGTATTTTGGTCTTTCTCCTAGTGTGTTTAGTGGTCTGAGTTCTATGATGTCTCTCACTTTGGATTTTGTGTTTGCTGCTTTTATATTTGTTTCATTTTGGTTAGCTGTGGTTTTGTTTTTCACTAGTTTTTTTTGCCTGGTATCTGTTGATGTTGTTTAGCTCACTTATCGTTGTGTTTATTTTTTCGAGGCTATTCGTAAACTGCTTCATCCATGAGTGTTTGTCTTGTAGCAGGATATTTTTCAGCTGTGATGTTCCGTTTTCTTACAATAATTTATGGTAGTACATTGTTTGTTTTATTGCTCGGATGTTCTCGATACTCATTATTCCTGTTTCTATCGAAATTGTTTCTGTTGGTGTGCTGTTTGGTGTTTTTAGGGTCCTCTTGATGATGTTGTCTAGTATTGATTGTAGGCTTTTTATTTATTGTTTTGTTGCTATCCATGTTTCTGCTTCGTATGTTATGATTGGTATTATGCATGTTTCTATCAGTTTCCAGAAGACTTCCATTTCCAACCCCAGGAAGTGCTCATTTGTGGCCAGTGACATTATCATTTGGTAATTAAGCTGCTTCGACTTTCCCTTTGGCCTTTCTGATGTGGTCGTGGAGGTTTCCTTGGTTAGGCCTATTTATTATCATTCCCCACTTGTAGGTGTCCGTGTTATCCAGTTCCACGTCCCCTAGTTTGAATGTGGGGCTTTCTTGGTTTCTTATTGTGATTACTTGGACAACAGGCGACCGGAAGGCCTGTTGTATCGCAGGCTGACGAGCATTATCCGTGATGAATACAGTTCGACGGGCTCCACGGGCTTATTTTGTCACGCGATACGATAACGGATCGAGCTTTTTCTGAAGGTTAGTAGACACATACTAGTTAGATGTAAATGTATATGTATGACATATAGTTTATGTGGTAAACACATGCAGAATACACACATCTTTATAGTTTATGTGGTGAACACATGCAGAATACAAAATATAGTTTATGTGGCGAACACATGCAGAATCGGATCACTAACATGAGATTAGACTTCTAAACCGTGACTAAAAGCCTAGTTTCCACTATAGATCCATTATATCGCTCTATCATCTATAGTCTGATTTATGTGTGTGTGACACCACTATGTGACAGGCTATAGACACACTCAATCCTTCATAATATCATAACATACGATATCGACGTTTGTAGGCCCCTAATCAATCATGATATATCGATCAGGCTATGTACAGTTTGTACTAATAACTGGGATATTCGAGCATAAATGTACTAGGGCCTAACTTACGGAAGCGTATTGCTATCAATATTTATTTCGTACGTACGACTTATATCTCGTGCATACGACTTAGTATCTCGTACAAATGTACGACTTAGTATCTCGTACGGACGAATGATTAAGTCGTATATGTACGACTTATCAATTCGTACGTATGGCTTATTTACTCGTACGTACAACCTATCTCGTACATACGACTTATTAACTCGTATATACGACGTATTAACTCGTGCGTATGACTTAGTATCTCATAAGTACGACTTATTAACTCGTACCCATGAGCTAAGTCGTACGTACAAGTCAATATGTCGTATGTGTGACTTATTAACATGTATACGTACGAGTTAATAAGTCGTACGTACGAGTTGATAAGTCAAAAATACGAGATAATAAATCGTACGTAGGAGATTCAAATTTTTACACACTTGATAGCAATACGGCAGTTTTCACGCTTAGCGGAAATTTGGTTCCCGATCATAAGGGCAAAATAAATTGGTAGCGGGTCATAAAATTTTGATAGTATTTGATACAACACATCATTCTGCAACAGACGCACCTCAAATGTACAAAACTTTCCTGTTATTTTACAAAAAATTATCCTAGGAAACATTGACACTAAATTGCGAATAATCAGCACTGATCGCTTGCGGCTCTGAGGACACCGAGATAAACGAATTGGTATCACCAAAGTTGTTTTTAGGTTACCGGACCTATGGTCCGATAACCTATTGGCATGGCGTTGCGTCCGGCGTCCGTCGTCTGTTGTCCGTCGTCGTCGTCCACATTTTTATCTTTTTTGTTTATGGGCGAATTTTTCTGAAATTTTGCACAAAAATACTTGAAAATAATTCAAGAAGGAGGTATTTTTTAGTTTTTTGATTTTCGCATTTTTTTTCAAAATGGCGGCCGTTTTCGTCGAAAAATGCCTGATTTTGGACTTTGGCGGCCATTTTCTCAAAATCTGTTCAGTAACTTTTCTTTTTGATACATAACACTCCTCGTATGGACTCCTATGATGTCTATAAATTTCGTTGCGCTTGAATCGCTCGAAGTGGGCCATTTACATTCATCTACTATCCATTACATATGTCCTGCTAAAAAATCTAGGCCTTTTTTGGTGTGTATTCCCCGCTCTCCACGTAGCTCACTTTCTTATTGAAGGAGCTGACACTATAGATTTGTAATTTTTATTTTCTCCTTTAGTTCCTCGATTACTCTCGATAGTTTGGCTAGGTTGACGTTGTTTTTTTTCTTCGTAGACTTTTTTAGCTGCATCATTCTGTTACATTTCTCAGTTCCTGGCATTCGTTAAATACATGATATTGGGTTTCGTTTGTTTTTTGACACCATCTGCATGTTAGGCCTGTGTGCTCTCCTTTGTAATTTCCTCTCACATCCAGCATTCTTGATCGGATGCTGAAGATTTTAGAGCATGTTTGTTTGTTTTGTTCACTCATGTATTTTGGTCTTTCTCCTAGTGTGTTTAGTGGTCTGAGTTCTATGATGTCTCTCACTTTGGATTTTGTGTTTGCTGCTTTTATATTTGTTTCATTTTGGTTAGCTGTGGTTTTGTTTTTCACTAGTTTTTTTGCCTGGTATCTGTTGATGTTGTTTAGCTCACTTATCGTTGTGTTTATTTTTTCGAGGCTATTCGTAAACTGCTTCATCCATGAGTGTTTGTCTTGTAGCAGGATATTTTTCAGCTGTGATGTTCCGTTTTCTTACAATAATTTATGGTAGTACATTGTTTGTTTTATTGCTCGGATGTTCTCGATACTCATTATTCCTGTTTCTATCGAAATTGTTTCTGTTGGTGTGCTGTTTGGTGTTTTTAGGGTCCTCTTGATGATGTTGTCTAGTATTGATTGTAGGCTTTTTATTTATTGTTTTGTTGCTATCCATGTTTCTGCTTCGTATGTTATGATTGGTATTATGCATGTTTCTATCAGTTTCCAGAAGACTTCCATTTCCAACCCCAGGAAGTGCTCATTTGTGGCCAGTGACATTATCATTTGGTAGTTAAGCTGCTTCGACTTTCCCTTTGGCCTTTCTGATGTGGTCGTGGAGGTTTCCTTGGTTAGGCCTATTTATTATCATTCCCCACTTGTAGGTGTCCGTGTTATCCAGTTCCACGTCCCCTAGTTTGAATGTGGGGCTTTCTTGGTTTCTTATTGTGATTACTTGGACAACAGGCGACCGGAAGGCCTGTTGTATCGCAGGCTGACGAGCATTATCCGTGATGAATACAGTTCGACGGGCTCCACGGGCTTATTTTGTCACGCGATACGTTAACGGATCGAGCTTTTTCTGAAGGTTAGTAGACACATACTAGTTAGATGTAAATGTATATGTATGACATATAGTTTATGTGGTGAACACATGCAGAATACACACATCTTTATAGTTTATGTGGTGAACACATGCAGAATACATAATATAGTTTATGTGGCGAACACATGCAGAATCGGATCACTAACATGAGATTAGACTTCTAAACCGTGACTAAAAGCCTAGTTTCCACTATAGATCCATTATGTCGCTCTATCATCTATTGTCTGATTTATGTGTGTGTGACACCACTATGTGACAGGCTATAGACACACTCAATCCTTCATAATATCATAACATACGATATCGACGTTTGTAGGCCCCTAATCAATCATGATATATCGATCAGGCTATGTACAGTTTGTACTAATAACTGGAATATTCGAGCATAAATGTACTAGGGCCTAACCCAGGAAGCGTATTGCTATCAATATTTATTTCGTACATACGACTTATATCTCGTGCGTACGACTTAGTATCTCGTACAAATGTACGACTTAGTATCTCGTACGGACGAATGATTAAGTCGTATATGTACGACTTATCAATTCGTACGTATGGCTTATTTACTCGTACGTACAACCTATCTCGTACGTACGACTTATTAACTCGTATATACGACGTATTAACTCGTGCGTATGACTTAGTATCTCATAAGTACGACTTATTAACTCGTACCCACGAGCTAAGTCGTACGTACAAGTTAATATGTCGTATGTGTGACTTATTAACATGTATACGTACGAGTTAATAAGTCGTACGTACGAGTTGATAAGTCAAAAATACGAGATAATAAATCGTACGTAGGAGATTCAAATTTTTACACACTTGATAGCAATGTATACGCTCCCGTACTAACTAGACAGTGTACTAGTAGGTATCAAGAATGAAAGTTGTATAGTACGGGAGCCCAAATCCATAGAAGCCTTAGTTTTTGAGTTTGTTGCACCCAAAAGGTGGAAAAGGTCTGACATATGTATCTGGTTTGGAAATGTATCAGGAACAAGAATAGCCCGAGTGTCTGTTTCCACCATGTCAGCATCATATCTGAAATTTGCATTTTGTTAGGGTACCCCTTGTCGATTTTCGGTGCGTTTTTCGCACATCAAATTTGGGGGTATGGTAACCCTATGGCTTGTAACTTTTTTTTGGATGATGGCATGAGCAAATCAATAATACCACTGCAAAGGAAATTGAAAATCCTATTAAAATATACCAGATAATATTTTTTTGGCTGTTTATTACACGACGTGCAACAGTCAGAACACACGATGATATAATTGCCTGAAGCGGAAGCACAATGCTTGAAATGAATTTGTTTAAATATAATGTTGTGACAAGATATCATAAATTAGCGTGACTTCTTAATTGTATATTAGTGCTTTAAAATCATGTTCAATGAAGATCACTTTGCTTGGTGAGGTTGAATCACAGCGAAACACTCCCTTTCGTGAGATATGAAATGCACCGTTAACACGCAAAACATGGATGTTTTTCATTTCACCTTAGTAAACTTTGATTACTAATGGTTTATGTTGTGTAATTCCGTGCCATTTTCATATTGATTTTGCTTTATGAAGATTTTCCATCCAAATGGACCCTAATGAGATGAGAGATGAGGTGCGAATCCAAGATGGCCGCCAATTATCACCACAAATCTAATAATCGCCATATCTATGGCCCTAATTGACATAGAAACATCAAATTTGTGTCGTTTTATATGTTTTCAGGCACTATGAATCCAGTGAAACGATTCTTTTAATGATACGTGTTTGCATTAACTTGATGATAATGCTTTATTTGCATATTCAGGCCTCGGGCCCATGTACAATTAAACATTTTCATACAGGTCATACAACGACAAAACGAAACATAAAACTACAGCAAATCTTCATGCTTTTTAAAAGAATGATATACAAATGCTGCAATATCCTTGATGGTTTCCACTCTTGTGCTTGACATTAGATTAGCAAAAACAATAGTATTCGAATAAGTATAATATTGGCTTATATATTTTTCCCGCTCCGCTTGATACAGTGGACACCTAAACATGAAATGCAATTCATCCTCAATTTCAGTTACCCCCCGGTTTTTACAAAACAGACAGAAACGTTCTTCTTTCGGGTGTGTTGGTCTTAATCGTTCAACTGCTACTTTATGACACGAACAACGAAATTTAATCAATGCCTGGCGATGTTTGTAATACATATCTATTTCGAAATACCGTTCTAATTCTAATGAGTTTTTAAACATACAATATTTATCCAACTTTTTGTTCATAGCAATATCATTTTTCCAATTTGAAATAGATACATCTTTTAATCTTTGTTTGAAAATCTCAATAAAAGTTTGTACACCCCCCACACTGTGCTGTATCCATACCTCTCCAAATCCATATATATACAATATATTTTTAATTTTAACTTGTTAAACAGAGGTTACTCAGTCAGCTCAGTCCGAATATGGGCCGACTTCTCAAAAGTGCAGTCGGTTTAGGGAGGTTGAATCCCCTACCTCGGCAGTGGTATGTAGTCACCAAACTGTGCAAGTGTGTTTTCACCCGACTTTGTAGTTCTGTACTACATTATTAACCACCTTCAAGCCAAGACCCGAGCCAATAAGAGATATTGAAATAAGCATTTACCTATTCATCAATTGTTGACACACCATATCATCATCATTGTCCTGGTCGTTTTCCGCATCCTTCGGGTTATCGAAAGTAGGTACATGTTCAGGCTTGCTTCAGTTGCATCAAACTTGCAAAGTTTTGTGCAAGTCACGTTGAACAGTTCTCCTGGCATTGCTGGTATACTGTCACATTGCACGAGTTCCTCAACTGCCTGGTGCTGGTGGTGTGTGCTCTCGTGCCAGCCCAGGTCTACTGGATTCAAAACTGCAGGTTCAGACGCTGTGTCCTGAGACCATATTTTTTTAATACAATATTTGTAATATTTATATGAAACACTAGTGACATTGTCTGGAATGAATTGGATTCGGTCTGTTTGTCTTCACTTTTGGATGCCCAGTGACACTCGCACCCATAATGGCAAGAAATCTTAGTAGGCTGCAATCTTTGAACATTATACATAGACCTGGATTTGATACACCATCTTTTGTCTCCAGTGCCTGTTATGACTGGTTGTTTATTTGATTCTATCAGTTCATCACCATAACCCTGATGGACCTTTAATATTGATATTATGTGTGCACCTGTGAAATTTGGCTTTCTACAGGCAACAGGCGTATGGTGCCGCCATTGTATGTATCCTGTTGCTCTCAGTTACTAGATGGCTCATACCCCGGTAACCTCAACATAGCCGTGTTTCCCAAATCCATGGATGAAATTGTCACCGACTTCAGGAAGCCTTTCGCTGGTTCTGACACTGTGGCTTCAAGTATAAAAGCTGTGACAGTGTGATTTTCTACAGCAACAGTAAATTACCTATATATATATATAAAGAGGGTATCCACCCACATTCACCTAAGCACGAACCGATCAGAAAACTAGGAACCCTTTACTAAATGTGGGTCCCTCGTATTCCTGGATACCCAGGGTTTTATCTCTGATTCGTGTCCAATTATTGGACAAAGGATTGTATAGGGCAAAGATCGAAGTGGGGACACCAGTAAAAGCCGAGACTGATTCTGTGTCATTCCGGACCGTTCTGTCTTCTCTGTAGTGTATGAGCAGACTCTGGCTCCAGTCAGGCTATCTGGAGTTTGACCTTGACTTGGTCCGTCAGTGCGGATGGACCAGTATCCTGATCAAGTTGTTGTATTATGGAGGCCTTGCCCTTGCCCCCGTATACCTCCACGATAGGTGACATGCATTCTAGCCATGCATGATTATTGTCGGCCTAACCAACCCACTAACCTGGGCTCCAATGGCAGCGATCTGTCCCGCAGGCATCTGGAATACCCGTCCTTCAGAAATCCAGCTGCTTCTGGATGTAAACCTCCGATATCATCTGCCGTGGGTGTCTGTTTCTGTTCTAGTCACATGCCGAATAATAACATCTATGTACTGTTCAACACGAACATCCAACGTCCTGGGTTGTCAATTGCCTACAGCGGAGGATGTCTATGAAGCCTGTGTCTGTAAGGAAGGAGCAGCAATTGACTTGAACTCTATTTGCTTTCCAAAGATCAAGAAGAATCCCACTATGCCATCCGAGAAAACCCGTGCCTGAGTCGTATTCAACTGTTGCAGGGTTCAGCAAAATCCACTTGCCCGAGAGGGGATTCCAGCCTAGTAACCGACGAACAGTAGTCCAACACTTTAAAAAGTATGCCACTAGCCGAGCTTGTAGGAATGCTAACCACCAAATTGGGGAAACCCCAAATGTGCCCTGGCACATACTCCCCCTCTTCGGAAATCTCGTCCTTGACATTTGGACACGTCCCCCATTGGGCGCCAAAGTTGCAGGGTTTGGAAAAATCCACTTACCAGAGAGGAGATTCAAACTCAGGACCCGATGAACGGTAGTCCAACACTCTACCAAGTGAGCTAAAGGGATATCTCACTAGCCGAACTAGTAGGAATGCTGACTACCAAATTGGGCGAACCCCGGATGGACCCTGGCACACAAACAAATAAGTTGTATGTGGATGGTTCTGCCAGCCACCTTAGATCACTGCACGGAGATCAGCACTGGTGCATACATAACTGACTGGGTTATTTTGCCTCCTCACGGTGAAAGTGTTGCACTGAAGACAATTGTGAAACTTCGATCTTTGTCCTATACGATCTTTCGTCCAATAATTGGACACGAATCAGTGATAAAACCTTGGGTATCCAAGAATACGATGGATCCACATTTGGTAAAGGGTTCCTAGTGTCTGATCGGTTCGAGCTTAAGTGAGTCGGGGTGGATACCCTCTTTATAATAGATAATTTACTGTTGCTGTAGAAAATCACATCGTCACAGCTTTATACCTGAAGCCACAGAGTCAGAACCAGTGAAAGGCTTCCTGAAGCCGCTAACTATTTCATCCATGGATTTGGAAAACACGTTTATGTTGAGGTTACTGGGGTGTGAGCCATTTAGTAACTGAGAGCAACAGGATACATACAATGGCGGCACCATACGCCTGTTGCCTGTAGAAAGCCAAATTTCACAGGTGCACACATAATATCAATATTAAAGGTCCATCAGGGTTATGGTGATGAACTGATAGAATCAAATAAACAACCAGTCATAACAGGCACTGGAGACAAAAGATGGTGTATCAAATCCAGGTCTATGTATAATGTTCGAAGACTGCAGCCTACTAAGATTTCTTGCCATTATGGGTGCGAGTGTCACTGGGCATCCAAAAGTGAAGAAAACAGACCGAATCCAATTCATTCCAGACAATGTCACTAGTGTTTCATATAAATATTACAAATATTGTATTAAAAAAATATGGTCTCAGGACACAGCGTCTGAACCTGCAGTTTTGAATCCAGTAGACCTGGGCTGGCACGAGAGCACACACCACCAGCACCAGGCAGTTGAGGAACTCGTGCAATGTGACAGTATACCAGCAATGCCAGGAGAACTGTTCAACGTGACTTGCACAAAACTTTGCAAGTTTGATGCAACTGAAGCAAGCCTGAACATGTACCTACTTTCGATAACCCGAAGGATGCGGAAAACGACCAGGACGATGATGGTGATATGGTGTGTCAACAAATGATGAATAGGTGAATGCTTATTTCAATATCTCTTATTGGCTCGGGTCTTGGCTTGAAGGTGGTTATTAATGTAGTACAGAACTACGAAGTCGGGTGAAAACACACTCGCACAGTTTGGCGACTACATACCACTGCCGAGGTAAGGGATTCAACCTCCCTAAACCGACTGCATTGGTGAGAAGTCGGCCCACATTCGGACTGAGCTGACTGAGTAACCTCTGTTTAACAAGTTAATACAAACAAGTGTCGTTAAAAGAATCGTTTTACTGGATTCCTTGTGCCTGAAAACATATAAAACGACACAAATTTTATGTTTCTATGTCAATTAGGGCCATAGATATGGCGATTATTAGATTTGTGGTGATAATTGGTGGCCATCTTGGATTTGCACACAATTAATATGTGAAAAAATGGAAACAGTTATTTCTCATCTCATTACGGTCCATTTTGATGAAAAATCTTCATAAAGCGAAATCAATATGAAAATGGCATGGAATTACACAACATAAACAATGAGTAATCAAAGTTTACTAAGGTGAAATGAAAAACATTCATGTTTTGCGTGTTAACGGTGCATCACATATCTAACGAAAGGGAGTGTTTCGCTGTGATTCAACCTCACCAGGCAAAGTGATCTTCATTGAACACGACTTAAATGCACTAAAATACAATTCAGAAGTCACGCTAATTTATGATATCATGTCACAACATAATATTTAGACATATTCATTTCAAACATTGTGCTTTCGCTTCAGGCAATTATATCATCAGGTTTTCTGACTGTTGCACGTCGTGTAATAAACAGCCAAAAAAATATTATCTGGTATATTTTAATAGGATTTTCAATTTCCTTTGCAGTGGTATTGTTGATTTGCTCATGCCATCATCCAAAAAAAAGTTACAAACCATAGGATTACGATACCCCCAAATTTGATGTGCGAAAAACGCACCGAAAATCGACAAGGGGTACCCTAACAAAATGCAAATTTCAGATATGATGCTGACATGGTGGACACAGACACCCGGGCTATTCTTGTTCCTGATACATTTCTCTACAACATGCATAGGTCAGACCTTTTCCACCTTTCGGGTGCAACAAAGTGACATATTTCTGGATCTGGCTTCCGGACTAGTAGGCTTCTGCAGAGGATCGTTTAAGAATTGCATTTTAGAAAAAAAATCAAAATATTAATCACAATAATAAGCACAACTACATTTAACACACTGTCTGCCCCTGATGACGCCAGTGTGTGTTTGGATAAACTATTGGTCGGGCTTTGTTTCTATTGCAAAATGTTGTATTTTACGTCTGTTATTGGCATCATCAAAATCTACTGTATTTGTGGTAATAGATTGATACCTACATTCACTGTATACGCGTAGTGAATCATGTCTAGGCTATGTGCATTCCACAATTTTATTAAGTATATTTAATAGATGAGGTATTCGCTATTAAATATATGCAACGATGATTTTATGTACTATATATACACGTATGCATTCATTTATATGCGTCATTAGTATTTTATTTTTATTCAATTATACGCGTGTATAATATGTTATCTGACTCATTTCTTATTATGCGAATTAGATGATTTAATTTCTCTTGCATATATTTAGTAGGTAATGTATTCCATATTAAACACTTGTATACGTACACGTGATGATTCCGTATTAAATATGCATATCGATGATTTTATGTAATATATAGTCACAATTAAATACGCATATCTAACCATTCAATACACGTACTTGATATTGAGTAAACGTAAGTATTCATTTATATGGGTAATTAATATTTTTATGTATTTTTATTCAATTATTTACGCGTGTACAATATGCTATACGACTGATTACTAATTATGAAGTACGCACATTATTATATGATTTAATACAAGCATTCGATATTTTACATATCATCATTGCGAAATGATATAACTTCTGATGAATATTATACAGTTCTATGATTATACAAATATTGACTTTTGGTGAGGTGGATACGTGAAAATATGTACCTCTTGTAAAAGACATATTCACCGAGCTTGCGAGGTAAATATGTCTTTGGCGAGAGGTACATATTTTCACGTATTCACCGAAACCAAATGTTAATATTTGTTTTATTATATAATACATGTGAAAAGTTCATGCAAATACTGAAGCAATGTTTATGTATGACGTGGATATGATATAAACATAATACATCTAAAACTACCATGTTTTGATTCGAATAAGTACTGCGCCAGTCACGCCTTTAGATTTCAGTTTGATGTCAATATTTCAGGAACACTATAAACAAAAGAGGAATGATTTCTGGAACAAGCTCATTCAATTCACTATATCACTGGATACGCGATACCAATAAGACAAGAAGAAATCAAGCATGAAAAAACATTTGAGTTACTCTTTGGCGAGAGGTACATATATATGTGATATGGACCGATCGGTGAATATGAAAAAAAAATTCACCGGCTGGTCTGGTGAATATGTACTTTTATGCAAAGCCACGTGACCAGCTTTTAACCAATGACAACGTCGGGATTCTTAGTAGTATATAATAATTAATATTATGCGTATTCAATGAGTATTGTTTATCCTTGTTCAATTATTTCTCAATACATTTTGAAATTAACCATGGTGCATATAGGGGTTTTGAAATGTGTACTTTACGCAAAATTTATGATAAATATGCGTATACAATATTCGATATATATAGATTATACCATGGTAGCTTCCTGATATGATTTTTATCCACGAGTGGTGAGTGTAATATCACGAACGAATGAGCGAAGCGAACGCGTTGGTGATATCATAGTCACCACGAGTGGATAAAACCATATCAGGTTGCTACCATGTTATAATTTGTTTATTATATGATTTAGATCGTGTTCAAATGAAAGCCAAAAGATCATACTTGAAATACGTTTTTAGCTTACCGGCCCTTTGGGCCGATAAGCTATTGTCGTGGTATTTCGTCCGTCGTCCGTCCGTCGTCCGTCCGGGTCTGTAACTTTTTTTTGACATGATGAATTTCCCCATAAATTTGTCAGAACATACCTTGGGCCAGTATCTAAAGACGTTTTTTTAATTTTTTTGATTCAATCGTTTTTGCCGATTTGGCGGCCATTTTTGACGAAAAATTGCCAATTTTGGAGTTTGGTGGCCATTTTCTCAAAAACTGTCTGATCAGTTTTGAGATTTTTGTTTCAAAACATTCCTCTCATGTACCTCTATGACATGTATAAGTTTCGTTGTCCTTGAATCGCCGGTCTGCGTGTGGCGGCCATTTTGATTTTTTGACGGGTTGGCGAAAAAAGTCACTATTCGTTTTGAGCCATTTCCAGCAAAAAAAAAAATTTTTTTTTTGGACCATTGAAATTTTTTTTGGACTTTCACCCAATTTTTCCTTCATAATGAGAGATATGCAGAGTAATCTCATAGAACACTTCAAGATAGAGCCTAAGTATTGGCACATTCAAATGGAAAATCATATATTGCGGTTTGAGTGGTGACCTTGAATTTGACCTTCAATGACCTTGAAATGACGGTCTGCGTGGGGCGGCCATTTTGATTTTTTGATGAGTCAGCAAAATAAAATTTTTTTGTCCCAAATCGAGTCACTATTCATTTTGAGTAAAAAAAATTTTTTTTTGGCCATTGAAAATTGTTTCGGACTTAGAAAATTTCACCCAATTTTTCCTTCATAATGGGAGATATGCAGAGTAATCTCATAGAACACTTCAAGATAGAGCCTAAGTATTGGCACATTCAAATGGGAAATCATATATTGCGGTTTGAGTGGTGACCTTGAATTTGACCTTCAATGACCTTGAAAGGTCAAAACGACCTTTTTTGTCGAAAAAACGATGAATTTTGCCTTTGGTGGTCATTATCTCGAAATCTATTCAGACAGTTTTCCTCAAAATCATGTATAAGATTCTCCTTATGTACCTTTGTGATGTGTATAAATTTCGTTGCCTTTGAAATGACGGTCTGCGTGGGTTGGCCATTTTGATTTTTTGACGGGTCGGCGAAAAAAAAAATTTTTTTGTCCCAAATCAAGTCACTATTAGTTTTGAGCCATTTCCAGCAAAAAAAAAAATTTTTTTTTTTGACCATTGAAAATTTTTTTGGACTTAGAAAATTTCACCTAATTTTTCCTTCATAATGGGAGATATGCAGAGTAATTTCATAGAACACTTCAAGATAGAGCCTAAGTATTGGCACATTGAAATGGGAAATCATATATTGCGGTTTTATAAGATTATCCTTATGTACGTTTGTGATGTGCATAAGTTTTGTTGCCTTTGAATCGACTATCTGTGAAAATTTGTCATTAACAAAAAAATCTTTCAAGATGTAACTTGATTTCGTATTATAGTCCATACAGAAAATGTGTTTCTATCAACATTTACGAAGATGTTTTAACATATTGATTTTAACATCAGTGTAACAATTTATATGTATTCAGTACTCTATGCAATTCACATGATTGCCGGTAAGCTACAGCACCCTTGGTGCTATGTTTTATATCCATGTAGCTATATGAACATAGATCTACCGTTATTTCTGGAAATCTATGACCCGTCTTCCATGCCGAATACGGTCATGGGATGAAAGTGTATCGCACTCTGCGCAAGGATCCTCCTCGCTCAACGGTTGTCGAGCAAATCACGTAAACAAAAACAGAAAACGTCATGGATAAAATGGCTTGGACAGTACTACTTTTGGAGTGAAATGTGTCACGGTGGCTAGGCGTTACGCGTTATTCAGGGAGTGCCGCGTAAATTCGTGAGTATTACGCGTTATTCGTGAGGAAATTGCACAGGAAACGACATAGGTCCCCACTTCGAATGAGGTGAGTTCGTGAAAAAGTTCATTTCCTTCTTAAAATATTGTTTCCACGGAACATCCCAATGAACAAACATCACGTATGATACTATGAATTACTTGCATACATCGTTATATTTACGAAAATGGACACACAGTTCGTGACAACACCCGCACGCTTGCGACTCGTTTGGGAAATATCATCGGCTATCAATTGAAACCAACAAAGTGCATGTTGGTAAATCATGGAATGCTCGCAGAAGGCTTTCTTTATCGTTACACCATGCAATCAGCTGTTTTAATCGAGTATTTTATGAAATGAGAAGCTTTTTATGGTTTACGCGTATCAGCCTGAGGGAGAAAATCTACACACGCGTTACGGCATGAGGAAACATGTGAGCGTTGTGGGGGATGGTAGAGATGGCAATGCATACATCGATATTTTTAAAGTATGATTGGAGGCTGCACATGTTCCAAGTACAGACGATACTCCTCATTCATCATTATCCTCCATATGTTCCTCCCAATCTTCATAAATCTGAAATTGACAATACTAAGAGCTTTTCGGGTCTTTTACACAAAAGCTCACCAAGAGAAAACATTATCCCTTGACCTTGAATTTATCCCATCAATTGAGCAGTGAAAACTGGAGTAAAATTCGCATTAAAAAAAAGAAATATCCCAACCTCAACAAACTATTTACTCATGCACATACGCGTAATGCCCTCACGCAAATCGCGTAAAGTATAGCAAATAAACAAATCACACATTCAACCTAGATTCGTGGCGCTTGCGACCATTGTGAAACATTTCGAAGACAGGCACATGTGAAACCCATACTATCAATATCATAGACCTCTCATTCTATTTACAATAATGCCGATATATAACAATTTTCAACCCCAAAACCGAGGAGAGCGGCTGTCGAAGCAAAATTGACAGATATTGTGCAGCCGAAGGTATCGCTACGCTGGCTTATTTATTTAATTTAAACTCTCAACAACAACCATGAATATGTGTAATGTTCCGTGCAAAGCCAAATCAGACATTTCAAAACGGTAAAATTAGCGAAATTGTGTGTTTTTCCTGCTCGGGGTCAACCAGAGGCTGCCATTTCCTCACGAATAACGCGTAATACTCATGATTTTACGCGGCACTCCCTGAATAACGCGTAACGCCTAGCCACCGTGTGTGTGTTGATTTCCAAAACATTTCCTGTATTTTGAACACTTGTAATTCAAATTGTGCGAGAAAATGCATACAGCATTGTTTGTTGTGCGATACTGGTTTATCTCAGCACTCATTTCAGCTTCATCTGTTTACAGTGAAACATTCGTTAGATGACGCTTCTAGTTCTACGCGGAAAAGTCATTTGATATCGTTTTTCGTAGCCGTGGAAAAAATCATATCATGTTATATGGTTTTTATCACACGGGTTTGGGAAACGGCTATCTATATGGAATATACGGAGTGGTATTATCAAATGAAACAACCCAAATCATATAATAAAATAAGTATGCATATACAATATTTGATATACATCATTAAAAATCCTTACAATTAAATATCAATCCCGATAAAATTCATTGAACACGCGTGAAACTAAAAATACACGCACATATAAAATATGCACAGATAAAATATTTAATACACGCAATGGATTAGATACTCGAATAGGATGTTTGAATATTTGTGTATAATGTCATAAGGATTTGATATTTTTATTAAATATTTCGAATATTAAAAAGGAAGTGATGTTCTAAACGAGACATCGTAGGATATCGTTGGTTATGCGATAAGGGACCTATTATCTATTCTCTTGCGAAATGATCTATGCTCTTGCGAAATGTTGAGATTGAGCAATAACGTCGTATATATATGCAAAAGAGGGGTCGAAGGGGAGATCACATGAGCGTTGGTCACGGCACACACAGGTAGGTGCACTAAGCGGTGTATTTCCATGCTGTCTGAAACCCATCTTACGGGTTCCCGATGCTATAATGTCTTCTAGTCTATATCATCATGATGACATAGTTAGACAGATATCTATCTGTGTGTAATATCGTGGTACTAACTTGGATGATTCGCTTCCTGAAAAATTTTATCCTGCGAAAAAGAAGGGAAAGATCTAATCACAATTGAAACGAATACTAAGATTGTGGCTCGATCTTTTTCCTACTTCCATGGACCGATGTACAAGAGTAAGTACACATATATGCCTTGAGGATATGCGAATCAACATATCCTTAAGACATATTTGTCTAGGGGACCGACGAGCCCAAATATAAGTTCGTTTCACTCTACGACACATTGTTTCCGAGATATGCAATGGGCTTCAAAGATGACTCACCAAAATCCCTTTACAGCTCTGGGTCAAAGGCAATTTGACTAATGGACCCTATAATCAACAGGGGGCCCTTTCCGACACAATATCAATCTATGTGTCAAGTTTCAGTGTTGTGCTAGGCCTAAACTTCTGGCCTCTATGAGTTATTTGACAGAAAATTATTCATCCTCACTGACTAATCGGACACCGGAGCCGGGCTCCAAAAAAAAATGGTTCATTTAGGTAATATGTGATAACTGTTGAAAATTCTCGGAGATTCGTCAAGGTTATCGTCTGAAAACCGATTTTTTTTCCCCCAACAAAATCATAAGGACATTTCGTGAGGAAATCCCCTAATTGTATCCCCCGAACAAAGTTCGGCGGATACTATGGATTTGGCTTCGTCGTCCGCGTCCGCGTCCGCGTCCGTGTCCGCGTCCGCGTCCGCAGAGATTTTCTTGTGAACGCGCTACAGGCCGCAATTCTCACCCGATCACCATTATTTTTTGCAGGCACATATATTATGGTAAGATCCCGACACCAATCGATTTTGGTTGCCGTGGCAACTGAATTGGTCGTTTGGGGACACATTTTGCATTGAAAACAGTCTGTTTGAGACACATGGCTTGTGAACGCTCTACAGATGGCAATTTTTGACGAATCTCGATAATATTTGGAAGTGTTGTTGGGAAGGGCTGTCACACGAAACCAATCGTTTTTTAGAATGATCATATAAATATTAATATGTTAACAGCCTAACTTATTACAGAATTTTGAAATATCCATTTTGACATGTACGATCATTCCAATAGCCTGTACAGTGGAAGGTAATGACACTGGTTTCTTGTTCAGAATGGAGAACTGAAGTTTTCAGTGAAAACAGGACAATATTACTGAATAAGTTAACATTAGTTTTATTAGTTAAGTCTATTATTGTCCACAATAAAAATAGTTAAGACGAGAAACGTTTATTATTAAGCTCAACAAGGTAAAGGTTTTGTCCAGTACAAATTTCATGGGTGTAACTGAATAAGTTAACATTATTTTTAATAGTTAAGTCTATTATTGACCACAATAAAAATAGTTAAGACAAGAAATATTTATTATTAACCTCAACAAGGTAAATGTTCTGTCCAGTACAAATTTCATTGGTGTAACCGAATAAGTTAACATTATTTTCACTAGTTAAGTCTATTATTGACCACAATAAAAATAGTTAAGTCTATTATTGACCACAATAAAAATAGTTAAGATGAGAAATATTTATTATTAAGCTCAACAAGGTGAAAGTATGTCCAGTACAGATTTCATGGGTGTACTGAATAAGTTAACATTATTTTTACTAGTTTAGTCTATTATTGACCACAATAAAAATAGTTAAGACAAGAAATATTTATTATTGGGCTCAACAAGGTAACGATTCTGTCCAGTAGACATTTTATGTCTGTAACCAAATAAGTTAGCATTTTTTTTTGCTAGTTAAGTCTATTATTGACCTCAATAAAAATAGTTAAGATGAGAAACAATTATTATTGAGCTCAACAAGGTTAAGGTTTTGTCCGGTAGAAATTTCTGGGTGTAACCGAATAAGTTAACTTCATTTTTACATGTTAAGTCTATTATTGACCACAATGAAAATAGTTAAGACAAGAAATATTTATTATTGGGCTCAACAAGGTGAAGGCTTTGTCCAGTAGAGATTTTATGTTTGTGACCAAATAAGTTAACATTATTTTTTTGCTAGTTAAGTCTATTATTGATCACAATAGCTTTTTATGAAAACATTGATCAACTTTTACTTTGAATTTCAACTTGAGATCATGTTTGGCACAAATTATGAGTTAAAATATAACTATATGGTGAAAAATTCGATATGGCTCCAATTTCGTCATCTTGAAATGCAGTTTTGGTCAACTTTTACTTTGAATTTCAACTTGAAAGCATGTTTGGCACATATTATAAGTCGAAATATAACTTATGACGAAAAGTTCTATCTGGCTCCAATTTCGTCATCTTGAAATGCAGTTTTGGTCAACTTTTACCTTGAATTTCAACTTAATACAGATAGATCAAAGAGATTTCAGTGGTGATTTTGAATTCGACCTTCAATAACCTCGCAAAATCAGTGCAGCAGTTTTGGTGGGGAAAAGAAAACAGTTGTGACTTGGGATTTAACATTTCTCTGGTAATCTTTTTTAGCCCTTGCTCTAGTTTTTCACACTTGACAGTGATATATTTGGGGCAACAGAGATGATAGGGCTACGGGGGATATACCCAAGCGGTCGTAGGCGACCGGAAGCGTCTAGTTACATGTATGTTCCTCTTTTAATCCAGTACATAGGCCTACGTTGGGGTCCAGTGTACAGAAACACTCCATAATCAGCATACTGTAGAGTCATCGTGAACGTTGAGTACTACAGAAGCCTTGTCGAGGACTGGTGTGACTCCCTGAGGCAGTCGGGTGCAGACCCGCTCTCGCGGCCCGTGCCTGTGCTGCTGGCCGGGACGGCCGGGACCTTGGGCGCCTGGCTCCTATGGACCAAGTGGCGCAACAGGAACAAACGGCTGCCCCCGAGTCCACGAGGATGGCCGCTCCTCGGAAATCTGCTGGACATTTCGGAAGAAGACATGCATCTAGACGTGCTTCGCCTACAGGAGCGAGACGGCCTTCCAGATATCATGACTCTGAAAATGGGTCCAAGGTGAGGTAAAAGAAGTGTGTGTACATTAATTTTGTTGAACAATTGGATGTTGTGGATATTTGTCAAATATTCAGTTTCTTTTTCCAGTATGAACATTGTGATATTGAACTCACATGCTGCCATAAAGGATGCGTTTGTGACACAGGGAGACCTTTTTGCGGAACGACCATGGAATTATGGGGTCGAAGCAATGAACATACATGACGGTAGGAACTTTTTGGAGAATTGCATTAAACTAGGTTTCAAACATATACTCTTCTGGGTAGATGTTGAACCACATAACGTAAAGTGTAGTCAATGTAAAGTGGCCAAAACTCACAAATCGTAAAATGAAGCAAAGTAATGAAGTGATGATACAAATCATACATGTAGAGTAGAATTCCGGAATATGAAGTAAATTTTCGGAACGTACTCCAAAACAGAAATCATAACGTGATTGGTTGAAACTGAAACACAAAATAAAGAACGAATATTAAACAGCATGGAGGCGTTTGATCTTCTACTACCTATGTGTATAACTAAGCTTGATTATTGAATTATTGATGGCGATTATTCTGTGTCATCGCAGAGATTTTTGCGAAACCATACGCCGATCCTACGTGGAATGAGGGGAAGAATTTCATCATGGCTGCAATGAGGAGTGTCGGATTTGGCAATAGCAAGAGTGCAGAGGAGAAGATTCTGGAGCAGGTTGATCTCCTCGAGCGACACCTTGATTCCAAAGTAAAAACCCAAGAACCTGTCGACATCTGGACCATGTCGAGGAAAGCATCCTCCAGCATAATTTTCAATTTGCTCTGCAACAAGATCTATGACTTGGATGATGCAGAACTTGAGGAACGAATCGACGCAATTGCGGACTGGTACAGCATCATCAGGAACTTATTTTTCGTCGATTTAGTCCCTGCTTTCATGAGAATATTCTTCCGTAGTCTTGCTAAAAGAGCGTACAATTCAACAACCAAATACAAACAATTCCTGATGAAAGAGGTCGAAGAGCACGAGGCCACATTGGATCCAGAAAATCCAAGAGACTTCATTGACATCTACCTCTCGAGGAAGAAAGGCCCAGTTGACAAAGAGCTCCTGGTGAACACGATGTTCGTGTTTCTCCCTGACAGCATGGACTCGGTGGCCTCCATTACCAGCTTCGTGGTATTGTACATCATCAGCCACCCGGAGACCATGAAGAGGATCCAGAAGGAGATCGATAGCGTCACTGGTGGTAGCCGCCATGTTGCCTGGGCAGATCGTCCAAACCTTCCCTACACCGAAGCAACAATTATGGAAGTGATTCGTATAACTGCCCCCATCCCGATCTCAGGGTTTCATTCTCCAATTCGAGACTGCTACTATAGGGGGTATTTCATACCACGGGAAACTAAAATGATGGGGAACCTGTATGCCGCACTGATGGATGAAAACAACTACAAAGACCCGAAGAAGTTCAACCCTGATCGATTTCTGGACGCAGATGGATCTATTGTTAAGACGGACGCATGGATTCCGTTTGGAATGGGTGAGGAATGAAATTAATAGTGGCTGGTTCGTCAAGTTATGACAGCTAGATGATTACCCATGCTATTTTCACAATGCCATTGGATAGAATAGATGTTGTTAGAATGTTTTCAACTTGTTTCTGGTACTATTTGTGTTCAGGTCGCAGGAAGTGCATGGGGGAGCAAACCACCAAGGTCGAGGTGTTTCTTTTCGTCTCCAACTTGTTCCAGAGATATGACATGTCATTTTCCGAGGAAAACCCAAAGCCATCGCTGGAGCCGAAGTCAAAACTGGTTCGAGTCCCAGAACCATACAAAGTTATCTTGCAAGCTAGGCAATAAGTTTTGCACAACTACATGTATATAGCAGACGTGCAAAGGTCAAGCAATCGTTTTTGCCTGTGTATCTCAATCAGCACTCACTGATAGCGAATGTATTAACTACTAGTGTGATATCACGCTCATGTCACGTGTATTATGACTTAAGGCTCGGTACGTTTCATGCCACGTTATCAGGAATAAACTTTAGTATAGTACATGTCGATATCTTCATGGTTACAAAAATTGCAATTGTGCAAAACGTTATTGCTAAACAGGCTCAATGCATGAATGTTATGTTGCGCCTTAGAATTCGTTATACAAAATTAAGCGCTATAAAAGTTTGATATATTATTATTAGGGCATTTCGGCCCGAAATGCCCTTATGGTTTTGTCTGGTTTTTTTTTTTTTTTTTTTTTTTTCTTCTTTTTTTTTTACTTTCCGTCGTTTTGGTTTCCGATCAATAACTCGGGAACGCCTGAACGGATCTTGTCCAAATTTACACCACGGGTCAGAAATATTACATGGAAGACCCCTATTGTTTTGGAGGCGGCTCCGGGGTCCGTGAGGTCCGTGAGGATGAAATCAAGGTTGATTTTGAGACTTGGTTTCCGATCGATAACTCAAAAAGTATTCATGCAATGGCAAGTATTCTCTGCATGGGAGTTCATATACCACCAACGAAGAACCCTATTGATTTTGGGAACACTCCGTCGATTGACCTTTGACCTAGAGCTCAGAAGAATTTTTGCTGATTCATCCTCGAGGCTTTCTTGCATATCTCGGAAACGGTGTGTCGTAGAGCGAAACGGAGCTCAATTTCGGCCTCCTGGCACTAGACAAACTAGTCTAGGGGGTATCTTGGGTCGAAACGACCCCTGGTGTCGATTTTTTTTTTCGCCGACTCGGCACTTCCTGTTTGGCCGTATCTCGGAAACGGTGCGTCGTAGAGCGAAACGGAGCTCAATTTCGGCCTCCTGGCACTAGACAAACTAGTCTAGTGTGTATCTGGGGTCGAGACGACCCCTGGTGTCGAATTTTTTTTTCGCCGACTCGGCACTTCCTGTTTGGCCGTATCTCGGAAACGGTGCGTCGTAGAGCGAAACGGAGCTCAATTTCGGCCTCCTGGCACTAGACAAATTAGTCTAGTGTGTACCATCGGTCGAGACGACCCCTGGTATCGAATTTTTTTTTTGCCGACTCGGCACTTCCTCTTTGGCCGTATCTCGGAAACGGTGCGTCGTAGAGTGAAACGGAGCTCAATTTCGGCCTTTTGGCATTAGACAAACTAGTCTAGTGTGTATCTGGGGTCGAGACGACCCCTGGTGTCAAATTTTTTTTTCGCCGACTCGGCACTTCCTGTTTGGCCGTATCTCGGAAACGGTGCGTCGTAGAGAGAAACGGAGCTCAATTTCGGCCTCCTGGCACTAGACAAACTAGTCTAGGGGGTATCTTGGGTCGAAACGACCCCTGGTGTCGATTTTTTTTTTCGCCGACTCGGCACTTCCTGTTTGGCCGTATCTCGGAAACGGTGCGTCGTAGAGCGAAACGGAGCTCAATTTCGGCCTCCTGGCACTAGACAAACTAGTCTAGTGTGTATCTTGGGTCGAGACGACCCTGGTGTCGAATTTTTTTTCGCCGGCTCGGCACTTCCTGTTTGGCCGTATCTCTGAAACGGTGCGTCGTAGAACGAAACAGAGCTCAATTCCGGCCTACTGGCACTAGACAAACTAGTCTAGTGGGTATTTTGGGTCGAGACGACCCCTAGTGTCAAATTTATTTTCGCCGACTCGGCACTTCCTGTTTGGCGGTATCTCGGAAACGGTATGTCGTAGAGCGAAACAGAGCTCAATTTCGGCCTCCTGGCACTAGACAAATTAGTCTAGTGTGTATCTTCGGTCGAGACGTCCCCTGGTGTCAAATTTTTTTTTCGCCGACTCGGCACTTCCTGTTTGGCCGTATCTCGGAAACAGTACGTCGTAGAGCGAAACGGAGCTCAATTTCGGCCTTTTGGCACTAGACAAACTAGTCTAGGGGGTATCTTGGGTCGAAACGACCCCTGGTGTCGATTTTTTTTTCGCCGACTCGGCACTTCCTGTTTGGCCGTATCTCGGAAACGATGCGTCGTAGAGCGAAACGGAGCTCAATTTCGGCCTCCTGGCACTAGACAAATTAGTCTAGTGTGTATCATCGGTCGAGACGACCCCTGGTGTCGAATTTTTTTTTTGCCGACTCGGCACTTCCTCTTTGGCCGTATCTCAGAAACGGTGCGTCGTAGAGTGAAACGGAGCTCAATTTCGGCCTTTTGGCATTAGACAAACTAGTCTAGTGTGTATCTGGGGTCGAGACGACCCCTGGTGTCAAATTTTTTTTTCGCCGACTCGGCACTTCCTGTTTGGCCGTATCTCGGAAACGGTGCGTCGTAGAGAGAAACGGAGCTCAATTTCGGCCTCCTGGCACTAGACAAACTAGTCTAGGGGGTATCTTGGGTCGAAACGACCCCTGGTGTCGATTTTTTTTTTCGCCGACTCGGCACTTCCTGTTTGGCCGTATCTCGGAAACGGTGCGTCGTAGAGCGAAACGGAGCTCAATTTCGGCCTCCTGGCACTAGACAAACTAGTCTAGTGTGTATCTTGGGTCGAGACGACCCTGGTGTCGAATTTTTTTTCGCCGACTCGGCACTTCCTGTTTGGCCGTATCTCTGAAACGGTGCGTCGTAGAACGAAACGGAGCTCAATTCCGGCCTACTGGCACTAGACAAACTAGTCTAGTGGGTATTTTGGGTCGAGACGACCCCTAGTGTCAAATTTATTTTCGCCGACTCGGCACTTCCTGTTTGGCAGTATCTCGGAAATGGTGCGTCGTAGAGCGAAACGGAGCTCAATTCCGGCCTCCTGGCACTAGACAAGCTAGGCTTATGGGTATTTTGGGTCGAGACAACCCCTGGTGTCAATTTTTTTTTCGCTGAATCGGCACTTCCTGTTTGGCCGTATCTCGGAAACTGTGCATCATACAGGGATACGGAGCTCAATTCCGGCCTTCTGGCATTAGACAAACTAGTCTAGTGGGTATTTTGGGTCGAGACCACCCCTGGTGTCGAATTTATTTTCTCCGAGTCGGCACTTCCTGTTTGGCCGTATCTCGGAAATGGTGAGTCGTAGAGCGAAACGGAGCTCAATTTCGGCCTACTGGCATTAGACAAACTAGTCTAGGGGTATCTTGGGTCGAAACGACCCCTGGTGTCGATTTTTTTTTTTCTGACTCGGCACTTCCTGTTTGGCCGTATCTCGGAAACGGTGCATCGTAGAGCGAAACGGAGTTCAATTTCGGCCTGCTGGCACTAGACAAACTAGTCTAGTGGGTATCATCGGTCGAGACGACCCCTGGTATCAATTTTTCTTCGCCGACTCGGCACTTCCTGTTTGGCCTTATCTCGAAAACGGTGCGTCGTAGAGCGAAACGGAGCTCAATTCCGGACAAATTAGTCTAGTGGGTATTTTCGGTCGAGACGACCCCTAGTGTCGAATTTATTTTCGCCGACTCCACACTTCCTGATTGGCCGTATCTCGGAAATGGTGCGTCGTAGAGCGAAACGGAGCTCAATTCCGGCCTCCTGGCACTAGACTAACTAGTCTAGAGGGTATCTTGCGTCGAGACGACTTCTGGTGTCGAATTTTTTTTTTGCCGACTCAGCACTTCCTGTTTGCCATATCTCAGAAACGGTCCGTCGTAGAGCGAAACGCAAAAATGCCTAAGGACGGGGTATGTCACTTAAACTTTGACCACGGACAGATTCAGAGTCATCATGGTTCTACGCGGTCTCTTAGGTAAATGTTAGGTAGGAATAGAACTCACACGAAATGCCCCAAGGCATCTTCAGGCCTTGACGTCTAGTTATTATTATGTTATGGTATATCACATATTTCCCAGTGTCACCTCAAAGTTGATTCCGTTTCTCCTATGATACTGGTATTCGTAGTACCATGAGTACAGGTAGAATGGATGTGCTTGAAATGATCGATAAAAGTAATCATAGTGTCAGTTGTGTTGTCTCTATTGAATTCTGTACACTGTTTGGCCCATGAAATATATCCCAAAAGTTTGATGTACGTTAATCGCATTCCATATGTACTTCTTTTTTGCAAAATTTCAACAATCTGGGGTTCTAAGTAAATTTGAAGTTAATATATTTCTCTTGCGCATCTTCCTCCATCCCTCTAATTCATAATCTTTATCCTTCATTCCTTGTACAGCATTTGAAAAAACATACACCAGATGAAATGTCAACGGTTTTTATGACTCATATTGAAACATCGAGCATGAAGAATATTGACCTGGATCCTGCTCCAAACCAATTCACACATTTGGACTTTGGCGTCTTCTTTCCTTTTTACGTGTCATACCTGAACATGCTACGCAATGTTTCAGCATTTCAAGTATGATTATAAACCTACTACCACCAATAAAACCAGATTTTGATGATGAATAGCAAACCTAAAATACATCATTACATGTTATGGAACCAGATTTTGATGATGCCAACAGCAAACCCAAAATACAAAGTTTTCTTCATAGCCGAATCTACACTGGCATCGTCAGGGCGGTCAGTGTGTAATAATATTAAGTGTTCCTACTGTACAATTGATGAAATTAGTGTACGGATGCCATTAAATTGTAGACTTACATATATATTCGTGATTGGTATGATTTCCCAATTTAGTTATGAACTTTTTAGCTCACCGGCTGAAAGCCGTGGAGCTATTGGGATGGATTGACACGGTGTCTGTCGTGTCTGTCCCATGTTTTCCTGACCCAAATCTATCAGAATCTTCTCCGCAGAAAGTGCTATTGCTATTGTACCCAAACTTGGCATACTGTTCGCTTATTGGGTGCTCTCCAAAGTAAAGTATGCTTAGGTGAAAATTCCAAAAGTTTTCTGGAGAAATTTAACCATTAAACATTAATTTTGCTATACATGTGCTCTTGTTTATACATACGGGTTGTGGGTGGAAGGTCAGCGCATGCGCAGAGGGGACATTTCAATTGCAAATGGCGAATGTTTGTTTACCTTCGAACTTCCACCAAGAAACACGATTTATCGGGTCATAACAGTTCTGACAGGAGCGGTGTTTTGTGTGAATTATTTGTTATTACGTTTTAAATTCCACTGTAGTCCGTATGTCAAACCATAAATATATTTGTTTTGCAGTGTTAAAGGGAAGTACGACCGGAAAATTTCCGATGTTGGTTAATTTATTTCCGTCAAACTTTCTGAATCTTTCCGACCAACGACGATAACAAATCGTGACGTATCTAACGCATGCGCAGACGGGACAATGCGATCGCAAATGGGGATTGTTTATCTTCGCATATCGACCAAGAAACGCTATTTTATCCAATCGTACAATTTTTGACAGCACAAAATACCTGGAGTTTGGTGTAATCGTTGTTGATGCTACTGTAAATCCACTGTAGTATGTTTATCAAGGGATAAATATCTCGGTAATTGCAGGATATACAGCGAAGGCACCGGTAACAGGGCAAATATCTATAAATAGCACTGTTCATTGATTGGTTGGAGGAAGGGGCTTCTGCCGTCCGAAGTGGGAGAAACACCCGAGTGTTTCCGAGTATTTCCTAATATGGGACATCAGCCATGACTGGGCGATAAAACGTGAAAATGAATCAGCGGCGAAAAAGATATATTTAGCACACAATTCACGCGAACACACTGTGACAGCTACTGCAATGCACGCATGCCCAATCACTAAACGGACATGTTTCGAATGCTGCCCTACCAGTAGGCCTGAATTTATACATGCGTGCTTGCTTGACGGTAAATGATCATGTTCGATTTGCAAACAGTCCCTCCTCTAATCATGCTAATTGAGTACGATTAGTTCATTTGTATTCTTCACCTGTTCACAGGATTCACGACGGCCCAAGTGGAGCGTTGATCACGAGTACGTTATGACAATACAGTAGCGGATTAACGATCGTCACTTACATGTACCGATAAAGGTTTACTTTCTAAATGAAAAAAAAAGAATAACAAAAACAAGTTGTGATTTGCATTTATAGACTTTGCCGTGAAATAATATATATCGGGGTAATTATACATTAACCCATATTTTTAATTGTAAACAATCAACACATTAATCTAAATGTGGTAAGTACAACACAGTTGTATGGATTGAAACAACAATATATATCCACTTTTAGAAATGACAAAATTTATTCAGTCTGCAAATAGCTTTATTTTGTCTATAGAATGAGAATTCATGCAAATTTTGGTCTGAACATATGTATTGTGTGCCTAAATTGAGTTGACAAAATCAAGATTCAAACTCGGGCTAATCAATTTCGCATCCATTTTCCCTCAGAGTGGCCCGCGTTGCGTGCAAGTTCTACACACAGTCTTGTGATATCATTGGTATTAGTCTAGATACTGTGGCAACCGGCAATGAATGCAGGCCGATCATTCTTTATCCGATGTTTTCAGGCACAGTTAATGGCGATTTTCTGATTATCTGTCATCGAATTGTGCCTATTCCCTATTTATTCCTGACGATCTCAAGATGTACTTCAAGTTTGCATGACGAACAAGAATGCTAGATACTGTGGCAACCGGCAATGAATGCAGGCCGATCATTCTCTATCCGATGTTTTCAGGCACAGCTAATGGCGATTTTCTGATTATCTGTCATCGAATTGTGCCTATTCCCTATTTATTCCTGACGATCTCAAGATGTACTTCAAGTTTGCATGACGAACAAGAATGCTAGATTTGGCTGATTTAACTTTAAAACAGGGAAGGAGAAATAAACTTCCATACATGGACTTTTCACTGGCATCGATGGATACATTGGCAAAGTACATGAAGTACACAACACACTGATCATCGTTGTACTAATAGTTCTAATAGATTCTGGTAAAAATCCCTCGTGAGACATTGGTGGTAAGAAAATTGGGGGTGCTGGAAGGTAGAGTGGTAGTAAGCATGCATCAGCAAATTCTTCATTCTTCTTTGAAACTTTGTATTTTAATGATAGTGATACTGTATTGTAATCCTTGTAAACCATGTAAACTACTCATTCCAGATTTTTTATGCTTTTTTGTGTTAATATTTTTTTCTTTGAAGAATCGCCATTTATTGGGGAAGAACATATTATGTAGACTGTGAATGTTGCATGGTAGTATGGTGCCTCTTTTGGTAACCTTCACAAAATGTATTTATTGTATAAGTCTGCACTTCTCTGCAGGCAACTCTTGAAAGCTGGAAATGTAGTTTGGATATACATGGGGAATCATTGTATGTTATATTATATTATCTTTTAGTGACCCTGAACTTGATGATGGCATTGGATGAATGTCAAGTTTGAGTCAACAACAAATGTGGGAATTGTTCCATAGCGACAAAACTCTGTTAGAGTTAGAGCTTAGTGTTGTATTACAAAGTCATGATGATATAGGACCACATTATACTAGTAACTATCAAAATCCATTTGATGAAGTATTCTGGTTGCCTTATAATTCCGGTGAGCTACAGGGCCCTTGGCCCTATGTTTTTCTCAATGTCTTCTTACCATACATGATGGGTTATATAGTTTATCTTTGTTTTAAATTCGAGATCTGGATGTTTTACTTTTTATCCTTTTTACACTGGTCAACAATTGCCCCACTGGTCGGTCCAATTACTTTATTCATCTCTATTTAAGCGGTGACGTACACGTTGTTTACAATAGCTTTGAATCATTTTAGAGCATGCAAGTCAATCAGTTCAGAATACGCCCCCTTTCAGATGTGCCAAATCAATTCAATATACATCAATCACCTTTTCTATTAGTATACGTCATCACATTGGTTCCGATAACCTATTGGTTCGACGTTGTGCCCGACATCTACCTTTTTATCTTTCAGGTATGTGGTCGAATCTGCCTGAAGATTTGAACTAAAATAATCGAAAATTCTTAAAGATAGGTATTTTAAAGATGTTTTAACCTTTTCGCTACTGACCCACCCCTCAGCCTCCATACTGAGCCGATTCATGTATGAATTGATAGGATTTCTATATGTTTGATTATTTTTATTTAAAGATGTTTCAGAATAATTATGTGTGAAAATAAAGTCATATTATAGTATGCTATTTCTATATAGTATACTTTTCAACCCCGTTTAATCTGTCTAGGGACCAAACTGGGGACCAAACTAGGGACCAAAAATCTAGGAACCAAACAGATGGATATTTCCATTTTCTTTATCATACAGCCATATATAATCCAGTACGTTTTACTTGAGTACTTGTAGTCTTTTATATTTGTGACGAAGTGAATTTCGTGGGTTTTGATAGTGTTTACAGCATGTCAATATCTTGATTAATTATGGAGATATTAAAGTTTGAGTGAAAATTGTCTGTAGTCCGATCCATTGTGATCGGTACTTGTGACGTCACAAGGTTAATGACAGGTTAATTATTCAATTAACTAAACAGTCCATTAAGCTTCTAAATTTCAATCGGTGGCATTATGGATGTGCTAGTTTAGCGTGTAGGTACATTCTCGGGCATATATAACATTAAATACAATCAGTGGACCTTACCTTTACATCTATTGGTTGCCAAAGTTATGGTTACGCAGCGTAACCATCAGTACAGCAGGAGGGGTGTGGTATGGTTACGCAGCGTAACCATGAGTAGTGAAAAGGTTGAGTATATTATCTTTGCTTATCTTTGCTTCTTTTTTTTCAAAATTGCAAAAAGAAAAAAGTTGTATTTCTCGGTGATTCATTTTTTGACTCTAAAAATTTACAGAATAGTTACTTAGAGTAAATTCAAATATCTTCTTCTCTGAGACCACTCGATAGAATTTTTCGAAAGTGAGTAATTATATGTTTATTCTAGGAGATTGTCCCCACAAACTAATCTTTTCAGAAAGTTGATTTATAGCAGACTTTCTTGGTGATTTTTTTCCAAATTTGAAAAATTGTCATCCTCTTATAATGGGAGAAAGTTCAAACGTCTTCCCTTTGAGACCAGTTGATACAAGAGATGAAGACCAGGGATAAGTAATCACATTCTATAATTTTGTTATTTCTGATTTGACCTCGGTGGTGAATAGACGTAGAATCAATACCCAGTATCATGCATTCCGAGCGAACAAAACAGGGTCCGTTATCCAATCTCATAGTCCGGGGACAGTAAGTATTATCAGGCATACGAAGTGAGAGAAAATAAAAATGACAGGGAAACTCATGAACCTCCCAAAATGGCCATTAGGAGGTGAAATCAGGTGTTCTGGAAAGAATCAAGGTTTTGTTGTGTGCACCGGATTGTGTTTTTCGAGACGGAAGATGTGATTTTTTTCATCTCGCAATATGCATATGATTTTGTAATAAATCTTTGACCCAATAACCTGCTGGTGTGTCGCAGGACCCTTGGTCATATGTTTTTGCACTCTGTTTCTAGACAGGTTATCATAATGAGACTTGAAACATTTCATCAAGAAGTCAACGACAATTTCCCACCACATTTATGTTTTCTATCCAATAATTGAAATGCTCATGTTAAATTTCAGCCCAAAGTTGGTTGTTTGGAGTCTGAGGAAATATAATGGTTTTGGTCACGTTAGAGTCCTTGAGGAATGAGACTAACATTAATTTTGAAACCAGAAGATATATTTAGTTGTTTTCTAGCCAGGTTGCTCTCTAGGGATTGTGCAATACAAAACTGGATGAAATGCATAAAATTGAAATCATGCCCATTATATTCCATGACATGGCTAAAATTATTGGTTTGCATGTAGATTATTCGTGTAGATATTCCAGAGAGTCTTCAACCGATACTTAAGTTAGTGGCGTGTATTAATTGTATGGATTTGCCTCCATCGTGCTGCCGACACATCCGCGTCTACCATACAGATTTTGGTTGCCATAGCATTATTATTTTGTTCAACAAGGTAAAAGGTTCTGTCCAGAAGATGTTTTATGGCTCTATTGACATTGATAATACTGAAATGTAATATTGCATTGCATGGAACTCTCCAAAACGTCATTTCGTATTACCCGCCTGAAGCCCAAGATACAGAAAGTATCGTGGGGTTGCGTCACAGCTCTTGAAATACGGCGTGGTATTGTCGAGGAATTGACCAATCAGGATCGTGCATTTTCATCAATCCAATGATAAATATGTATATCCAGAAATGGGAGAAATTCACAATATACATGATATATGCCATACACATGAAATCAGATTCACACGACAAACACGACATACATGTTGATTAAATCACAATATGATCTGGCAGTGAATGTTCATATCAATATTTTTAAAAAACATGTTTTTTTATCGATTCCACCAGAAACTGTGAAAAGTATGACAAATAATACCGGAAAATGACTACTTCTTTCATAAACATCAGCGCGAGGAAACTGACTGGTGGCCAGTTTGTAAAGTTGAGATGTGAAGATGTGTGAGTGGAGAACAGACTGCAACAATAAAGGACGAAGGTATTGCCATCTCTGAAGCCTTATTCCTGTCTACTGTGCAGGTGAACTCAGAAATTTGTAGTACTGACGTCGTGTCACAATCAGTGTGGTGAGACTGGATGCACTAACGATCGTTAGTGCATCCCGCAATGGCGAACCCACTCGCGGTTCGTTTGAATTTCCATCATTTTCCCGATTATTACGATTGTGATCGATACACACATACACCTACTAATTCTTATGCGCACGAAACAACCGTTCGTTGCAAATACATGGCGATTTATGTTGGTTTGAGCATGAAAAACTCATCGGAAAAACAGCCGAAAGATTCCCTAACGACTGTTTTTGTAAAATCGAAGATTCACTAACGAACATGTGAAGATTCCCTAACGATCTTTTCTTTATTAATTCAAATCTACGTTATTTAAATGTTAAACGTGAAATAAAGTACCAATTGACATGTATTGATGTGCACAGATGATCTTCTAGTACATATTTCCTAGTTTTAATGTGACATTAGCTAATTTATGTCGCATAAACCAACGAATTCACAATGGTGTATGATATGGACCTATTACAATATACACGTATTAGGCCTATATCGTTAGGGAATCTCACTTTTGTCGTTGGTGAATCTTATCGCTAATTCTTTTCCTCAACATATCTAAACAAAAAAGCGTGATCTGCTTGAAATAACTACGCATGTCTTTGACCAAAACACTGAGCTACCTTCGAAGTATCCATTTATCACAAATGGACCTGTCATTCGATAAAATACGGTTAAAAAACAAACTGACCGTGTATACTGTCCGCCATTGCGGGATGCACTAACGATCGTTAGTGCATCCAGTATCACCACAGTGACAATGAGATGTAGGCCTACTTCAGTATTTTACAAACTGGTGGAGGTGGAGGTGAATCCCCTACAGTGGAGGGGAGTCCAATATAGATGAATTCCATCCCTTCGCCCGAAAATTATCAGTCACGTGAGTCCGTCAACCTAAAGCGGACAGGATTATGGCCATAACGACTGTGTTGATATGGTGATACATAATAATTATGGTGATAAATTAAAAAAAGAGCTCCTATACAGTACTCCAGATCCGTCCATACACTACACACGGAGCGTATATTGGAACCAGAAACATGCCTAGCGCACCTCAGAAGTGGTCGGATGGTGGCAGGTGCAGGGGCGTCATCCGGTAAATTATCATTTCCAGGGCAATACAGAACTTCCTACCATAAGATTAATCCTGCATTCATCGTTATGTTGATACATTAAACGGTTTGCAGGCAAAGACAAGACAAGACAAGAAGTTTATTTCAATTCCCTAAACAAAAATATTATCACATTAGTTTATAATAGAAGGATGGCACAATTGGGAATTGAGGACCAAACAATAGCGTGTGCTGTCTTCCTGTTTGGCCCCTTGCAACGAAAAAGAACATTTATGAAATCGAACAAATATTAATAAACTGGATCGAGACGAATACGTGGGGGAAAAAAACGTAAAAAATGCAGACCCATAAATACCGAACATGTGGTATAATCTTGACTACTTCACTTGAAAGAACAGACTCGCATTCACGAGATATTCAAGTTCGAAATTATTAAAGCACATATGTATAGTGAAATCTGATTGTCTAAGATGAGAAGCAATCGGGACACATAGGATTATCGCATTTCGTAGTGTCGGTATAAGATGACAATAACTTAATTTCATACGATCGTTTCAGTGTATAACGCGAACGAGCACGGCTTACTAAATCATACCATTTGTTCCAAACTTTAGGAAATCTTCTAGAAAAATTTGAATTACATCGGTCAAGATATAAAAGATTAGACTGGCGCGTTAGGCGGTTGGTGACTATCTCGTTGTTAAACTTAAAAATATTATTGAAAGACACAGGTAAACGTTTAAGACAATAGTCATTCATGAAAAGAAGAATCTGACATTCATATAAATCTTGCAACTTCAAAATACCGGATGATTTGAAGAATTTGTTTGTATGGCTATTATAGGGTGCGTTGTGTATTAGTCACATTGCACGTTTTTGAAGAATATTAGTGCGTTTAAGAAAAGATGAGCCTGCATCCTACCCCAGACGAGTAGACCATAATTTAAATGGGACTGAACTAGTGCGTGGTACAATGATACCAGACTTTCACGTGGCAAGAATTTTTTTACTTGATTAATGGCAAATATAGATTTAGAGATTTTATTGTTCACATGGTCAATATGATACTTCCATGAAAGAGTATCGTCAATCAATATGCCGAGAAACTTAGTGGCAGGTTCTTCACAATTTGTACCTAGTCTATTTAGTGTCACATCATCAATTTTGAGACTTAAAGCTTCAAAATTGAGTTTTTTCTTTTGTGGGTTAATCACCATATATTTAGTTTTCTTGGCATTTAATGACAAACGATTGGCACAAAACCAATTGAATAATTCGTTGATACTTTTGTTAGCCTTGGAGTACAGAAAATTAATATTTGAGTCAGATACGTACATGGTTGTATCATCTGCAAAAGACAAAATTTTACTTGGACATGCCATGTTTATATCATTTACATAAAGCAGATACAGCAAAGGACCTAATATTGACCCCTGGGGAACCCCACATGATATGCTAAGTGATGTAGATTTTCTGTCATCAATAGAGACAAATTGTTTCCTGTTGGTTAGATTGCTGCCCAGCCAGTCATTGACGACTCCCCGAAGCCCTAAATTATTACCCTCGCCCCGTAGAGGGGCGAGGGTATTGCAATTGGGTCTGTCCGTTTGTATGTCTGTTTGTTACCCTCGCCCCGATAGGGGCAGAGGGTATTGCAATTGGGTCTGTCCGTTTGTATGTCTGTCTGTTTGTCTGTCTGTCTGTCCGCGCGCATATCTCAAAGGAGAATGGTCCGATCAACATGAAACTTATAGGGATGAAGCGGTATCTCAGTGGCTCGGTCCTCCTCAAATCTGGTCAAAATCGGACAAAAACTGTTGCCATGGCAACGGAAAATGTAAAAATCAATAATTGACCATAACTCCGGTTCTATTCAAGATAAATTTTTCTAACTAATTTTGTATTTTTCTATGGCCAATTCCTGATCATCTGATATATGGCCCGTGGTCGTACGACCAAAACTCTCCATTATCGCCCGATGTCGAAAAATTGGGGGTCACGGTTCCAATTTTTTTTGGCTAGCGACGTTTCAGTGCAAATGTCTGCGCTCATAACTCAAAGGCAAACGGCCCGATCGATTTGAAATTTATCGGGCAAGAGTGCTATGGTGCTGGCTCATTCCCTTCAGAATTTTGCCAAAATCGGATGAAAACGGTTCCCATGGCAACGGAAGAAAGAAAATCACATAATTGGCTTTAACTCCGGTTCTACTCGATATTAATTTTTCCAACTATTTTTGTATTTTTCTTTGGCCATTTCCCGATCGTATGGTGTACGACCGATGGTCGTACGACGAAAACTCTCCATTATCGCCCGATGTCGAAAAATTGGGGGTCACGATTTCAGTTATTTTTGGCCAGCGACGTTTCAGTGCAAATGTCTGTGCTCATAACTCAAAGGCAAACGGTTCGATCGATTTGAAATTTATAGAACTAGAGTGCTATGATGGTGACTCAGACCCTTCAAAATTTTGCCAAAATCGGATGAAAACGGTTGCCATGGCAACGGAAAAAAAGAAAATCACTTAATTGGCTCTAACTCCGGTTCTATTTGATATTAATTTTTCCAACTATTTTTGTTATTTTCTTTGGCCAATTCCCGATCGTTTGGTGTACGACCGATGGTCGTACGACGAAAACTCTCCATTATCGCCGGATGTCGAAAAATTGGGGGTCACGATTTCGGTTATTTTTGGCCAGCGACGTTTCAGTGCAAATGTCTGCGCTCATAACTCAGAGGCAAACGGTCCGATAGATTTGAAATTTATAGGGCTGGAGTGCTATGGTAATGGCTCAGTCCCTCTCAAATTTTGCCAAAATCGGGTGAAAACGGTTGCCATGGCAACTGAAAAAATAAAATCACATAATTGACTATAACTCCGGTTCTAATCAATATTAAATGTTCAACTTATTTTTGTATTTTTCTTTGGCCAATTCCCAATCGTATGGCGTACAACCGATGGTCTTAAGACCAAAACTCTCAATTATCGCCTAATTTTAGTGACTAAATCTGAAGGGCGAGGGTCTGCAATCTCTGATTGTCTCGTTTGTTTGTTTGTTTGCTTGTTTGTTTGTTTGTCTGTCTGTCTGTCTGCGCGCATATCTCAAAGGAGAATGGTTTGATCAACATGAAACTGATAGGGGTGAAGCGGTATCTCAGTGGCTCGGTCCTCCTCGAATCTGGTCAAAATCGGACAAAAACTGTTGCCATGGCAACGGAAAATGTAAAAATCAATAATTGACCATAACTTCGGTGCTAATTAAGATAATTTTTTCTAACTAATTTTGTATTTTTCTATGGCCAATTCCTGATAATCTGATATATGGCCCGTGGTCGTATGACCAAAACTCTCTATTATCGCCCGATGTCGAAAAATTGGGGGTCACGGTTTCGAATTTGTTTGGCAAGCGACGTTTCAGTGCAAATGTCCGCGCTCATAACTCAGAGGCAAACCGTCCAATCGATTTGAAACTTATAGGGCAAGAGTGCTATGGTGGTGGCTCAGTCTCTTCAGAATTTTACCAAAATCGAATGGAAACGGTTGCCATGGCAACGGAAAAAAAGAAAATCACATTATTGGCTTTAACTCCGGTTTTACTTGATATTAATTTTTCCAACTATTTTTGTATTTTTCTTTGGCCAATTCCCGATCGTTTGGTGTACGACCGATGGTTGTACGACGGAAACTCTCTATTATCGCCCGATGTCGAAAAATTGGGGGTCACGATTTCGGTTATTTTTGGCCAGCGACGTTTCAGTGCAAATGTCCGCGCTCATAACTCAAAGACAAACGGTCCGATCGATTTGAAATTTATAGGGCAAGAGTGCTATGGTGGTGGCTCAGTCCCTTTAAAATTTTACCAAAATCTGATGGAAACGGTTGCCATGGCAACGGAAAAAAGAAATTCACATCATTGGCTCTAACTCCGGTTTTACTTGATATTAATTTTTCCAACTATTTTTGTATTTTTCTTTGGCCAACTGCCGATCGTTTGGTGCACGACCGATGGTCGTACGATGAAAACTCTCTATTATCGCCCGATGTCGAAAAATTGGGGGTCACGATTTCGGTTATTTTTGGCCAGCGACGTTTCAGTGCAAACGTCTGCGCTCATAACTCAAAGGCAAACGGTCCGATCGATTTGAAATTTATAGGGCTGGAGTGCTATGGTAGTGGCTCAGAAAACGGTTGCCATGGCAACGGAAAAAAGAAAATCACATAATTGGCTATAACTCCGGTTCTAATCAATATTAAATCTTCAACCTATTTTTGTATTTTTCTTTGTCCAATTCCTAATCGTATGGCGTACAACCGATGGTCTTAAGACCAAAACTCTCAATTATCGCCTAATTTTAGTGACTAAATCTGAAGGGCGAGGGTCTGCAATCTCTGATTGTCTCGTTCAATTTGTGAAGCAAAATGTCATGATTGATAACGTCAAAAGCTTTGGAAAGGTCACAGAAGACAGCCAACGTATATTCAGTTTTAATATTAACCTCGGCACAATGATTTGTGAAATGAATGATGGGGTGAATAGTTGAATGTTTTTTCCGAAAGCCATATTGGTGTTTATATAAAATATCATATTTGTCCAGAAATTGGGTGATTTTATTGAACATTAATTTCTCAAATAATTTAGAAAACGCAGGTAAAAGGCTGATGGGTCTGTAGTTGTTCAACGATTGTTTATTAGCAGCTTTATACACTGGTATAACTTTTGCAATTTTTAATTGATCGGGGAATATACCTGTGCTAAACGATCTATTTATAATGTGAGTTAATGGTACGATAATATCATGAATGGATTCTTTAATTAACGTAGTTGATATATCGTCATGACCGCAGCTACGCTTTGATTTTAAACCGAGTGCAGTATTGATGATTGTTAATTCAGAAACGGGTTCAACATACATACTTTGCATTGTGATAGCAGGCAAGTAATCAGTGAATTTTTTGGACGACTGTGGAACGTTGAGGCTTGTACTCAGTCCGATCTGCGAAAAATATTTGCTGAATTCTTCTGCAATTAAATGTTTATCGGTTTCAAGAACATTATTATTTTGAAAAGAGTCCGGAAGTTTAGAATCCCTTTTACTTTTACCGATTAAGTTGTTAATAATAGCCCAGGAGTTCTTCATATCATTCTTGTTCAGTTCAATCAAATCACGGTAGTACAGCTTCTTTAGTTCGCGCTTGACTTTATTGAGTAAGTTGTTAAATGTTTTATAGGCCGCAATATTAACAGCAGTTGGTTCAAGTAATTTTCTCTTTAACAATCGTGCTTTATTTCTAGATGAAGTCATAAAACCGGAAGTTATCCAGGGCTCACGTTTGATATTCTTACTTTTTAATTTATCTGATTTCAGTGGAAATGACTGTAAAAAGATTGATTTATACAAATGCATAAATTCGTCGTACGCTTTGTTCGGGCATTGAATCCTAGTGATATCTGTGAAATTTTGTTTATTTAACAGTTCTTTGAATTTTTGGATGTTTTTAGCTGTTATTGCGTGTGTTTTCAAGACTTCAGGTTTAGGGGATTTTATTACTTGTTTTTTACGTGTGATAAGGTAAGTTCCAAAATGGTCAGCAACATCAGTAATGATGATACCAGGAGACAGTTCATTCGACAAGTTGTTTGTGTAAATATGGTCAATCAGCGTGGCACAAGTTTGACTTATTCTAGTTGGTTTAGTGATGACGGGCAAGAAAGCACGAGTGAAAATATTGTCGAGGTAATCATTGGTGGCTTTGTGCATATTATATTTTAACAGATCGATATTCATATCATCCATGATGATCCCTACCTTGGATTCAGAATTTATAGTATCCATTGTTGTCATTATGTGTTCGGAGAAAGTTTTAACATCAGCTTTAGGTGGAGTATTCGGCCTATAAATGACACCAATTATTATGGGTCTTTCACATTTGTATTCGATGAAAATCGACTCAAAAACATGTGGGACAAAGATACTGAGATCATCTCTCACTTCATATTATATAAAATCTTTGATAAATAAACCAATTCCACCTCGGTATCCATTTGGCCGACATTTCGTTATCAAGTCATGGTAACCTGGTAGTGACAGGCGTAAGTCGTGCTCGCAGCGATAAGCTTCACTGACACCAATGAAGTCAAAAGCAAAATCTTCAGTATGTAATTCACAGAGTAAAGACTTAAATGATTCCCAATTCTTCGATAGACCCCGGACATTGATATGCAAGTATGAAGACGATTTATGACCAGAGTGAGTTGTTGCGAAAGAAACAGCATCTTGATAATTGCAATTTATGTTCATGCTTAGATAGCGTGAATCCGTATTGTCGTCTTCAATAGAATTTGGCGTTTCACTACACACCGATGCTAAGTTATAACGGGTCTCAGAGTTTATCTGTTCTAGTGTTAAATCATCAGACGCCATTTTCAGTATATGTAAAGTGAATCAACAGTGAAACATATTCGGTATACATGGGCCTACATTCTTTGAATATAACAAAACATAATAAAGACAGTTTGTCAACGTACATAAAAGATAGAAAACTAATCCTAGTCATTTTTCAATTGACCTTGGAGCTATTTGGTACACAACTAAAATGAGCGTTATAGTATGACAGCGAAATAAATGCTTTAATAGTAAGTTTACTTCCCTATTTGAATTGGTTGCAGTGGATTCAATACAGATACATGTATTTAAGCAAGTGCATACACTAACCATATTGTACTCACGGGATATGTTGTAAAACTACTGTTGTAGAACAAATTTTGCAAAGAACAATTATTGCGAAATGGAACACAATCGATTAAGAAAATCGAATCAACATACAGGGATTCAGTAAGAAAGACCTAAATATGTAAAAGGTTTTACCCAACGTGAACATAGAAGATTTCTGGGAGTCGAGACAAGCAATACCGACAATTATCTAAAAAAAATTTAGCCCAGAGGCTACAACGGGCTACCGGACAATTTTGGTTTGGCCATGGCAGGTAACAGACTATGAGGTTTACCAATCAACGTTATCAGTCTTACATATGACATTGAGATTTACCAATCGAGGTCATCCATGTGAAATTCAATGTCACCACTACATGCATGTGTGAAGCATCCGATTTTCTATAATACAAAGATATATCAGGGTGAAGTCGTTTAGGCCGCTCAGGCCAATCCACACATTCCGAGTCAGACATTTGGCACTCAAGGCCATCCGAGGTCAAGTTCAAGGGTATCATTAGTTGTGCCATATATGTCTTCCTATATGTTCATAACGCAACCATAAGCTCCATCTATAAGCATTTCATATACAGAGGCAAATCCGGTTATTTTGTACCCAAAAATGGCGGTCAAGACGTTTGAATATAATCGAAGGCCAAATTCAAGCTCACCACACAGATTACCTTACATAAATTCCCTATTGAAAATATCTAGGGGCTATCTTCGGGTATTCAATGAGAGCAGTTATGGCAGCTGCCATCATAGACGAAAAAAAAGTGGCGAAATTTTTGTAAGTCCAATTTTTTTTGTCTAGTATTTGCCCAAGATGGATAATAACGCGATTTGGTCAGAAAAAACCCCGACAGAACAAGTACATGTATTGAAAAATGGAACACCATCGATTCCGAAATCGACTTCGAGAGACTTTGGAGTCATAATTCACACATGTGTGAGACACAAGGCATAGTCAGACATATTAACATTGCATTAGTAAACATGCAGTCATTGAATCGAAGACATTTGAATGATAATGAAATCAGTTATAAAACACAGGGCATGTACCACTTTCATAATAAACATTGTATTAAGAATTGTATCTAGTTATTGAACCAGGCGGCATTATGATCAGTGATCGTACTTATATGCATAGTTACATCCGTTGTGTCAGAAAACATGACACTCAATATATGTACATATATACATTGTTCATTCATATTAATGAATCAACTGGTTTGTAATACGGAAACACTTGAATCAATATTCATATAAGGAATCACAATATAATATTATATCTTCAGTTATAGCAATAGAGACATAACACATGATAAATAATGCACCGTGTCGTAACGAATATCTCATGAGTCATTGTTTCATAATGCGCACATATATGAGACACGAGACATATACCAGTCATATTACCTTGGTACTTGTAATCATAGATGTATAAATCAATAGCTATTTGAACGATAATGGGCACAATAAAAGGGACACATGGAATATACGAGTCATATTACCATTGCATCAGAAGTTATTTTAAGTTATTGGATCAAGATGCATTATGATCAGTTATAATATATATATACAGTCATTTTCATGGTACTTGTATTAGAATACATGATACTCAGTATTCATACATATATACGATGTTTATTTATATCATTGAGTCAGCGAACATATTATCAAGAAGCACTAAACTCAATATTCATACAAGAAACACAATAAAATATTGGAACATCACTCATAGCAACATAGACATGAAACCATGATAATCAATACATTGGGCCTTAAGGTAAATATTCCACCCCTGGAGGGAATTAGTTTGTCATTCATTGAGACAGTGCAGCTCTCACGTCCATCAATACCTTACCCGTCAGGTTCTCGCCCCTCCAGGTAGAAGTGTCCATGACGCTCTTACTGCGGAGAGATAGGCCGATCCCAAAGGTCTCGTCAGTCGGATTTGCTTCACCGATCTCAGTCGTGCCAGTCGCCAGGAGAGTTTCCTTGAACTCGTCATTCTGACTGAATTTCGCCATAAGCGCAGTGGGTAGGATTTTCGGAGCTTCATCAATCCACTTCTGCTCATCAAAGTTTTTCGGGCGCCGCATCGCCTGCTTCATTTCCTTGGGATCCGACAATGAGAGGATGTGATCAGCGGCTTCTGGTGTGTCAAACATCATTGCCTTCTGGTGGGTTATGTATTGTTCTGCATTGCAGTAGGACTGGTTGTTTACCGTGAAATGAGCCTCGTGGAAGTTGGAGAGTGCGCTGTCCTTAGAAAAAACACTGTAACTGTCTCATTTTGTTTTGTGTTGACAGGATTTTTTGCCCTATCTTGGATGTATTGAGGGATTAAGTTAGTAGTGGTATGAGAGAAGGTCTGGTTGTTGATTGTTAGTTTGTCGAGAATCATGTAGGCAGACACTTCAGCTCTTGGATTGTGAGGATCTCCTTCGTGAGCGGCAGTGAGGTAAGGCTTCAGCGTTTGGCGTCGTTTCTCTATCTCAGGAGGGTAGTCCTCAAGTATTCGAATCCCCGTACCTCGCAGTTTACGTCTGTTTTCCCACACCGATTTTCTGTCTTCATATCTCAGAAATTTTACGACGATAGGTCTCGTTTGCTTCGACCACGGATGAAGAGAACCGCAACCAACGACTTCCGCTCCCGGATCAACTCCTATCTTGTGGAACAGTTGACGGATCTCCTGGAGAGTGTTCTCATTCTTCTTCTCGGTCATGCCATGAAACTTCAGATTGTTGCGTCTGCCATACGATTCCAGTTTCAAGTATTTCTCACCAAGTAAGTTTAGATCATCCTTCAATGCCGCAATTTCCGAGTGCAAACTTTTTTGGACATCATTGGCAATTTTGTTGGCATCGTTGGCGGTGGACTTTGCTTCATTGGCTATGTGTATAGTTTCACTTGCTAGTTCTTTTGCAGCCTGATAGGTTTCTTTGGCTTCTTTTAGTGCATCTATTGCAGAGGTTATGTCAACATTAATGGTGGATATAGTTTTATTTATGGGGCAATTTCTTCCTTTATTATGTCTCTAATTGCCAGTAGCAGACTTTGATCAACTGGTGGAGATTTCTGGGCCATGCTCCTGGTGGTCATGCTAACATCGATCACTTTACCAGCGGTAAGTTCACCTGGTCAGTTTCTGGGCAGTGTTCATCAGTATCACCCAAGCGTGACGAAAATTTCACCAGGAGGTTAGGACACTCGGTCAGGTATGTGATCACTCATGCAGAACAGGCACAACAAAGGTGGGCGATGTTAGAGGGTACTGACATTCACAGCGACTTCAAGGAAGGTAAGTCCAAATAATTGGGGTAAAATCACCTTTTACCTCATTTGTGTATAATTACACAATGCAATGTATCAGTTCTGTCACTCACTTTTGATTATAGATTCATTTATGGCAATTTAAGGGGCAGCACTACTGGAGAAATTTTGTATCAGAAATGGGAGAACTAAAATTCTAAAAATGCCAAAAAGGTTGATGGACCCCCAATGTCTGGTCCAAAATGATCTATGATTTATCAGGGAAGCCACAAAACTGTTGGTTTTAACATTGCTTCATTTGTCATGTCATATGTTGGAAAATACAGTTGAATTAATTGACTATTGCAGGTACGAGTTTCATCGCGCTTGCAGTCTATCTCCGCAATTTGACAACATAGAATGATTATAGCCATAACAATGCATCCCGCCCGAGACTTAGATTTGAAGAAGAAGTACAATTTCACATATTTAGTGTGCATGGAAAACATACCTTTTTGGATGAACATGGGGGCAGCCATGTTTAAAGTCCAGCAGGCACTACTTTTTACATTAACCCTTTATCCTACATGTAAACCATACATGTGCTCATGCAATACATTTCAGCAATAATGCTATTTCGGTATATTAGGCCAACCTAGAAATGTATTAAACTGTCAAACTGATGAACATTGGTGCTATGTTGCTGATTGCACTGGTTTCTTTCTTTTTTTTTGGGGGGGGGGGGGGCATATTCACATTATCTGGGTGCATGGAAAATTTGCTTGATCTGGTTTGGACAGAAACATCAATACAAAAATATTTTCCTCACTGTAAAAATCACTTCACAAAATGTTTATTGTAGCCTGAATATTAAGATCGAAATAGAATAAATACAAACCACAGTCCTGCACATTAGAAATGACAGAAAACATTAATAAACAAAATCCACACAAGGATTTAATAGATGCACTTGTAAAGAATGTTTGTACATAAAAAATGAGCAAATGGTTTGAAAAGGGCACTATCATCATAAAGGACAGCATTAAAGCAAAAAACTATTGCATAAGCACATGTTGAACTGATTTCTTATGGTGTAGTGTTACCTGTGGCTATAGAAGCTGCAGGTCTCCCTCCAGGAAGTCCTTGTGGAGATTGGTCAGCTGGACGGGCTCAGCCTCCCCGTCGTACTGGACGAGGAATCTGCAGCGCGAGTGGGTCTCTGGTAGACGGGGAGTGAGCCGCTTGATGACTTGTCCTGGATATGCGAAATGTACCATTCATTAATGCAATAATACCTACAAAACTGTACCATAAATTGGCAATGAACATGTCAAATAACATACCATCGTAATATTCCCGGATGATACCTTACAATGCTACTACTTTATTTAATGGAGGATTTTATTTATTTTCATTGTCATGTTCATATAATGAGGATTGAATAAATCATATACACATGAACAAAATTCTCATACATGTATCATTGGAATTTGAGGTATGTCACGAATACAAACAATAAAGCATTTCATCTTTATAAACCAAACATTTCAGTAATTAAACATTGCTGAATAATAGAAATGTGCATAGTTACCAGTGAACCAACTCAGTGTGGCTCCATCCTTCCACTTGTGCCGGATCTTCCTGCCAACGTAGGGCGGTGTGCTGGATGAAGATCTGCAATATTGTCAATATTCACTATTGTCAGTTTGAGGATAACTGACAGCTTAACTATTAATGACACTACTGGATATGTCGTTGACAATTCCATATTATATTACTGGAGGCTTTACACACAAGTAGATATGACCGGAACTCCAGCTTCATGTAACAAACTAGACTATTCGGTCGGCAACGACCATTTGGCTGTATCCCCCTGTGGCCTTATCATCCCTGTTGCCCAATTATGTTAATTCAAGTAAAATATCATTCTGCCAGAGCAGTGTGTTTCATCGATATCAGTTTTGCAGACCTGAACTATTTCTATTCCATGCAGTGACACACATAACAACTAAAATATTCATGAACATACGACTTCTTACCAAATACATGTACTCCCCAGAAGCTGCTGACAGGAATGGATTACGAAACCTTGCTACATGTAAATGGCCAACATTATGGCTACAGCCATGAAATCTCTACTGAACAAAATGTTTACCTTGTTGAGCCCAATAACAAATAATTGTTGTTTGAACTATTATTACTGTTGTGATCAATAATAGACTTAACTGGTAATAGTGAAGTAAAGTTAACATTTATTAAGCGATCCTTTATAGAACGTAGTTCTAAGCAAGGGCGCTGTACACTTTACCCCAGTCTAGAATGACTACACAGGTGCCACAATACAAATCCATAGTATCCGCCGAACTTCATTCGGGGAATACAATGGACACTTCAGCACAATATTACACAAAAACTAACCCTGTGGGGACTGGCACTTGGCTACAAGTGGAAGGGAGGGACTTCCTGGAGAGGTCCAGACAGGCTGCTGTCTGGCCGCTGTCGCTGGGCCCTGGCTGCGGCGAAGAGGGACCTGGCAGTGGGGTGGGGTCCCTGCTCCCTGCTGCTCCTTTGGCCCGCAGCTGTGGAGCTCTACCCACTGGTGTGGGCTGGGAACTGCTGGTAGGGTCCTGGACCTCAGCCTGAACGTAACGTGGCTTCGGTCCACTACCAGCGTCGTCCCTGTCCTGGTGACAGCTCGAATGCTGTGATGGCGAGGTGGCACTGGGCAAGGTCGGCGAGAGAAGCAGCTGTTTCCTCTTGACGTGGCGAGGAGGCTGTCGTCGTGCTACTTCCTCGCGACACTTGCCCGTCCTGGCTGCAACAGGCCTTCTCCGGTGGCTCACAGGAAGGTCTGGGAGCTACAATGAAATAGAAAAAATTATATTATTGACAATGCAAATACATATAGCCATAGATGTTTGTTATTACTATTGAAAATAACTATATAATCACAAAAATAATGAACAGAGAGCCTAGAAATACACACTGGTGGTGGCTCTCGTATTCCGGGGACCTTTCCATACCGAGGGCATGCCAGTTCTGGCAAGACTGCCTCATGGTAGAAGTGCTTCAACCTGGGAAGCATGACCTCGGACCACATGTCATCGTCCCTTTGAACCCTCTCTACAAATCTATCATATGGATTCACTCGGCGGAACATAATGTCACACCATGAGGTTCCATATACCTGCATTTGTCCTTGAATCTGATAGAAGAATGCATGGTTCCTTTTCAAAGAGAGGTTACCACCAGGAGCCAGACCTACGGGAAACTGCCGGTTGAGACGAGCTGCTTCGGCGATGAGCGAGCTGCTGTTCAGCAGGACGTGCTTGACCTCCAGCAAGCCTGCAACACCATCCTCAGAAACCAGCCTGTCAGCACTCGCAGCAAGGAACGGTAATTCCTTGTGGATGGCTAGGCCAGATTCCTCAAGTGTCACAACCTTGCCTTCAGCCTCCTTCAGTTGCTTGTACGCCAGGGCTGCGTAACGCTCCTGATTGCTACCCAGGCGAGTGAATTTGTTGCCACGGAACTGAGTGTACAGAAGCTGTCGTACTAGAGGCCCCTGGGGTGTGGAAGTCCTGCGGCACACCACCTTACCAAAGTTAGAGGCCGTCAGCCTCTTGCGCCGCTCTTCATACCACCGCTCGTTTGAGCTCTGACCTCTGGTCTCCACCTCTATCTTACCAGCTGCTGCCGCAGTAACTTTCACGTGAGTCTCATAGTACAACTTTTTCTGTACCTCCAGTTCCTGTGGACTTACATCCGGTACGACCTGGGAACTCTCAGGACCATACGACAGCCTAGCCTTCTTGGACGTCATCTGAACCTGCCTGGAGCGCTTGCGCTTGTGGACTCTCCCACGCACCTCTGGACGTCTCTTGGAAGCAGCTGTCCCAACCCGGCGCAACAACACCTTATGGCTGTGATCCCAGAAATGAAACCCAGCACGCCTGCCAGTACAGGACTCATAGCACCTTGGCCCCCAAGAGACACCTAAATTCTTTTGCAACGCCGCACCATAGCACCTGGTGCCCCAAGAACCTTTCTGACACCTGTTGATGACCTTACCACCATCAAACTTTGACCTCAAAGCCATCCACGACTCCACCACATTGGTGGTAAAGTTATTGATGAGGGCAGATGACTTCTTGGCAAGGCGATCCAGGATGGGCATAACATCAGACACCAACTCAGTGTGTATTTCCCCAGTGGATGGCAAGGCGACACGTGCCTCCTCCTCCTCCTCCTCCTTGGAACCTTCCAGCCACAGACTGACTGGAAACACACTGTCTGAGACATCACCATCCACTGGGGAAACATCCTGCAAATCAATGGGTAGAGCACTCGTAGCTTTACCGGCAGACCGCTTCTTACAGAAGTCGGAGCAGTTCGAGTGATTGCCAAGGACATGATGAATGCTATTCCTTATGTCCTTGGCCAGCAACCGAACAGCTTGTAACCTGTCAGGCATGCCAGACCGTATCCTGATGGCACACCTGACACCAGACACCAGGCGGATGCGCTGCTGCTTCGACAAACCATGTCGGCCTTTGTACTTGGGGTTATCCTCAACAAGTTTCTCTAAGGAACCCCGCAAACACTTGCAAGCATGATTTGCACATTCCTGTTTCACCAGGTGCTTGCACCACAAAGGCCCTTTCTCCTGTAGGGTAGCCAGTACGGAGCTGTCACCATCTGCGATGAGTCTCATGGACCGCAACCCATACTTACCTTCACAGCACTGGAAGCCTTCCAGGATAATGTCAGCCTCCATAGCCTGACTGCTCTCCTGCCAGTTCTTGAAACACTCGTGCTTCGGAGCTTCCCTGCTGTCACTGTCTGCAAGTGTACATACCTGGCATGTTTTGTTGCGAATGCCAACATGCAAGAGCCGACCAGTGGCAGCACCCACAATGATGGCCACGCCTCCAAGTGCATTGTAAGAATGTTTGTGACTTCGCTTAGACCAACCACCATCAGCGAGGACAGTGATGGCTGGCACCCCTTCATGGAAATCACCTCTCTCTATAGCAAGCTCCTTCTCTAGGCGGGCTGCTTCAGTCATTTCAGCACTGAGCAACTCCTCCCACTGCTTGCCTATCGCTGACTCCAGCTTCGTGAATGTGTCTGACGACATACCTGGCATACCGAGTGTAGCACAAAGTTCAGCAAGCTGCGAACAACCACCTCCAGTTACTACCTGACCCCACGCAGCTCGAACATTCACATCATATGCCTTTTGAGCACCTACCTGAACCAGCTCAGAGCTATGCATGGACATCACCTTCTGACACCCCTGACACCTTACCTGCATTATGGACGCCAGACCCTTACGTCCTACCTCGCCCAAGAACGAGACCGGTAATCCCCCAATGGCCACCAGACCCTGGCAAGGTGCACATGCGACACAGTGTGACACGACACTGACCAAATTAGTGCCAAGCATTGACAAGTCAACAAGGCGATACCCCTCACGATGACCAGATGCAGTCAGTGCTGAGGTCTTCACAAAGGTGCAACGCAGAGAAGACCCCCTTTTCTCAATGCGGTACGTGGCACGAGGCATGGGAACACGACTTGTCTCCTCCTTCGAGAAGCGCAAGCGCAAGCCAGGGCCAACTGTACACCTGTACTGCTGTACCACATTTGAGGTAGGTGTGGGAGCCTTCCGTTTGTGAAGAAGCCGTTTGTACCTGTGCAAAAAACGGGAATGACACAGAGCACGTGACTGAAATCCTGTGGCCCGTCCAAACCTGGCCAAGCGACCCATATTGTACCCTCAACTGAAATAACAAGGAAATAGGTCTTGACAAATGGAAACAGTATTCTAAAGGCAATCTGCTAGTATAAACACTTAAGAACTAGACATACGCTTTCAACAATATACCAATATAACTACATGAACACAATATCACGACGTTTTCTTGCACAACTACACAAGAGGAAGTGTAGTAATGTGTACTAAATCACATCAAAAATATAGTTGAGATACGACAATATACAGCACATCCAAAAAGCACTGTAATAATAACAGCACTGAACAGTGTAATAATATTAGCCAACTACAAGTCACGTGTATTATGAATTGATAGTATGCTTCAATATGAATTACACAAACAGAAGTTCTAGTATAGCACCGAAATGTAAACCGGCAAAGGTATATCAATTGTTGCACCCGATTTTGATGTCCTTTATATTTTGCTACAGATATATCAACATGCACTATGAATCAAAGATCAGTATTATGTGGCACATAAAAGCACAAGTGTGACGTAATACGCTGATATGAAATGTTCAGCAATATTTATTTATATATGTAAATATTTATCTCAAGCCTTAGGCACACCTATTTTTCATGCCACAATCAATATATAATTCGAAAATCAGTCGGAAATTCCTTGCAGTGAAATGCAATACCAGTGATACACAGATCACTGTCAATGAAATCGTCTACTCAAGATCAATTAAAGTGAAGCAAGTATATATAATTTGCAAGATACTGACGAGATGAAATGAGGAGCTTTCAGGAACAGAAAGTGATTTCAATACTTTTAAGTGCTTAGTGCTGAAATCATTTCACAAATATAATGAAGAAATATTATGTGCACGCACCAACCCACAGTGATCACTATATATTAAAGACAATTGTCAATATTTGCAGATTATCTGAGAAATAATGTACAGCGGGTGTCAGACACCCTACCGATACCAATAGCTAAAATGATGAGGGCCAAGTGGGTTTCAGCAACTGGGATACAGCAATACTCACCACAAAAGGGGCACAGGAAACACAGAATTTACGTATATATATTAAATTACACCTCAACTCTCTGTGAAATACCATGCACACTTCACCAGATTTCAGCGACAATTGCAAGTGTATTGAACCTGAAATTTAGAGTGACTGCGCACATGTAAATTCCAGTGAAGGAGAACTCAGGATCTAGACAAAATGGCCTAAAGCACACCACACCAGGTCTACACACTCTTACCACAAGGACAGTATGCTTAGGTTGACTTAAAAACCACTGAACATGTAATACAATATGTAATAAGCCAGGCTTTTGCCTCACAGCACAAGAACAATTCAAAACATGTGCTTCCACAAAGCCAAAAAAGATGGTAGATCACATGACTACCTGCAAATCTCCCCCTGTATGGGATTTCCAAAGAAATATTTAGAAGATGTGAAATATTTGAATCTGTTAGTGTCAGACACCTTTGTGTCAAACTTGAAATGATATGTATTGAATGAGATCTAATAATTAAATGTATAGCCAATTCTCACCTAATGACAACAACATTGAAGCATGTGCTTCATCCAAATGTAAACAAGTGATGACTATGTTCCTGGGCCTGGATGATAGGCTGTGAACATACTGTATATGACATGTCATGGTGGGGATATCTACATCAATAATGACATTAATGTATTGGGGAAGCATGCATGTATTAAAATGTAATATTATGGTTTCCAATTTGAACGCATGTAAAGAATGCATCTCATTTTCTGTAGCACTGTCACTGCAATGATCGACATTATGAAGAAGCGAAGGGTTAACATGATGAATGTCATGAATTGCTGACATACGGGTGGTCATGGCGATCGTGTCATGCATGGCTTAACTGTCCAAAACATGCTACCAATGTCCATGCGATACAAGCGATCTACCTGCGATCGGACAAATACAACGCTTTGTCGGCAATCACTATGTCCGAATGAATAGACTTACATCCCAAATAAAGCGGGAAGCACGTGAAATGTTAAGATAAACCAATTTTTTCGAAGCACGTGAAATGTTAAGATAAACCAATTTTTTCGAACAAATTCAGCAGACCACTGGCAGTCAGTGCATGTACTTCCGGCGACTAGCGGTTACGGAAGCCGCCAAGGGACAGTTATTCCGCATGAAAATAACACCGTATTTGCTTTTTATTTGCTCGATTTGCAATACTTTCAAAATAACAGAAACACCGTAACATTAGTCTTTAGCTTAGAACCTAAAAAGAACATGGTTGGCGTAGGAATATATGTGCAGTGATATGTCTGCGAAGAAGAAGGCATCACGGTAGCTGTCAAAAAACGGACAGAAATTTATTGCCACGTTTAAGTATCATCAACGGTTATAAAGTCGATGACAGTTGTCCCTGTTGTATCCTTACCCTATGAATATGTATTTGCACTGGTTTTTGTGGACATCGCAAACAATCCTTTCACATAATTCCCGACAGTCGACCAATGTTTACATTGTCAGGCCCAGCACTGTTTTTTTTTTTTCCAACATGGCGATGTCCATGTTCAACATGTACCAGAATTTAATCGGATAGCATCTGCTTTTAAATACAATGATACAAGATTCCATTTCTCGGAGGGTCTACATTGTTTTGTGAGGTAACTTATACCGTGGAATTGCATATATTTCGTTCGGCTATTTCCATGCAATATGTACCAAAAATATGTGTTGTTAAAAATTAATTTTTGGGTGCATATTTGGTCAGCTTCAGAGCGGTCAATAATTAATGAATATGTAACTGCCATAATTGCTGTATAGATCATATTGGACTACAAATTGGGTACCCCTTGCAGCTCTGCTAATAGAACCCAACCCTCCCCTTGGGACACCCAAAGTCAATGTCGGCCATGACTGCTCCACTCGTTCTGACCCTTAAAGCTCCTGTGGTCAACTTTATAACTTGTGATCAGCCTGTCATAACGTGAAAAAAAAAGTCTCAGGCAAATGAGTTATTTGCATTTTGTGTAAGGACCGCTTGTGTTTGATGCTGAAGGCAGAAGGGGACAGGTGGGCGATGTTAGAGGGTACTGACATTCACAGCGACTTCAAGGAAGGTAAGTCCAAATAATTGGGGTAAAATCACATTTTACCTCATTTGTGTATAATTACACAATGCAATGTATCAGTTCTGTCACTCACTTTTGATTATAGATTCATTTATGGCAATTTAAAGCTCCTGTGGTCAACTTTATAACTTGTGATCAGCCTGTCATAACGTGAAAAAAAAAAGTCTCAGGCAAATGAGTTATTTGCATTTTGTGTAAGGACCGCTTGTGTTTGATGCTGAAGGCAGAAGGGGACAGGTGGGCGATGTTAGAGGGTACTGACATTCACAGCGACTTCAAGGAAGGTAAGTCCAAATAATTGGGGTAAAATCACATTTTACCTCATTTGTGTATAATTACACAATGCAATGTATCAGTTCTGTCACTCACTTTTGATTATAGATTCATTTATGGCAATTTAAAGCTCCTGTGGTCAACTTTATAACTTGTGATCAGCCTGTCATAACGTGAAAAAAAAAGTCTCAGGCAAATGAGTTATTTGCATTTTGTGTAAGGACCGCTTGTGTTTGATGCTGAAGGCAGAAGGGGACAGGTGGGCGATGTTAGAGGGTACTGACATTCACAGCGACTTCAAGGAAGGTAAGTCCAAATAATTGGGGTAAAATCACATTTTACCTCATTTGTGTATAATTACACAATGCAATGTATCAGTTCTGTCACTCACTTTTGATTATAGATTCATTTATGGCAATTTAAAGCTCCTGTGGTCAACTTTATAACTTGTGATCAGCCTGTCATAACGTGAAAAAAAAAAGTCTCAGGCAAATGAGTTATTTGCATTTTGTGTAAGGACCGCTTGTGTTTGATGCTGAAGGCAGAAGGGGACAGGTGTGATGCACATCTAAGTGCAATGTTCCACACATTGACCGTCCAGTTTGTTTGATATCTTCACCATCTGGTACCATCTGCATATGCACGGTCTACCATCTTTCGAAACGTTGCATGGGATATTTCTGCAAAAACTAATATTTTCGGAGGTTAAAAAATATTTTTTTTCAGTATTTTTTTCTTCAAATTGTGCGATTTACTCATAATGGGGAAATGTCAAACATATTTCTCTCAGAGCACTAAATGGAATCTTTTGAAAGTTGGTAGATTTCATGTTTATGTCATGGGGTTGCGCCAAATTTGTGCCAAATGTCACAATTGTTTCGATAAATAGTGAATGAAGCATAAAATATCATTCAGTATATATGATATCGGAGCATTTGTATGCTACATCCTTGTATCATACATGATACTTGTATCATACATGATAACCAAATAGAAAAATATCCAATCTGTGTACAAGAGGGAATATAATACTATACGGACAACAATTCCTGGATTGTAATACTAGTTCATTGTCTGTGTAATGTCAACTTCTTTTACAGCGATAATACGAACTGCTCGAAGCCACGTTGCAGATGTATCATAGCCTGAATTCTGTTGGTACATTGTATTTACTTAGAAAAAATATTAATTTAGTTTTTTTTCAGCGCCCCATCTAGGGCATCTCATTCTGTCACTGTTGTCTCCATTCTCTTTAAAATGAAATTAGGACATCAAAAGGCCGAGAAATCAAGCCGAGAGAGCATTCTGCGTGATAGATGCGGTTCGACGGACTTCAGGGGCTTATTTTGTCACGTACGTGATGCGATGTCGGAGGTAAGTTTTCATGTTAGTGTACGCATGATTATATATAACATTGCTTCGTCAGAGTGGTACTAATGCCGCACCTCGAAGTATGAAGCAGATTATGTAGGAAATTTACGAAATCATCAAGGCTCCATATTATAAGTGGATTAAGTATTCAACATTCACAGAAAATTGATTATTATTATTAACGTAAGAATGTGTACCATTTTCTTAAACGATACACCTACGTCATGCTTGGCTGCCTACCATGAAAAAAATGTATACTTACCTGGCGGAAAACTCGGCTCTTGACATTTATTGATTGAGAAAGTGTACGCTAACTATTCCTTGTTTCTCGTAGATGAATATACTAACAGAAGGTACTGCTTTGATGTTCACCGTTAGGCTGTAGATGTCAAGGCCGCCCGCGGAAAAATCCGCACAATACATCAAGACGATTCGGAGATGCACGGATAGCTTGGGTAGACTCCACCATTTTTCAGTGTTACATGTATCACCTGGTGTTACCTGACCCAATTCAGTTGTGTTTGGGGTGTTGTTGTGTTTATGCTGAAGTGCTGGTGCCTCCAAAACTCTGACAAAATCATACTTTCCAAGTAAGTACGTCTATTATAATCTGTCCATTTCCACATCCGAGGATGTTATTAAAACGCATGTGCAATGAGAATACTGCACTAGAAGCTAGGAATTTGGCTTTTTCCCCTTCGATGTTTTTCATTGTCATATCTGTCCAATATATCGTGTTTCCAATTTATTCGTTACTTGGAAACATTCTGATGCTCGAGTTGACGTTCTATTGATGTTTTCTTGTAAGTATTGATGGATTCCTACTTTCTCCATCTGGGTGCAGCAGTGAGGTTTTCGTACTTTTGAGTTCATTTCTTGTACTAAGCTTGCATATTTATATAAGGACGAACGGAACTGAACAGCCCTCGCATATAATCTGTTTGCATTGTATGTAAGCAGTCATAATGGATATTTTTGGAGACCCCGAACTCGACCCCAGATTAACTTAAATGATGAATGTCGAAATAGAGATTGAATTTCGAAACCGCATTCATCGATATTTCTGAAGGGGTAGAAGAGGGGGAGTTACAAAAGCAATTGTCGTGCTCAGTAGGAGTGTGACAGTAGGAGTGTGACGTCACGTGTATGACGCATTCTGACACACAAAACAATCTAATTCATGTCCGTAGGCCTACTGGTAATAATCTGGTTGATTCGTTTACCAAAGTTTTGATTTCATTCTGTAAACAGGAATACAAATAATCTAACCATAATTCATGTAGATATATTTTGAAATAATCCTGTTCTAATATTACATGAAAGTCATCATGAACATTGAGTACTACAAAAGCCTTGTCGAGGACTGGTGTGGCTCCTTGAGGCAGTCAGCTGCTGACCCGCTCTCGCGGCCCGTGCCCGTGCTGCTGGCCGGGACGGCCGGGACCCTGGGCGCCTGGCTCCTATGGACCAAGTGGCGCAACAGGAACAAAAGGCTGCCCCCAAGTCCACGAGGATGGCCGCTCCTCGGAAATCTGCTGGACATTTCAGAGGAAAACATGCATCTAGACGTGCTTCGCCTACAGGAGCGAGACGGTCTTCCAGATATCATGACCCTGAAAATGGGTCCAAGGTGAGGTAAAAGAAGTGAGTACATTTGTTGAACAATTGGATGTTTTGGATATTTGTTGTCAATATTCAGTTTCTTTTTCCAGCATGAAAATTGTGATATTGAACTCACACGCTGCCATAAAGGATGCGTTTGTGACACAGGGAGACCTTTTTGCGGAACGACCATGGAGTTATGGGATTGAAGCAATGAACATACATGACGGTAGGAACTCTTTTGAGAATGGCATAAAATCAATTTCCAAACATATACTCTTCTGGGCCGATGTTGAACCACATAACGTAAAGTGTAGTCAATGTAAAGTGGCCAAAATTCACAATTCGTAAAATGAAGCAAAGTAATGAAGTGATGATACAAATCATACATGTAGAGTAGAATTCCACAACATGAAGTAAATTTTCAAAACGTAAAGTGAAGTGGGTCCAAAACAGAAATCATAACGTGATTGGTTGAAACTGAAACACAAAATAAAGAACGAATATTAAACTCGCAGTATGGAGGCGTTTGATCTCCGACTACCTATGTGTATAACTAAGCTTGATTATTGAATTATTGATGGCGATTATTCTGTGTTCATCGCAGAGATTTTTACGAAACCATACGCTGATCCTACGTGGAATGAGGGGAAGAATTTCATCATGGCGGCTATGAGGAGTGTCGGATTTGGCAATAGCAAGAGTGCAGAGGAGAAGATTCTGGAGCAGGTTGATCTCCTTGAGCAATACCTTGATTGCAAAGTAAAAACCCGAGAACCTGTCGACATCTGGACCATGTCGAGGAAAGCTTCCTCCAGCATAATTTTCAATTTGCTCTGCAATAAGATCTATGACTTGGATGATGCAGAACTCGATGAACGAATCGACGCAATGGCGGACTGGTACAGCATCTTCAGGGACTTATTTTTCGTTGACTTAGTCCCTGCTTTCATGAGAGTGTTCTTCCGTAGTCTTGTTGAAAGAGCGTACAATTCAACAACCAAATACAAACAGTTCCTGATGAAAGAGGTCGAGGAGCACGAGGCCACATTGGATCCAGAAAATCCGAGGGACTTCATTGATATCTACCTCTCGAGGAAGAAAGGCCCAGTTGACAAAGAGCTCTTGGTGAACACAATGTTCGTGTTTCTTCCTGACAGCATGGACACGGTGGCCTCCATTACCAGCTTCGTGGTATTGTACATCATCAGCCACCCGGAGACCATGAAGAGGATCCAGAAGGAGATCGATAGCGTCACTGGTGGTAGCCGCCATGTTGCCTGGGCAGATCGTCCAAACCTTCCCTACACCGAAGCAACAGTAATGGAAGTGATTCGTATAACTGCCCCTGTCCCGTTCTCAGTGTTTCATTCTCCAATACGAGACTGCTACTATAGGGGCTATTTCATACCACGGGATACTAAAATGATGGGGAACCTGTATGCCGCACTGATGGATGAAAACAACTACAAAGACCCGAAGAAGTTCAACCCTGATCGATTTCTGGACGCAGATGGATCTATTGTTAAGACAGACGCATGGATTCCGCTTGGAATGGGTGAGGAATGAAATTAATAGAGGCTGGTTCATCAAGTTATGACATCTAGATGATTATCCATGCTATTCTTACAATGCCATTGGATAGAATAGATGTTGTTAGAATGTTTTCAACTTGTTTCTGGTACTTTTTGTCTTCAGGTCGGAGGAAGTGCATGGGGGAGCAAACCACCAAAGTCGAGGTGTTTCTTTTCGTCTCCAACTTGTTCCAGAGATATGACATGTCATTTTCCGAGGAAAACCCAAAACCATCGCTGGAGCCGAAGTCAAAACTGGTTCGAGTCCCAGAACCTTACAAAGTTATCTTGCAAGCTAGGCAATAAGTTTTGCACAACTACGTGTATATAGCAGACGTGCAAAGGTCAAGCAATCGTTTTTGCCTGTGTACCTCAATCAGCACTCACTGATAGCGAATGTGTTAACTACTAGTGTGATATCACGCTCATGTCACGTGTATTATGAAGGCTCGGTACGTTTCATGCCACGTTATCAGGAAAAAAAACCTTTAGTATAGTACATGTGGATATCGCTATGGTTACTAAATTTGCAATTCGAGGAAAGAATCGTGCAGCACTTACGCCTGTTAATTATACTTTACTGGTTTGATAGATTTTCTTAGGATCTCTTTGCTGAAGTATTTATATTAGAGATTGTGCAAAACGTTATTGCTAAACAGGCTCAATGCATGAATTATGTTAGGGTATATCATATATTTCCCAGTGACACCTCAAAGTTGATTCCGTTTCTCCTATGATACTGGTATTCGTAGTACCATGAGTACAGGTAGAATTGATGTGCTTGAAATGATCGATAAAAGTAATCATTGTGTCAGTTGTATTGTCTCTATTGAATTCTGTACACTGTTTGGCCCATGAAATATATATATATAAATTTGATGTACGTTAATCGCATTCCATATGTACTTTTTTTTTGCAAAATTCCAACTATCTGGGATTCTAAGTAAATTTGAAGTTAATATATTTCTCTTGCGCATCTTCCTACATCCCTCTAATTCATACTCTATCCTTCATTCCTTGTACATCATTTGAAATAAAATATATCAGATAAAATGTCAACGGTTTTTATATTGACTCATATTGAACCATCGAGCATGAAGAATATTGACCTCGATCCTGCTCCATACCAATTCACACATTTGGACTTTGGCGTCTTCTTTCATTTTTAGGTTACCGGACCTTTGGTCCGATAACCTATTGGCATGGCGTTGCGTCCGTCGTCCGTCCGTCCGTCCGTCCGTCCGGCGTTAACATTTTTATCTTTAAAGTTAACAATCGAATCTTTCTGAAATTTTGCACAAAAATGCCTAAAAATATTTTGAGAAGGAGGTATTTTTTTGTTTTTTGATTTTCGCATTTTTTTCAAAATGGCGGCCGTTTTTGTCGAAAAACGCTCAATTTTGGACTTTGACGGCCATTTTCTCAAAAACTGTCTGATCAGTTTTGAGTTTTTGGTTTCAAAAGATTCCCCTCATATACCTCTGTGATATGTATAAGTTTGGTTGCCCTAAATCTGCCGGTTTCCGTGTGGCGGCCATTTTGAATTTTTGGCGGGTCGGCAAAAATTTTTTTTTTCGCCCCAGATCGCATTACTATCCATTTTGAGCCTTTTCTAGAGCAAAAAAAAATTTTCACCCTTTGAAAAAAATTTTGGACTTGGAAAATTTTCGGCACTTTTTCCCTTCATAATGGGAGCTGTCCGGACTGTACTCATAGAACGCTTGAAGATAGAGCTTAGAAATTGGCACTTTCAAATGGAAAGTCATATATGGCGACTTGTGTGGTGACCTTGAATTTGACCTTGGATGACCTTGAAAGGTCAAAACAGCCATTTTTGGGTCGAAAAACGCTCAAATTTGCACCTGGTCTGTATTTTCTCAAAAACTCTCTGATCAGTTTTGAGATTTTTGCTTAAAAAGATTCCTCTTATATACCTCTGCGACGTTTATAAGTTTTGTTGCCCTTGAATCGCCGATCTCAGTGTGGCGGCCATTTTGAATTTTTGACGAGTCGGCGAAAAAAAAATTTTTCGCCCCAAATAACATTACTATCCATTTTGGGCCATTTCTAGGCAAAAAAAAATTTTCACCCTTTGAAAAAAATTTTGGACATATATGGCAGGAAGACATATATGGCACAACTAATGATGACTTTGAACTTGACGTCAGATGACCTTGAATGCCAAATGTCTGACTTGGAATGTGTAAATTGACCTGAGCGGCCTAAACGATTCCACCCAACATATAGAATATCAAATGCCGCACACATACATGTAATGGTTACATCGAAGTTCATACGGATGACCTTGATTGGTAAATCCCAAGGTCATATGTTTACACTGCGAACCTTGATTGGTAAATCCCAAGGTCTGTTACCTGCCAATGCTGCCATGGCCAAACCAAAATTGTCCGGTAACCTATCTTAGCCTTTGGGCTAATTTTTACTAACGTGTCATACCTGAACATGATACGCAATGATTCAGTGTTTCAAATATGGTTATAAACCTACTACCACCAATGAAACCAGATTTTGATGATGAATAGCAAACCCAAAATACAACATTACATGTACATGATGTAGGTATCGAACTATTGCCACGCCACTCCGTTCACATTTTGTTTAATGCTTCTCATACATGTGTTGTTTTGTTTTCCATAGCTTGTTTCCGAATAAACAATTTGTGTTGAATTGTCGAGTTTGGAAAGTGATAATAACTCTGCTCTTACGTACTGGCGCCACCAAAAGAACCAGATTTTGATGACGCCAACAACAAACCCAAAATAAAACATTTTCTTTATAGCCGAATCGACACTGGCGTCGTCAGGGACGGCAGTGTGTATTATATATGTTTCCACTGTATAATTGATGGAATTAGTGTACATATCATTAAATTGTAGACTTACATATAATATTCGTGATTGGTATGACTTCACAATTTGGTAGGAACGTTTATTCTCTCAATGTCTTCTTACGATTCATAATGGGTTAATCTCTGTGTCAGATTCGATATATGTTTGTTTTACTTTTTATTCTTTTTACACTGGTCAACAATTGCCCCACTAGTCGGTCCGATGACTTTATTCATCTTTATTTAGCGTTGACGTACACGTTGTTTTCAATAGCTTCGAATCATTTAAGAGGATGCAAATCAATCAGTTCAGAATACGCCCCGATTAGGTATACCAAATCAATCAATTCATTATACATCACCGTTTATAATTTAGTACACCTCATCACATAAGGTCCGATAACCTATTGGCACGACGTTCTGTACCTTTTTATCTTTCAGGTTTGTGGTTTGCCTGATTTTTTGAACCAGAATATTTGAAAATACAAATATTAGATAGATAGGTATTGAAAAAGTATATAGGTAATAAAAACGATAGGTGTTTTGGAGTTTTAAAAAAAAAATTTTTTTTCCAAAATTGCAGCACCCAGTTTTGGACTTTGAAATATTCAAATGTCTTTTCTCCCGAAAGCAATGTTTTGGAATTTTGTATGGTGATTCTATGGGATTTCAGTCCCCCACAAACTGATATTTAAAAGAAAAAATATTTTTGGTGATTTATTTTTTAACTCTAAAAATTTACGGAATAGTTAGTTACTTGGAATAAATTCAAATATCCTCTCTGAGACCACTAGATAGACTCTTTTGAACGTGGGTAACGCGTTTGAATGTTTATTCTAGGAGATTGTCCTCACAAATTGATCTTTTCAGAAGTTGATTTTTTAGCAGACTTTCTTGGTGTTTTTTCCAACTTTGAAAAGTGGTCATCCACTTATAATGGGAGAAAGCTCAAACGTCTTCCCAATCGAGACCACTTGTTATTACGAATGTTTTTGTTGTGATACTATGTTACACGGGAGACATTATTAAATTGTTGCAATGTACCCATAATAAGAGCGTGTGCAGACTGATGTGCATTCTGAAAGGTTGCAATCACTCGTGAACTTTGTACAATGAAGGGATAAGAAATCACATTTTATAATTTTGTCATCGCTGATTTCGAATTTGACCTCGGTGGTGAATCTTACACTAACGTCCAGGTTCTGTTGTATGCACCGAAAAGTGTTTTTTGAGACAAAAGATGTGATTTCTTCATCTCGCAATATGCATATGATTTTGTAATACTTACTACTTGCCCGATAACCGGTTGGTGTGTCACAAGACCCTTGGTCATATGTTTTAACTTCCTGGGTCTTGCACTCTGTTTGTAGACAGGTTATCATAATTTGACTTGAAACATTTCATCTAGAAGTCAACGGCTATTTCCCACCAAATTTCTGCTCTCTATCCAAAAATTTAAATGCTTATGTTAAATTCCAGCTCAAGGTTGGTTGTTTGGAGTCTGAGAAAATGAATAATTTTGGTCACGATAATGTCCATGAGGACATTGTAATTTTGAAACCAGAAGATATATTTGGTTGTTTTCTAGCCATGTCAATCTCTAGGGATTGTGCAATACAAAACTCGATGGAATGCATAAAATTGTATCATGCAAAGATATTCCATGACATGGCTAAAATTATTGTTGTAGATATTCGTGTAGAGAGTCTTCAAAATATACTTAAGTTTTAATCTTAGTGGCGTGTAATAACTTTACAGATTTGGATTTGTCTCCATCGCACTGCCGACACGTCCGCGTCTACCATGCAGATTTTCTTGTGAACATTCTACAGGTTGCAGTTCTGAACCGATTGCAAGAAATTTTTAGGTTACCGGACCTATGGTCCGATAACCTATTGGCATGGCGTTGCGTCCGTCGTCCGTTGTCCGTCGTCGTCCGTCGTCGTCCTCCACATTTTTATCTTTTTTATTTACGGGCGAATTTTTCTGAAACTTTGCCCAAAAATACTTTAAAATAATTCAAGAAGGAGGTATTTTTTAGTTTTTTTATTTTCGCATTTTTTTCAAAATGGTGCCGTTTTCGTCTAAAAATGCCTGATTTTGGACTTTGGCGGCCATTTTCTCAAAATCTGTTCAGTTCTTTTTTTCTTTCTGATACATAACACTCCTCGTATGTACTCCTATGATGTCTATAAATTTCGTTGCGCTTGAATCGCTCGAAGTGGGTCATTTTGGCCCAAACTCGGCCCAAATAGGACCTTCCCATGTTAAATTCTCCTATGCTTTATAATGGGACATATTATGCCTAATATCTCACTTAATATTGAGATTAGAGACTAGGAATCAATTGTGGACATATAGGAAATGATATATGCCGAATATTCTCGTGACCTTGAATTTGACCTCTGACCTCAGTTTCAAGGTCAGAGCACAAAATGGCTTATATCTCGCTTATTATCGACTCTACAGCTTAGGAATCAATTGTGGACATATAGGAAATGATATATGCTGAATATTCTGATGACCTTGAATTTGACCTTTGACCCCATTTTCAAGATCATAGGACAAAATGGTCAATATCTCGCTTGTTATCGACTTCACAGCTTAGGAATCAGTTATGAACATATAGGAAATGATATATGCAGATTATTGTCATGATTTTGAATTTGACCTTCGACCCCATTTTCAAGGTCATAGGACAAAATGGCTAATGTCTCGCTTGTTATCTATGGAGCAGAATCGGGGCCAAAATTAATGACATGTTATATTTGGCTATATTCAATTTTTTCTTGAGATTATAAGATGCTAAATGATCAATTATAGACATCTAAACTTCAGATTGTAGAAAGCACATACACCAATGGGTACATTCTCTGTTTAAAACTTTATCATTTAAACTTTAATTTTTAAACATTTTAAAAATGAACAACCCATATGTTGAAGAAAGGAAAATAATATTTATATTTCCATCTATGATTCGATAAAATACAAGAAAACTTTATATAACTTGTTTTCTTCTTCCGTATTTCAACACCTTACATGTATATAATTCAGGTTTTGTCATTTACCCATTGCCAATTCCGCAATCACAAATCTATCTTTTGTATTTCAAAAGTTTGTGTTTGAAAGTTCATGTTCGTATTTGGAAGACTTATGAAGTATGTCGCGAAATATGTTAGGGGAGTGTGAAACTAAATGCTCCCCTGATGCTGCCTCCCTGCCGGCGCAAAGACTCCTGGCTGGTGTTGGATTGTCAATAGCGTCTGCACAGCCGGCTTCGACAAAACTATGATGTTGTACCCATCTACTAGCCGTTTTTACGGTGAGTTCCTTTTTTCAAGTTTTCGAAGTGCACAATCAATTTACTTTGTTGAATTTACTCTCCGAAATGTGGTGTCTGGGCGGTAATTAGGGTTTATAAACTTTGTGTAACGGCGAAGGCGAAAACGAAGCGAACGCGGCGACCATTTTGTGCCCATTATGTATAGATCCATTCTGTAGATTTTGAAAATAAAATACTATTATTCGTTTATCCATGTACTAGTAATAGCCTATAAATATACATTTCTACTGGATATTTCTTCCATTTTTCAGATGCAACTGGGGAGAGCCATCGAACGGTTTAACTCTGGAATTAATGATTTTTGACAGGTACATTGTAAATTACTAATTTTTAAAGTTTATCATCCAAGATATTCTCAAATTGTTGTTATATAAATATAATAAAATTATCAAGTTAATGACCTGTACACGTGTATTGGATTTCAAAATGTTTCTTTCAAAGTTTTATTAGGTGATGACTGATGTCATGGCCTGAAGTCAAGATAATCGACTGACTGAAATCAGTCACAACAGGCAAACTGAAGGCAGCATGGCTCCTGATCGAAGGCTGACTGGAAGGGGTGACACTCAAGATGTTGTCTTCAAGCTCTTAAACTTTGAGCTGATAGTGCATCCTTGCAAGGCATCAAATGTGATAAATAATGAGTTTGGTAGTAAATATGTAAATGCATATGTACTTGGTATGATGAAGTATGTTTTGTTCATGTTCAGAAGCATTCCCTATATAGGCGCTAGTATAGGATTTGGTGCTCAATGATAGTTTCACAAAATTTTAAAGTTGAAATTTTCCAAGAACATGTATATACATTGATCACATTCATAACAGACTAATATTATTGTGTTTGTGATGTATGCAATAAAATGTTGGAATGCTATGATAAAGGTAATATACCTGATTCAAACAATATATCTGTTATGAACAATGTATTCAGTGCAGAAGCACATTTAAATAGCTATTTTGGACTTCATGAATTTTCAAGCTGTGAAGTTCGCAGCATGGTCAGACATGTATGTGTGTCAGTCCTGCATGGTCTGTGAAATCTACATATAGTTTGGTTCAGTTAATAACATAAGCACAGTAATTTATCATTTTCTGATAAACTATTTTTTACGAATATGTGGACAAGGCCAAGACTCCCCCCCCCCCTTTCAATTAATATTTATACATGTACTAGTATTTGTAGGATGAACCTAATTTCATTCGTCTTCAGCTATAATTACTGTACTTCCGTTCTGTTGGACTCAGTTGTCTGAAATTCCCCTTGTATGAGTTATTCGTGTAGGAGTTAGCTTGTTAATTGATATATTGAAGTGGAACTGAATTTTCAAAATCTTTATTTTTATAATGTACTGATATAATTGCTTGTTTTGTTGAGTCAAACTCTTATTTTCAGTCCAAACTGGTTCAGCTGTGGAATCAAAACTTTACATGGTCCACAGTTAGGGTTCTTTGTCATAAATATTATCTTTGTTGTGGTAAACCCACATGTTTGTTGCGGACTTTGTCTGGTGTAAAGATAGTTTAAATATATATGAGGCTTATCTGAAAAAGAATATACTAGTATGAATGTTCTTAAATGTGATGGTATTTTTGGCGATTCTAAAACTCATCCCAAAACTTTCAGTATGAATGTTTGCCCACATCATATTTTTCACTGAATTATGATTCTGAAAACAAAAACCAATCCCAATGAGTGACCATATTTATGTCCCGGACATCTTATCACCATTATGTGCATAGAATCGAGAATAAATATATTTCTGTACAACTAACAGAAAGACCTTGTTATGAACTTGCGGTTGTTATTGTTGTTGTTGATATACAGTAAAATTATTTGTCTCTGAAACTTTTGTTCAAATAGTATTGTGAAATGAATAAAGTTTCAGGTATGGACACGACAAAATATGAAGCAGCACACAATAACTTGCGTAACTTACAATAATATAAATATTTGTTCAATCACAATGTTTTGGGTGTAACTGATATAGTTATTCACAAACACTATCATCGGCATGATGCACAGATATAGCCGCTCAAGTTCCCCCCCCCCCCCTAGTGAACTGTCTTACACGGGCGTGTGCGTGGCATGGCATGAGGGAGTATTTGGTTTCACACTAACAAAACTCAGATCGCTTCACGCGCCCTCTGTTCCAAATGCGAGAGACATTTGTAGACTTTCCAACACGAACTTTCAAATGTCGAAATGCAGAAGACAGATTTCTGAATGCTGAATGTCAATGGATGAATGACAGGACGTGAATTATAAACATATAAACTTTAGAAATACGTAAGAAGAAAACCACTTATATAAAGTGTTGTTTTTTTTATTGTATTTTACTGAATCATAGACTATTAAAATAGAAATTATATTTTCCTTTCTTCACACATGGGTTGCTGATTTTGATGAAAAAGTTTAAATATTAAAGTTTTAAACACATAATATATATATTGTTGTTTGTGCTTTCTACAATCTGAAGTTCTCATGTCTGCAATTGATAGTTTAGCGTTCTATAATCTGACGATCAAAATTGAATGTAGCAAAATATGACATGTCATTAATTTTGGCCCCAATTCTGCTCCATAGTTATCGACTTCACAGCTTAGGAATCAGTTATGAACATATAGGAAATGATATATGCAGATTATTGTCATGACCTTGAATTTGACCTTTGACCTCATTTTCAAGGTCACAGGACAAAATGGCTAATATCTCACTTATTATCGATTTTACAGCTTGGGAATCAATTGTGGACATATAGGAAATGCTATATGCTGAATATTCTCGGGACCTTGAATTCAACCTCTGACCTCATTTTCAAGGTCACAGGGAAAAAAGTTCAATATCTTGCTCCTCTATTGACTGTATGGCTTGGGAATCAATTATGGACATATAGAAAATGATATTTTCATTTTCAAGGCCACAGCACAAAATTGCTAATATCTCTCTGATTATTGAATTTACAGCTTAGCAATCAACTGTGGACATGATATATGCTTAATATTATATATGCTGAATATTCTCTTGAGCTTGAATTTAACCATTGACCTGGCTAACATCTAAAATATTAAATATTGTCCGGTATCCTATATTTGGCCCTTGGCCTAATTTTTATATATACATGTCTTGTGGTAAGATCACGACACCTATTGATGTTCATTATTACAAGGTAATAGATTCTGTCCAGAAGAGGTTTTATGGTTCTAATAACATTTATAATACTGAAATATATTTGGGGCGAGAGGAGGACATGGCTTTGAGGGATACATCCCAGTGTTCGTCAGCAACCGGAGAACATCTACAATACGAATTGTTGATTCACAAAATATGCCATACAAGTGAAATAAGATTCACACGACAAACACGACATACATGTTGAGGAAATCATAGCATGATCTGAAAGTGAATGTTCATACCAATATTTAAAAAAAAAACATGTTTTTCAAATCGATTTCACCATAAACTGTGAAAAGTATGACAAATAATTTCGGAAAATGACTAATTCTTTCGTAAACATCAAAATGACTACTTCTTTTGTAAACATCAGAGCGAGGAAATTTTGCAAAGTTGAGATGTCAAGATGTGTGAGTGGAGGACGGACTGCAACAATAAAGGACCTGGAGACCAAAAGAAGGTAGTGCCATCTTTGAAGCCATGTTCCTGTCCACTGTGCAGGTGAACTCAGACATTTGTAGTACTGACGTCGTGTCACAATGAGCTGTACACTAGTATTTTACAAACTGGCGGAGGTGAATCCCCTACAGTGGAGGAGAGCCCAATGTAGGTGAGTGCCATTCCCTCTCCCGAAAATTATCAGCCACACGAGTCCGTCAACCTAGAGCGGACAGGATTATAGCCATAACGACTGTGTTGATATGGTGATATATATAATATTTATGGTGATAAGGCAAAAAATTGTACAAAGAGCTTCAATACAGTACTCCAGATCCGTTTTTACACTACACACGAAGTATATATTGAAACCCGAAACATACCAAGCGCACCTCAGAAGTGGTCGGGTGGTGGCAGGTGCGGGAGCGTCATCCGGTAAGTTCTCATTTCTAGGGCAATACAGAACTTCCTACCAAAAGATTAATTAGGTATCCATCGTTATGTTGATACATTAAACGGTTTGCAGGCAAATGAGTCATCTGCACTTTGTGTAAAGACCGCTTGTGTTTGATGCTGAATGCTGAAATGGGCTGAAGGCAGAAGAGGACAGGTGTGATGCAGCATCTGAGTGCAATGTTCCACACATTGACTGTCCAGTTTGTTTGATATCTTCACCATGTGGTACGATTTGCGTATGCACAGTCTACCATCTTTCGAAACGTTGCATGGGATATTTCTGCAAAAACTAATATTTTCAGAGTTTAAAAAATATTTTTTTCACTATTCTTTTTTTTCACTATTCTTTTTTCACTCTTCTTTATTCACTATTCCAAATTGTGCGATTTACTCATAATGGAGAAATGTCAAACCTCTTTCTCTCAGAGCACTAAATGGAATTTTATGAAATTGGTAGATTTCATGTTCATGTCATGGGGCCAAATGTCACAATTGTTTTGATAAATAGTGAATGAAGCATAAAATAGTATTCAGTATTTATGATATCGGAGCAATTGTATGTTACAGCCTTGTTTCATACATGAGGGGTGGTCTTTCGAGAAAACGTAACCAAATAGAAAAATATCCAATCCGTGTAAAAGAGGGAATATAATACTATACGGACAACAATTCTTGGATTATAATACTAGTTCATTGTCTGTGTAATGTCTTTGTCAACTTCTTTAACAGCGATAATACGAACTGCTCGAAGCCACGTTGCAGATGAATCATAGCCTGAACTCTGCCGGTACATTGTATTTACTTAGAAAAAAAATTAATTTAGTTTTTTTTTTAGCGCCCCATCTAGGGCATCTCATTCTGTCACTGTGGTCTCCATTCTCTTTAAAATGAAATTAGGCCATCGAAGGTCCGAGAAATCAAGCCTAGAGAGCGTTCTCCGTTACAGATACGGTTCGACGGACTTCAGGGGCTTATTTTGTCACGTACATGATACGATGTCGGAGGTAAGTTTTCATGTTAATGTACCATGATTACGTATAACATTGTTTCGTCAGAGTGTTACTAATGCCGCACCTCGGAGTATGAAGCAGATTATGTAGTAAATTCACGAAATCATCAAGGCTCCAGATGTGGAAGTATTCAAAATTAACAGGAAATTGGCTATTATTGTCAGCGTAAGAATGTGTTCTATTTTCTTAAACGATACACCTACGTCATGCTTGGCTGCCTACCATGAAAAAATCGAAAACTGGTTCTGAACACGTTAACAAAAATTAGGCCTGATTTATATTCTATAACCCAAGAAAAAAATTAACGGGCATTTTCGATTGGAATGATGCCCGATCACAATTACACTGACGCTAATCTACGTATATGCAGGCATGTTGTACCTATGTAGATGGCGAGCACATGTAGTAACATTCCGCTGCTTCTCGTGGTACAATTTATACTTTTACCTGGCGAAAAGCTCCTCGAATCTTGACATTTGTTGATTGAGGAAGTGTACGCTCACTATGCCGTGTTTCTCGTAGTTGAATATACTGGCAGAAGGTACTGCTTTTCAGTGTTACACATATCACCTGGTGTTACCTGACCCAATTCAGTTGTGTTTGGGGTGTTGTTATGTTTATGCTGACGTTCGGATGACTCCAAAACTCTGACAAAATCATATTTTCCAAGTAAGTACGTTTATTATAATCTGCCCATTTCCACATCCGAGGATGTTATTAAAACGCGTGTGCAATGAGAATACTGCACTAGAAGCTAGGAATTTGGCTTTTTTCCTTTCGATATTTTTCATTGTCATATCTGTCCAATATATAGTGTTTCCAGATTATTCGTTACTTGGTAACATTCTGATGATCGGGTTGACGTTCTATTGATGTTTTCATGTAAGTATTAATGGATTCCTACTTTCGCCATCTGGGTGCAGCAGTGAGGTTTTCGTACTTTTGAGTTCATTTCTTGTACTAAGCTTGCATATTTATATAAGGACAAACAGGACTGAACAGCCCTCGGATATAATCTGTTTGTATTGTATGTAAGCAGTCATAATGGATATTTTTGGAGACCCCGAACTCGACCCCAGATTAACTTGAATGATGAATGTCGAAATAGAGATTGAATTTCATAACCGCATTTATCGATATTTCTGAAGGGGTAGGAGAGGGGGAGTTACAAAAGCGATTGTCGTGCTCAGTAGGAGTGTGACAGTAGGAGTGTGACGTCACATGTGTGACGCAATCTGACACACAAAACAATCTAATTCATGTCCGTACTGGTAATAGGGATGGAAAGCGGAAGTACTCATCGATGAGAAATTCCAATGAATTTATTCGGACTGGGGATAAGCACCTGACGCCTCCCTATCTTTTAACATGGGGGTGGATTTAATATGACGATTTTAAATATATAAGCGATGTCTTTAGTGTATTGTAGCATCCATACACGATGAAGATATACAAAAACTAATGTAAAAGACAAAAATTGTCCAATTGCACAACATATTCAAGCTTCGAAGGGGGCCCGAGAAAAATGTTTTTTTTTAAATAAAACATTGTTCCAGCAAAATTACCGGCAGACGGCCCGTTATTCTAGCTAATTTCGGCACATGTGAGCCTGCTTTTTATTCTTAAAGAGGTTTTTCGACACAGAACACATTATTTCAGCAGATTTTGACACTTTTAGAAAGTGGGCGATGATAGGTTTATCCCTGGTGACGCCTTGTACACGAATATTTCATTGGAATTTATCACCGATCATACTTCCGCTTTCCAGCCCTATAATCTGGTTGATTCGTTTACCAAAGTTTTGATTTCATTCTGTAAACAGGAATACAAATAATCTAACCATAATTCATGCAGATATATTTTGAAATAATCCTGTTCTAATATTACATGAAAGTCATCATGAACATTGAGTACTACAAAAGCCTTGTCGAGGACTGGTGTGGCTCCTTGAGGCAGTCGGCTGCTGACCCGCTCTCGCAGCCCATGCCAGTGCTGCTGGCCGGGACGGCCGGGACCCTGGGCGCCTGGCTCCTATGGACCAAGTGGCGCAACAGGAACAAACGGCTGCCCCCGAGTCCACGAGGATGGCCGCTCCTCGGAAATCTGCTGGACATTTCAGAGATAAACATGCATCTAGACGTGCTTCGCCTACAGGAGCGAGACGGTCTTCCAGATATCATGACCCTGAAAATGGGTCCAAGGTGAGATAAAAGAAGTGAGTACAAGTGTTGAAGAATTGAATGTTTTGGATATTTGTTGTCAATATTCAGTTTCTTTCTCCAGTATGAAAATTGTGATATTGAACTCACACGCTGCCATAAAGGATGCGTTTGTGACACAGGGAGACCTTTTTGCGGAACGACCATGGAGTTATGGGGTTGAAGCAATGAACATACATGACGGTAGGAACTTTTTTGAGAATGGCATAAAATCAAGTTCCAAACATATACTCTTCTGGGCCGATGTTGAACCACATAACGTAGTGTAGTCAAAGTAAAGTGGCCAAAATTCACAAGTCGTAAAATGAAGCAAAGTAATGAAGTGATGATACAAATCACACATGTAGAGTAGACTTCCACAACATGATTTAAATTACCAAAACGTAAAGTGAAGTGGGTCCAAAACAGAAATCATAACGTTGAAACTGAAACACAAAATAAAGAACGAATATTAAACTCGCAGCATGGAGGCGTTTGATCTCCGAATACCTATTTGTATAATAAGGTTGATTATTGAATTATTGATGGCGATTATTCTGTGTTCATCGCAGAGATTTTTACGAAACCATACGCCGATCCTACGTGGAATGAGGGGAAGAATTTCATCATGGCGGCTATGAGGAGTGTCGGATTTGGCAACAGCAAGAGTGCAGAGGAGAAGATTCTGGAGAAGGTTGATCTCCTTGAGCAATACCTTGATTCCAAAGTAAAAACCCAAGAACCCGTCGACATCTGGACCATGTCGAGGAAAGCTTCCTCCAGCATAATTTTCAATTTGCTCTGCAACAAGATCTATGACTTGGATGATGCAGAACTCGATGAACGAATCGACGCAATGGCGGACTGGTACAGCATCCTCAGGGACATATTTTTCGTTGATTTATTCCCCGCTTTCTTGAGAGTATTCTTCCGTAGTCTTGCCAAAAGAGCATACAATTCAACAACCAAATACAAACAGTTCCTGATGAAAGAGGTCGAGGAGCACGAGGCCACATTGGATCCAGAAAATCCAAGGGACTTCATTGATATCTACCTCTCGAGGAAGAAAGGCCCAGTTGACAAAGAGCTCCTGGTGAACACGATGTTCGTGTTTCTCTCTGACAGCATGGACTCGGTGGCCTCCATTACCAGCTTCGTGGTATTGTACATCATCAGCCACCCGGAGACCATGAAGAGGATCCAGAAGGAGATTGATAGCGTCACTGGTGGTAGCCGCCATGTTGCCTGGGCAGATCGTCCAAACCTTCCCTACACCGAAGCAACAGTAATGGAAGTGATTCGTATAACTGCCCCTGTCCCGTTCTCAGTGTTTCATTCTCCAATACGAGACTGCTACTATAGGGGCTATTTCATACCACGGGATACTAAAATGATGGGGAACCTGTATGCCGCACTGATGGATGAAAACAACTACAAAGACCCGAAGAAGTTCAACCCTGATCGATTTCTGGACGCAGATGGATCTATTGTTAAGACAGACGCATGGATTCCGTTTGGAATGGGTGAGGAATGAAATTAATAGAGGCTGGTTCATCAAGTTATGACATCTAGATGATTATCCATGCTATTCTTACAATGCCATTGGATAGAATAGATGTTGTTAGAATGTTTTCAACTTGTTTCTGGTACTTTTTGTCTTCAGGTCGGAGGAAGTGCATGGGGGAGCAAACCACCAAGGTCGAGGTGTTTCTTTTCGTCTCCAACTTGTTCCAGAGATATGACATGTCATTTTCCGAGGAAAACCCAAAACCATCGCTGGAGCCGAAGTCAAAACTGGTTCGAGTCCCAGAACCTTACAAAGTTATCTTGCAAGCTAGGCAATAAGTTTTGCACAACTACGTGTATATAGCAGACGTGCAAAGGTCAAGCAATCGTTTTTGCCTGTGTACCTCAATCAGCACTCACTGATAGCGAATGTGTTAACTACTAGTGTGATATCACGCTCATGTCACGTGTATTATGAAGGCTCGGTACGTTTCATGCCACGTTATCAGGAAAAAAAACCTTTAGTATAGTACATGTGGATATCGCTATGGTTACTAAATTTGCAATTCGAGGAAAGAATCGTGCAGCACTTACGCCTGTTAATTATACTTTACTGATTTGATAGATTTTCTTAGGATCTCTTTGCTGAAGTATTTATATTAGAGATTGTGCAAAACGTTATTGCTAAACAGGCTCAATGCATGAATTATGTTAGGGTATATCATATATTTCCCAGTGACACCTCAAAGTTGATTCCGTTTCTCCTATGATACTGGTATTCGTAGTACCATGAGTACAGGTAGAATTGATGTGCTTGAAATGATCGATAAAAGTAATCATTGTGTCAGTTGTGTTGTCTCTATTGAATTCTGTACACTGTTTGGCCCATGAAATATATATATATAAATTTGATGTACGTTAATCGCATTCCATATGTACTTTTTTTTGCAAAATTCCAACTATCTGGGGTTCTAAGTAAATTTGAAGTTAATATATTTCTCTTGCGCATCTTCCTCCATCCCTCTAATTCATACTCTATCCTTCATTCCTTGTACATCATTTGAAATAAAATATATCAGATAAAATGTCAACGGTTTTTATATTGACTCATATTGAACCATCGAGCATGAAGAATATTGACCTCGATCCTGCTCCATACCAATTCACACATTTGGACTTTGGCGTCTTCTTTCATTTTCACTAACGTGTCATACCTGAACATGATACGCAATGATTCAGTGTTCCAAATACGGTTATAAACCTACTACCACCAATAAAACCAGATTTTGATGATGAATAGCAAACCCAAAATACAACATTACATGTACATGATGTAGGTATCGAACTATTGCCACGCCACTCCGTTCACATTTTGTTTAATGCTTCTATACATGTGTTGTTTTGTTTTCCATAGCATGTTTCGGAATAAACAATTTGTGTTGAATTGTCGAGTTTGGAAAGTGATAATAACTCTGCTCTTACGTACTGGCGCCACCAAAAGAACCAGATTTTGATGACGCCAACAGCAAACCCAAAATAAAACATTTTCTTTATAGCCGAATCGACACTGGCGTCGTCAGGGACGGCAGTGTGTATTATATATGTTTCCACTGTATAATTCATGGAATTAGTGTACATATCATTAAATTGTAGACTTACATATAATATTCGTGATTGGTATGACTTCAAAATTTGGTAGGAACATTTATTCTCTCAATGTCTTCTTACGATACATAATGGGTTAATCTCTGTTTCAGATTCGATATATGTTTGTTTTACTTTTTATTCTTTTTACACTGGTCAACAATTGCCCCACTAGTCGGTCCGATGACTTTATTCATCTTTATTTAGCGTTGACGTACACGTTGTTTTCAATAGCTTTGAATCATTTAAGAGGATGCAAATCAATCAGTTCAGAATACGCCCCGTTTAGGTATACCAAATCAATCAATTCATTATACATCACCGTTTATAATTTAGTACACCTCATCACATAAGGTCCGATAACCTATTGGCACGACGTTCTGTACCTTTTTATCTTTCAGGTTTGTGGTTTGCCTGATTATTTGAACCAGAATATTTGAAAATACAAATATTAGATAGATAGGTATTGAATAAGTATATAGGTAATAAAAACGATAGGTGTTTTGGAGTTTTTTAAAAAAAATTTTTTGCAACACCCAGTTTGGAATTTTGTTTGGTGATTCTATGGGATTTCAGTCCCCCACAAACTGATATTTAAAAGAAAAAATATTTTTGGTGATTTATTTTCTAACTCTAAAAATTTACGGAATAGTTAGTTACTTGGAATAAATTCAAATATCCTCTCTGAGACCACTAGATAGACTCTTTTGAACGTGGGTAACGCGTTTGAATGTTTATTCTAGGAGATTGTCCTCACAAATTGATCTTTTCAGAAGTTGATTTTTTAGCAGACTTTCTTGGTGTTTTTTTCCAACTTTGAAAAGTGGTCATCCACTTATAATGGGCGAAAGCTCAAACGTCTTCCCAATCGAGACCACTTGTTATTACGAATGTTTTTGTTGTGATACTATATTACACGGGAGACATTATTAAATTGTTGCAATGTACCCATAATAAGAGCGTGTACAGACTGATGTGCATCCTGAAAGGTTTTTTTTTTTTTATTTAAACGTAATTTATTTTACGAGGATTACTACATCGCATGACGCACAGGGTAGTGTTCCTCGGCCGGGGCGAATGAAACAGTCGCGCACATTTTTCCAGTTTGTACGTAATCGTAAATAATCATTCAAATCTATCAGATTCAGAAATAAAAACATGGAATGCATCAAATAGAGATTTGTTCTGTGCTGGCGTTAAATAACTGCTGCCGTTCAAGAATGCGCCAGTTAATTCTTTTTTATGGGATGTAGTGAGATTCATAAGATCAATATTGTCAATTATTAGTGACAAGGGGGGGGGGGGAGCAGGTGACAAGCAACTTATTGCGAGCAGCCATATAGGTAGGGCAGTCGAATACATAGTGTTTGACGTCTTCCGTTCTATACCCGCAGGAGCCACAAGATGCGTTCAGAATGAAGTTGTACTTCTTTCTATGGAAGTTCAAGCCACTCAGGCCCATTCCTGAAAGGTTGCAATCACTCGTGAACTTTGTACAATGAAGGGATAAGAAATCACATTTTATAATTTTGTCATCGCTGATTTCGAATTTGACCTCGGTGGTGAATCTTACACTAACGTCCAGGTTCTGTTGTATGCACCGAAAAGTGTTTTTTTGAGACAAAAGATGTGATTTCTTCATCTCGCAATATGCATATGATTTTGTAATACTTACTTGCCCGATAACCGGTTGGTGTGTCACAAGACCCTTGGTCATATGTTTTAACTTCCTGGGTCTTGCACTCTGTTTGTAGACAGGTTATCATAATTTGACTTGAAACATTTCATCGGCTATTTCCCACCAAATTTCTGCTCTCTATCCAAAAATTGAAATGCTTATGTTAAATTCCAGCTCAAAGTTGGTTGTTTGGAGTCTGAGAAAATGAATGATTTTGGTCACGATAATGTCCATGAGGACATTGTAATTTTGAAACCAGAAGATATATTTGGTTGTTTTCTAGCCATGTCAATCTCTAGGGATTGTGCAATACAAAACTCGATGGAATGCATAAAATTGTATCATGCAAAGATATTCCATGACATGGCTAAAATTATTGTTGTAGATATTCGTGTAGAGAGTCTTCAAAATATACTTAAGTTTTAATCTTAGTGGCGTGTAATAACTTTACAGATTTGGATTTGTCTCCATCGCACTGCCGACACGTCCGCGTCTACCATGCAGATTTTCTTGTGAACATTCTACAGGTTGCAGTTCTGAACCGATTGCAAGAAATTTTTAGGTTACCGGACCTATGGTCCGATAACCTATTGGCATGGCGTTGCGTCCGTCGTCCGTTGTCTGTCGTCGTCCGTCGTCATCGTCCACATTTTTATCTTTTTTATTTACGGGCGAATTTTTCTGAAACTTTGCCCAAAAATACTTAAAAATAATTCAAGAAGGAGATATTTTTTATTTTTTTTATTTTCGCATTTTTTTCAAAATGGTGCCGTTTTCGTCTAAAAATGCCTGATTTTGGACTTTGGCGGCCATTTTCTCAAAATCTGTTCATTACCTTTTTTTCTTTTTGATACATAACACTCCTCGTATGTACTCCTATGATGTCTATAAATTTCGTTGCGCTTGAATCGCTCGAAGTGGGTCATTTTGGCCCAAACTCGGCCCAAATAGGACCTTCCCATGTTAAATTCTCCTATGCTTTATAATGGGACATATTATGCCTAATATCTCACTTAATATTGAGATTAGAGACTAGGAATCAATTGTGGACATATAGGAAATGATATATGCCGAATATTCTCGTGAATATCCTTGAATTTGACCTCTGACCTCAGTTTCAAGGTCAGAGCACAAAATGGCTTATATCTCGCTTATTATCGACTCTACAGCTTAGGAATCAATTGTGGACATATAGGAAATGATATATGCTGAATATTCTGATGACCTTGAATTTGACCTTTGACCCCATTTTCAAGGTCATAGGACAAAATGGTTAATATCTCGCTTGTTATCGACTTCACAGCTTAGGAATCAGTTATGAACATATAGGAAACGATATATGCAGATTATTGTCATGATTTTGAATTTGACCTTCGACCCCATTTTCAAGGTCATAGGACAAAATGGCTAATATCTCGCTTGTTATCTATGGAGCAGAATTGGGGCCAAAATTAATGACATGTTATATTTTGCTATATTCAATTTTTTCTTGAGATTATAAAATGCTAAATGATCAATTATAGACATCTAAACTTCAGATTGTAGAAAGCACATACACCAATGGGTACATTCTCTGTTTAAAACTTTATCATTTAAACTTTAATTTTTAAACATTTTAAAAATGAACAACCCATATGTTGAAGAAAGGAAAATAATATTGATATTTCCATCTATGATTCAATAAAATACAAAGAAAACTTTATATAACTTGTTTTCTTCTTCCGTATTTCAACACCTTACATGTATATAATTCAGGTTTTGTCATTTACCCATTGCCAATTCCGCAATCACAAATCTATCTTTTGTATTTCAAAAGTTTGTGTTTGAAAGTTTATGTTCGTATTTGGAAGACTTATGAAGTATGTCGCGAAATATGTTAGGGGAGTGTGAAACTAAATGCTCCCCTGATGCTGCCTCCCTGCCGGCGCAAAGACTCCTGGCTGGTGTTGGATTGTCAATAGCGTCTGCACAGCCGGCTTCGACAAAACTATGATGTTGTACCCATCTACTAGCCGTTTTTACGGTGAGTTACTTTTTTCAAGTTTTCGAAGTGCACAATCAATTTACTTTGTTGAATTTACTCTCCGAAATGTGGTGTCTGGGCGGTAATTAGGGTTTATAAACTTTGTGTAACGGCGAAGGCGAAAACGAAGCGAACGCGGCGCCCATCTTGTGCCCATTATGTATAGATCCATTCTGTAGATTTTGAAAATAAAATACTATTATTCGTTTATCCATGTACTAGTAATAGCCTATAAATATACATTTCTACTGGATATTTCTTCCATTTTTCAGATGCAACTGGGGAGAGCCATCGAACGGTTTAACTCTGGAATTAATGATTTTTGACAGGTACATTGTAAATTACTAATTTTTAAAGTTTATCATCCAAGATATTCTCAAATTGTTGTTATATAAATATAATAAAATTATCAAGTTAATGACCTGTACACGTGTATTGGATTTCAAAATGTTTCTTTCAAAGTTTTATTAGGTGATGACTGATGTTATGGCCTGAAGTCAAGATAATCGACTGACTGAAATCAGTCACAACAGGCAAACTGAAGGCAGCATGGCTCCTGATCGAAGGCTGACTGGAAGGGGTGACACTCAAGATGTTGTCTTCAACATCCTAAACTTATAGTGCATGATAGTGCATCCTTGCAAGGCATCAAATGTGATAAATAATGAGTTTTGTAGTAAATATGTAAATGCATATGTACTTGGTATGATGAAGTATGTTTTGTTCATGTTCAGAAGCATTCCCTATATAGGCGCTAGTATAGGATTTGGTGCTCAATGATAGTTTCACAAAATTTTAAAGTTGAAATTTTCCAAGAACATGTATATACATTGATCACATTCATAACAGACTAATATTATTGTGTTTGTGATGTATGCAATAAAATGTTGGAATGCTATGATAAAGGTAATATACCTGATTCAAACAATATATCTGTTATGAACAATGTATTCAGTGCAGAAGCACATTTAAATAGCTATTTTGGACTTCATGAATTTTCAAGCTGTGAAGTTCGCAGCATGGTTAGACATGTATGCGTGTCAGTCCTGCATGGTCTGTGAAATCTACATATAGTTTGGTTCAGTTAATAACATAAGCACAGTAATTTATCATTTTCTGATAAACTATTTTTTACGAATATGTGGACAAGGCCAAGACTCCCCCCCCCCCCCCTTTCAATTAATATTTATACATGTACTAGTATTTGTAGGATGAACCTAATTTCATTCGTCTTCAGCTATAATTACTGTACTTCCGTTCTGTTGGACTCAGTTGTCTGAAATTCCCCTTGTATGAGTTATTCGTGTAGGAGTTAGCTTGTTAATTGATAATATTGAAGTGGAACTGAATTTTCAAAATATTTATTCTTATAATGTACTGATATAATTGCTTGTTTTGTTGAGTCAAACTCTTATTTTCAGTCCAAACTGGTTCAGCTGTGAAATCAAAACTTTACATGGTCCACAGTTAGGGTTCTTTGTCATAAATATTATCTTTGTTGTGGTAAACCCACATGTTTGTTGCGGACTTTGTCTGGTGTAAAGATAGTTTAAATATATATGAGGCTTATCTGAAAAAGAATATACTAGTATGAATGTTCTTAAATGTGATGGTATTTTTGGTGATTCTAAAACTCATCCCAAAACTTTCAGTATGAATGTTTGTGCACATCATATTTTTCACTGAATTATGATTCTGAAAACAAAAACCAATCCCAATGAGTGACCATATTTATGTCCCGGACATCTTATCACCATTATGTGCATAGAATCGAGAATAAATATATTTCTGTACAACTAACAGAAAGACCTTGTTATGAACTTGCGGTTGTTATTGTTGTTGTTGATATACAGTAAAATTATTTGTCTCTGAAACTTTTGTTCAAATAGTATTGTGAAATGAATAAAGTTTCAGGTATGGACACGACAAAATATGAAGCAGCACACACATAACTTGCGTAACTTACAATAATATAAATATTTGTTCAATCACAATGTTTTGGGTGTAACTGATATAGTTATTCACAAACACTATCATCGGCATGATGCACAGATATAGCCGCTCAAGTTCCCCCCCCCCCCCCCCCTAGTGAACTGTCTTACACGGGCGTGTGCGTGGCATGGCATGAGGGAGTATTTGGTTTCACACTAACAAAACTCAGATCGCTTCACGCGCCCTCTGTTCCAAATGCGAGAGACATTTGTAGACTTTCCAACACGAACTTTCAAATGTCGAAATGCAGAAGACAGATTTCTGAATGCTGAATGTCAATGGATGAATGACAGGACGTGAATTATAAACATATAAACTTTAGAAATACGTAAGAAGAAAACCACTTATATAAAGTGTTGTTTTTTTATTGTATTTTACTGAATCATAGACTATTAAAATAGAAATTATATTTTCCTTTCTTCACACATGGGTTGCTGATTTTGATGAAAAAGTTTAAATATTAAAGTTTTAAACACATAATATATATATTGTTGTTTGTGCTTTCTACAATCTGAAGTTCTCATGTCTGCAATTGATAGTTTAGCGTTCTATAATCTCACGATCAAAATTGAATGTAGCAAAATATGACATGTCATTAATTTTGGCCCCAATTCTGCTCCATAGTTATCGACTTCACAGCTTAGGAATCAGTTATGAACATATAGGAAATGATATATGCAGGTTATTGTCATGACCTTGAATTTGACCTTTGACCTCATTTTCAAGGTCACAGGACAAAATGGCTAATATCTCACTTATTATCGATTTTACAGCTTGGGAATCAATTGTGGACATATAGGAAATGCTATATGCTGAATATTCTCGGGACCTTGAATTCAACCTCTGACCTCATTTTCAAGGTCACAGGGAAAAAAGTTCACTATCTTGCTCCTCTATTGACTGTATGGCTTGGGAATCAATTATGGACATATAGAAAATGATATTTTCATTTTCAAGGCCACAGCACAAAATTGCTAATATCTCTCTGATTATTGAATTTACAGCGTAGCAATCAACTGTGGACATGATATATGCTTAATATTATATATGCTGAATATTCTCTTGAGCTTGAATTTAACCATTGACCTGGCTAACATCTAAAATATTAAATATTGTCCGGTATCCTATATTTGGCCCTTGGCCTAATTTTTATATATACATGTCTTGTGGTAAGATCACGACACCTATTGATGTTCATTATTACAAGGTAATAGATTCTGTCCAGAAGAGGTTTTATGGTTCTAATAACATTTATAATACTGAAATATATTTGGGGCGAGAGGACGAAATGGCTTTGAGGGATACATCCCAGTGTTCGTCAGCAACCGGAGAACATCTACAATACGAATTGTTGATTCACAAAATATGCCATACAAGTGAAATAAGATTCACACGACAAACACGACATACATGTTGAGGAAATCATAGCATGATCTGAAAGTGAATGTTCATACCAATATTTAAAAAAAAAACATGTTTTTCAAATCGATTTCACCATAAACTGTGAAAAGTATGACAAATAATTTCGGAAAATGACTAATTCTTTCGTAAACATCAAAATGACTACTTCTTTTGTAAACATCAGAGCGAGGAAATTTTGCAAAGTTGAGATGTCAAGATGTGTGAGTGGAGGACGGACTGCAACAATAAAGGACCTGGAGACCAAAAGAAGGTAGTGCCATCTTTGAAGCCATGTTCCTGACTACTGTGCAGGTGAACTCAGACATTTGTAGTACTGACGTCGTGTCACAATGAGCTGTACACTAGTATTTTACAAACTGGCGGAGGTGAATCCCCTACAGTGGAGGAGAGCCCAATGTAGGTGAGTGCCATTCCCTCTCCCGAAAATTATCAGCCACACGAGTCCGTCAACCTAGAGCGGACAGGATTATAGCCATAACGACTGTGTTGATATGGTGATATATATAATATTTATGGTGATAAGGCAAAAAATTGTACAAAGAGCTTCAATACAGTACTCCAGATCCGTTTTTACACTACACACGAAGTATATATTGAAACCCGAAACATACCAAGCGCACCTCAGAAGTGGTCGGGTGGTGGCAGGTGCGGGAGCGTCATCCGGTAAGTTCTCATTTCTAGGGCAATACAGAACTTCCTACCATAAGATTAATTAGGTATCCATCGTTATGTTGATACATTAAATGGTTTGCAGGCAAATGAGTCATCTGCACTTTGTGTAAAGACCGCTTGTGTTTGATGCTGAAATGGGCTGAAGGCAGAAGAGGACAGGTGTGATGCAGCATCTGAGTGCAATGTTCCACACATTGACTGTCCAGTTTGTTTGATATCTTCACCATGTGGTACGATTTGCGTATGCACAGTCTACCATCTTTCGAAACGTTGCATGGGATATTTCTGCAAAAACTAATATTTTCAGAGTTTAAAAAATATTTTTTTCACTATTCTTTTTTTTTCACTATTCTTTTTTCACTCTTCTTTATTCACTATTCCAAATTGTGCGATTTACTCATAATGGAGAAATGTCAAACCTCTTTCTCTCAGAGCACTAAATGAAATTTTATGAAATTGGTAGATTTCATGTTCATGTCATGGGGCCAAATGTCACAATTGTTTTGATAAATAGTGAATGAAGCATAAAATAGTATTCAGTATTTATGATATCGGAGCAATTGTATGTTACAGCCTTGTTTCATACATGAGGGGTGGTCTTTCGAGAAAACGTAACCAAATAGAAAAATATCCAATCCGTGTAAAAGAGGGAATATAATACTATACGGACAACAATTCTTGGATTATAATACTAGTTCATTGTCTGTGTAATGTCTTTGTCAACTTCTTTAACAGCGATAATACGAACTGCTCGAAGCCACGTTGCAGATGAATCATAGCCGGAACTCTGCCGGTACATTGTATTTACTTAGAAAAAAAATTAATTTAGTTTTTTTTTAGCGCCCCATCTAGGGCATCTCATTCTGTCACTGTGGTCTCCATTCTCTTTAAAATGAAATTAGGACATCGAAGGGCCGAGAAATCAAGCCTAGAGAGCGTTCTCCGTTACAGATACGGTTCGACGGACTTCAGGGGCTTATTTTGTCACGTACATGATACGATGTCGGAGGTAAGTTTTCATGTTAGTGTACCATGATTATGTATAACATTGTTTCGTCAGAGTGTTACTAATGCCGCACCTCGGAGTATGAAGCAGATTATGTAGTAAATTCACGAAATCATCAAGGCTCCAGATGTGGAAGTATTCAAAATTAACAGGAAATTGGCTATTATTGTCAGCGTAAGAATGTGTTCTATTTTCTTAAACGATACACCTACGTCATGCTTGGCTGCCTACCATGAAAAAATCGAAAACTGGTTCTGAACACGTTAAAAAAAATTAGGCCTGATTTATATTCTATAACCCAAGAAAAAAATCAAAGGGCATTTTCGATTGGAATGATGCCCGATCACAATTACACTGACGCTAATCTACGTACATGCAGGCATGTTGTACCTATGTAGATGGCGAGCACATGTAGTAACATTCCGCTGCTTCTCGTGGTACAATTTATACTTTTACCTGGCGAAAAGCTCCTCGAATCTTGACATTTGTTGATTGAGGAAGTGTACGCTCACTATGCCGTGTTTCTCGTAGTTGAATATACTGGCAGAAGGTACTGCTTTTCAGTGTTACACATATCACCTGGTGTTACCTGACCCAATTCAGTTGTGTTTGGGGTGTTGTTATGTTTATGCTGACGTTCGGATGACTCCAAAACTCTGACAAAATCATATTTTCCAAGTAAGTACGTTTATTATAATTTGCCCATTTCCACATCCGAGGATGTTATTAAAACGCGTGTGCAATGAGAATACTGCACTAGAAGCTAGGAATTTGGCTTTTTTCCTTTCGATGTTTTTCATTGTCATATCTGTCCAATGTATAGTGTTTCCAGATTATTCGTTACTTGGTAACATTCTGATGATCGGGTTGACGTTCTATTGATGTTTTCATGTAAGTATTAATGGATTCCTACTTTCGCCATCTGGGTGCAGCAGTGAGGTTTTCGTACTTTTGAGTTCATTTCTTGTACTAAGCTTGCATATTTATATAAGGACAAACGGGACTGAACAGCCCTCGGATATAATCTGTTTGTATTGTATGTAAGCAGTCATAATGGATATTTTTGGAGACCCCGAACTCGACCCCAGATTAACTTGAATGATGAATGTCGAAATAGAGATTGAATTTCATAACCGCATTTATCGATATTTCTGAAGGGGTAGGAGAGGGGGAGTTACAAAAGCGATTGTCGTGCTCAGTAGGAGTGTGACAGTAGGAGTGTGACGTCACATGTGTGACGCAATCTGACACACAAAACAATCTAATTCATGTCCGTACTGGTAATAGGGCTGGAAAGCGGAAGTACTCATCGATGAGAAATTCCAATGAATTTATTCGGACTGGGGATAAGCACCTGACGCCTCCCTATCTTTTAACATGGGGGTGGATTTAATATGACGATTTTAAATATATAAGCGATGTCTTTAGTGTATTGTAGCATCCATACACGATGAAGATATACAAAAACTAATGTAAAAGACAAAAATTGTCCAATTGCACAACATATTCAAGCTTCGAAGGGGGCCTGAGAAAAATGTTTTTTTTTTAATAGAACATTGTTCCAGCAAAATTACCGGCAGACGGCCCGTTATTCTAGCTAATTTCGGCACATGTGAGCCTGCTTTTTATTCTTAAAGAGATTTTTCGACACAGAACACATTATTTCAGCAGATTTTGACACTTTTAGAAAGTGGGCGATGATAGGTTTATCCCTGGCGACGCCTTGTACACGAATATTTCATTGGAATTTATCACCGATCATACTTCCGCTTTCCAGCCCTATAATCTGGTTGATTCGTTTACCAAAGTTTTGATTTCATTCTGTAAACAGGAATACAAATAATCTAACCATAATTCATGCAGATATATTTTGAAATAATCCTGTTCTAATATTACATGAAAGTCATCATGAACATTGAGTACTACAAAAGCCTTGTCGAGGACTGGTGTGGCTCCTTGAGGCAGTCGGCTGCTGACCCGCTCTCGCGGCCCATGCCAGTGCTGCTGGCCGGGACGGCCGGGACCCTGGGCGCCTGGCTCCTATGGACCAAGTGGCGCAACAGGAACAAACGGCTGCCCCCGAGTCCACGAGGATGGCCGCTCCTCGGAAATCTGCTGGACATTTCAGAGATAAACATGCATCTAGACGTGCTTCGCCTACAGGAGCGAGACGGTCTTCCAGATATCATGACCCTGAAAATGGGTCCAAGGTGAGATAAAAGAAGTGAGTACATTTGTTGAAGAATTGGATGTTTTGGATATTTGTTGTCAATATTCAGTTTCTTTCTCCAGTATGAAAATTGTGATATTGAACTCACACGCTGCCATAAAGGATGCGTTTGTGACACAGGGAGACCTTTTTGCGGAACGACCATGGAGTTATGGGGTTGAAGCAATGAACATACATGACGGTAGGAACTTTTTTGAGAATGGCATAAAATCAAGTTCCAAACATATACTCTTCTGGGCCGATGTTGAACCACATAACGTAGTGTAGTCAATGTAAAGTGGCCAAAATTCACAAGTCGTAAAATGAAGCAAAGTAATGAAGTGATGATACAAATCACACATGTAGAGTAGAATTCCACAACATGAATTAAATTTTCAAAACGTAAAGTGAAGTGGGTCCAAAACAGAAATCATAACGTTGAAACTGAAACACAAAATAAAGAACGAATATTAAACTCGCAGCATGGAGGCGTTTGATCTCCGAATACCTATTTGTATAATAAGGTTGATTATTGAATTATTGATGGCGATTATTCTGTGTTCATCGCAGAGATTTTTACGAAACCATACGCCGATCCTACGTGGAATGAGGGGAAGAATTTCATCATGGCGGCTATGAGGAGTGTCGGATTTGGCAACAGCAAGAGTGCAGAGGAGAAGATTCTGGAGAAGGTTGATCTCCTTGAGCAATACCTTGATTCCAAAGTAAAAACCCAAGAACCCGTCGACATCTGGACCATGTCGAGGAAAGCTTCCTCCAGCATAATTTTCAATTTGCTCTGCAACAAGATCTATGACTTGGATGATGCAGAACTCGATGAACGAATCGACGCAATGGCGGACTGGTACAGCATCCTCAGGGACATATTTTTCGTTGATTTATTCCCCGCTTTCTTGAGAGTATTCTTCCGTAGTCTTGCCAAAAGAGCATACAATTCAACAACCAAATACAAACAGTTCCTGATGAAAGAGGTCGAGGAGCACGAGGCCACATTGGATCCAGAAAATCCAAGGGACTTCATTGATATCTACCTCTCGAGGAAGAAAGGCCCAGTTGACAAAGAGCTCCTGGTGAACACGATGTTCGTGTTTCTCCCTGACAGCATGGACTCGGTGGCCTCCATTACCAGCTTCGTGGTATTGTACATCATCAGCCACCCGGAGACCATGAAGAGGATCCAGAAGGAGATTGATAACGTCACTAGTGGTAGCCGCCATGTTGCCTGGGCAGATCGTCCAAACCTTCCCTACACCGAAGCAACAGTTATGGAAGTGATTCGTATAACTGCCCCTGTCCCGTTCTCAGCGTTTCATTCTCCAATACGAGACTGCTACTATAGGGGGTATTTCATACCACGGGAAACTAAAATGATGGGGAACCTGTATGCCGCACTGATGGATGAAAACAACTACAAAGACCCGAAGAAGTTCAACCCTGATCGATTTCTGGACGCAGATGGATCTATTGTTAAGACGGACGCATGGATTCCGTTTGGAATGGGTGAGGAATGAAATTAATAGTGGCTGGTTCGTTATGACAGCTAGATGATTACCCATGCTATTTTTACAATGCCATTGGATAGAATGTTTTCAACTTGTTTCTGGTACTATTTGTGTTCAGGTCGCAGGAAGTGCATGGGGGAGCAAACCACCAAGGTCGAGGTGTTTCTTTTCGTCTCCAACTTGTTCCAAAGATATGACATGTCATTTTCCGAGGAAAACCCAAAACCATCGCTGGAGCCGAAGTCAAAACTGGTTCGAGTCCCAGAACCTTACAAAGTTATCTTGCAAGCTAGGCAATAAGTTTTGCACAACTACATGTATATAGCAGACGTGCAAATGTCAAGCAATCGTTTTTGACATTAGAGCGTTGGGGGCGAAGCCCCCAACCCTCTACATGTCTATGTGCTGACTTTTTCATGGAGGTTTCATGCCAAACTATCGACGCCCGTTTTGGCAGGTAAACGTTTAGACACCTACTCCAAATGAGGATTTTCTTCGTCTTGGACATAAAATCTGTCGAATTGATGACAAACTTTGAATATTCCACAGATGTTTAATGCATAAATCGATGTGTTAGGATTGAGAAAATAACGTAAAATCCTCAAATTATCCAAAAAAGTCCAAAATGGCGGAGCCGATGGAAATTGACGTTCCCAGAATGCAAAGCAAATTTTACCGCAATGATGCGTATTATGGGACACACAAGTTTCTGTGCAGCAATACGTGCATGCATACATCATCTTGCGTGTGACATTCTCTGGCGTTATGATGAAGTAAACACGATGATTCGTCTGCGACGCCACGGCTAATTACCGTAATTTGACGTATTGTATCACATGACAATTAAGGTGTTCCATGCGGGGATGCGAATTTTTATTTTAAACTGGCATTCCAATTCGCCCAGTAGGCATATGTATCATGATATCAGATGCAGATATTTCTCATGGTTTTCAATATTTTTTTTATTTTTTAAAAAAATGAAATACCATTTTAGTAGGCGTAGATCTGTCTGTTACATTGAGTTCAAAATAAATGTTTACTTATTAGGAATATGAATGAAGTAGGCCTATGTTTTTCATCATAATATAATGTCATGGTGCTGATGATGTGCTCGAGCTCTAATGTCGTCCCCCGCAGTTAGCTGCATTTTCTTGTTGCCTGTGTACCTCAATCAGCACTCACTGATAGCGAATGAGTTAACTACTAGTGTGATATCACGCTCATGTCACTTGTATTATGAAGGCTCGGTACGTTTCATGCCACGTTATCAGGAATAAACTTTAGTATAGTACATGTCGATATCTTCATGGCTACTAAAATTGCAATTCGAGGAAAGAATCGTGCAGCACTTACGCCTGTTCATTATACTTTACTGGTTTGATAGATTTTCTTAGGATCTCTTAGCTGAATTATTTATATTAGAGATTGTGCAAAACGTTATTGCTAAACAGGCTCAATGCATGAATGTTATGTTGCGCCTTAGAATTCGTTATACGAAATTAAGCGCTATAAAAGTTTGATATTTTATTATTATTATTATTATTATTATTATTATTATTATTATTATTATGTTATGGTATATCATATATTTCCCAGTGTCATCTCAAAGTTGATTCCGTTTCTCCTATGATACTGGTATTCGTAGTACCATGAGTACAGGTTGAATCGATGTGCTTGAAATGATCGATAAAAGTAATCATAGTGTCAAATGTGTTGTCTCTATTGAATTCTGTACACTGTTTGGTCCATAATATATATATATATATATATATATATATATATATATATATATATATATATATATATATATATATATATATATATATTTGATGTACGTTAATCGCATTCCATATGTACTTTTTTTTTGCAAAATTCAAACAATCTGGGCTTCTAAGTAAATTTGAAGTTAATATATTTCTCTTGCGCATCTTTCTCCATCCCTCTAATTCATACTCTATCCTTCTTTCCTTGTACATCATTTGAAATAAAATATATCAGATAAAATGTCAACGGTTTTTATATTGACTCATATTGAGCCATCGAGCATGAAGAATATTGACCTCGAACCTGCTCCATACCAATTCACACATTTGGACTTTGGCGTATTCTTTCATTTTTACTAACGTGTCATACCTGAACATGATACGCAATGATTCAGTGTTTCAAATATGGTTATAAACCTACTACCACCAATGAAACCGGATTTTGATGATGAATAGCAAACCCCAAATACAACATTACATGTTATAGAACCAGATTTTGATGATGCCAACAGCAAACCCAAAATACAACATTTTCTTCATAGCCGAATCTACACTGGCATCGTCAAGGTGGTCAGTGTGTAATAATAATAAGTGTTCCTATATACAGTTGATGGAATTAGTGTACAGATGCCATTAAATTGTAGACACATATAATATTCGTGATTGGTATGATTTCCCAATTTGGTTATGAACTTTTCTTCTCAATGTCTTCTTACCATACATGATGGGTTATATAGTTAATCTTCGTTTTTTAAATTCGAGATATGGGGGTTTTATTTTTTATCCTTTTTACACTGGTCAACAATTGCCCCACTAGTCGGTCCGATTACTTTATTCATCTCTATTTAAGCGGTGACGTACACGTTGTTTACAATAGCTTTGAATCATTTTAGAGCATGCAAATCAATCAGTTCAGAATACGCCCTCTTTCAGATGTGCCAGATCAATTCAATATACATCAATCACCTTTTCTATTAGTATACGTCATCACATTAGTTCCGATAACCTATTGGTTCGACGTTGTGCCCGACATCTACCTCTTTATCTTTCAGGTATGTGGTCGAATCTGCCTGAAGATTTGAACTAGAATAATCGAAAATTCTTAAAGATAGGTATTTTAAAGTTTTTTTGAATACATTATCTTTGCTTCTTTCTTTTTCAAAATTGCGACACCCAGTTTTGGACTTTGGAATATTCAAGTGTCCCCTCCCCGAAACCAATGTTTTGGAACTGTGTATGATGATACTATCGGCTTTTTAGTCCCCACAAGCCGATACTTAAAAGAAAAAAGTTGTATTTCTCGGCGATTCATTTTTTAACTCTAAAAATTTACAGAATATTTACTCAGAGGGAATTCAAATATCTTCTTCTCTGAGACCACTCGATAGAATCTTTCGCAAGTGAGTAATTATATGTTTATTCTAGGAGATTGTCCCCACAAACTAATCTTTTCAGAAAGTTGATTTATAGCAGACTTTCTTGGTGTTTTTTTTTCCAAATTTGAAAAATTGTCATCCACTTATAAAGGGAGAAAGTTCAAACGTCTTCTCCTTTGAGACCAGTTGATACCAGGGATAAAGACCAGGGATAAGAAATCACATTCTATAATTTTGTTATTTCTGATTTGACCTCCGTGGTGAATAGACGTAGAATCGATACCCAGTATTAAGCATTCCGAGCGAACAAAACAGGGTCCGTTATCCAATCTCATAGTCCGGGGAGAGGAAGTTATGTCAGGCATACGAAGTGAGAGAAAATAAAAATGACAGGGAAACTCATGAACCCCCAAAAATGGCCATTAGGAGGTGAAATCAGGTGTTCCGGAAAGAATCAAGGTTTTGTTGTGTGTACCGGATTGTGTCTTTCGAGACAAAAGATGTGATTTTTTTCATCTCGCAATATGCATATGATTTTGTAATTAATATTTGACCCAATAACCTGCTGGTGTGTCGCAGGACCCTTGGTCATATGTTTGAACTTCATGGGTCTTGCACTCTGTTTCTAGACAGGTTATCATAATGTGACTTGAACAATTTCATCTAGAAGTCAACGACAATTTCCCACCACATTTATGTTTTCTATCCAAAAATTGAAATGCTCATGTTAAATTTCAGCCCAAAGTTGGTTGTTTGGAGTCTGAGAAAACATAATGATTTTGGTCACGTTAGAGTCCATGAGGAATGACACTAACATTAATTTTGAAACCAGAAGATATATTTGGTTGTTTTCTAGCCATGTTGCTCTCTAGGGAGTGTGCAATACAAAACTCGATGAAATGCAAAAAATTGTAATCATGCCCATTATATTCCATGACATAGCTAAAATTATTGGTTTGCATGTAGATTATTCGTGTAGATATTCCAGAGAGTCTTCAACCGAAACTTAAGTTTTAATCTTAGTGGCGTGTAATAATTGTATGGATTTGCCTCCATTGTGCTGCCGACACATCAGCGTCTACCATACAGATTTTGGTTGTTTTAGCATTATTATTTTGTTCAAGAAGGTGAAAAGTTTTGTCCAGAAGATGTTTCATGGCTCTATTAACATTTATAATACTGAAATGTATCATTGCATTGCATGGAACTCTCCAAAACGTTGTTTCGTATTACCCGCCTGAAGCCCAAGATACAGAAAACATCGTGGGGTTGCGTCACAGCTCTTGAAACACTGCGTGGTATTGTGGAGGAATTGACCAACCAGGGTCGCGCATTTTCATCGATCCATTGATAAATATGTATATCGAGAAATGGGAGAAATCACACCGGAATTTACTGCATTAAAAAGTCGAAATACGTTGTTGATTCACAATATCCATGATATATGCCATACACATGAAATAAGATTCACACGACAAACACGACATACATGTTGAGGAAATCACAACATGATCTGGCAGTGAATGTTCATATCAATATTTTAAAAGACATGTTTTTTTTATCGATTTCACCATAAACTGTGAAAAGTATGACAAATAATATCGGAAAATGACTACTTCTTTCATAAACATCAGCGCGAGGAAACTGACTGGTGGCGAGTTTGTAAAGTTGAGATGTGAAGATGTGTGAGTGGAGGATGGACTGCAACAATAAAGGACGAAGGTACTGCCATCTCTGAAGCCTTATTCCTGTCCACTGTGCAGGTGAACTCAGATATTTGTAGTACTGACGTCGTGTCACAATGAGCTGTACGGCAGTATTTTACAAACTGGTGGAGGTGAATGGAGTGGAGGGGAGTCCAATGTAGATGAATTCCATTCCTTCGCCCGAAAATTATCAGTCACGTGAGTCCGTCAACCTAAAGCGGACAGGATTATGGCCAGAACGACTGTGTTGATATGGTGATACATAATAATTATGGTGGTAAATTAAAAAAAAGAGCTCCTATACAGTACTCCAGATCCGTCCATACACTACACACGGATCGTATATTGGAACCAGAAACATGCCTAGCGCACCTCAGAAGTGGTCGGGTGGTGGCAGGTGCAGGAGCGTCATCCGGTAAGTTCTCATTTCCAGGGCAATACAGAACTTCCTACCATAAGATCAATCCGGTATCCATCGTTATGTTGATACATTAAACGGTTTGCAGGCAAATGAGTCATCTGCATTTTGTGTAAGGACTCTTTGTGTTTGGGCTGAAGGCAGAAGGGGACAGGTCCGATGCAGCATCTAAGTGCAATGTTCCACACATTGACTGTCCAGTTTGTTTGATATCTTAACCATGTGGTACGATTTGCGTATGCACAGTCTACCATCTTTCGAAACGTTGCATGGGATATTTCTGCAAAAACTAATATTTTCAGAGTTTAAACAATATTTTTTTCACTATTCTTTTTTTTTCACTATTCTTTTTTCACTCTTCTTTATTCACTATTCCAAATTGTGCGATTTACTCATAATGGAGAAATGTCAAACTTCTTTCTCTCAGAGCACTAAATGCAATTTTATGAAATTGGTAGATTTCATGTTTATGTCATGGGGCCAAATGTCAAAATTGTTTTGATAAATGGTGAATTGAAGCATGAAATAGTATTCAGTATTTATGATATAGGAGCAATTGTATGTTACAGCCTTGTTTCATACATGAGGATGGGGTGGTCTTTCGAGAAAACGTAACCAAATAGAAAAATATCCGTGTGAAAGAGGGAATATAATACTATACGGACAACAATTCTTGGATTATAATACTAGTTCATTGTCTGTGTAATGTCTTTGTCAACTTCTTTTACAGCGATAATACGAACTGGTCGAAGCCACGTTGCAGATGAATCATAGCCTGAACTCTGCCGGTACATTGTATTTACTTAGAAAAAAATATTAATTTAGCTTTTTTTTCAGCGCCCCATCTAGGGCGCTGTGGTCTCAATTCTCTTTAAAATGAAATTAGGACATCGAAGGGCCGAGAAATCAAGCTTAGAGAGCGTTCTCCGTGATAGATGCGGTTCGACGGACTTCAGGGGCTTATTTTGTCATGTACGTGATGCGATGTCGGAGGTAAGTTTTCATGTTAAACTTAGTGTACGCATGATTATATATAACATCGCTTCGTCAGAGCGGTACTGATGCCGCACCTCGGAGTATGAAGCAGGTTATGTAGTAAATTCACGAAATCATCAAGGCTCCATATTATAAGTGGAAGTATTCAACATTCCCAGAAATTTGGTTATTATTGTCACCGTAAGAATGTGTTCTATTTTCTCAAACGATACACCTACGTCATGCTTGGCTGCCTACCATTAAATTTTTTTTATACTTTACCTGGCGGAAAACGCGGCTCTTGACATTCATTGATTGAGAAAGTGTACGCTCACTATGCCTCGGTTCTCGTAGCTGAATATACTGACAGAAGGTACTGCATTATGTTCACCGTTAGGCTGTATATGTCAAGGCCACCCGCGGAAAAATCCGCTCCATACATTAAGACGATTCGGAGAAGCACGAATAGCTTGGGCAGACTCAACGGTTTTTCAGTGTTACACTTATCAGCTGGTGTTACCTGACCCAATTCAAATGTGTTGGGGTGATGTTATGTTTATGCTGACGTTCTGATGCCTCCAAAACTCTGAAAAAATCATACTTTCCAAGTAAGTACCTTTTTTATAATCTGTCCATTTCCACATCCGAGGATGTTATTAAAACGCGTGTGCATTGAGAAGCAAGGAATTTGGATGTTTTTTTTCCTTCGCTGTTCCTCATTGTCATATCGTGTTTCCAATTGATTCGTTACTTGATTTTTGGAGACCCGAACTCGACCCCAGATTAACTTAAATGATGAATGTCGAAATGGAGATTGAATTTCGAAACCGCATTTATCGATATTTCTGAAGGGGTAGGAGAGGGGGAGTTACAAAAGCGAGTGTCGTGCTCAGTAGGAGTGTGACAGTAGGAGTGTGACGTCACGTGTGTGACGCAATCTGACACACAAAACAATATAATTCATGTCCGTACTGGTAATAATCTGGTTGATTCGTTTACCAAAGTTTTGATTTCATTCTGTTAAAAGCAATACAAATAATCTTACCATAATTTATGCAAATATATTTTGAAATAATCCTGTTCTAATATTACATGAAATATTGTAATTTACTAATACATCACATATATGTAAATTGCATTATCTTGATGCCAGTTTATAGTGTAAAGAAAGAGCTTTGATAATCAGGGACTCCCGAAGTCATCATGAACGTTGAGTACTACAAAAGCCTTGTCGAGGACTGGTGTGGCTCCTTGAGGCAGTCGGCTGCTGACCCGCTCTCGCGGCCCGCGCCTGTGCTGCTGGCCGGGACGGCCGGGACGCTGGGCGCCTGGCTCCTATGGACCAAGTGGCGCAACAGGAACAAACGGCTGCCCCCGAGTCCACGAGGATGGCCGCTCTTCGGAAATCTGCTGGACATCTCGGAGGAAGACATGCATCTAGACCTGCTTCGCCTACAGGAGCGAGACGGCCTTCCAGATATCATGACTTTGAAAATGGGTCCAAGGTGAGGTTTTAGTTGTATGCACAATAGTTCATCTTACAAGAACAAAATGTAATTTGTACATGTTGCAAGGATTACATATTGTATGAATATACCATTTTATTAATATTCAATATCTTTCTTTTTTCAGTATGGAGGTTGTAATACTGAACTCACACGCTGCCATAAAGGATGCATTTGTGACACAGGGAGACCTTTTTGCCGAACGACCATGGACCTATGGTATTGAAGCGATGAACATACATGACGGTAGGAACGTTTCCGAGAGTTTTATAGAGCCAATTTGAAATCAACAACCCATTCGTTCAGGCCCTGATAATATTTACCGCCAAATGAGACATTTTGTCGGAAGTTATTGCTCTAGTCTAAAGAAAATGTATTCAGTCTAATGTCATGCCGTCCCTGTTTGTTGATAACTTATTTACTAGTATTTGACGTAGTTACTTGTTCATTGTCGTGGGCGCAGGCGTCTGAAAGTTACATGTACTTTAAGTTACCTACCCTTGGTCCAATAACCTATTGGCATGGAGTTGTGTCCACCGTCCGTCAGCGTTGTCGGCGCACGTCCATATTTTTATTGTTAAGAATATGGTAAAATTTATCTGTAGTTTCGTACAAATACTTCAAGCGGGAGGGATTTTTTTTAGTTTTTTTTTTATTTCACATCGCTTTTCAAAATATCCCCCATTTTCGGTGAAAAATGGTCAATTTTCGACTGTGATGGTCGTTTGATCAAAACCGGTTCAACAACTTTTTCTTTTTAATTGCAAGATTCTCCATATAAACTCCTGTTATGTGTATAAGTTTCGTTGATTTTCTGACGGGTCAACGAAAATAGAATAGCTTAAATACTGAGAAAGGTATCTATCGAAAGATTACCGAAAACAAATGTTTCATACTTAAGATATTAGCCATTTCCTATTTGTCCTCAATTGATTGAAGGTCAAATTGAAGGTCATCAGAATATTTTTCATATGTATCATTTCCTGTATGTCCACGATTGATTCTCAAGTTGGAAATAATAAACAAGATATTATCCATATTACACTGTGACCTTGTAAATGAGGTCGAAATCAAATTTAAGGTCATGGAAGTATTCAGCATATATATCACTCCTATACATGTTCACAGTTCCTAAACTGTAAAGTCGATAATAAGCGAGATATTAGCCATCTTGTGCTGAAGGTCAAATTCAAGGTCATCAGAAAATTCGGTGTACATCATTTCCCATATCCACAATTGATTCACATACTATAAAATCGATAAGAAGCGAAATATTAGTCATTTTGTGCTAAAGGTCAAATTCAAGGTCACGAGAATATTCAGCATATATCATTTCCTACATGTCAACAATTGATTCCTAATCGTTATTCTCAATATTAAGTGAGATATTAGGACACACATTAGGCAGCACATATACAATTTTTGCTTGTATGGACATAGAACCATAGGTACCGAATATCATCAGGAGCATTCCTGTCCACAGTGATCCCTGACACCGAGGAGCTATTTCACACCATTGACTGCACAAATCATTAACAAATCAGAATGCAAAAAGTTTTTGCATTCTGAATGGAATGTTTAAGTGTATTTCGTTATTGGTACATTGGAACTGATATCTGTGCCACCGTGAGATATGTACATTATATACATGTTATACATGAATAGTCCTATCATTCACATCATTCACACAGACTGCTCATGGAAAAATTGGTTCGCTTGCAAAAAATATATACTAAAAATAAATGTATATTGTGGGTTCATGGTGCTCAACATTAGTCATTGTCTCCCCGCAGGGGAGACTTCTTAAACGCTCTCTGAGATTCCCATGGGGGAAATACTCAGCGACTGGGGAGAAAACCTGCTGTCGAAGAGAAAATACTTGAAACGTTTGTTTCACAATGTTGGACGTTAACAATTCAGTTAATTGATATAATCTGACGAATATTTCCCTCGAATGGAGCAAATTTCTCGTCGTTATCGCTGCTTTTCGTAAATATTTGCGTGCCCGTGGGATTTGAGAGTACATACATCAACACGGTGTGCATTCAGTCAACTGGTTATCACATTCGTACCTATATTGTCAACTTATTGTTTTAGTGGGCGTATTCGATCAAGGATTACTATTCCTACGAACAACCAATCCCTTTACACCGGTAATCGTCCGGCATGGACATCGTATAGATCTATGCGCACGAAATTGAATTAACAGAGACTTAACAGTTCTTGAAAGGAACGTGCTTTTGGCTTCTTATCCGGGGAGATCTGGTGCTCTGCACCAGGTATGATTCTTGTAATGACCTTAAAAAGTGTCATGAGTACCTCGGAATAGTGCATGAGTTTGTATTGTGAGCAGAGGGGACGTATAGGCTATACGTTGTACATTCATGGTTTAATCTCAGTATCTTGATTATGGATAGCTTGGTTGCTAAAAATGATATAAATGTATAAATTATTATCAACTGACAGGCTACACTCTGTGCATGGACGTCAATTGGTGTTGTTTTATCAACATTGCAGAAGTTTTCACGAAACCTTACGCCGATCCTACGTGGAATGAGGGGAAGAATTTTATAATGACAGCTATGAAGAGCGGCGGATTCGGCAATAGCAAGAGTGCCGAGGAGAAGATTCTGGAGCAGGTTGATCTCCTCGAGCAATACCTCGCGTCCAAGGTCAAAACCCGAGAACCCATTGACATCACGACTGTGGCGAGAAAGGCATCCGCCAACATAATTTTCAATTTACTCTACAACAAGGTATATGACTTGGATGATCCAGAACTCAAGGAACGAATCGACGCAGTTCAAGACTGGTACGACATCTTCAGGAACTTGTATTTGATCGATATATTTCCTGCATTCACGAGAGTATTCTTTCGTGGTCTTGCTAAAAAAGCATACAACTTAACCAACACATACAAACAGTTCCTGATGAAAGAGGTTGAGGGACACGAAGCCACATTAGATCCAGAAAGTCCAAGGGACTTCATTGACATCTACCTCTCGAGGAAGAAAGGCCCAGTTGACAAAGAACTCCTGGTGAACACGATGTTCGTGTTTCTCCCTGACAGCATAGACACGGTGTCTGCCATTATCAGCTTCGTCGTACTCTACACCATCAGCCATCCGGAGACCATGAAGCGGATTCAGAATGAGATTGACAGCGTCACTGGTGGTAGTCGCCATGTTGTCTGGGCAGATCGTCTAAACCTTCCCTACACCGAAGCAACAGTTATGGAAGTGATTCGTATAACTGCCCCCGTCCCGATCTCAGGGTTTCATTCTCCAATTCGAGACTGCTACTATAGGGGGTATTTCTTACCACGAGATACTAAAATTATTGGGAACTTGTACGCATCTTTGATGGATGAAAACCACTACAAAGACCCGAAGAAGTTCAACCCTGATCGATTTCTGGACGCAGATGGATCTGTCGTTATTTCGGACGCATGGATTCCATTTAGCATGGGTGAGGAATTGAAGAATTTCAATGGTGTGAGCAGAATTTTTTTCTCTCTTTCTTCTACCATTTTAGTTTCCGGACGATAACTTTAGTTTCCCTCGATAAACTTTTGCCAATTTTTTAACGCTAGTCTAAAATGATATTTCAAAGAACCCCATTATTTCTGAGCCGTCTCCGAGGTCCGTGAGGATGAAATTAAGGTTGATTTTGAGACTTGGATTTCGGATGATAACTCGTAAAGTATTCAGGCAGTGGCTTCAGAACTTTCGTTGGAGGTTCAATATACCACCAGGGAAGAAACCTTTTAATTTTGGAATCAATTCTTCACATAACCTCTGACATAGAACTCATTAACATAGAAATAATTTTTTGCTGATTCATCCTTGAGGCTTCTTGCATGTCTTGGAAACGGTGCGTCTTATAGCTAAACGGACATTATTTTAAAACTTTAAAACATACGTTAGGGATATTTGGGAAAAACTTGACCTGAATGTTTTTTACTGAGTCGGCATTTTATACTGAGTCGCCCTAAACAGACATATCTAAGGAGTATTTGGGTGTGAACTTTGACCTTTACCTTGACTTAAATCTGAATGTTATTTTTGGACTCATCAACTCAAGAAATATGTACGAATGTTATAAACTTACACCGAAACTCTATACACCGAAATGCCACAAAGGCATCATTAGGCCTATGTGTTAAATATATTCGAATATACCGGTGCACACATCACAATTTGATGGGATACAGGTAACATGTATGGAATGAATAGAGACAGGTCCCGTATGTCAGAGGCACATCCCTGCTATTCAACCAGCATGGTTTGAAATAGGATGTTATTGGGATATTTTAAAATTGTCTTTTTGGTACTTTTTGACTTCAGGTCGCAGGAAGTGTTTGGGAGAGCAGACGGCCAAAGTCGAGCTGTTTCTTTTCATCTCCAACTTGTTCCAGAGATATGACATGTCATTTTCCGAGGAAAATCCAAATCCATCACTGGAGCCGAAGTCCAAATTGATTAGAGTTCCGGAACCTTACAAAGTTATCCTACAGACTAGGCAATAAATTGTGTAGCATTGTAATAATAGACGCGCAAAGTTTAATCAATTTGGTCTTTATTTGTATACATTAATCGAATTTACTGATAAGAAAACCAATAACCATGATATCTTCCGTATATCTTCGCATTATATTGCCACGTTTCGCAGGGTTGTTACGATTCGTGTCAAATCACCAAAAATAAGCTAATATAGTTAACATATGTTGGTATTTTTATAGTCACACGAATTACAATTCGAAAAAACACGTGTCGTGTGAAACTGATGCATGTATCATTTACACTATATTATGTAGTTATACATTTATATTCATTTTGCGTTTTACTTATTCAATTTACTTGATTTCAGCGATTCTAATACCATAGACATTTAGGCAAGGGACATATTTCTATACTACTACTGTCGTGATTGAGCTGTGTAAACCTTCATGGGATTTCATGTTTAAGTGAAGTTCCGATATACTGCCCAATTTTGCGTATTATATATATATATATACCATCCAATGTACTGCCCAATATTGAAATGTTTTATATACCATGTATACCGCCCAATATACTGCCCAATATTGAAATGTTTTATATATATACTGCCCAATATTGAAATGTTTTATATATATACCGCCCAATATACTGCCCAATATTGAAATCTTTTATATGTATACCGCCCAATTCACTGCCCAATATTGAAATGTTTCATATATATACCGCCCAGTATTGAAATGTTTTATATATATATTGCCCAATATACTGCACAATATCGAAATGTTTTATATTCCGCCCAATTTACTGCCCAATGTTGAAATGTTTTATATATATATACCGCCCAAAATACTGCCCAATATTGAAATGTTTTACACATATACTGCCCAATGTTGAAATCTCCATTGTCAAAATCTTCTCGATATCCCAAACGTCATGGAAACAACATACTTTTCCTGGAGGTTTTCATTACGACAAAGCAATTAAATCACGTGTATATATAAATATACTAATGTCCAATTTCACATCACTATCTTAGTAACAGTAATATTTTAATTGCACTCATACTAACTTGTACAAGCAGGTGAATTGACGTGCTTCATATGACCAATAAAATGTATTAATAGGGCCAAAGGCGTTATGTTTGTTGCATTTCATATTGTTCATTGAATATCTACACAGTTCGATGTTATACATGTATAGTTGTATATCTCATATTGGTAGAAATTTTCAATTTATCTTGGACGATACACCTTCCTCATGTATTTTGTCCATGTCCCGTACCGGTACTTCCTCTTACATGTAAGACGTAGTTAGCGTCTCGGGTTTATTTGCATTGTATTATAGACTAGACAACAGTAATCGTGATTCGCAGGGGCGGATCCAGGATTTTTGAATAGGGGGGGTGCTCGTCTTAACTGTACGTAAGCTTGAAATTATGTGAGCGAGCGTAGTGAGCGAAGCCTTATGCGGTCTGGGGTTTCGGGGGGCGCCGTAAGCCCCCCGAGAAATTTTTGGAATTTAGTGTCTCTGAGATGGTTTCTAAGGTGTATTTTACAACTGTACCTTGTGAAATCAATAAGTAGAATTTTACTTTAGAAGTCTGCTTAGTTCTGTTGTAAATGAAGGATAGATTTTCAAAGAAAGGAAGGTCTAATAGTCCTACCATTCTAAGGCTGTTCTAAGGTTATTATGCACCAGACATGGTGATGATCAATCGTTTAATATTAAAGATGAGATATAATTTTCTTCAAAGTTATGCCGACATCCAGAGTTATATCCAGAGTTATACAGAACTCTGTCAGAAACAAACAAATAAATAAAATATCCCCTGTGTATATTCAATGACAGTTTCAGTATAAAGTCAAGTGTGTCTGACTAGATTATTATTGGAGGGAGGGCGGCGGGGTTGGCAAGCTGGTTAGAGGAGTCCAGCGACCGAGCGAAGTAAGGTGGATAGGTGGTAGCTTGCACGGCGTGGGGTCTGGGGCCCGCTCAAGGGCCCCAGAAGCCGGAGCTTTTTTCATGTTCTGTGGTTGTTTCTGAGATCTCTCTGGCTCTGATTGAGTATTTTTCATTCCACACATGCACATAAATATTGCTGGTATTTAAATGTATTTATCCCAAAACTATTCATTGCCACTTTACATATTATATGTCATAGAACTTAATTGCTGATTAAAATTAAAATCAATTTTAAAATCAGCCAAATTTAGCATTCTTGTTTGTCACGTAAACTTGAAAGTACATCTCGAGATAGTAGGGAATATATAGGAAATATGCACAGTTCGACAACAGATACTCAGAAAATTGCCGTTAATCGTGCATGAAAACAGTGGATAGAGAATGATCGGCCTGCCTACATTGCCGGTTGCCACAGTATCTAGACAAATATCAATGACGTCATGAGACTGTGTAGAACTCGCCCTCAATTCGGGCCGCTTTGAGGAAAAAATTGATGCGAGATTGACTGGCCCGAGTTTGAATCTTGATTTGGCAACTCAATTTAGGCACGTAATACACATTTTCAGACCCAAATTTTTACGATTTCTCATTCTATAGACAAAACAGAGCTTTAAAGCTATTATCACTTTATTTTGTCTATAGAATAAGAAATCGTACAAATTTGGGTCTGAAAATGTGTATTACGTGCCCAAATTGAGTTTCCAAATCAAGATTCAAATTCGGGCGGATCATTTTTTTCCTCAGAGCGGCCCGCCATGTGGGCGAGTTCTATACACAGTCTGATGACGTCATTGGTATTTGCCTAGATACTGTGGTAACCGGCAATGTAGACAGGCTTATCATTCTCTATTCACTGTTTTCATGCAAGATTTTCTGAGTATCAGTTGTCGAACTGTGCATATTTCCTATATATTCCGGACTATCCCGAGATGTACTCTCAAGTTTGTATGACAAACAAGAATGCTAAATTTGGCACATTTTAAAAATTAATTCCAAATTTAATGACAATCAATGGCATAATTATTGACCAACGAATGTTAGGCCTATGTAACGCTGTAATGCACCTTAACATATTTCTGGGTCACAGATTTTTTTGTTGAAATTATATCCTGCCCCCCTCCCCCCTCGGTCAAAAATATCAAACGAGGAAAATTACACTTATATTTCCTTACATGTAGGTGCATACCCAAATTTCCTATAGCTTCTTGCTCTCTCTTTTTTCTTTTTTTTCTCTTTTTTCACGGCCCAATAGGGGGGGGGGGGGTGCGCGCCGGGTGCACCCCCCCCCCTAAATCCGCCAGTGATTCGTATGGTTAGCATCTAATGAGATAATACTCGCAACATAACACTGCATCTAGAGTGTGTTCAATTTAATTTCTAGACATGTTTGTTTTCAAATAGTATACATAAAATCTTTTAGATAAAATCTTTGTAAGTCAACACTTTTATTTGTCCCGACAGTGTGTCTGGTCACTTCAGTTTCCTCTATTTTTGACGTCTACGTAGTTGTCAATAGCCTTGGACAATTGTGTCAAAGCCTGCCAAATAAATCAGTTCAGTATAAGCCCCCAGTAGAATGAATAATAAATCATCAGTGAACGATCAGTTTTGTTGTACTTTGTACTCGCCTCATCAAAGTACTCGGTACTGCCCGTACTGTACGCTATCCTGATGTACGAGCTTGTACTATCACCCCGGAACTGAAAATGTTGCCCAGAACAAAAGTCAACCTGCAACCATAGAAAATAAACATAGCAGTATTTGTGTCACGTTGTTTGACTACATACAGCGTGGGTAGTATGTGATATATATTGGTCATTAAATCAGACACATTAACCTTGACCATACATTATTTAGCAAGGCGTCCTCAGCCAGGAGTTTTTCGGTGTCGTCACATCCATTGACTTTCAGCCACATAAAGATGCCAGATTGTGGAAGGTAGTACTCCACTCGGTCTGTGAAACACCAAAGATTGTAAACACACACACAAAACTGATTGGGAATAATCAACCACATGTACAGTCATTTCCCAGTTATTCTGCAAATGATCCTCTAAAGTTCAAGTTTTGTGGTGGACATAGACTAAAAACACAAATAGGAAGGAGATAGATCCCTTCGGAATTTGTACTGCATGAAAAAAGGCGAGATGTGGAGCTTGCATTCATAAATAATGTTGCGTCATGCGATATACATGTCGGTCAGCATGGTCAGTATGTAGTATGTCGGTCAGGGAACGTAACTCTTAATGTGTTGAATGAATGGAACATTAGACCAAACACCTTTCAGCCACTTATCCAGTAGCTTCACTATTGTGTCTCGTTTCTCTTCGTATAGTACAGCTCCTCTGAAAGTATAAATGCCGCATATTGATCACCAATATATGCCATAATGATATTGAAAAATTTAATTATATAATACTAGTCAAAGCCTCTGTTTGTTTACAGTGGTCAAATAATTATAATCCCAATCAGTACCGCTCAGCGTAGGCTATAAACCCGTCGACACCCCAGTGCGAGAAGAGCGACAATAAGATCCCCTGTAACAACAGGAACATCGTTTGATGGTGAACACATTGACAGCAACAGTAAGGATCAGAACTACTAGCTTGTGAGTGTAGTTGTGTGTAAATTCTTACCTTCAATTCATATACATTTAAAAACATAATTTTTAAATACTCAGCTTCAACTTACAGGCTCATTGTTCAGAATAACATAATTAGAATCAGAAGATTGTCGGGTTACCAGCAGTATTGTGGTACGGTAAACGTGTTAATGCCTTGTTCACCTGAGACAGCGTGGAAGTGCCAAAACTCGAGCCGTCCAAACCTTTAGAAACTTTCTTCATAACAGCGTGTGGCCCACATACGTAACCGGCGCGCAGCCTGTTGTGAGGGGAAATAGATTCGAGATAAAACATTTTATCCATCGAGTAGTTTTCGTCATTGACACCATAGGATGACAGGACTCGCCCTCTGAGATGTGAATCATGACTCAACTTTGGGCATCAAGAGGACTTACCCTGGGACGTCAATCAGGACACGGCCAGGGGCGCCAATCAGGACTTAATTTGGGACAGCAGTCAGGACTTACCCCGAGAAGTCGATCAGGGCTGAACGCGGGGATATTAATTGGGTGTTGAACTGGTGCATCAATCAGGACTTACAGGGCATCAATATGAACTTAACTTGGGATATCAAAGAGCGCCTACCATAGGACGTCAACCAGGATTTAGCCAGGGGCACCAATCAGGATTTAACTTTGGGCATCAACCAGGACTTACCTTTGGACATCAAGCTGGACCTACCCTTGGGTGTCAATCAGGACCTAGCCTGCGACTTAAACCAGGACCCACCCCGGAGCGATGCACATGGAGAACGTGTTGCCGCGCAGCACTCGTCCGTCTGTGTCAAGGGCTAGAAAACTCGGCACCCGCTGCAAATGTGATTTTTTTCAAGGCTATCATTTGATCGAATAGGTTCCCCCGACGAGTTGATCAGAATTTTTTTGTTCGCAATCAAGTCATATGCCTATATTACGTGTTTCGAGCCATATATGAGAGCAAAAAAAATCTTTCGTAAAAAAAATTTCGGACTTGAATAATTTCATCATTTTCCCCTCCGTAATCAGAGCTATTATGGTGGTTTCATACAATACTTTATGATGAAGCTCAGATAACGGAAATTCTATAGCGCCCCGTTCGTGCCACCAAAAAGAGAAGTTATTTTTTTTATTTATCTCATACGTATACTTATGTGTTAGTATCTCATACGTATGATTTAGTATCTCATACGTATGACTTAGTATCTGCTACGTATGTCATAGTATCTCCTACGTATGACATAGTTTCTCCTACGTATGACTTATTATCTCATACGTATGACTTATTATCTCATACGTATGACTTAGTATCTCAAACGTATGACTTTTTATCTCATACGTATGACTTTTTATTTCATGCGTATGACTTAGTAACTCATACATATGAGATACTATCTCATACGTATGAGTTAGAAAAAAAAATAAATTCTCTTTTTTGTGGCACGAACGGGGCGCCATAAAATTCAGACGTAATTTCTGTGTTCATCTCGAATTTTACTTTTGTACCCCTACAAGTCTGACACAGCACTGTTAATGAAAAAGAATACAGTTTCGTCGCTCATCAATGAATACTTTCCCGGTAACCTTTGTACCCATCGGACTAATTCTTGCAGTAGGTTACGTACCTCACCAAACACCGTGAAGTAATAAGGGTCATCTTCAAAAATGAGAAAGTTGTACTCCTGAGCAATCTGAAGCAAAATGACAGCAAATGTTCGTTTATTGAACAATTTCATTACATCAGAAATTCATAACGAGAAGCTCAATCAAACATGGAGAGAAGCTGTTTGGTCGTGAAAACTGGAAGCTTAAGGGAATGCCTTGATATGTTTTTCATGAGGCAAATTGTGAAACCGATGACCATGTGACTGACTACATATGATGTCACTCTATATGCATTTACCATACCAATAATAGATGGTGTATGCTTTAGTGCCCAGTCAGTCCTCAATTTTGGTTTGATCTTAGTAATGCTTAAGTCTTCCTAACATTTTCGTTGCCCTTTAATGATGGAAACCTCGATATAAACTGAAAGCCATGCCATTTCAGGGCAATAGAGTAATATAGGGCGAAGCCCGGACAAATACTGTCCCCGCCACTCACTCTATAGGTCTCCTGCTTCCTCTCCAGTGTGTAGGTGCACCCTGTCGGATTCTGCCCCGTGGGAACCACCACTAACAGCTTGGGTTTACCGTCGACCCCTGGCTTGGTACCCGGACTCCACTTGGAGAGAACCTCTCGCAAAGACTCAGGGATAATGCCCATGTCGTCCATGGCAATGGGCAGCGGTCTCGCCCCTATGGAGTTCACCTATGGAATTCCAATATACGAGTGAACTGGATGTAGATATTGATATAGATAAATGCTATCGTGCTTTCCCGGAAGTATGAAAGCCACCATCACCTTGGAGACAATGCCCGGGTAGCTATACTCCTCAACCAGGACCGTGTCACCACAGTCCAGGATCGTACCCAGTACCTTCGTACACAAGATGCAGTCAGTCAGTCCATGAAATCTAGTGTAGTTGTGTTTCAGATTTGGACACAATATATATTCAAAGATGTTATGTATTAACCATCCATCAACAATAGAGTAGGGTATGCAGACCTGTCTGTAGGCGTCGGTACCCCCGGCGGTTGGCATGACGACGGTCTGGGTGGATGGGTTGAGAGATTGCCAGCACGGAGGGTTGTGGAGGGTGCGGACCAACTTCTGCAGGAAGACTTGGTATCCGACTGTTCTGTGTGTGTTGGGAGAAAAAAAACAAAATCTTGACTATTACTCTTTATACACTTGATCTTATACTATGGATTGGATGTAAATTAATGGCGACATATCATGGCCTATTGGGTTGTGATTAGGTATATGTATACTTGTGTACTTGTCATGCATGAATTCCATGGGATTTGTTTCGGATTTCTGAATTATTTTTGATAATTAGTTGGGAAATTGTATACTTATTGATCAGCTGTAGAGTGGAAACATATACTTTCACATACTTCCTGCCCCTGATGACGCCAGTGTGTCCTTGGATGAACTACTTGGTCGTGCTTCGTTTCTATTCCAGAATGTTGTTATTACATTTGGTTTTGGCATCATCAAAATCTAACTGTATTTTGTTATTAGCAGATTGATACTTACATTGGTCGAGTTACATGCACTCTGATTACTGTGATCAGAGTATTTTTTTATCAAAAAGAAAAAATCAAGGTGCAGTTTTGATGTAATAAATAATAGTAAAAAAAGTAATTAAGTTTCACGTAGGTCTGAAATCAGCATGATTCATTTGCTACGAAGATGTTGCCATGAGGTTTCTGATTAAAAAGATTTTTATGGTAATTTGGTCATACTTTTCTAATCCTGATTACTTCCATTGGGGAGAAATAAAAAAAAATTTAAGTGACGCGAAACGCGCCAATCAATTTACAAGACTGATTGAAGCAGCATAATGAGTTAGATCAGAAGTAAAATCTCACCCGGGGATACCATCAATGTAAGTATCAACAAATTCCTACCAATACAACCAGATGATGTCAATAACAAACTAAAATACAACATTTTGGAATATAAATAAAGCCCGACCAAATATTGTATCCAAAGACACACTGGCGTCATCAGGGGCAGAAAGTTTGTACAAATGTGACCCAGCACTACAAAATCAGGCATAAGTCGCGAACATTGAATTTATAGTACAGGGGCAAGTATATGAATGTAAGTATCAATCTATTACCACCAATACAATCAGATTTTGATGATGACAATAAAATATGATCTTTTTTGGCAAAAATGATTTTTTGTTTTCGTTTTGTTGGGAGAAGGATCTACTTTGGAATGAACATATTTTTTTTTTGATTTTCTATCCAGATTTCTGAAAGTTTGGTTGATGCGGTAGATTGTAATCAAACTTTTACACTAATTGGTGAAACATCGAAAATGCATCTATACTACATATTTATATCATACTCCCTGTGTGTCAAGAGAATTTTTTTTATACAATTGAAATATGATTGTTGCAAAGCTGAATGGTAAATGTCTTGCTCTTTCGTGTGATAATAATATTATTATAAGTTTTGAAAAAATGATGATTGGTGTTGAGGAAAATTTGTAGTCAAAATATCAGTAAAATGTTAATTTTGTGTTGGGAAATTGATATCCATCTGTTGACGCCATTTTCTCAGAAACAATAATCAGTTACAGCAATCTTCGAATCAACATAATTTCACCACTAGTCATGATAGAAATAATTTTATACCACCAGAGAGAGTACCATCTCTTCTTTCTTGTGGCACATATATATATATATCTCAATTTTGATACTCGGTCACTTATTTTGTGGTGCGGGGTCACAAAGGTAGTTGTTTTAACTGTTCACCTGATGCAATAAGTATACAACTGCCCAAGAACACATTAAAAGGTTTTAAGTATCCGAAACACCCCATGAAATAGATATCTGTTTCACAAGCCAAAAGGCTACTGAGTTTATGGTATCCTCTGAGACAGATTTAACGTCCACCAGCAATCACACCGCTCCAGTATTCGTAATGATCGTAAATATCAACCTATTACCAATAATACAACTAGGTTTTGATGATAACAATAACAAACCTAAAATACAACATTTAGTAATGGAACTAAAGTGCGACTAAATGTCGTATCCAAAGACACACTCTTGTCATCAGGGGCAGACAGCATGTAAATATAGCTGTTTGTACACCTGATGAAATTAGTATACAACTGTCCTACAACATAATAAAGTGGCATAATCGGTTTTCTGGTTGGAAGTGATCAATAGCTGTCCCCAGAACAGCTGTACAGTGCAAAAGCTCACAAGCGCACACGAATTTGTCTAGATTTGACATTGAAAAATCGTATTTTCAAACTAATTTCGCAGGGATCGGTTCCCATGCAGTGATGCAAAAATAACAAAACAAAATTGCTGAAAATATAGAAAATACATAGTCCAATCACTTGAAACTCGTACATGTATGGTATACTTTAGTGATGAAAACCCGACATATTCAGTTTGATTATTCTGTGTTGCCAATAACGACAACATAGTGAAATTCATGTCTTCGTTCATGTTATCGCAGATGTAAAAAATTAGTTCACATCGTGCGTTTTTTCGGCATGTTCAAACTCCACAGGGTCATGCGGACGTATTTTGGGGTTGTAATGGTGCTCTACCACCAAATATACGCTAGCGAATTGACTTATAGCGAATTTCAGAAACAGATTATTCTACTTTAAACGATTTCAGACATCCAAAATAAACCCCATGAAATACGTATAGATGACAACAAGTACCCAATCACACAAATGTTTATCCGTTTACGTCGTCCTCGGGGACATATATTCAACATCAACCAGCAGGGATACATACAACCGGATTTTGATGATGACAATGACACACCTAAAATACAACATTTTGGAATAGAAATAAAGCCCGATCAAATATTGTATCCAAAAACACACTGCCATCACGATGGACCGAGAGTATGTGAAATATAATTACTTCTACTGTATATCTGATGGGATTAGACTACAACTGTCCAACAACATTTTCAACGACTTTTGAAATCCGAAACAAACACCATGAAACAGGTGTATGACATCCAACCACAAGACCAAAGGCTACTGAGTTTATGATATCATCGGGGAAAGTTTAAACGTCCACCAGAAGGCCAGTGCTATTATTGTAAGTATATTTTAGAAATCAGAAACATACCCCATGAAATAAGGCAAGTGCATAAGTACCGTACCCAATTACAAGCCAAAAGGTTACCGAGTTTATGGTATCCTTGAGGACAGTATATCCAGCAGTTATTATTATTCACACCGGCTCAGTGGTATGAATGTACGTATCTATAACCACATATCAATCATATTTCTATGATGTCAATAATAAACCTGGGATACAACATTTTGGAGTGGGAATAAAACCCAATCAAATAATTCATCCAAAGACACACCGTGTAAACTGTATTTGTTTCCACTGTTCAGCTTATGTAATTACTAAACACCTGCCCAACAACGTATTTCAACGAAACAATGAAATAGGCATATGACAAGTACTCAATCACGAGTCAAAAGGCTACTGAGTTTATGGTATCCTCGGGTACGGAAGACCATTAGTGCCAGGTGTGAAAATATATTTAAGTGGCGGCCGCCACATAATTATCTGGCGGCCGCCACTCAATTACCTGGAAGCCGCCTCTTAATTATCAGGCGGCCGCCACATAATTAGTGCATTAACCCAGCATTTTGGTCTATCCATAGAAATTCAAATTTCCGAATTTGCATGCGGTCAAAATGTTACATTTTATTTGAGATACATTATCTACGGTGCCCCTAATAGGACACGCGAAAATTATTTTGGAGCAAGCTGTATTTCGTCCTGACGAAATAGTATTTCGTCCCGACGAATTATTATTTCGTCTGGACGAATTATTATTTCGTCTGGACGAAATAGTATTTCGTCTGGACGAATTAATATATCGTCCAGAGGAATTAGTATTTCGTATCGACGAATTATTATTTCGTCTCGACGAATAATCATGCACATTGTATGTTAGATCCCGTACTAAAGCAAGCTTTATTTCGTCCCGACGAATCAGTATTTCGTCTTGACGAATTATTATTTCGTCTGGACGAATTATTATTTTGTCCCGACGAATTATCAGGCATATAGTCTCCTTGATTCATTGTATGAGTACATGAACGAAGTGAGCGTGCCCCAATCAAGAGAGAGGGGGTGCTGTCTATGGATCTTAGTGGGCGAAGTGGGTTCTATTTTGGGTTTAATCGTGGCCAACTAGCCCTATTAGGGCACCGAAGGTCTAATTGAAGCGAGGGTAGGGACACAGTCTATGCAAAGGGAGAGGGAGCTGTTCTTCCCCTCAGATACACAAATGGATAGCTGTATCTCATTTCATGAATCTGACATACTATATGCATGATAATTCGTCGAGACGAAAAAATAATTCGTCCAGACGAAATATTATTTCGTCCAGACGAAATATTAATTCGTCTAGACGAAATAATAATTCGTCCAGACGAAATATTAATTCGTCGGGACGAAATAAAGCTTGCTTCAAAATAATTTTCTCATGTCCTATTAGGGGCACCGTAATTATCGATATACTAAGTCGATATTATCAAGTTCCTAACTTGGGAATTTTAAAAAAAAGTCTTCTTCCTCCCACCAGTCCCCCCCCCCCCCCCCGCCTTCGAAAACCAGCATCAAATAGGAGTGGTGCGCGTTATTCACGTGCAAAGTGACTCTGATCGGTCAATGCCGATTTATATTGTAACATATGGTCCAAGAATGTCTCAATAAATTTAAGGAATATTTGATTGCGCGATAAAATGTACATATTTCCATGTCATTGATTGGTATTATGGACCATAGGGCAACTTTCAATACATATTCCATAGGTGAAAAAAGGGACACACAATATTAATCAGATAATTTGACGAACATTTGTCACCACCATCGAATATGCACTGTTTTTATTTGTTCACATATCCCTTTAATCTATATATCGAGGTAGCAACCATGATTGCAGAGGCCCCAGTTGCCATGAAAACAACAAATAACATGAATTCATTGATGATCCCTATATAATGCTAAGTGTGAAAGTTTTGTTGAATAATTTGCATATCAACAACCGCTCCACTCCACCCCCCCCCCCCCCACCCGCCACATTACCCCATAAGATTGTCTCATTGAAAACAGTATGTAGATGATGTCACGACTTTTATTTGGATACTTTTATATGGATACTAATTAGTTACATGTATATTGCTTTGCAAGAATCTCCTACAGAGATAATTATGTGGCGCCTGCCAGATAATTAAGTGGCGGCCGCCAGATAATTATATTTTCTTACATTGCAGTATCTGGCCTCAACGGGCTTCTGTACTCGGGAACACATTTGAACGGTCACCAGTTATGACACTGGCTTAGAAATGTATGAATGTAGCTTTTTGGCATGTGATTGGATACTTATGTAATTTGTCATACGCCTATTTCACGGGATTTATGTTGAATTGTTTTGACACGTTGTTGGGCAGTTTTGCACTATTTCCATCAGGTTCACAGTAGAAACAGTAGTCAGGTGGCCACCTTGCACCCCTAAACAACGGTGGTATTGTTTGTAAACAAACGGGTGCTAAGTTCTGATGAAATCACACGTTTATAGAAATCGTTCATAAAGACCTTACCACCCCTAGGGGCGTCACCCATCCTTAACACCCGTTTGCTTACAACAATACCATCGTTGCTAGGGGTACATAGTGATCAGTCGAAGAATAATTCTTTCTATTCCAAAAGTGTTTGATGTCATATTCTCTATTGCCATCATCAATATATTCTCGGCGGTGATAGGTGGAAATTTACATGCATACTAGTTAAATAGTCATATTAGGTGCATGGCACTCAAGATTTCCCAGCTAAAACAGTGATTGTCACAGTGTAACACGTTTATCAAGTGATCTGGCCATTATTCAACGGGTGAGAGTTTGGGTGTTTGACAAAATGTCTCTTGTATTTTTGGTAAACACAATATATAACTCTCAGTCTCAGTTTTCAGTTGTCATGGACTGAACACAATTGGAATGGACTGGACGGAATATTGGACGGTGTGGAAATGAACGATCATCAGAAATAATCTTTAGCATGTAGGCCTACCCAATGATATACCTACAGTGTCAATTTTCAATAGTGGCAATCTCAAAACGTATCCAACAATAAGATGAATTTTTATGGAATCACATGCGAGCCTGGATGTTAATCGGGGGGCATGTTGAAAAATTGGCTGTAACAATCAATTTGTTAAATACAATGTGGTCACAAAAAGCAGACGCAGTTGGTGAGTGTACGTATGGTGCCTTTATCGTAAATTGGTTAGTTTTTCGATATTGTGCCAGCATTATCTAACAATGGCTATACCTAATTCGATAGGACTGGAAATATCGAATTTGGACATCACTGGGCTGATTTACTTGCATCTGAAATGGTTCCATACATGTATATCTTGTTTTGAATTAGATATTGACCTTAGCAACCATGGTTGCTAAGGGTCTAGCCAGACCTTTGGTTGCCATGGCAACCACGAATTTCTTGAAATCAAAGCTAATCGAACTAAAAAGCATAAAACATGGTTTTGATGAATGGATACAAACAGTCTCATTATTCCATTTAATAATGCCTAAAATAAAAATTAGCCCAAGGGCTAAGATAGGTTACCAGACAATTTTGGCTTTAAGCATTGCAAGTGACATATGACTTTGAGATTTACCAATCAAGGTCATCTTTGTGAACTGCAATATCACCATTGGGTATGCTGCATATGCCTTCATATATGTTCATAATATAAACATATAAGCTCTATCAACAAGTATATTGTCTGTAGAGGCAAATTTACACATGTCAGGTTAGGCAAGGTTGTGAGATTTGGATTTCAAGGTCATACATAAGGTCAAATTCAAGGTCTCCAGGAGATGTGCTATTAATACATGACTTCTTGTAAGCTTATACACAATTCTAACCTGTATGTGCAAGTCTTTAAGCCTCGGTGGCTGATTTACACATTTCACATCAGACATTCAGCACTCAAGGTCATCTGAGGTCAAGGTCAAGGTCATCATCAGTTGTTCCATATATGACTTTGCAATGCTCATTATGCGAACTTAAGCTCTATCTACAAGCATTTATTCTGTAGAGGCAAATCTGGGCATTTTTTTTACCCAAAAATGGCTGTTTTGACCTTTCAAGGTCATCAAAGGTCAATTTCAAGGTCACCACACAAATCGCCATATATGACTTCCCATTTGAAAGTGCCAATTTCTAAGCTCTATCTTCAAGCGTTCTATGAGCACAGTCCTGGCAGCTCCCATTATGAAGGAAAAAAGTGCTGAAAAGTGTCCAAAATTTTTTTCAAAGGGTGAAAAAAAATTTTTGTCTAGAAATGGCCCAAAATGGATAGTAATGCGATTTGGGCCGAATTTTTTTCGTCTACCCATCGAAAATTCAAAATGGCCGCCATAGGCAGACTGGCGATTCAAGGGCAACCAAACTTATACACATCACAGAGGTACATAACGAGAATCTTTTGAAACAAAAATCTCAAATCTGAAAAAAATTTTTTGCCTAGAATTGGCCTAAAATTGATAGTAATGCGATTTGAGGCCCAAAAATTTTTTTTACACCGACCCGTCAAAAATTCAAAATGGCTGTCACACGGAAACCGGCGATTCAAGGGCAACAAAACTTATACACATCATAAAGGTACATAAGGGGAATCTTTTGAAACCAAAATCTCAAAACTGATCAAACAGTTTTCGAGAATAGACAGACAAGGTTCAAATTTGGGCATTTTCGACCAAAAAATGGCTGTTTTGACCTTTCAAGGTCATCCAAGGTCAAATTCAAGGTCACCACACAAGTCGCCATATATGATTTCCCATTTGAAAGTGCCAATTTCTAAGCTCTATCTTCAAGCGTTCTATGAGTACAGTCCTGGCAGCTCCCATTATGAAGGAAAAAAGTGCCGAAAAGTGTCCAAAATTTTTTTCAAAGGGTGAAAAAAATTTTTTGTCTAGAAATGGCCCAAAATGGATAGTAATGCGATTTGGGCCGAATTTTTTTCGTCTACCCATCGAAAATTCAAAATGGCCGCCATAGGCAGACTGGCGATTCAAGGGCAACCAAACTTATACACATCACAGAGGTACATAACGAGAATCTTTTGAAACAAAAATCTCAAATCTGATCAGACAGTTTTTGAGAAAATGGCCGCCAAAGTTCAAAATTGACCGTTTTTCGACGAAAACGGCCGCCATTTTGAAAAAAATAAAAAAATAAAAAAAATAAAAAATACCTCCTTCTCAAATTATTTCAAGGTATCTTTTCCCAAATTTTCAGAAAGATTGGACCGTAAACTTTAAAGATAAAATGTGGACGGACGACGACTACGACGCCGCCGACGACGACGACGACGGACGGACGGAAGACGGGCGCAACGCCACGGCAATAGGTTATCGGACCATAGGTACGGTAACCTGAAAAAGCAGTCTGTCAATGACGTCATATATTTCATTTGCATATTAATTAGCTGTCAGACTCTGTTGTCAGATTCTGTAAATATGTACATGTTTAAAGTGTCATAACTTTGGAAGGAATCATGATATCAATATGCTGTCAAGACCATTTTGTTCGGTTCAAATAGTACTTTCACATACATAACAAAAACCAATATCCAATTTTCGTGATATATACGCTTTAAAGCAGTAATTTTATTTGCCTCCAAATATCTACAGAAAACATGTGATATGAAACTACAGGCCAACACATGCAGACACACAATGTATGGGACATCCGGAAACGAGTTTGCAGTTCAAAGTTCCGAGTTCCACTTTCCGCGTTTCAAGTTCCAAGAAAAATGTGTCGTCGGTCATTGTTTAGTCAGTATTTCTGCACATGCCACACTTTTTCCCCACAGTTCTATGACCATACTGTACATTGAACCTAGACCTCATGGGATATATACAAAGTTGCAGAGACAAGAAACGATTTCTACTCCAATTCTGTCATTATGTTATGAATATTCTCATTATCCTTAATTTCACTTTCCAATCATATGTATTTCATTCTGTGAATTCGGATAGAATTGAATTTAACACACAAAAAAAACACACACACATACGATTCAGCAAACCTATCCGGAATTTAGCTCATGTTCGCGTGCCACTCTGAGGGGTAAATGTTAAAATTACCATTCGACTCAATATTAAATGGTTTTACTTCGGTGGTCCATAGCACGTTTCTAAAATAAATTCAGCCTAGCCACTGTGCTAATTAGACCCCGGCCCCATCCGATATAAAATGATGACCGGCCGATGTGTTCGCGTGTACATTAACGCGTAAGATACAGCGACTTACCCCCCAGTTCCCGAGTATTGTTGGGCGTTCTTCACGTCGGTTTTGTCCAGGCAAATCTTGGATCCGTCTCTGTGGACGTAATGTAAGTATGTAAGTAAGTATCAACCTATCAATACTAGATTTTTATGATGCCAATACCAAACTTAAGTTACCACATTTTGGAATACAAAACAAAGTCGGATCGAATATTTTATTCACTCATTCTGGGACATTATGAGACACGACACAAGGTATTCAAAACTTATAGCATATTGACCGCAAAACGATTCTTTGTAAACTAATTTGTTTCAATATTTTATTTATAAATGATTGGGCATCGTCGGTTGACTGTTTTCCAGCCTAAACGGCTGTGGATACGTTTGTATTAGGAAGCAAGTAGAAAATGACATATGGGTGTGTCTGAATCCGGTCCATAATGACATGAATCAGTTAAGGTCTCACCTGTCCTCAAATGGACTTATTGTAGGCCTTAGCATAAAGTGTTTCGTGGTGCATACATTACTTTGACAAAATTTACCTCGACCTGAGAGGACATACAAAGCTCAGACGAGCTTAATTATACAGAGTCATATAATATGCATCTTTTTGTGACATTGATCTTGATCTCAAACCGCTTCATTGCTCTAAGACACGCATAACCTGTGAATTGACTTTTGTATATAATTCTTGAAGATAGGACTCTTTGCATGCGGGTACGTTCCCATGCGAAGTATCACAGTAATAAATGGTAAACACAATCATGACGAGTTTGGATTCGATTTGAGATGAACCGAATGCTCAAACGTATGGTATATTATTGAATACATGAAAGCCTAGTCAACAGTAACTAATAGTGAAAAATTAGCCCAATGGGCTAGAAAGGTTACCGGAGAAATATACAGAGTTAAGCCGAGAAAGTTGAAGGTCAAATTCAAGGTGACCACTGAAATCGCCATATCTCTAACCTTGAAAATGGGATCAAAGGTTAACTTCTAGATCAGCAAACTATTCAGCATACATCATTTCCTATATGTTCACTATGGACCCCTAAGCTGTAAATTTGATAATAAGCGAGATATAAGCCATTTTGTAATCTGACTTTGAAAATAAAATGACTGACCTTGAAATTTAGGTCAAAGGTCAAATTCAATATCATTAAAATATTCAGAATATATCATTTCCTATATGTTCACAATTGATTCCTAAGCTGTAAAGTCGATAATAAGCGAGATATTAGCCATTTTGTCCTGTTGACCTTGAAAATGAGGTTAAAAGTCAAATTCAAGGTCACTAGAATATTCAGCATATATCATTTCCTATATGTTCACAATTGATTTCTAAGCTGTAAAGGCGCTAATAAGCAAGATATTGGTCATTTTGTCCTGTGACCTTGAAAATGAGGTCAAAGGCCAAATTCAAGGTCATGAGAATATTCAGCATATATCATTTCCTATATGTTCACAATTGATTCCTAAGCCGTAAAGTCGATAATAAGCGAGATATTAGCAATTTTGTCCTGTGACCTTGGAAATGAGGTCAAAGGTCAAATTCAAGGTCATGAGAATATTCAGCATATATCATTTCCTATATGTTCACAATTGATTCCTAAGCTGGAAAGTCGATAATCGAGATATTAGTCATTTTGTCATGTGACCTTGAAAATGAGGTCAAAGGTCAAATTCAAGGTCATGAGAATTTTCAGCATATATCATTTCCTATATGTTCACAATTGATTCCTAAGCTGTAAAGTCGCTAATAAGCAAGATATTGGCCGTTTTGTAGTGTGACCTTGAAAATGAGGTCAAAGGTCAAATTCAAGGTCACGAGAATTTTCAGCATATATCATTTCCTATATGTTCACAATCGATTCCTAAGCTGTAAAGTCGATAATAAGCGAGATATTAGCCATTTTGTCCTGTGACCTTGAAAATGAGGTCAAAGGTCAAATTCAAGGTCACGAGAATTTTCAGCATATATCATTTCCTATATGTTCACAATTGATTCCTAAGCTGGAAAGTCGATAATCGAGATATTAGTCATTTTGTCATGTGACCTTGAAAATGAGGTCAAAGGTCAAATTCAAGGTCATGAGAATTTTCAGCATATATCATTTCCTATATGTTCACAATTGGTTCCTAAGCTGTAAAGTCGCTAATAAGCAAGATATTGGCCAATTTGTCCTGTGACCTTGAAAATGAGGTCAAAGGTCAAATTCAAGGTCATGAGAATATTCAGCATATATCATTTCCTATATGTTCACAACTGATTCCTAAGCTGTAAAGTCGATAATAAGCGAGATATTAGCCATTTTGTCCTGTGACCTTGAAAATGAGGTCAAAGGTCAAATTCAAGGTCACGAGAATTTTCAGCATATATCATTTCCTATATGTTCACAATTGATTCCTAAACTGTAAGGTCGATAATAAGCGAGATATAAGCCATTTTGTGCTCTGACCTTGAAACTGAGGTCAGAGGTCAAATTCAAGGTCACGAGAATATTCAGCATATATTATTTCCTATATGTCCACAATTGATTCCTAAGCTGTAGAGTCGATAATAAGCGAGATATAAGCCATTTTGTGCTCTGACCTTGAAACTGAGGTCAGAGGTCAAATTCAAGGTCACGAGAATATTCAGCATATATCATTTCCTATATGTCCACAATTGAATCCTAGTCTCTAATCTCAATATCAAGTGAGATATTAGGCATAATGTGTCCCATTATAAAGCATAGGAGAATTTAACATGGGAAAGTCCCATTTGGGCCGAGTTTGGGCCAAAATGGCCCACTTCGAGCGATTCAAGCGCAACGAAATTTATAGACATCATAGAAGTACATATGAGGAGTCTTATGTATCAAAAAGAAAAAAAGTTACTGAACAGATTTTGAGAAAATGGCCGCTAAAGTCCAAAATCAGGCATTTTTTGTCTAAAACGGCCGCCATTTTGAAGAAAAAGCGAAAATCAAAAAACTAAAAAATACCTCCTTCTTGAATTATATTTAAGTATTTTTCTGCAAAATTTCAGAAAAATTCGCCCGTAAACAAAAAAGATAAAAATGTGGACGACGACGACGACGACGACGACGACGGACGACGACGGACGACGGACGACGGACGCAACGCCATGCCAATAGGTTATCGGACCATAGGTCCGGTAACCTAAAAATAGCGCGCACGCACTCACTTCATATTGAGTGTTATAGCCTCTAAGGGAAACCCGTCAGGATTCGGCAGACCGCTCACCAAGGACACGACATTCTTCATACTCTTCATCACATTGTCTGATGGCCAATAGCAAAGCAAAGCGTTATGCCAAACTCGTGGTATATGTAGAAAGCAATATGTCAATTATTTTGGACAATTTGTAATTTCAACAATTGAAAATTCAAGTTTGCAATAAAAATTCAACTGACACATATAAATGTACACCTACACATTTCGCGAAGGTGAAATGTCCTCCGATTTTTTGCTGCAGTATTAAAAAACAATTCATGATCCCCAGCTTCCATGGCAATGCAATTTCTTCTGGCGGTTGTCTGCACTATTGAATGAAAAACTCAACGTCTTTGTAATGTGTCCAGTTCATAATAGGCGGGGTGACTTTGCACTTCTGAGATTGAATTTGTCAGGCGCTGCTGATCAAATTCATTGTCAAACGTTCGAGCAAAGTTCAAGGACAAAAACATACGCTATTGGGTTACCTCAAATTATCGGATTTCCAAGTTTTATAAATCGGTAATCGGTCAACTTGTGATTTGAACAGTTGAACATTCAAGTTTGGAATAAATATTCAACTGGCACTTCCAAATGTACATAGAAAACATCTATTTTTTTGTAGAGTATTGAAAACAATTCAAAATCCACAGCTACCATGGCAATGTAATTTCTGGCGGTTGTCGGTACTATCCAATAATAAAATCAACGTTTTTCTTACAGAAATCGACGACCATCCTCCATAAACTTCGTTACTTCACGGTAGATGTGGTGTTCAGGACCCTGATGGTGACCTACCGGGTCCTCCATGGACTAGCACCAAAATAAATATTGGGATTGGTGGTCCCTTACATCCCACTTTCTGCTACTACCACCTTCTAGGTTCCATTTGTTTAGGGACAGACGGTTTGCCCACGCAGCACCTGAACTATATAATAGCCTGTGCCTTTACCTACGCAACGCCCAGTCACTGGCCCAGTTTGAATGCCAACTTAAGGACGAATTGCACGTGAAATCCCGAATCTGGAACGCGCCAGTTCTCCATTCACTTATAATGTAAATATAAAGGTAACAAAATCATGAACTTGCAAACATCCATTTGGCACCAGAATTTACTGTGGCGACCTATAGCCATCAAGGATCACCAACCAAGACTTGGTTCTTGACTGAATATGATTATTGTCTGATAATTGTCATTTTCAAATGTCATTTTGTGACTTATTTCTCAAAAGACAAGGTACACTCGAAACATGCCCAACGGCAGGTTTATTTTTGAATGCGGATAACTATTAATGCTAGTAAAGCTCACTGGTGAGTTGCGCTCGGGTGCACCAAATCCGCCTATTGTATTCCTCTCGCAGAAATTCAAGTCGTATATGCATCTATTATTGGATGGTCACACAACAAAGCGTACATACCAACAACAGCTTGTTTGTAACGCTGAAGGTGCTGTTTGCTAGCGCGAGTGAAAGTGATATCTACAATCATCAATTTGTACAATCGCTGTGATACTTTTTATAGAACCATGTCCCGGTTCATCATCCATGGCTATACATATCTCTGTTAATGAAGTTTCAAGAAGAAGGGTTGGGTAGTCTTGCTGTTTTTGTTTCCTTTATGTTTACATTACAAATGAATGGGAGAGCGGCTCACCACAGTGTTTGGTCTGTTACCCGCAGTCAATCCTTAAACTCACCTATTCACAACGACATTTTCCAATTGACCTTATTGTATTTTATTGTTGTACCTAAAGTTGGTTTATCCTCATCCATATTGTAAAGTGTAGTGGATGCATTTAATGCAGATACTGGCGCTATATAAATTTCTTTTGTATATTATTTTAGCAAGTTTAGCTTCACGATCAGTTGTTGGTTTTGCCAGATATTATTTGCAATACAATACTTTCTCAATATTTCATAAAACCTTTCTCATTATGCAGATCTTGCATATAAGGTGAGAATTATTCGTATATGGAAGAAACTATCGTATCTATATATTACAGGTACGTGTTGTAGATTTTTATTCTACTATTTCGTGTGTAAATATCCACCAAGTATCCGATTTACAAAACTTGGAATTCAGATAATTGAGGTAACCCAATAGCGAATGATAGCATCACTATCAACATATATGTGTTTAGTCTTTGGACTTTGCTCGAACACACGAATATTAAATTTAGTCAGTAGCACCTGACAAATTCAATTCATCGGGTACATTTGAATGCCCATGTCCTGAGAAGTACATAGTCATATAGTATGCACTGAGCACATCAGAGAGTTATTTCATTCAATAGTGCAGACAAACGCCAGATACTTTTTCGCCATGGAAGCTGTGGATTATGAACAGTTTTTCAATACCACAGCGAAAAATCGAAGGACTTTTCACCTTCGCGAAATGTGTAGGTGTAACCTTAAGCGTGTCAGTTGAATATTTATTTAAAAATATGTTAAATTGTGGAAATTACAAACTCTAAAAAAAATACTTCTCATATTGCTTTCTACACGAACCGCGAGTCTGGGTAATGCTTTGTTATTGGCCATCAGACAATATTGCAAAGGGTTTGAAGAATGTTCTGTCATTGGTGGACGGTTTGCCGAATCCTGACGGGTTTCCATTACAGACTCTCACACTCAATATGAAGTAAGTACGTGCACGTTATTTTTAGGTTACCGAACCTTTGGTCCGATAACCTAGTGCCGTGGCGTTGCGTCCGTCGTCGTCTGTCTACAGTTTTATCTTTAAAGTTTAAAGGTGATTTTTTTTCTGAAAATTTGCACAAACATGCCTAAAAAATTTTCAAGACGGAGATATTTTTATTTACTTTCTTAACTTTCATATTTTTGCCAAAATGGCGGCCATTTTTGTCGAAAAACAGTAAATTTTGGACTTTGGCAGCCATTTCCTCAAAAACTGTCTGATCAGATTTGAGATTTTTGTTCCAAAAGTTTCCCATCATATACCTTTTTCACCTCTTAGACATGTATGAGTTGTTCTTGAATCGCCGGTCTGCGTGTGGCGGCCATTTTGATTTTTTCGACGGGTCCCAAATGGCACTTTCCCATATTAAATTCTCCTTTGCTTTATATATCTAATATCTCACTTAATATTGAGATTAGAGATTTGAAATCAATTGTGGACATATTAGAAATGATATATGCTGAATATTTTGTGACCTTGAATTTGACATTTGACCTCATTTTCAAGGTCACAGGACAAAATGGCTAATATCTTACCTGATATCGATTTTACAGCTTAGGAATCAATTGTGGACATACAGGAAATGATGTGTGCTGAATATTCTCGTGACCTTGAATTTGATCTCTGATCTCATTTTCAAGGTCAAAAACATAAAATGGCTAATATCTCGTGTATTATCAACTTCACAGAGCAGGAATCAATTGTGCACACATAATATATGATGAGTATTCTCATGTCAGAGCACAAAATGGCTAATATATCGCCTAGTATCGACTTTACAGCTTGGGAATAAATTGTGGACATATAGGAAATGATGTTTGCCGAATATTTTGATGATCTTGAGTTCGGCACTTGACATCTATTTTCAAAGTCAGAGCACAGAATGCTTAATATCTTGCTGACTATCGACTTGACAGCTTAGGAATCAATTATGAACATATCATGTATGCTGAATATTTTTGTGACCTTGAATTTGACCTTTGAGCTCGTTTTCAAGGTCATGGGACAAAATGGCTAATACCTAAGATATAAAACATGTCCGGTGATCTTTCTTAGCCCTTGGGTTAATTTTTATTCACTAATTCAATAGTTACTCATGACTAGGCCCACATTTGACTCCTAGACAAAATATATCATACGTCTGAGCGCTCGGGTCATCCCAAATCTATTTCAATTACGTCATAAGTTATTATGATGACCATTTGCTACTTCTTAAACATACTCAGCATCACTGTCCGGAATCCGTTCATATTGGGAAACGATATTTTTCGGGTGGGGAACGATATGTTTGATTGGGAAACGCCAAGCTGCAAGGGGGTATGTGTTGTTAATAAAGTATGAAAAAATAGGTGTAATTGTTAATCAAAAGGAAGAAAAACATGCGCTAATGCTGTATAAAGTCTTCAGTGTCGACTAAACCTGCTATAATAGGCTATACTTTTGATGTAATATCGTTTTTGTGACGTGAAATGCCATGAAAATCACACCATTTTGAACAAATGAACACTGATGATTAAATATGTTTCTGATGCACACAATAAGGAAAACGAGTCAAGAGAAAGGTGAATTACATGATCCCCACCAAAAATATACATTTTACATCGTCTCATTAATAAATATTTGCTGATTTTCTGAACTATTGATGTTTCGGTGGGTAAACGATACGTATAGAGAAGGCGCCGGTTGGAAAACGGAAAAGTTTGTACATATGAAACTCGAGATCAACTGTTATACACGAGCAATACTGTGTGGTCTTTAGTGAAAGGTTACCTCGTGTGAGTTATTAATTATATTACTGTATGCACAACATTTTGGGTGTGAAATAAGGTGAATCATGTCCCCGGGCTCCATATAATAGAAAAAGTTTTGACATTTTGTTTCAAAACATGCTAATTTGGGTCCTTGACATTGAGTGTAAAGATGGAGTGCCTTGACGATCGATAGGCCCAATATTTAGGCTCAAAAGGCCCAAAATTCAGTATTTAGCTGTTTTCTCAAAAACTGTCTGATCAGTTTGAGATTTTTGTTTAAAAAGATTCCTCTTATGTACCTTTCTGAAGTGTATAAGTTTCGTTGCCCTTGAATCTCCAGTCTGCATGTGGTGGCCATTTTGAATTTTCGACAGGTTGGTGAAAAAAAAACTTTTTGTCCCAAATGAAGTCACTATTCGTTTTGAGTGATATCCAACCCAAAAAAAATTCTCTCTGAAAACTTCTTTGGATTTCACGCAATGTTTCCTTCATAATGGGAGCTGTATGGAGTAAACTTCTAGAACACTTGAAGATGGAGCTTAAATATTGGCACATTCAAATAAGAATTCATATATTGTGGTTTCGGTGGTGATCTTGATTTGGCCTTCAATGACCTTGAGACGCCCTTTTTTGTCAGAAAAACGGTCAATTTTGGACTTTGTTCGGACGGTTTCCAGATTATCGTTTGAAAAGATCACCCTTATGTACCTTTGCGACATGTCTAAGTTTCTTTGCCCTTGAATCGCTCAAAGTGGGCCATTTTGGCCCAAACTTGGCCCAAATGGGACTTTCCCATGTTAAATTCTTTTATGCTTTATAATGGGACATATGATTGCTAATATCTCACTTAATATTGAGATTATAGATTAGGAATCAATTGTGGACATAAAGGAAATGATATGTGCTGAATATTCTCATAACCTTGAATTTCACATTCGACCTAATTTTCAAGGTCACAGGACAAAATGGCTGATATCTCGCTCCTTATCGACTTGGTGGCTTGGAAATCAATTGTGGACATATAGGAAATTATATACGTCGAATTTCCTGATGACCTTGAATTTGGCCTTGATCTCATTCAAGTCAGAGCACAAAATGGCCAATATATCGCTTATTATCGACTTTACAGCTGATGAACCAATTGTGGACATATAGGTAATGATATATGCTGGAAGTTTTCGTGACCTGTGATCTTTTTTTCAAGGTCAGACAACAAAGTGGCTAATATCTCGCTCATTATCATCTTTACAGCTTACGAATCAAGTTGTGGACATATAGGAAATGATATATGCCGAATATTCTCATAAGCTTGAAGTTGACCTTTGACTTTATTTACAAGGTCAGAGCACGAAATGGCTAATATTTCGCTCCTTATCGACTTTCCAACTGAGGAATCAATTTTAAACATATAGAAAACAATTACTTATCTCAGGTAACATTTCTTAGCCTTTGGGCTAATTCTGCCCTGTTTCCTCATCCACTGCGGGTCTCAGTATTTTCTCGGTGTTTGTCAAATGAGTGCTTCACAATGTGGTTAGAGTCTTCAACTTTGGAATGACGGTTATAACACCTGGCGTTGAAGCCGCGAGACGCCATTTGTTGGAATAAATAATAAGTATGAATGAATAATAGCCAAAAACGAGCCTTAATGGGCCATAAATTTCCAATAAAATATCGTTTACTAATCGAGACACCCATATCAGAACTGTTGTCCAATCGGAACAGTATAGTTTACCCCCCGAAACATCAATGGTTCAGAAAATCAGCAAACATTTATAATGAGACGATTTAAAATGTGTCTTTTCGGTGGGAATCATGTAATACACATTTCTCTTGACTCGTGTTACTTTTTGTGTGCATCAGACAAATATTTAATCATCAGTGTTCATTTGTTCAAAACGGTGTGATTTTCATCGCATGTCACGTCACAAAAACGATATTACATCAAGTATAGCAGGTTTGGTCGACACTGAAGACTTTATACAACATTAGCGCATATTTGTCTATCTTCTGATTAACGATTACACCTATTCTTTCCATACTTTATTGAGGAAAACAACACATACCCCCTTGCAGCTTGGCGTTTCCCAATCGAACATATCGTTTCCCAACCGAAAAATATCGTTTCCCAATATCCTCTGCCGAAACGGATTCCGGACAGTGAGCATGCAAATCCGAATCCACTCATCTTGCATCCAAAAGTCAATTCAAACGTTCTGTGTATCTTAGACCAATGGCGTAATTTAAGATCAAGTTCAAGATCACAAATAGCATAATAAATATATGAGTATGTATAATTATGCTCTTGAATAATACGCCCTTACGCTCTGTCGTCAAGATCTTATTCTCCGAAAACCAATTTACATTTCATTCGAGATGGACGTAAGCGAATTTCTCCAAGTATTGCCTGATGTCATATAATGTACTAAAATAAGTTGAATTACATGCGCAGAGATGGATCCAAGATTTGCCTAGATAAAGCGAACCTGAAGAGCGCCCAACAATATGAAGGAACTAAGGGGTAAGTTACTAAATTTTGCATCCGGAAAAAAATGTTGCACCCGGAAAATTATTATTTTATTTTGGGTGAGACGGACGTTGAAGCGACTCATTCAGCTGAAGAGTACAGTCTCTACAGAGTGTTGATATCATGATCTGTTAAAAAGTTATAGCTATATTAATATTAAAAATCCGGCTAATTTCTGTAGGTGGTCTTGCAAAATCTGTCAGCTAATTAGTATGCAAATAAGATGTATGACGTCAGTTAATCATGCATTTTAACATGTCACAATTAAGCATTTAAGCTCATATTTGGTCACCAAAACTCATCAGGTATATCGTTCAGTAGGAATAGTCAGTGAATGTATGCCAACTTTGGTTACAATGGCAACCAATGAGCTGATCTGGCCCTTAGCAACCAGGTTAAACACGATATAAAAGTTAAACACGATATAAAAATATGAAACCAATTTAGATAACAGGGTAGTAACAAATGTTTTTGGAATTGATCAACAAAATTATAAAAAAAACACTCCTTAGCAACCGATACAGGCCTGAGAAATCACAGATTTTTAGATCCACTGGAAGTCAATGGATGCTATTACCGCTGGTTTCCAATGCCTGTATTGATTGCTAAGGGTTGTGTTCAGACATTTTGCTGATATTCCTGAATATATTGTTATTACTCTATTATCTGAAATAATTTCGTTCATGTATATCTTGTTTTTAATTAGGCATTGATTTTAGCAACCATGGTACCTAAGGGCCCATCCAGACCATTGGTTGCCATGGCAACCACGAATTTCATGAAATCACTGACCATTCCAACTAAAAACCATAATAAATGGGTTTCTATGAACAAATATGGATACAAACGGTCTCATTATTCTATTTTAAAATGCCTAATAAAAAAGCAGTCTGTCAATGATGTCACACATCTCATTTGCATATTAATTAGCTGTCAGGTTCCGTTGTCAGATTCTGTCAATATGACAAATATGTTTAAAGCGCCATAACTTCGGAAGGAATCATGGTATAATGTAAATATGCCTTGAAGAACATATTGTTCCGTTCAAATAGTGTTTTAACATAAATAACAAAACTCAATATCCAATAAGGGACTTTCCAAGGATCAACCTCACAGATATCAGAATCAAATCCATGACTAGATTTTACCCTTGCAGTCCCCTTTCTCCCAACACACACAGAACAGTCGAATACCAAGCCTTACTGCAGGAGCTGGTCCGCACCCTCCACAAACCTCCGTGCTGGCAATCTCTCAACCCATCCACCCAGACCGTCGTCATGCCAGCCGCCGGGGGTACCGACGCCTACAGACAGGTCTGCATACCATGCGCACGAAATTGTTCATGGATGGTTAAAACGTATTCATTCTGAATGATACGTATTGCATTTCATGGACTGACTGTATCCTTGTGTACAAAGGTGCTGGGTACGATCCTGGACTGCGGTGACACGGTCCTGGTTGAGGAGTATAGCTACCCGGGCATTGTCTCCAAGGTGATGGTGGCTTTCATACTTCCGGGAAAGCACGATAGCATTTATTTATACCCATATCCACATCCAATTCACTCGTATATTGGAATTCCATAGGTGAACTCCATAGGGGCGAGACCGCTGCCCATTGCCATGGACGACATGGGCATTATCCCTGAGTCTTTGCGAGAGGTTCTCTCCAAGTGGAGTCCGGGTACTAAGCCAGGAGTCGACGGTAAACCCAAGCTGTTAGTGGTGGTTCCCACGGGGCAGAATCCGACAGGGTGCATCTACACACTGGAGAGGAAGCAGGAGATCTATAGAGTAAGTGGCGGCGAAAGTACCTGTCCGGACTTCGCCCAGTATTTCTCCATTGCTCTGAACTGGCCTGTATGCAAGCCCATAGGTGACATGAACAGGGAGAAAATTGGTGGGGTTTTTTTCTATTAAAAACCTGTCACGTTCGCACGTAGAAAATTCAAAAATACCACGTTCGCACGTAGAAAATTCAAAAATACCACGTTCGCACGTGGAAGCATTTAGCGCTATCACGTTCACACGTAGAAAGGTTTTAGACTTCCACGATCACAAGTAGAAAGTTCAAAGCTACCACGTTCACACGTGGAAGCATTTAGCACTTTCACGTTCACACGTATAAACTTTAAATATATCTACCACGTTCACACGTGGAAAGATTCAAACCTAACACGTTCAGAATTTTAGAAGAGTTGCAGAAGAAATATTTGACGGTACTATACCTAATTTTTTTCCAGGTGTCAGCGTGGTAGCCCTAGATTCTTCCAATTCCAAGTACAATTTTTCCAGGTGTGAATTTTTTTAGATGTGAAAGCAATAAATCATTTCACGTTTGAACGTGGTAGCCTTGAAATTTCTTCAAGCGAATGCATTTGCCTTGGATGTTTCCACGTGTGAACGTTGAAATTTGTACGTGTGAATGAAATAAACTTCGAAATGCTCGGAGTCTTGTTTTTGGCCAGGTGTATCTCTGGTGTAAATAAATTGTTAAATGAATCCCTGTGATGAAGTTGTTCATCATTTTGTGATGAAGTCGTTCAATAAACGAACATTTGCTCTCATTTTGTTTCAGATTGCTCGGGAGTACACCTTTCTAATTTATGAAGATGACACTTATTACTTCACGGTGTTTGGTGAGGTACGCAACCTACCGCAAGAATTAGCCCGAGGGAAATGTGTTCTGATGAACCGCAAAACTGTTTTCTTTCATTACAATCGCAGATCCAAGCTTTCACGGCTATGAAATGTAACATTCGAGGCCACCACTTCACGTTCAAAAGATTTTTTTTCGCGGCTGTAAATGGCTCGAAACACATAGTAGGCCTAGCTCGATCTCGAGCAAACCCTTTTTTGGGGTTTACTATTTGGAGAATACAAATGGCCACGATGCACAGAGCGGCGATTCAAGAGCAACACAACTTGTACATATCATTACAAACTAAGGCATAGTCTGTAAAGAAAACGTATGTAAACAAATTTGGAGAAAATGGCTGACAAGTTCTAAAATTAGGCACTTTTACTCGAAAATGTTACTCGACCATTCAAAGAATAAAAATATGGTACTTGCCTATCGAATTATTATTTCTTAGTATATCTCAATGAAATTTCTGAAAGAATGGATTATGACAGACGCCACACCATGCAAATATATTATTGGACCGAAATTAAAAATTCGTAGTTTTAGTGTGTGAAAAACTTATCATATTTGCAGCGGGTGCCGAGTTTTCTAGCCCTTGACACAGACGGACGAGTGATTCACGGCAACACGTTCTCCATGTGCATCGCTCCAGGGTAGGTCCTGGTTTGACTCGCAGGCTAGGCCCTGATTGACACCCAAGGGTAGATCCTGATAGACGTCCGAGAGTAAGTCCTGATTCACGTCAAAGGCTAGGTCCTGATTGACGCACTAGGGTAGATCCTGAGAGGGTAAGTCCTGATTTACGTCCAAGGCTAAATCCTGGTTTGAGTCGCAGGCTAGGTCCTGATTGACACCCTCGGGTAGGTCCTGATTGAAACCCAAGGCTAGGTCCTGATTGACGTCCAAGGCTAGGTCCTGATTGACGTCCAAGGCTAGGTCCTGATTGACGTCCAAGGCTAGGTCCTGCTTGACATCCTGATTGACACCCTCGGCTAGGTCCTGATTGATACCCAAGGCTAGGTCCTGATTGACGTCCAAGGGTAGGTCCTGATTGACGCCCAAGGTTTAGCCTGATTGAAGTCCATGGGTAAGTCCTGATTGACGTCCATGGGTAGGTCCAATTTGACGTCCAAAAGTTGGTCCTGATTGACGCCCTAGGATAGGTCTTGATTGACGTGCAAGGGTAAGTCCTGATTGACATCCAAGGGTAAGTCCTGATTGACGTCCAAGGGTAGGTCCAATTTGACGTCCAAAAGTTGGTCCTGATCGACGCCCTAGGGTAGGTCCTGATTGACGTCCAGTGGTAGGTCCTAGTTAACGTCCAGGGATGGGTCCGGGTTGACGTGCAAGAGTAGGTCCTGATTGACGTGCAAGGGTAGATCCTGATTGACGCCCTATAGTACGTCCTGATTGATGTCCAAGGGTACGTCTTGACTGACATCCAAGGGTACGTCCTGTTTAACGTCCATGGGTGGGTCGTGATTGTCGTCCTAGTGTAAGTCCTGATTAACGTCCAAAGATACGTCCTAACTGACATCCAAGGGTATGTCCTGATTAACGTCCATGGGTGGGTCATGATTGCCGTCCTAGTGTAAGTCCTGATTGACGTGCAAGAGTAGGTCCAGATTGATACCCTTGATCAAGTCATGATTGACGTACAAGGTTAAGTCATTATTGACGCCTGGGTGTATCCTGTCATCCAATGTCGTCACTGACGAAAATTGTATTCATGTATAAATATAATGTTTAATCTTTACTTGTCCTATTTCCACTTACAAAAGGCTGCGTGCAGGATACGTATGTGGGCCAGGCGCTGTGATGACTAAGGTTACAAAAGGATTGGACGGCTCGAGTTTTGGCACTTCCACCTTGTCTCAGGTAAAGGTGGCATGAAATACGTTAACCAGAGGTTAAAATTACTGCTGGTAGCCCAACAATCTTCTGATTCGATTTATCATATTCTTAAAAATGAACCTTTAAATTAAAGTTATGTATTTCCACAAAACTGTACTCACTAGCTAGTAGTTTTGATCCTTACAGTTGCTGTCAATGTGTTCCGGCACAACCATCAAACAATTATAGGCCAACCTGTTCTTACAGGGGATCTTGTTGTCGCTGTTTACGCACTGGGGTGTCGACGGGTTTATAGCCTACGCTGAGCGGTACTTATAAGTATTTGACTACTGGAAACCAAGCAGGGGATTCGACAAGTGTGGCGTCAGGATATTTATCAATAACATTACGGCATATATATATTGGTGATCAATACGAGGCGTTTATACTTTCAGAGGAGCTGTACTATACAAAGAGAAACGAGATTTACTAGCGAAACTAGTGGACAAGTGGCTGAAAGGTGATTGTTTTGGTGTAGAAAATCAAAATTCATTTATCACTTATTTTGTGAAATACTACATTTCTTGACTAACATATTACATATCTACGAAAGATACGAAAGAGTATTAGGGCCACGCAGAAAAAAATATTTTGGCCAGTATATCTCGAGATAATATGACGTCTTACTTCAATATATCGTAATAGCATGACGTCTTATGGATATATCACGGGCTGTTATCACGTCTTCTCCCATTATCTCGTCTTATTATGTCGTCATATCTCCACATCACGTCATAAATCCACATCCTACATCTCGTCTTGATATTCAGTCATATTATGTCGTCATATTATCATGTCATATATCTCGTCTTATCTAGAGATATCTCGTATCAGATCACGTCATAAAATAGAGTTGACATATCACGTCATAACATCTCGTCTTATCCCCTATCGGCATCACACTTATAGAATCATAAAGATATTTCTAATTTGAGCTTACAATTCACTTCTTTTGACAAATATGAATTTTTTTTAAATGCTGATGCCCCGATATGCAACACATACTGAGGATTTGGGAGTATGATCTCATAGTAATATGGGATAAGACGAGATATTATGACGTGATATGTAGACTATATAATAAGACATGACTTAATACGAGATAGTTGGCGTGATGTCAGTTGTAGGGACGAGATATATGACATGATGGTATGACGACATGTTATGTCGTAATATCAAGACGAGATGTAATGTTATGACGTGATGTGGGGATATGACGACATAATAAGACGAGATACTAGATTAAGACTAAAACATCACGTGACAGTTTCCTAAGACGTGATACTATGACGGGATATTCACATAAGACGTCATAGTATGTCGAGATATGCTGGCCAAATTATTTTTACTGCGTGGCCCTAATACTCTTTCGTAGTACTGACATGATGTGGGATATATCACAACACATTAAAACGAGATAATGGAATAAGACGTGATAACCTCCCGTGATGATTATTTTCATAAGACGTCATACTATGACGAGATATTGAAGTAAGACGTCATAATATGACGAGATATTGAAGTAAGACGTCATATTATCTTGAGATAACATAATATGATGTAATATCAAGTCGAGATGTTACAGTAGTATGTGGAGTTATGACGTGAAGCAGAAATATAGCTATGATGGCATCCTAAGCTTAGATGATAGGAGACGTGATACTATCAGACTATTCATATCAGACAACATAATGTGCAGTACGACTATGACGTCTTATGTGAATATCCCTATATAGTATCACGTCTTAGGAAATTATCACGTGATGTTTCACGTCTTATTCTAGTATCTCGTCTTATTATGTCGTCATATCCCCACATCACGTCATAACATCACATCTTACATCTCGTCTTGATATTACGACATAGCATGTCGCCATACCATCATGTCATATATCTCGTCCCTACAACTGATATTATAAGTTATCATGGGCTTCAGACCCCAATACGGCGTGATATTTGCCTGAAGTCACCATATACCACGAGGCCGCAGGCCGAGTGGGATATGCTGACTGGAGGCAGATATCCTGCCGTATTGGGGTCTGAAGTCCATGGTAACGATTTTATCATTGGATTATATGGAGCTCTCATAAACGTCATTCCGTATCACTCGCCTGAAGCCCACGATACAGAAAATATCGTGGGGTTGCGTCACAGCTCTCCAAATACGGCGTGGTATTGTCGGAGAATTGACCAATCGAAATCGCGCATTTTCAGCAATCCGATGATAACAACTTATATACCCCCCCCCCCCCCCAAATATCGCGTATTAGGTCATGTCTTTTTAAATAGTCTACATATCACGTCATAACATCTCGTCTTATCCCCTATTATTATAAGATCATACTCCAGAATCCTCAGTCTGTGTTGCAGATCGGGGCATGAGCATTTCAAAAACATTCATATTTGTCAAAAGAAGTGAATTGTAAGCTCAAATCAGAAATATCTTTATGATTCTCTACAAGTGTGATGCCGATAGGAGATGAACCGAGATGTTATGACGTGATATGTCAACTATATTTTATGACGTGATCTGATACGAGATATTTGGCGAGATATCTCCAGATAAGACGAGATATATGGCATGATAGTATGACGACATAATACAACTGAATATCAAGACGAGATATAGGATGTTGATTTATGATGTGATGTGGAGATATGACGACATAATAAGACGAGATAATGGAATAAGACGTGATAACGTCCCGTGATATATCCATAAGACGTCATACAATGACGAGATATTGAAGTAAGACGTCATATCATCTCGAGATATACTGGCCAAAATATTTTTTCTGTGTGGCCCTAATACTCTTTCGTACATGCAAGTGGGATTTCTCTCCTTATACATGTGTATTTTAGTCTATGTCCGTCACTGCACTTGAAATTTGAAAAATCACTTGGAAATTATATGCATGCGACTGCTTTCCCCCAATCAGTTTTCGGTGTTTTACAATATTTGGTGTTTCACAGGCCGAGTGGAGTTCTACCTTCCACAATCTGGCATCTTTATGTGGCTGAAAGTCAATGGATGTGACGACACCGAAAAACTCCTGGCGGCTGAGGACGCCTTGCTAAACAACGTATGATTAAGGATAATGCCGGATTTAATGACCAATAAATATAAAATATTACACAAATATTTTGACCAAAAAATACGTGACAATAAATATAGATATGTTTTCTTTCTATTTTTTGCAGGTTGACTTTAGTTCTGGGCAACATTTCAAGTTTAGTGGTAGTACAAGCTCGTATATCAGGGTAGCGTACAGTACGGGCAGTACCGAGTACTTCGATGAGGCGAGTACAAATTACAACAATGCCGATTATTCACTGATGATTTCAAACAATTATATTGGGAACTTATACTAATTTAATTTATTTGGCAGGCTATGAAACGATTGTCGACAGCTATTGACAACTACATAGACGTCAAAAATAGAGAAAACTAAAGTCGCCAAACTGACCTTTGAAGTAAATGAAAGTCACTGTGTTAACCTACCTGTAGTTAGCTGTCGAAAACATTGTATGTAGGATTTTAAGATTTAAATTAAACAAGAATGAACTGTACAACCCTTTTTATCAAGTTGTTGAGAGCTTGATTTTATGACATGAGATTAAACAGAAATGAATTGTACAACCCTATTGTATCAAGTTGTTGAGAGTTTGATTTTATTATATGAAATTAAACAAGAATGAACTGTACAACCCATTTTATCAAGTTGTTGAGAGCTTGATTTTATGACATGAGATTAAACAGGAATGAATTGTACAACCCTATTGTATCAAGTTGTTGACAGCTTGATTTTATGACATGAAATTAAACAGAAATGAACTGTACAACCCTATTGTATCAAGTTGTTGAGAGCTTGATTTTAATAATGAAATTAAACAGAAATGAAATGTACAACCACATTGTATCAAGTTGTTGAGAGCTTGAATTTTTCTGTGGCCTTTTCTAGCAAAATTCTGCAGTATATGTTGCGAGTGTCCTCCTAACACAGACCTAAGCATACAAATCACGATCATTGTTGTTTAGTCTACAATGCAATATAAACAAACCTGAGACGCTAGTTGATTACATCTCAAAGGTAAGACCTTTTGATTTCAATTGATTTCACACTCTTTGGTAAGACTATTTGGTCGGGCTTTGTTTCTATTGCAAAATGTTGTATTTTACGTTTGTTATTGTCATCATCAAAATCTACTGTATTTGTGGTAATAGATTGATACCTACATTCATACCACTGAGTCGGTGTCACTGCTGGCGGACGTTAAATCTGTCCCCGAGGATACCATCAACTCAGTAGCCTTCTGGCTATTGATTGGGTACTTATGTACTTGTCATATATCTGTTCCATGGGGTTTGTTTTGGATTTCTAAAATATTTTCATAGGTTGTTGGGCAGTTGTATACTAATTCCATCAGGTGTACAGTAGAAACAACTACATTTACCACACTGTCTGCCCCTGATGACGCCAGTGTGTGTTTGAATAAACTATTTGGTCGGGCTTTGTTTCTATTGCAAAATGTTGTATTTTACGTTTGTTATTGTCATCATCAAAATCTACTGTATTTGTGGTAATAGATTGATACCTACATTCATACCACTGAGTCGGTGTCACTGCTGGCGGACGTTAAATCTGTCCCCGAGGATACCATCAACTCAGTAGCCTTCTGGCTATTGATTGGGTACTTATGTACTTGTCATATATCTGTTCCATGGGGTTTGTTTTGGATTTCTAAAATATTTTCATAGGTTGTTGGGCAGTTGTATACTAATTCCATCAGGTGTACAGTAGAAACAACTACATTTACCACACTGTCTGCCCCTGATGACGCCAGTGTGTGTTTGAATAAACTATTTGGTCGGGCTTTGTTTCTATTGCAAAATGTTGTATTTTACGTTTGTTATTGTCATCATCAAAATCTACTGTATTTGTGGTAATAGATTGATACCTACATTCATACCACTGAGTCGGTGTCACTGCTGGCGGACGTTAAATCTGTCCCCGAGGATACCATCAACTCAGTAGCCTTCTGGCTATTGATTGGGTACTTATGTACTTGTCATATATCTGTTCCATGGGGTTTGTTTTGGATTTCTAAAATATTTTCATAGGTTGTTGGGCAGTTGTATACTAATTCCATCAGGTGTACAGTAGAAACAACTACATTTACCACACTGTCTGCCCCTGATGACGCCAGTGTGTGTTTGAATAAACTATTTGGTCGGGCTTTGTTTCTATTGCAAAATGTTGTATTTTACGTTTGTTATTGTCATCATCAAAATCTACTGTATTTGTGGTAATAGATTGATACCTACATTCATACCACTGAGTCGGTGTCACTGCTGGCGGACGTTAAATCTGTCCCCGAGGATACCATCAACTCAGTAGCCTTCTGGCTATTGATTGGGTACTTATGTACTTGTCATATATCTGTTCCATGGGGTTTGTTTTGGATTTCTAAAATATTTTCATAGGTTGTTGGGCAGTTGTATACTAATTCCATCAGGTGTACAGTAGAAACAACTACATTTACCACACTGTCTGCCCCTGATGACGCCAGTGTGTGTTTGAATAAACTATTTGGTCGGGCTTTGTTTCTATTGCAAAATGTTGTATTTTACGTTTGTTATTGTCATCATCAAAATCTACTGTATTTGTGGTAATAGATTGATACCTACATTCATACCACTGAGTCGGTGTCACTGCTGGCGGACGTTAAATCTGTCCCCGAGGATACCATCAACTCAGTAGCCTTCTGGCTATTGATTGGGTACTTATGTACTTGTCATATATCTGTTCCATGGGGTTTGTTTTGGATTTCTAAAATATTTTCATAGGTTGTTGGGCAGTTGTATACTAATTCCATCAGGTGTACAGTAGAAACAACTACATTTACCACACTGTCTGCCCCTGATGACGCCAGTGTGTGTTTGAATAAACTATTTGGTCGGGCTTTGTTTCTATTGCAAAATGTTGTATTTTACGTTTGTTATTGTCATCATCAAAATCTACTGTATTTGTGGTAATAGATTGATACCTACATTCATACCACTGAGTCGGTGTCACTGCTGGCGGACGTTAAATCTGTCCCCGAGGATACCATCAACTCAGTAGCCTTCTGGCTATTGATTGGGTACTTATGTACTTGTCATATATCTGTTCCATGGGGTTTGTTTTGGATTTCTAAAATTTTCATAGGTTGTTGGGCAGTTGTATACTAATTCCATCAGGTGTACAGTAGAAACAACTACATTTACCACACTGTCTGCCCCTGATGAGTCGGTGTCACTGCTGGCGGACGTTAAATCTGTCCCCGAGGATACCATCAACTCAGTAGCCTTCTGGCTATTGATTGGGTACTTATGTACTTGTCATATATCTGTTCCATGGGGTTTGTTTTGGATTTCTAAAATATTTTCATAGGTTGTTGGGCAGTTGTATACTAATTCCATCAGGTGTACAGTAGAAACAACTACATTTACCACACTGTCTGCCCCTGATGACGCCAGTGTGTGTTTGAATAAACTATTTGGTCGGGCTTTGTTTCTATTGCAAAATGTTGTATTTTACGTTTGTTATTGTCATCATCAAAATCTACTGTATTTGTGGTAATAGATTGATACCTACATTCATACCACTGAGTCGGTGTCACTGCTGGCGGACGTTAAATCTGTCCCCGAGGATACCATCAACTCAGTAGCCTTCTGGCTATTGATTGGGTACTTATGTACTTGTCATATATCTGTTCCATGGGGTTTGTTTTGGATTTCTAAATTATTTTCATAGGTTGTTGGGCAGTTGTATACTAATTCCATCAGGTGTACAGTAGAAACAACTACATTTACCACACTGTCTGCCCCTGATGACGCCAGTGTGTGTTTGAATAAACTATTTGGTCGGGTTTTGTTTCTATTGCAAAATGTTGTATTTTACGTTTGTTATTGTCATCATCAAAATCTACTGTATTTGTGGTAATAGATTGATACCTACATTCATACCACTGAGTCGGTGTCACTGCTGGCGGACGTTAAATCTGTCCCCGAGGATACCATCAACTCAGTAGCCTTCTGGCTATTGATTGGGTACTTATGTACTTGTCATATATCTGTTCCATGGGGTTTGTTTTGGATTTCTAAAATATTTTCATAGGTTGTTGGGCAGTTGTATACTAATTCCATCAGGTGTACAGTAGAAACAACTACATTTACCACACTGTCTGCCCCTGATGACGCCAGTGTGTGTTTGAATAAACTATTTGGTCGGGCTTTGTTTCTATTGCAAAATGTTGTATTTTACGTTTGTTATTGTCATCATCAAAATCTACTGTATTTGTGGTAATAGATTGATACCTACATTCATACCACTGAGTCGGTGTCACTGCTGGCGGACGTTAAATCTGTCCCCGAGGATACCATCAACTCAGCAGTCTTCTGGCTATTGATTGGGTACTTATGTACTTGTCATATATCTGTTCCATGGGGTTTGTTTTGGATTTCTAAAATATTTTCATAGGTTGTTGGGCAGTTGTATACTAATTCCATCAGGTGTACAGTAGAAACAACTACATTTACCACACTGTCTGCCCCTGATGACGCCAGTGTGTGTTTGAATAAACTATTTGGTCGGGCTTTGTTTCTATCGCAAAATGTTGTATTTTACGTTTGTTATTGTCATCATCAAAATCTACTGTATTTGTGGTAATAGATTGATACCTACATTCATACCACTGAGTCGGTGTCACTGCTGGCGGACGTTAAATCTGTCCCCGAGGATACCATCAACTCAGTAGCCTTCTGGCTATTGATTGGGTACTTATGTACTTGTCATATATCTGTTCCATGGGGTTTGTTTTGGATTTCTAAAATATTTTCATAGGTTGTTGGGCAGTTGTATACTAATTCCATCAGGTGTACAGTAGAAACAACTACATTTACCACACTGTCTGCCCCTGATGACGCCAGTGTGTGTTTGAATAAACTATTTGGTCGGGCTTTGTTTCTATTGCAAAATGTTGTATTTTACGTTTGTTATTGTCATCATCAAAATCTACTGTATTTGTGGTAATAGATTGATACCTACATTCATACCACTGAGTCGGTGTCACTGCTGGCGGACGTTAAATCTGTCCCCGAGGATACCATCAACTCAGTAGCCTTCTGGCTATTGATTGGGTACTTATGTACTTGTCATATATCTGTTCCATGGGGTTTGTTTTGGATTTCTAAAATATTTTCATAGGTTGTTGGGCAGTTGTATACTAATTCCATCAGGTGTACAGTAGAAACAACTACATTTACCACACTGTCTGCCCCTGATGACGCCAGTGTGTGTTTGAATAAACTATTTGGTCGGGCTTTGTTTCTATTGCAAAATGTTGTATTTTACGTTTGTTATTGTCATCATCAAAATCTACTGTATTTGTGGTAATAGATTGATACCTACACTTATGGGACATGAACAAAACACAGAGACGCAAATACACACTTCGAACTTCTCGGAGTTGGAGAGGAATTAATACCATCATCAGTAACGTCAAACTGTGTAGAGATTCAATAAGCATTACAGAATTCCACAAAACCAACGTCATTGACAACATTTTGAAACATACCAATTTCACGGCTTGTACAAATGTTACAACAAGAACACATTTCTCGTACTAGGTTGGTGCATATTAAGGGTGGGCATCGCTGCGCCTTGAATATGGGAACATCTTTAATTTTCCACTGATTAAAGTTTGTATTAAAACTTTTCCATGAAAACACCAATTTGTCTCAAACTTTGCACATGGCTACTGCAAACCTTGTCAACAAAGGCTGTGTCAACAAAATTATATTTTGTTCGAATATACAATTAATACAGATAGTTGGACATCACTGACAGATAACAAGTAGATCTTCCATTCATTTACATGCCTCGTGTTGAAACTTTCAGGATAATAGGGTGATGTGATATACATCACCAACCGGAACTTACTTTTGTGGTGATTTTCATGTACTACATGTATTTACCGATTTTTCACATGCAAATTCAGCAGACGTAGCAATTCTGTCAGCATGCGACATGCATAATGTCTCACTCGCTGCAGCGGTCGGTGTACATGAACGGATTACCTTGTATGCGTTATAGTGACCCCGAATTAGCGATCTGACATTCCTCAGGTGTTGAACTCAATGGAGATCATTTCGTACACTCAACTCAGAAATTTAGCAAAGAAGAAGGGCCTTCATTGTCGCGGTACGATGCGGCTCACCATTGTAGAATAGCTCATACTTTTGTCAAGTGCATGGGCCTGTTAGAGAGAGAAGCAACTGGATGAACTTGCTTTTGTAATTTCATCATTTTTCGCAATAACTACAGAGAATTTTTTTTGAGAGAGGAAAAAAATTCTCGGTTCGTGATCACATGCATATGAACTCATTGCTGTGTATCATCGCAAACAACACTATCGTGAAAAAGTTATACCTTGTCATATGGTGCGTACTTTCAGCTATCTATTGTATCGTCGTAACATGATAGAATCTATGGTACGGACACATAGCAATCACACACACACATTCTGAAATAGATATGATCAGAATTCGCAGAGTTATTGTCAATAATATTCCACAGTTTGGTTTGTCTGGAAATATAATTTTCTAGGAGATGCTCACCCTTAAATTGAATATTGTACATGTGGTGCTTATCTAATTAAGACATTTCGGCGGAAACGCTCTGATGGTTTTAGCAGATTTTCTTTTCTTTTTTCTTTCGCCGTATTGGTTTCCGGACGATAACTTCAGTACAGTGGCTGATTCATGCCATAATGTGTTTGTCCTGAAGAGTTTTTTTCGTCGCGACTTTAATTCTGATGACGGAAATGATTAAAATCGCGACCAAAACGTTTTCGCTGCGACCAAAATGTTTCAGTTGCGACAACAACTATTTTCGCTGCGACGGGAATGTTTTGGTCGCGGCGAGAATATTTCCGCTGCATAATCATTTCCGTCGTATATAGCGTCGAATAGTGAATCGGACGCTATTTTTGGACTCGTCGCACTAGACAAACATGTCTCAGGGTTATTAGGGATGAACTTTGACCTTGACCTCACTTTTTTTTTTGGCTGAGTCAGCATTTCTCATTTTTGTCGATATCTCGGAAACGTGTCGTAGATCGAAACGGACGTTATTTTCGGACTCGTCGCCGTAAACAAACATGTCTGAGGGGTATTGTGGGTGAACTTGACCTCAAATTACAGATATCGCAGAGATAAAGGCGTTAGATGTATAGAGGAATTGTCTTGGTAAGTGAACAATTCCTCACAAAACTTGTATCCTCGTTCCCGGGCCGGGCAGCCATGTCCTCCTATCTGGACATTGGTCGAACAAACGTCATGGTATGTTGCTCGTGCACCAGTGTGCTATGTGACTGTGCATGTTTAATGCGTGTCATGTGTGTGATTTTTTCCTTTAATGTTCCTTAAATAAGGGAGGGGGTCTAGCATGTGACCTCTCATGCTTGCTCCAGCGTGTGATCTCCCATGGCATCATTGTCAAAGCCATGTGCGTTCATTTTTAAAAAATGAACATCATAGAGAGCAATGTTTCTAAGCCAATGAAGGAAGCGAGCAATGGGAGTGAGACTGAGGGTGAAAGTGTGTGTGAGAGGTGTGGGAAAGATTTGGGGGATATGGTATGAAGGCCAGTCTGGGGAGGGTCGAGGGGGTCTTGTCAATGGGGGTCCGAGGGCAAGGGTTGTAGTTGAAGATGGTATTGAACCGGGAAATGGGGGCCGAGTAGAGGGGGATCAAGAGTCTGAGGGGGAGGAGGTAGCTTGCGGGGGTTACTGTGGTAGTAGTGTATTATTAGGAGTGAGCCAATTTTGTTGAGGGAACTTGAGATTTTGAGGAGGCGGTGGGGTTAGAAAGGGTGTTGAGGGACCTTAAGTGGATAAGGGGATCCCAGGGGAAGATAGAGTAGCGGGCCCAAGTATCATACAATGCGCCTAATACTACTCGTCCACTATATGAATGCCACTTAATCCGTCTGTCACCTTTTTAATCCTTATTGGAGATGGAAGAAGACGCAGGATATGATACTTTGGCCGAGTAGCGGAGGAGTTGGGGAGGGTTGAGGAAGCTAATGAGGAGAATGGGGAGGGTTGAGGAAGCTAATGAGGAGAATGGGCCCAAGTATCATACGCTGCGCCTCAATACTACTCGTTCACTAAATGAATGCCATTTAATCTGTCTGTCACCTTTTTAATCCTAATTGAATATAGAGGAATGCGCAGGACAATACTTGGGCCGGAGAATGAAGCGGGATATTGGGAGGGAGATAAATAGGTAGATAGATGATATGTGGGCAGAAATGGACATGAAAGATGCCATGGTGTGGGATCTGGAACAACAGTGACGGGGGAGGGTTAAGGAGTAGGTGAGTTGGAGAGGCTGTGGAGGCTGACGAGTATAGGGAGGTGCAGAGGTCAGTGTGGAAGAGAGAGATGCTGAGGCTTGAGGTACGCGTGGTGAGAGGAGGGAGGGGTGAAGCGCGGCGGGAGGATTCAGGGAGTTGAGACGGAGGGAAAGCTGTGTCCTGTCCCTACTATTTATTTACATATCTCGGGAGCGCCCGTTATTTCTTGCAAACTATACAAAGAGAAACGAGATTTACTAGCGAAACTAGTGGACAAGTGGCTGAAAGGTGATTGTTTTGGTGTAGAAAATCAAAATTCATTTATCACTTATTTTGTGAAATACTACATTTCTTGACTAACATATTACATATCTACGAAAGATACGAAAGAGTATTAGGGCCACGCAGAAAAAATATTTTGGCCAGTATATCTCGAGATAATATGACGTCTTACTTCAATATCTCGTAATAGCATGACGTCTTATGGATATATCACGGGATGTTATCACGTCTTATTCCATTATCTCGTCTTATTATGTCGTCATATCTCCACATCACGTCATAAATCCACATCCTACATCTCGTCTTGATATTCAGTTGTATTATGTCGTCATATTATCATGTCATATGTCATATTATATGCATGCGACTGCTTTCCCCCAATCAGTTTTCGGTGTTTTACAATCTTTGGTGTTTCACAGGCCGAGTGGAGTTCTACCTTCCACAATCTGGCATCTTTATGTGGCTGAAAGTCAATGGATGTGACGACACCGAAAAACTCCTGGCGGCTGAGGACGCCTTGCTAAACAACGTATGATTAAGGATAATGCCGGATTTAATGACCAATAAATATAAAATATTACACAAATATTTTGACCAAAAAATACGTGACAATAAATATAGATATGTTTTCTTTCTATTTTTTGCAGGTTGACTTTAGTTCTGGGCAACATTTCAAGTTTAGTGGTAGTACAAGCTCGTATATCAGGGTAGCGTACAGTACGGGCAGTACCGAGTACTTCGATGAGGCGAGTACAAATTACAACAATGCCGATTATTCACTGATGATTTCAAACAATTATATTGGGAACTTATACTAATTTAATTTATTTGGCAGGCTATGAAACGATTGTCGAAAGCTATTGACAACTACATAGACGTCAAAAATAGAGAAAACTAAAGTCGCCAAACTGACCTTTGAAGTAAATGAATGTCACTGTGTTAACCTACCTGTAGTTAGCTGTCGAAAACATTGTATGTAGGATTTTAAGATTTAAATTAAACAAGAATGAACTGTACAACCCTTTTTATCAAGTTGTTGAGAGCTTGATTTTGTGACATGAGATTAAACAGAAATGAATTGTACAACCCTATTGTATCAAGTTGTTGAGAGTTTGATTTTATTATATGAAATTAAACAAGAATGAACTGTACAACCCTTTTTATCAAGTTGTTGAGAGCTTGATTTTATGACATGAGATTAAACAGGAATGAATTGTACAACCCTATTGTATCAAGTTGTTGACAGCTTGATTTTATGACATGAAATTAAACAGAAATGAACTGTACAACCCTATTGTATCAAGTTGTTGAGAGCTTGATTTTAATAATGAAATTAAACAGAAATGAAATGTACAACCACATTGTATCAAGTTGTTGAGAGCTTGAATTTTTCTGTGGCCTTTTCTAGCAAAATTCTGCAGTATATGTTGCGAGTGTCCTCCTAACACAGACCTAAGCATACAAGTCACGATCATTGTTGTTTAGTCTACAATGCAATATAAAAAAACCTGAGACGCTAGTTGATTACATCTCAAAGGTAAGACCTTTTGATTTCAATTGATTTCACACTCTTTGGTAAGACTATGAAACTTATGGGACATGAACAAAACACAGAGACGCAAATACACACTTCGAACTTCTCGGAGTTGGAGAGGAATTCATAGTTCCGATGATACATAAGCCCCGCCCACTTCCATATTTACTACCCAATCAAAAGACGTCAAAAAACGCGCCAAAACGTAAAAGTCCCACAAACAAAACCGGCGTGTTCAACAGGTCAATCTGGTGAATGAAGTGGGATGATAGTGTACTTCTGAAGCACTCACGGCCAAGTAAAGCCAAATAAGTTAAATATTTTGGCTTACAATATATTCTCCACCCCTTTATGAGTATATACGTGTGAAATATGGTGTATTATTGTACAAAACGAATGTGTAAACAGAAGCAAGCAAAAGTTACATTATTCCCGACTTGCTCAAGCTAAAGCACATGGTATGTTTGTGGGACTTTTCCTGCGGTTGCCAAGGGGGCGTGGCCTGTTGGGATGTCGTCGGAACTATGAATTAATACCAACATCAGTAAATAACGTCAAACTGTGTAGAGATTCAATAAGCATTACAGAATTCCACAAAACCAACGCCATTGACAACATTTTGAAACATACCAATTTCACGGCTTGTACAAATGTTACAACAAGAACACATTTCTCGTACTGGGTTGGTGCATATTAAGGGTGGGCATCGCTGCGCCTGGAATATGGGAACATCTTTAATTTTCCACTGATTAAAGTTTGTATTATAACTTTTCCATGAAAACACCAATTTGTCTCAAACTTTGCACATGGCTACTGCAAACCTTGTCAACAAAGGCTGTGTCAACAAAATTATATTTTGTTCGAATATACAATTAATACAGACAGTTGGACATCACTGACAGATAACAAGTAGATCTTCCATTCATTTACATGCCTCGTGTTGAAACTTTCAGGATAATAGGGTGATGTGATATACATCACCAACCGGAACTTACTTTTGTGGTGATTTTCATGTACTACATGTATTTACCGATTTTTCACATGCAAATTCAGCAGACGTAGCAATTCTGTCAGCATGCGACATGCATAATGTCTCACTCGCTGCAGCGGTCGGTGTACATGAACGGATTACCTTGTATGCGTTATAGTGACCCCGAATTAGCGATCTGACATTCCTCAGGTGTTGAACTCAATGGAAATCATTTCGTACACTCAACTCAGAAATTTAGCAAAGAAGAAGGGCCTTCATTGTCGCGGTACGATGCGGCTCACCATTGTAGAATAGCTCATACTTTTGTCAAGTGCATGGGCCTGTTAGAGAGAGAAGCAACTGGATGAACTTGCTTTTGTAATTTCATCATTTTTCGCAATAACTACAGAGAATTTAAGAGAGGAAAAAAATTCTCGGTTCGTGATCACAGACATATGAAGGCCCATTGCTGTGTATCATCGCAAACAACACTATCGTGAAAAAGTTATACCTTGTCATATGGTGCGTACTTTCAGCTATCTATTGTATCGTCGTAACATGATAGAATATATGGTACGGACACATAGCAATCACACACACACATTCTGAAATAGATATGATCAGAATTCGCAGAGTTATTGTCAATAATATTCCACAGTTTGGTTTGTCTGGAAATATAATTTTCTAGGAGATGCTCACCCTTAAATTGAATATTTTACATGTGGTGCTTATCTAATTAAGACATTTCGGCGGAAACGCTTTGATGGTTTTAGCAGATTTTCTTTTCTTTTTTCTTTCGCCGTATTGGTTTCCGGACGATAACTTCAGTACAGTGGCTGATTCATGCCATAATGTGTTTGTCCTGAAGAGTTTTTTTCGTCGCGACTTTAATTCTGATGACGGAAATGATTAAAATCGCGACCAAAACGTTTTCGCTGCGACCAAAATGTTTCAGTTGCGACAACAACTATTTTCGCTGCGACGGGAATGTTTTGGTCGCGGCGAGAATATTTCCGCTGCATAATCATTTCCGTCGTATATAGCGTCGAATAGTGAATCGGACGCTATTTTTGGACTCGTCGCTCTAGACAAACATGTCTCAGGGTTATTAGGGATGAACTTTGACCTTGACCTCACTTTTTTTTTGGCTGAGTCGGCATTTCTCATTTTTGTCGATATCTCGGAAACGTGTCGTAGATCGAAACGGACGTTATTTTCGGACTCGTCGCCGTAAACAAACATGTCTGAGGGGTATTATGGGTGAACTTGACCTCAAATTACAGATATCGCAGAGATAAAGGCGTTGGGTGTATAGAGGAATTGTCTTGGTAAGTGAACAATTCTTCACAAAAAATCGTATCCTCGTTCACGGGCCGGGCAGGCATGTCCTCCTATCTGGACATTGGTCGAACACACGTCATGGTAAGTTGCTCGTGCACGAGTGTGCTATATGTGACTGTGCATGTCATGTGTGTGATTTTTCCTTTAATGTTCCTTAAATAGGGGAGGGGGGTCTAGCATGTGACCTCTCATGCTTGCTCCAGCATCTGATCTCCCATGGCAACATTGTCAAAGCCATGTGCGTCACTGTTAAAAATTAAACATCATAGAGAGCAATGTTTCTAAGCCAATGAAGGAAGCGAGCAATGGGAGTGAGACTGAGGGTGAAAGTGTGTGTGAGAGGTGGGGGACAGATAGGGGGATGTGGTATGAAGGCCAGTCTGGGGAGGGTCGAGGGGGTCTTGTCAATGGGGGTCCGAGGGCAAGGGTTGTAGTTGAAGATGGTAATGAACCGGGAAATGGGGGCCGAGTAGAGGGGGATCAAGAGTCTGAGGGGGAGGAGGTAGCTTGCGGGGGTTACTGTGGTAGTAGTGTATTATTATGAGTGAGCCAATTTTGTTGAGGGAACTTGAGATTTTGAGGAGGCGGCGGGGTTAGAAAGGGTGTTGAGGGACCTTAAGTGGATAAGGGGATCCCAGGGGAAGATAGAGTAGCGGGCCCAAGTATCATACAATGCGCCTAATACTACTCGTCCACTATATGAATGCCACTTAATCCGTCTGTCACCTTTTTAATCCTTATTGGAGATGGAAGAAGACGCAGGATATGATACTTTGGCCGAGTAGCGGAGGAGTTGGGGAGGGTTGAGGAAGCTAATGAGGAGAATGGGGAGGGTTGAGGAAGCTAATGAGGAGAATGGGCCCAAGTATCATACGCTGCGCCTCAATACTACTCGTTCACTAAATGAATGCCATTTAATCCGTCTGTTACCTTTTTAATCCTAATTGAATATAGAGGAATGCGCAGGACAATACTTGGGCCGGAGAATGAAGCGGGATATTGGGAGGGAGATAAATAGGTAGATAGATGATATGTGGGCAGAAATGGACATGAAAGATGCCATGGTGTGGGATCTGGAACAACAGTGACGGGGGAGGGTTAAGGAGTAGGTGAGTAAGAGAGGCTGTGGAGGCTGACGAGTAGAGAGGTGCAGAGGTCAGTGTGGAAGAGAGATATGCTGAGGCTTGAGGTACGCGTGGTGAGAGGAGGGAGGGGTGAAGCGCGGCGGGAGGATTCAGGGAGTTGAGACGGAGGGAAAGCTGTGTCCTGTCCCTACTATTTATTTACATATCTCGGGAGCGCCCGTTATTTCTTGCAAACATTATACCGGGGGTCGTACATTTTCACATATATTACAATACTGACATGCGGGTAAATTTCCTATTGGTACTTCCTCGGGACTGACGTGCTGCATATATTGTACAAAACGAATCCAATGCAAATATTATATATGTTTCACCAATGCATGTCCAACTGAATCCTTTTTACCTAGACATGCGACAAAGATACACCACGTGTAAGTGCAGGTACGTACAGTGTGTAGGATCAAGAGCTCCAACATCGATTAATCTCTATCGGCATATTCTACAAATCAGGCACATGTCCGCAGCTATATGTTGGTGATAATGTGTTTGTATTATTGCAAGTGTAAGGGATGAATATCCTATCAATGACTATCACATTGTCTCTTGACACCGAACCTTGACACATGCAGACATCATGCAGACATTAACCCATTGATAAGTAGACCAAAGAACGAGCTTTCCGTTGTACCCTTGCAAAACAATTTCAAGTCGTACAACAGTAGTAATTATTGATAAAACTTATATTCGCAAGTGGAGACAACCTACATATAATTTCCGGATTGTGCGAGGAATGCGTGTCGCAGGTTGAATTCAGCCGGGTCTGTGACCAATCTGGTTTGCCTGTACAGTACGTGAGTACCATATACCTACTCACATTTTGTCAGTATGTTTTACGGATAAAAAAATGAATGGCAGTAATTCGCGCCCTTCACAACCATGCATGCAGGTACATCACCAGAACCTGACGAACGCCGACTTTCCCCTGACACCCCGTCCCTCCAAACCAAGCACGATGGCGTCCGAGGCGGCTGACTTCGCCTGGTACGACTACCTCCTCTTTGCCGGCGTGCTGGCCGTCTCGGCCGCTATAGGCCTCGCGTTCGCCTGTACGGGTGGTCGCCAGCGTACCACGCGCGAGTACTTGACCGCCGACCGCAAGCTCCGCGTGCTGCCCGTTACGCTGTCCATGTACATGTCCTTCACGTCCGGGATCATGGTGCTGGGGAACGCGGCCGAGATGTACACGTACGGCGTACAGTTGTGGTTTGTGACGGTTGGCACGGCGGTCGCCTACGTCTTGGGAGCCGTGCTCTTCCTACCCATGTTCTACAGGCTGGGAGCGACTAGTTCATTCGAGGTCCGTGATGTCATTATTGGATAACTCTATGCCTTATTAGACTCATTTGACCGTGAAATACATGACGTAGGCCTAATATACGCACGATCGTTTATGTCTTCAGTACCTGGAACTGCGATACAAGTCAGCAGCCGTCAGGAAGTTTGGAAGTTTCCTTTCCATTATTTCCGGGGTATGAATACACGACGTACGTGTATCTATATATACCTAGACTCATGCAATTGGAATCGTCCGGTATAGATTTTAAATGCAATTTAATCACATGGTATAAAATTATGACTTCATACTTTCAGATCCTGTATTCAGGTCTTGCATTGTACACTCCGTCCACATCTCTTGAAGCAGGTAATGTAATGCGACCAGTTCGGCGTAGAGCCCAAGTATTAGTTGATTTTATCATTTAACTACTGTTCGAACCTGATACTTACAGAGAGAGAAATTTCCTACGATTGTCATTCTCATTGCCCTTCAGTGACGCCGATTCCCATGTGGGCAACAGTTGTAGCTCTAGGCGTTCTCAGTACTATATACACTACATTTGTGAGTAGTCAAGGGAAAAAACACATACATTTTTTACCAAAGTGTAATTTTAATTAAACTGTAATTAATCAAAATGTGATATGACAGGGTGTGAACGTTTAGTTGTTATCATATGTTTTCAATTATCAGGGCGGTATCAAGGCGGTGGTTTGGACAGATGCCTTCCAGGGCTTGGCAATGTTAGCTGGTGTCATAGCCGTCTGTATACTGGTCAGTCCACTTCGTAAATTCGTTCATCGTGTATGAGATGGGGTACATGTATGAAGCACAGCTTCGAGGCGAATGCGCTTTCATTTTTTCCAATGAACCATGTTCTGATATGAAGAGAAAAAAAAATAATTGCCTGAATGGATATTTCCCTGGCATAATGCTTAGAAAACAAGGACTTCCCAGAAGAATAAGAAGCTCCTATAGAACGAGCACCACCAATAAGGTTCTTAGCTCAGAAAAACTGTAGACGTAAACATTCCAATTCGGAATGATCGCATTGTCAAACGCTTTCTGTGAGTGACAGATCAGGAACCGAAATCCACCACGTTTTGACGCTCAGTGGATGCTGTTGTTACTATCACGCAGGGTATCCAGCAAGTGGGAGGTATTGCGGCCGTGTGGGACATCAACAAAGAGAATAACAGACTCTGGGTCACGTCAGTTCAATAATACTGCTCCAAAATTGATGACTTTTAAATTAATATCAAATATGCCATCTAGTTTCAGTTGATATATATAACTACAGTGTATGTTAAATTTTCCCGTGAACTGCGGCACCATCGTGATTTCGATCACAAAATACATCTATTTATATCCTTCTTTTCAAATGAGATGCTAATTTAGATATTCCTAGAAACATAATTTATTATTGTAGAATGAAATGACCTCGTCGATAATTCACTGACGTTCAATGACTCAGGTTTGACCCCAACCCGATGATCCGCGTGTCCATGTGGTCAGTGATTGTGGGTACAATCGTGTCTGGCGTACAGACCACTGGAACGTCTCAGATGTCCGTACAGCGATACGTCAATATGAAGTCCATCAAACACGCTTTCACGTGAGTACAATCACTAGTGGGGAATAAGCTGTAAATTTATGTGAAGTGAATCTTTTAACAAGGTGATATGTGAACATTTAAGGACATAGGTATGGCATAGTCATCAAAGTAGTAATTAAATGTTTTAATTTCAAAATCTTAAACCTCGTTGAACACATCGACATAAACTAGAATACATGTATGCATGATATTAGGAAGGAATACAGTAGTGTACATCCATGTAAATAAATAGTATCTCAAAGACTTTGGCCGCTTCATTGGGAAAATATATGGAATAAAACTGATAATCTCCTGAATTTATGTCGGACGACAGAGCTGCGTTGCTGTGTATCCCACTACATATGATATTCTACACACTGACGTTCATGGCCGGAGCTGCTATGTTTGCTTACTACCACATGGAAGGCTGCTGTCCTCTGCGCTCTGAACAGGTCGACAACACCAACCAGGTAGTCTTCATTCACGCCACGTCTTACCTTTACCATACAGGCCAAACTAAAGTACACCGTTCCAAGGTCATATGGTTCCTTTGAGTGTTCCATATTCAATAAATCTATACCTGCAAGTTCAAGGCGAACATTCTCTCTCTGAATGAATTGTGCTCAAAATCAGTTTTCGACCTCCAAATATGGTCCAAGGTTGAATTCTTCGTCAGCATTTGAAGCCTATTTGAATATATATGTAAAGTTATTGACTACCGTCCGCTCTTCGGGATCCTCGAGGATAGTCCTCTCTCATCCGAGTCCTTGCGGACGCGCATCCGCTATTCCGGATCCTCGCGGCAGGGCCGCTCACCGGAGGTCGCGGCGGACACGGTAACTACTTCATCATTAACGGTAACCAGGTAACAGCCCACCCGACACTCCCAGGCCTACGGACACCGTTCAGAAACTGGTTCATCACCACGGTGTTAACTGGCGGGGCCTGGCGAGCCGCGGTCTGCCTCGGGGACGGAACCCCGTACAGTCCGACATGCTGGCCAGAGCCTCTGTCACATGTCCCGGGAAGGGAGAGAGCTGGCGATCCACAGGGCCGAAGGCCCCCGAGTCAGCAACTCGTCTCTCCCAGCCCGGGCCTCCCCACGGAAATCGTCCCCAGGGCTCTAGGAGCCCACTACTCAGACCCAGGGAACACAAAGCTCATGGCGAGCCTCGTGTGCGTCCTAGTCTCGATCTTGGACCATCTCCTCGAACGAGTCGCTTCCAGTGTATATATAATACACCAGAAACTGCAGGGCGCACGCGAGGTTAAATCGATCCATTGTTATAGTTTACTGGAACGTAAATTACAATACGTCGCCGTGGCAACGCACGCTCGAACGGAGCATGTCAAAACAAGGCCAAGTACAGAAAGGCCACATAAATGGCTTTTATGTTTACAATCACCTGCCGCGTGCTTAGGGCAAAATCGCCACATTACCCCCTTCTTACAATGTTGGTCCCCAACATGTTCCGCCCGCGCCCAAAATGCTCGAAACCCGACGAAGGCTTCGCATGGCGGGGGCCGGAAGAAGGCACGATGGCAACGCCCGGAAGTCACGGCGCAAACACTAGGACTTTAAGAGTCCCTTTTGGAAGAATGGGGAACTACCCCCGGACTTATGGAGTAAACTATAACGCGCTTTGCAATTTTGAATAAATCCTCATAAACAAGCTAAAATTTTGACCGAGGTGGTCCAAAACCGTGTGATGACCTTGAAAGGCCATCCATTATAAAAGGACGGTGTGTCGAGTCTTTGGAATATCTTTAAGGTTAGACTTTAAATTTAGAAATTTTGTAAAACGACACACCGAGTGATCAAAAGTGATAGTACCTCTAAAATGTTGCCGACCGCCCTGCCGGCCGGCTCCTCAGATCCGCAGAACGGGTCTGAGGCAGGGCGGAGCCGCGGGAGCGACTCCGGCACGCCGCCGCACACGTGCAGCGACGAGGCTAGCACCCTAGCCTTCCTCCGTCGTCATCGGCTCCTCATCCGTGCCGCCTGTCTTGGGGTCTGGCGGCGGTGACGGGTCCCTACGCCGCGGAAGCAGCGGAGCCGGCATAATGAAAGCCGGCTGCACGGGCGGATGAGGCAGGCCCGGTGGAGCTTGCACGGGCTTTCGTGGTGAGCCCTGCAATCCGGGTCCTGACGGAGCCATCACAACGGAGGCCGGTAGAGATGTCGCGCCGAGATCTGCTATGGCGCGGAACATCTCCACCGTATCGCGGGTGCGCTGTGGACCGGCCGTCCGCTCTCCCCACACCTGGACTAGGTATGGGTAGATGGCCAGCTCCAAAGCAGCATCCGCGCGCCGGAGAGCCGCCTGGTTCAGGGCGGACGACTCGGGGTCATCGACGCCCTGGATTAGGCGAGTCCGAGCGGCCTCGGCTTCGTCAAGACGACGCCGTAGCTGCTCATTCTCAGCCTCCAGGTGCTCCATCCGTGCGGCCACCTCTGGGGCGGGGGCGGACGCCCCGGACTGCTCGGCAAGAGCGGCGGTCCGACCCTGGTCGAACGCGCGCCGCTCAATGACGGCCGACAAAGTCCGGTAGCTCTCTAGGCTCCGCCGGGTGCCTTCCATGAGGCCCTGGTCGTATGCGAGGTCGCATGCGACACGGGAGGCCTCGGCGCGGCACCGGCTGAACCGATCCAGAGAGCTGTCCATCTCCGCCACAAGGTACTCCGCCGCTCGGGTGAGTCGACCACGCTGGGGGTGATCCCAGGGGTGCTCCTCCCGAGCGCGGACCAACGCGGCTACACCTGCGGACCCCAAGTCACGAATGGCTCGAGGCACCGGCAGGTTCACCAACGCCGGATCACCGGGGATCCGGTCCATACCATCGCGACGATGGCCGACCGCCTGGCCTACAGACTCGCGGAAAGTCTCGTAGACGCTGGCGGTCGTGGGACCGAGCCTCCGGCGTACGTCCGCCGTGGCGTCGAGGGGGTCCAAGTCCAGGGAGGCAGTGCTTTGCCACCCTGCGGACGTCCCCTCAACTACCAACGAGGACGCGGACGCCGACCTCGTGAGAGGTACCGCACGTCCGCTACTGCTCGCTACCGAGGGAGTCACGCGTGGAGTCCTTGGCGGGACCGCCGACGCGGTACTCGAGGAGGCGGAGGTGTCTGCCACCACCCGTCCCTCAGACGGACCCGCGGGTACCGTCACCTCGAGCAAGCCCGGGTAGTCCTCCTGAGTCAGCGCACCCGGAGACTGCAAGGGCGTCGTCCCGGCCGGAGTCTTTCCGGCGGACGAACTCTTCCCCTGAGTCTTTGGCTGGGGGCGCGGCTTAGGAGTAGCCACTCGTGTCTTGGCCGCGATCTGCGGCATCTCCGACACGATCATGGTCACCCGGTGCCGTTCTTCACCGGCCTGGATTACCGGCGGTTCACGGACAGCCTCTGCTGCTGTCCGGGCGGCTTCCGCCGCCTGGAACTCCGCCGGGGTCTGGCCCATCGTAGCCGTCAGGCGAGCGGTGTAGCTCGAGCCCGCGGACACAACGCCAGACTGCCTCCAGGCATCGTCCATGACGCGCTGTGCAAAGCGCCATGGACCCCAGTGAAAGAACCGGTGATTCGCCGTCCCTGACGTAGTCATGAACGACGCCACCCTCGGTGGTATGTATCCATAATTGAATACAGGCCCCACTTCATTTCCAACGAGATGAAGTCCCTCACCGCGGTGTGCACCCGAGCGGTGATCATTTAGGGCCTCTAAACTGGCGAAATATCGTTGCTGAGGGGTGCCGGAGTAGCACCTCTTGCAAACGAACATTTGCATCCAGGGGTAGTGGTACCCCGCAATGTGTCGACTCAAGTGGTCGTAGGTAGGATACCTACGATCCCGGTTGAGCGCACGGTGCGGGTCCTCATACCCGTCCAGGGATTTCGGACAGAGTTGGCATATTACACCCTCCTCTGGCTCGGGCGGCAACCCGACACGCTCCTCGTCCGTGAGTGGACGAGGCCGTGTGAAAGGCGTGTCGGCCGCCGCGCCGGCCGCCGCGGTGCGGCGTCCCTGCGGATCCCTGCCGTAGCGCGGGAGGAACATGTGTCCCTGACGGACTCCAGGGAGTTCGGGGCCCATTTCGGCCCGCAGCCTCTGGATAGAGGGCTGCTCCGAGGACGACCGTTTCTTCTTTTTGGCCGCCCCCGAACGATTCTCCGACCTGGTTTGTCGGGGCACACTCTTCCCGCGTGGGGGCGCGGCCCTCCGTTGCTGCGCAACGAAGGCCCGCGCTCCCGCTTCCAGTGCGGCGTCAGACAGGTGGACCCCGTCTTGCTCCGCGCGCTTCAGGAGGAGTTCTAAACGAAGATCTCCCTCCTTCGGCACGGGACGCCCTCTGTCCACTGGACTTGACCCCACCTCCGCAGCTCCGGTAGGTTTCTTAGTACCGGAGGAAGAGGAAGAGGAGGTTCCTTTCGGTGCCTGGATAGGCACCCGCTTACAAGAACCTCCCGCGCCTGGGCCGGATCCCGCGGAGGCGCCGCCCGCACCAGATCCCGAGGGATTAGGCGTCTTGGCGACTCCGGGTTTGGCGGAGGACCCTTTCTGGCCACCCGGCTTGGGCGCCAGTGGCTTAGGCCCTCCGGACTTCGATCCGGCTTGAGGCGAGGGGCCGCCGGACTTCTTTTTCCGGTGCGGCCGCTTCTTCTTCTTCTTCTTTGGAGGCGAGGAGGCCGGGTCCGGGTCGGATCCGGCCTCAGATTGCCCATGCTCAGCGGCTTCCAGCTCTTGCTGGGCTCTCCACTGCTTTTGAGCAATCTCCCGGGCTCGACGGCGAGTACGCCTAGAGACGGGCGATGTAAACCCGTCATCTCGGTTCTCGGTCTCCTTCGAGCCAGACTCCTGTTCCTGAGGCGGCGCTTGGGATGCGGCTTCCTCAGCCGCGTCAACCTGCTCCGCCCAAGTCCCAGGGGCCTTCTGGTCGTGCGGACCAGACTCCGCAGGTGCGGACACCGAGGAGTTCTCGGCGGAACCGGTGTCCGGACGGTTACGGCCATCCGGACGGGTTTCCGCACGAGTACTCTCATCCGGGCCCAGAGACGCAAGCATCTCCGAGGACGGGTGCAACTCAATGTCCACACTAGCAAGTCCCGCACCACCGCAGTCCATCACTTCTTCCATACGGGAAAAAGTAGACGGATCTAGGAGTAACTCGGCGCCTGCCGTGGCCGAGTCACTCTCTGCGGGGCGGTCCTCCGCGACCTCGCTCTCAGACTCGGTTCCTGAGTAAGAACCGGAGCTGGAGCTGGATTCCTCAGAACCCACATAGGCTCCCCGAGGGATGTCCTCGCGGTCATCCTCCTCGGGCCTAGACTGGGGTCTCGAGTACGAATTACCGCGCTCAAGAGACCCCTCTTCCCTCCCTTCATCACCTCCCCAGCCGTCGCTACTTTCCGACATGTCAAGCGCTCTAATCGCTCTAAACACTGGGAGTCAGATCCGCAGATCCGTCTCCACCAGTGCCGAGCGCTTGAATGACGAGAAGGTGTCGAATTACATCGATTATAGGCATCAAGTGTTGGCAGTTATACTGCACACGCATCGTATGACGCGTTCCCGTGGAAACGTCTATTCACTGCATCTACCCGATCGACAGACAAAAGGACGTTTTACATTCCCGCATTCCCATACACGCATCTCCCCCCGGTGACTCCTTTCATGCCATGTATACGGGTGGCTTGTGTACACAAGCCATCCCGGGGGAACCCGCTAAAATACTACAGTAATTAACAGCAGTCATTAGCAATAGCTTTCGCACTGGCGATCAATGACGTGAAGTTAATCACCCTCGCAGGTTAAAGATTGTATACAATGTATCAAAAAGCCAAACTACTTGTGGGTGTTACGATTATGTCACCCTATCAGCAGCGATAAATAAAAATTTAACACCGCTCAAGCAGCAATGAAAATAAATCCACCACCGCTTGCATGCTTTTCATAGATCACGGCATACAGCCTTCGATACAATGTACACAATCTCCTACACCCCTCTTGCGAAAGCAGAAATCTCCCGATTTCTTACTCTCTATTGCACCAGGGAAAAGATATATCTCTAAACTTTCTCATATATGGGATAAATGAGTAAGAATAGCATTTCCACGGGAAACACGCACACACTTGTGGCTTATAATCCTCCCATAAATAATAAATGAGATGGAAAATAAACAAAATCACTCCCCATAGCCGCTGGCACGCTTACAGGGCGATCGGACATACCCATGACGTCCGGACAGACAATCGGGCGCCCTATGGGCGTTTGCAAAGCGCCCACTAGCAACCCCGACGTACTGCCCGGCCGCGGAGCGGTGCCCGGTCCAGCCCAGAGCCTCCTCAAACGACTACCGGAGCGCGGAGCCAATAGATTTAGACGCGGAGCCGGCATGGTCCATAACCGCACTGGTTAGGGGGCGAACCCTTCATACCGGCGCCCAATCTAGAGGCGCCCAAAGATGGTGAAAGCAATAGCCGGCGGACGTCCGGGGCTGCCCGCGGACGGAGTCCAGGCCGGACGTCTACCATTGTACGGCGTATTGCCCTTATCCAATGAAGATGAAATTGGAATTAGAAGCCACCACAAGTGTTGCGCATGTAATATACGACCCCCTTCTTAGAAGGAGGCCGGGGTTCCGGTCATTCCGGCCGGACCGCATATTGTAAGGTACGATCCGGACGAGAACGAGCGTCACCCGCTGCCGCGGCTGGTCCGCACACGCGGACTTAACAACCGCTCCATTATCATAATGGATAGTCGGTTTCCTGCCGTAAGAAACCTTAATCTACTATAACCGCAATTACAGTAGTGGCTCACGGGGGATAACTACACCGAAGTGCGTCATCTTAAAGCGCCGCGGACGCCGGACGAGTCACGCGGACGAACCGCGGACATCAGTCCTCATCTGCGGACACTATCCCCGCGTCCAGAGCCAGTTCCCCAAATCCGTGGGAAGACGCTTCTCCCGTAGCGGACGTAAATCCCAACCTCAGTCTGGCCATATAAGAGGTTGTCCCGGGACCAGGGGCGTCCGGCCGAATCAGTAAATTCGTCCGGCCAGCGTAACCGTTGTACGGATTACGCCGGACAGCCGTCCACAAGGTGCGGACCGGCCATCCGCACGTCCCTGGCGCTAGAAACTACAGGAGGGCGGATGCGGAGCGGCGGCGTTACTACATGAAAGTCTCCGCGGACCTCAACTCCGAAGATGGCCACAAAGTAGCCACCCGCGGAGGTAAGTCGTGCGGACTCTCACGGAACGACCTAAAACCCGTCCGTAGTATGATAGACGGGTACCGCAGACGCATCCGCATGGGCGGAAGGTTATTCCCACCCATACCGGGCTGGCGCACGTGGTTTCCGGCGTGGCCGCCCGTCATCCGCAGGTACTGGAGGGAGTGGAGGTACCTGCGGATCGCCGTCATCTGGCTGATAGCCACCCAGCCCATCATCTGACGGGTCAGAGAGGTCCGGGAGGCCCACCATACGGCGCACACGCTCGTCCGGAGTCCGCGGATGCTGACCGGACGGATCCCATACGGGAGCATCATCCGGTTCCGCATCTTGAATTAGCGGATCCATGACCAGCGGGCCCTCGTACTTCTTCAGATTATCGATATGGACAACCAGAACCCTGTCCGGATCGGAATCCCTCCGGATCCGGTAGTCCACATCTGTCACCTGTTTCAGTACGGTAAACGGGCCTATCCACGGCTTAGCAAATTTATTGCCTTGCTTAAGCGGCGGATAATAGTAGCGCACCTTGTCGCCTTCCGCAAAAGCTGGCCTACCCTTAGCATGGGCGTCATAGCCTCGCTTCTGCCGGAGGGCAGACTTGTCCAGGCGCGCGCGCGCGAATTCATGGGCGTTCGCCAGGGCGCGGCGAATCCACTCCACGTACTCCGGACCGCACTGGGGTACTGCGCCGGTCTCTGCCGCAGTTGGATACATAATATCCACGGGCAAATTTAACTCCCGGCCGTACAACATCGCGTGCGGAGTAACTCCGGTCGAAGAGTGGACCGACGACCTGTACGCCATTAAGACATACGGGAGGTGGTCATCCCAATCATTCGCACGATCATTCACAAAGGCCGCCAGCATGTTGAGGACCGATCGATTAAAGCGTTCGACCTGGCCATCAGACTGGGGCCTGTAGGGGGTGGTACGCACCTTGGTACTCCCTAGCATCTGTGCTAGGTTCCGGAACAGGTTGCTCTCAAATTGCGTGCCCTGATCCGAATGTACCTGTTTAGGTACCCCATGGTACACCACCCATCTATTCACCAATAACCGAGCTACCTCGTCCGCAGTCTGGCGGCGCAGTGGGTAGGCGTCGGTATACTTGGTAAAATAGTCGGATATCACCAGGATGTACCGGAAACCGCGCGGGGTGACCCGGTGGGTATCCAGTATATCCAGAGCTATCCGATCAAACGGCGCGCCCGCCTTAACCGTGGTTAAGGGGTGGCGGCCAGGGGTCGGGACTCCTTTGCGAGCTTGACACCGAGGGCAGGCTGCGCACCACCGTTGCACGTCCAAGCCGCTACCAGGCCAATGAAAGCGCTGTTGTAGCCTATGGACGGTCCTCCGGATTCCCAAGTGACCGGTCACCCGGAGGTCATGCAACTGGTGGAGTACTTCTTTCCGCAGCTCCGCCGGAAGCACCAACTGCCATATTGGAGGCAGTGGGGTCGGTGGCTCATAGCGCCGGTATAAGAGGCCATCCCTCAAGGAGAGTCGTTCCCACTGAGATACTAGAGACAAGGTCTCCTCCCTGTAGGTCTTTCGCTCATCCTTCGAGGGCTTCTGGCCGGCCTCAAGGGCTGTGATTACCGGTGCCAGAGCTCTGTCAGCTCTCTGCGCCGCAGCTATCTGCGCCGGAGAGTAGCCACCCAAGTAATTAGGCTCCTCATCCGTCGCGTCCGGCTGCGCCGCAGCGGCCATCACCACAGGGGGCAAGGACCGCTCATACTCAGACTCTCCAGAGGACGAGGGTACCCACGAGGAGTACACCGCCGGACTCGAGGAAGACTCGCTGGAGCTGAGCCGCACCTCCGCTTCATATGCGGGACGCCCTCGCCGATATCGGCGGGTCCGCGCGCGGAGATGAGCCCTAGACGCTCCGGCCGCCGTGTTGTTAGAGGGGGCGGCGGCCTGCGGTCTCCCCGGAACGTCCAATTCCGAGTCTGAGGACGAATCCGCGGCTTGCTGGAATGGTGCCATCCCTGCACAACCCGGATTCTTGCACTTATGACAACGGGACAGGCCGTCCGCGTTGCCGTGCAACTTACCAGCGCGATGCTCTATCTGCATGTCATACTCTTGGAGTTTGACGAGCCACCGCGCCACCAAGCCGTCGGCCTCACTATAGTTGAGGAGCCATCTCAGCGAACTATGATCAGTCCGCAAGCGGAAATGGCGTCCCAACAAATAGTGCCGGAAACGCTTGGTCATCGTAACCACCGCGAGCAACTCGCGATGAGTGGTGCAGTAGTTCATTTGAGAGCGGCTCAAGGCCACACTCGCATAAGCTACTACCCGCTCTTGCCCATCCACGATCTGCGAGAGGACACCGCCAAGCGCGAAGTTACTCGCGTCGGTGTCCAGGATGAACTCGCAGTCCGGACGAGGGTGCCGCAGCACCGGGGCCACTACCAAGGCCTGCCGGAGTCCCGAGAAGGCGTTAGCCTGCTCGGCGGACCAAACAAAATCGGCGCCCTTTTCCGTGAGGATAGTAAGGGGACGCGCGATCTCCGCAAAGCCGCGAATAAACCTGCGGTGGTAGCTCGCGAAGCCCAAGAAGGACCTCACGTCCGCCACGTTACATGGCGGAGGCCATTTCTGCACGGCCGCCACCTTTGCGGGGTCTGGTCTCACTCCGGTGCCCGTTACCATGAAGCCCAAGTACAGGATTTCCTGCGCGAATAGCTCGCACTTACTTGGCTTCAATTTAAGCCCTGCTCCGCGGATGCGATGGAGCACCATCTGGAGGTTGGTGAGGGTTTCCTCGAACGACCGGCCATACACGACGACATCGTCGATGTAGACCATACATCGCTTCCAGAGGAACCCTTTGAGTACCATCTCCATGAGGCGCTCGAACGTCGCTGGTGCGTTACAGAGCCCGAACGGCATTACCTTGAATTGGTAGAGCCCGTTCTTGGTAACGAAGGCAGTCTTCGCCCGATCACTCTCCTCCATCTCCACCTGCCAATACCCGGAGGCCAGATCCAGAGCACAGAAATAGTGCGACCCGGCCAGGGCATCGAAGGTATCCTCAATGTGCGGGAGAGGATATGAGTCCTTCCGCGTGGCATCGTTGAGTTTCCGATAGTCCACGCAGAACCTCCACGAGCCGTCCTTCTTCTTCACCATAACCACCGGACTGGCCCAAGGGCTGTCACTGGGTTCGATGATGTCCAAGTCGAGCATCTTTTGCACCTCCTGGTCTATGACCTCTTGGTGCACTATTGCTGCCCGACGAAGACGCTGCTTGAGAGGACGCTCGTCCACGAGGTCGATGCGGTGCTTGGCGACGTCAGTCTTGCCAACCGCACCATCAGGACCCATGAACACATCCGCATACTGCCGCAGCAGTCTGCGGAGCGCTTGGCGCTGCTCTTCATCCAGCCGGTCCTTCGGAACCCGAGATTCCAAATGGTCCGGCAGGGTGAACGGATCATCTCCGGCGGCCGCCGCCGCGCACGCAGCGCGGCAGACCGGATCGTCGGGGATGACACGACTCGAAGCCGCGGGAATAGCAGTAGCTGCTATGCATCCGCGCTTCAGTACAATCGGAGCATCCGTAGGATTCACCACAAGGATGGGCATCGCGCGGGGGTTGGACATGACCAGGGCCCCACCCAGCACGAGCCCAGTTCCTGCGGCGAAACTGCTCACGGGTTGCACTATACACGGACGACCATCGAGGGGCATGCGGGGACGCCGCGGCCTCGTCTCGATGATCATCTCACTCATCGGCGGCACTACTACAGTGCGCGATGTCCGCATCTGGAATGAATGCATCGGGCCCGAGCGGAAGAGGAAGTGCGTGTCCTCTCCCATCCGGAACTCGCCAGCACTAAAGTTGGCAATCACCCGGTGGACCCGTAGGAAATTCATCCCAATTATCCCGGCCGCTCCGATATCCGCCACGATCGCCTCTGTCAGATACACCTTGTCCCCAAGGGTAATAGGCAGATCGATGATGCCATGGATACGGATGCGGTTGTCTCCCGCTCCGTAGAGCTTGTACGGTCCGGGATCTCGCAACTCAAGGTTGCGGAGTGCGGGCTCCTTCCTAAACGTTCCGGCGGCCACGAGGGTCACCTCCGAGCCTGAGTCTATGAGGAACCGGACCGGCTCCCGTCCGAAGGACAGGGGCAGGTACCAGCAGGGGTCCCTCACCAGCGCGCAGGTCGGGCGATACCTTTCGCACGCGCTGGGCTCATCTACGGAGTCCTCGCCATCCGCCTCAGCCGCGGAGGAGCTAGACTGGTCTCCAAGGACTACTTCCGGAGAAGTCATATCCACTTGGGGTCCGTCCTGCTCATCAGCGGGTGGGGCGGCATCGTTTGCCACCGAACAACTATCCCCGGACGCAGTGTTGGTCGCCACCACGTCCGGATCTAGTTTCCCTGCCGCGGGTTCCGATTCTGCTGTCCCGGAGGACCAGACCGGAAGGAATTCCTCCGTTGCGGGCCAGGGAGAGCTCCCTGGTATCCGCGCGACCGCAGGCGTTCCAACAACTCCGGACACTTCAGCCAAAAGTGTCCCTGCTTTCCGCAGAAGTAGCAGGGACGGTTCTGAGCTGGTCCGGAGGTGAACGCGCAACATTCTGCGGCTCCCGGAGCTTCGAGCCCGGCGCAGTGCGCAATCATCTGCGCGGCGCCGAGGTCGTATTCCTCTATGTCGCACTCGTCCGAAGGCGAGCGCGGCGCGGCGACCGGTGCCGCATGTGCGGGCGCCCCTGTAGAGGGTGCCGGCGCACTAACCCACTGCTGGGTAGGTTCCCTGGCGGGTTCCCGGACGACCGGGTCCTGCCACGGGGTTACCTGCGATGCCTTGACCGGAGGAGGAGTCGCCACCTGCGCGGGTACAGCCGGGGCCGGAGCCGAGGCTGGAGGCAACTGTCTAGGACGGACAGCCATCTCAAGCGCAAGCGCGGAGTCTATCGCCTCCTCCATCGATCGCTTTTCATGGGTGGCCAGCCCGTACGCTAGGTGGTAAGGCTGGCCATCGATGAACTGATCGATCAGCATCGTCTCAAACCGTCTGGAGTCCATGTCCGGAAAGGCTCTCCGGCCGAGTATGCGTAAGCTGTACGCATAGTCTGTCACGGACTCAGTCGGCTGGCGGATACGCGCCTTGAACTCTCGTTCAGACTGCCGCCGATTGGTCGTCGGCGGGAACAGCAGGCGAAGTTGACGAGCAACCTCGCCGAACGTCACTGTTCCTACCGGCAGACACGGCATCACGCGGAGAGCTTTCCCTTCCAGGCTCCCCGCGAGGACGTGTCCAGCCTCAGGCTGGGACCATCCTTCGTACACGGCGGTACGCCATACCTGGAGCAAGTAGTCCTCCAAGTCGGCGTTATCCCCGTTGAACCGTTTCCGCCACGAAGAGTGGTCGGGCCCGTCATCGCGTTTGTTACGCGCCCGACGTGCGGTCCCGGCTCCGGGGTCGTCCGTGTACTGCGGCAAGTTCCGCGCGCTTCCCGCGCCTGCGGCGGAGTCTGCCGGAGCAAACATCGACGCCGCGGACATAGGAGCAGGGAAGCTCACGTTTGCCGCCGGGATCATTCCCGCTGAAAACCCACTCTGGCTAGGTGCGGGCGGGGCTCCCATCGAACCTACTGGGTAGGCTCCAGAAGGGGCGGCAAAGCTTGGGGCCGAAGCCGCCTGTTGCCACTGCCCGTCCGACACACTGTACGTGCCAGGGTAAGTCGACCACGCGGCTTGCGCTCCAACCGTCGGAACGGTCGACGCGGTCGCCAACGTGGTGCCTCCGAGCCGCGGGGCAGGCGCGGGTCCCATTGCGGGGGCCACTGGCGCCTGCGGACTCGGCAGGACTTGGGGAGGGGCTACTGGCCCAGACATCCCCGGACTTAGGGTGACCGACGGGTCAATGCTCGAATGCAGCTGATTCCGCTTGAACAGTACAAGCGCCTCGGATATCAGCCACCTCTCCCTCTCCGTCAAAGGCCCCGAGTTGCCTTGTGACAGCGGAGAAGGGGAGCGGTTCCGCCGGTCTGATCGTCCCTGATGGGGCGACCGGGCGCGGTCATAGCGCCCGAGGGGGGCCAGCTCGCCAAGTGCGTCGGTGAGCTGATCCACCACACTGCCCGGTGCGGACCGACCAGAACCCATGCCAGAGGCCCGCGAGGGAGCCCACCCGGCCGGGTGCGGCATCTGGTAAGACTGGTCCGCTCGTCCAGAAGGACCCGCATGCATCGGCGCTCGATTCCGGACGCTCGAAGGCGTCTTATGGAAGGGTGCCGATTGCCACGGATCTGTTCTGGGCACGGGCGGGCGCGGCGTAGAGCCGTTGCCAGCTCCACCCACCGCGCCTAACACGTCAAGGTCCGGCCTTGACGGCAACTCCTGCTGCGGCCCCGCGGGGCCCGACTCTACGTCCGAAGACGGAGCCAGGGACGCCGGAGTCGTCTCCGCGGACGGGGTCTTGTCCACGGAGGTTTCCGCGCGTTCCTTCCGGCCGCCGGAGTCGTCCGGAGACGTCTCACGGGGGCTGTCGCGCGACCGGGTGTGGTCCGCGACATTTCCACCCTTATCCCTTCCCTTGGATTCATCGGCCTTATCTTTGGCCTTCTCTTTCGCTCTTGTCATTTTTCGAGACGTCCTTGAGGAGCGGGCGATCCCCAGGGACTAAGGAGGCGACAACACTGTGACGGTAGGCTGCGATGGAACACTGTCGGACTGATCCTGGTCACGGCACCAATGTAAAGTTATTGACTACCGTCCGCTCTTCGGGATCCTCGAGGATAGTCCTCTCTCATCCGAGTCCTTGCGGACGCGCATCCGCTATTCCGGATCCTCGCGGCAGGGCCGCTCACCGGAGGTCGCGGCGGACACGGTAACTACTTCATCATTAACGGTAACCAGGTAACAGCCCACCCGACACTCCCAGGCCTACGGACACCGTTCAGAAACTGGTTCATCACCACGGTGTTAACTGGCGGGGCCTGGCGAGCCGCGGTCTGCCTCGGGGACGGAACCCCGTACAGTCCGACATGCTGGCCAGAGCCTCTGTCACATGTCCCGGGAAGGGAGAGAGCTGGCGATCCACAGGGCCGAAGGCCCCCGAGTCAGCAACTCGTCTCTCCCAGCCCGGGCCTCCCCACGGAAATCGTCCCCAGGGCTCTAGGAGCCCACTACTCAGACCCAGGGAACACAAAGCTCATGGCGAGCCTCGTGTGCGTCCTAGTCTCGATCTTGGACCATCTCCTCGAACGAGTCGCTTCCAGTGTATATATAATACACCAGAAACTGCAGGGCGCACGCGAGGTTAAATCGATCCATTGTTATAGTTTACTGGAACGTAAATTACAATACGTCGCCGTGGCAACGCACGCTCGAACGGAGCATGTCAAAACAAGGCCAAGTACAGAAAGGCCACATAAATGGCTTTTATGTTTACAATCACCTGCCGCGTGCTTAGGGCAAAATCGCCACATATATTATATAAGTCTTAATCATATTTGTTTAAATATATCTGCAACTAGTAATCTATTTTCCCAATCTGTGACCATATTTGGAATTTGAAAAACGGCGACCAGAACTAACCTTATGAAAAGCATGCACAAAGAATTCGTTTAAGTAATTTACGAAAAATAGTTAAATTGACGAGAACCATAGTATCTCTGACTGGTGTCCGGAGAAAAACTAATATAGGCCTTCCATGTACCAGTAACGTGTGTTTGTATCAATTGTAAACACGTTCATACCTTACCAGTTGCTGTCGTTTTACGTGATGAATGGTATCGGGAAGCCGGCCTTACCTGGTCTGATCGTGGCCATACTCTGTGTCGGAGCTCTCAGGTCAGAATGACTCTTATACATGTGCATGGATGCAGTCGAAGTCCAGATATAGCCATGCCCTGCTTTGTGAGATGCTTTCATTTGGACATTTCGACATTACACGGCACAGTTCCGTATCTTCCTCCATCAACTCCAACGGGGCGGTGACGTGGAAGGATTTTCTGGAGGGGCGCGGTCCATTCGCCAAAATGTCCGAGCTCAGCAGGACGTGGGTCAACAAACTGCTGTGTACGTATTGAATAAACGTCTTCTCCCGAAGACATCTCGTTCATTTAGTGGTACGGTTGAAGTGTTCACGCTATGACACGATCATAACGGTGTATAATAATAAGTGGTGGAGAATGTTTGACTAACCATAATACAGCCCTGCAAGGGTGCGGTATGATGAATGCGCATTTTGTGTGCGAGCCTGCCTGGGTTGGAACATGTGTATTGAAATACGTCTATTTTGAAATCCGTGTTGTCTGTGATACATTTCCCGACAGTAAAACATGATACATGTATAGGTATAACTCACTCAAATAGGTACAACATACACGTACCTTCATTGACAATAATATATGTTCCAGCCTTCCTCTACGGTGGTATATCAATTGGCATGGCTTTTATTTATCGAGATTTACCAGGCCATGGTCTACAGGTAACTTCCTAATAGAACACGATGTATATTATAATTTGTATTTGTTGGTGACAATCAAATAGTAGTAACGAAGAATACCATTAGAGAGTCATTTATTGTAGACCGAAATGTAGTTTTCATCACGTCTGTACGTGATTTTTGCAGAGATAATATTATCTCTGATTCTGTCGCAGGTGTCCCGTTCCATTTCCCGGTCTGCCGGCTCCCCGATCCTAGGGATGTTCATGCTAGCAGCCTTCTTCCCTTTCACGACGCCAATTGTAAAGTATATATTTGTTCGGAATTTGTTGTCCTCGAAAAATATAATTCGCATAGTGTTCACCATTTTTATTTTGCTCACCACATATTTTTCAATCAAATATGGACTTGGACCCTGCAGTTGTCAGTTACATCAAAACGATTAAAACAAATTCGTGTATAGTAATTATACCATAGAAATGTGGGTATATTTCTATGATTATACGTTCTTGTTACTAGGGTGTGATGGTGGGTGCGGGGGTGGGGTTTGCCGCGCACCTGACCGTGGGTCTGGGTAACTCCTTATACAACCCCTGGCCCCTGACCCTCAACACCAGTGTGTCCGAGTGCCCCGCCAACTACACCATCAATGACGACATGCTTTACGGCAAGTACGTCAGCCGGCCGTGCTTATGAGTTAGCTTTATTGTACTCGTCCATTAGCCTATACTGGAACATGTAGTAACACTAGTTGCTGTGTACTTGTCGTTGCAGCCCGGATGTGCCGATATTCTTCCAGATGTCCTTCCAGTGGTACGAGGCTTGGGGTACAGCAGTCACAGTCGTAGTGGGGATTATAGTCTCGCTGATCTCAGGTACTCGGCCTACATGACTTCCGTCGACATGGTGACGGATCGTGTAGGATAGACGCGTATCATTGTGGGGTGTTCTATTTGCCAAATAACATACTTTATCGAAGTAGAGTGCTCGCGAAAACACGTAGCCCTAATTGTAAATGCTAGAATCACCAATTGGAAGTTGGTTCTATCGAAATGAAATCTACAGCTACGTGTATCACACAGAGATACACGTGGGCATATATATGATGTGTGTTGCCACAACACAGTTGCTATATGTACGGGCATGATATGTGATGGAACTTCCTACCCCTCCCCAGGCCCCCGTCGGCCGTCCGAGCAGGACCCGCGGTATATCGTTCCGTTCTTTGATCGGCTCTTCTGCTATCTGCCTCTCTCCTGTCGTAAGAAGCTATGGTGCGGGGTCCCCCACCGAGATACCGGGATCTTTTCCCACACGTCACGTGACGGGGATTCCATGATGACATCATCCAGTGATGGCGATGACGAAATATATCTTCATGGGAAGGTACACCGTAGCAAGGCATATACCTATCAAAAAATAAAAGTAAACAAATAAAGTCATACAGAGGAGTATTGATTATATATTTATTATAAACCAAGACTTGTACCTTGGTAATTGTATTTATACAATACTTCTCAATCCCGATATTTACTTTATTTACAGTACACAAAGAAAATACCAAGCGATATCATAGTTTCATCGGATGTGTTCCGTGGTTTTGACAATAAAGCCCTCCAACCATCGATAAAACAACTTTCAACCGACGACCAAAACGTCATTGGGAACAGTATCGAAACATCACGAAAACCGGGCACTGATGATACAGAAATCATGTCAAAAATGTGATACCAAGATGCTATTTTCTTTTGCAAAACAGTTCTGGAACAAACTATTGTTTATTCAACTTTCATGATAGCCTAAATAATAATAAAAAAAAAATGCTGTACACCGTGTAGCATTTCCTTTCAATTTTTCCTAGTGTTGACAATGGCGTGCTTGCATGAGCCCCGACTGCATGTACAAGTAAATATTTTAGACGAAGATACCTGTCAGCTCTTTGATAACCACACAGGTGACACCGCCAATCTGTTGCTTGACTTGTATCCGAAGAGAGTTTACAAATATGACGACAGATTGAACTTGTCATGTACATGCTTAACGACCAAGGTTCACGCCCTTCATGTATATTAACGCATGATATATCTTAAATATACATAACAGTGTTCTCAAGAGGTTTTTTGATAATATTCACTGACTTCCATGACGAAGTTGGAGGCACATGTATCCAAGGGACTCGGAACAAGACAAACATTACAAAACTTTGATAATCACTATGATAAACATAATAAGCTAATAATGTTTGTACAAAGGGGGAACTCTTAAAATGTGTAATTTATATAACCCTACAAACTATTTTTGTTTATATTTTGGAGTAAGTTGTTTTGGAGGATATCAATGTCAACGAAGTATTTTCTGTACACGTTTATTGGGTTGTTATATAGGGGTCTCTGACGTTGCCAAGCAACGCTGGTTGCCTTCCACCAACACACTACCTAAATATTCAGATTTGCATGTATTAAGTGATATGTTATCGTGCATTAGAGTACTTATTTAACGCGGAATTATCGACTGAGTCACATGTTCATGTACAAATTTCGACCAGTCGACATTAGACACTTGGAGTGAGAAAGGACCGAATAGGAAGTTTAGTGACAAAAAAGTTGAGCAACAGGCTTCTGTGAGTTCAATAATAATTCATGATTTATCTTACCGGTAATCATAATTTACCTTAAAATTATATTATGGTTTCTTCATAGAAATATAATCTAATTATTCAGTCAAATAAAAAAAATATTAAAATAGAAGATCTGTTAATTAAGCACCATGCATTATTTAACAGAGGAGCAACACCATCTGTTAAAATGACTTTTTTATATATGTAAAGCTGTTCAGCTCGAGAATGTCCTTGAGATTGTGCAAGGAGGTAAAACCAGCTTCTTTAGTTTCACGTTCAATTAAGTCACATTACACTAAAATTCCAATTATCTATTCCACACACGTGAACACGTCTACTATAGTTAGCGTTCGTTGTACTGTAACCAACACCCCGGACACGATGGCGGAGGTGGCGCCCATACAGACCAAGGAACAGCTGCTCGAAGTCCGAGACGTCCTGAAACAGTCCCATGATGAGGAGGGAATCTTCGACCTACCGGACCACCCTAAAGTCAGCCAAACACGTTGAGATCGCGATCTTAATTATGCATTTTACATGTGTGTCAGATGGACTGTAATACGTGTTTCTGACTGTTAGCATTCTCATGTACATGTACCACTGTTAAAGCTAAAATTGAACCTCAAAATAGTGGAAACCCACAATTATACCTCTAGATGGACTATGAAGACATATTCGGAGAGCCAGTCGCTTACAGAACAGAAGGGTTGGGCCGTCACTTACACAGTGGTATCAGCAAAGTGTTCGGCGGCTCCTTCAACTACGTACAGGTAAGTGAGGAGCGATATTGAAGTCACCCACTATGAGTCAAATGCTTAACGGGAACCCCAAACTCGCGTGTTTTCGCTTATCAATCAAACATTTTCCCCCACGCAGTCGACGATGTACTATATTCTCGTGATGATCACGGGTCTCTTCCTGTCCTTCGTATACGGTCTCATATTCGGTACCGTCATCTACCTCGTCAACTGGTTCGTTCACCCGCTATTAAAGCTCATCTACATCATCCTGCGCCTCATGGAGTCCATGTACCGGCCGGTGGCTAGGATGGTCCTGGACCCCGTGTTCCAGTCGGTCGGGCAGTGTTTCGCATCAGTCAAGGCGGCGGTCGGCGTGCACGTGAAGGGCGTCAAGGTGGACCTCACGCAGAGCGGCGGGAGTCTTCTGAGTGGTGGCGGCGGAGGTGATGGTCGCCATACCTTGGGAGTGCTCGGCGACCTGGCCAAGGTTTGATAACAACGTGTGTAGTTTCCCTTACTATTGCACTTGCTACTTTCTTCAAATCATTATAGCTAGTTTATGGTAGTTGTTTGATTTTGTAGCGTAGATCTGTATAGTTGACTGCATGTTAGTTCAATGTCGTCGCGTAAAATTTGATGTCAATTGAAATGTACATCCCTAAAGTCGCTCCTGAGACATATATCGCCCCTGAACACATGTGACTACAACCTGCAGGTGGACGTGAGACCCTCGGTTGTGACTGTGGGCGAGAAGGCGGGGAACGGAAGCTTGGCCTGGCAGGGTGACTGGTGACAGGGACTGGCAACAGACACGCATTGACACGGGTCACATGTATACACAATGTATATTCACAATGTATACCAATTTGATTTGTCGCAATGCATTATATATAATAGTCAGTCATATTTATTTGCGCCTTGTCAAACTGCTTTAAATATCGTCTCATCTGTCTGTATATATGCACCAGTCGTACATGTTAGTTAATAAACAAGTTGACTTGTCCGAGGATGTCTTCTGTTTTATTCACAACCTTCAACAAGAACAACATTTGTCTTACATTTGTCTTACAAGAACAACTTTTGTCACCAAACCCCTGGGTATCCCTGTCACTATTTAATCATACAACAAATTCCACGGTGAATAAACTCCTTCGCCTAGTCACACATCTAACATACCAGCCTATCAAAACCGCGAAATTTGCGTCACGCCAAATATTCATGATTTACAGTATTCTATCCCCTCACGAGAGTAACTGTTCTATATCAGTGGCGTAGCCGAGAGTATCCAGCAGGCCCCGACAGTTCTCGGTCATATTCCGTATGACCTCGTCTGACAGCCGGCTCCGCCACTTGCTCGCCGTGGCCGTGGAGTTCCTGCTCGTTGCGTATGGGTTCCGCCTTTTTCCGCTTGACTCCGTGTTGTTTTCGATCCACTGTTCGAGAACTCTCGGAAAAGCCCGCCCAATGAAGCGATAGATATCCGTCGCCGATTCCAAAGGGTTGGCAGCGATGTCCTCATATCTCAAGTGTTTGACTCGCTGTGGGAAATGCTGCGCCAATTCGGCCCAGATCGGCCGGTCCCTCTTGAGTTTCTGGCAGAGTCCGCTGCCATGGTGTACCATTTCCTGGGAGGTGTAGTGGTGGATGGCCCGCCTCGATGAGATGACACCTCGCGGATCTCTGACGTAGTAGATGACCTTGAGCTCGGGGTCCCGTTCCAGGAGGGCGCGGACGATGTAGAGGGGCAGTCGGATCGTCTTGACGGCGACGATGCTCGGCTCCGTGCAGGCACGCTCGAGGACGGATACACACGAGGTCCGCGGGCCCTGGCCCAAGAGACATTGACGGTACGGTTGCATTTTTGGCATGTGAGTGGCGTGGTAAGTAAACGAATTGAATTTCGCCATGCGGCTCATCTCCCAAACGGAACAGTTCAACGTCTGCTCCATAATTCTTTGTCGATATTGTGTAATACCACTTGGCAGCATCCTGAAAAATATAGCAATGAATTACATTGGGGTCTAATTTAAAAGCGGTTATACACACAATGCATTTTGGGAATGTATACCGGTATATATATGTATGTGAGTTGTAATATCTTCATCAGTTATTTATGGTGTCCGATGGCGGCCATCTCGCAACCTCGTAATTTCGTGGCGAGGTTGCGACGCGAAGTTGCGAGATTTTTCGCGTCGCTACCTCATTGTTTCGCGTCGCAAACTCGTAAATTCGCGTCGCAACTTCGCGTCGCAATCTCGCCACGAAATTACGATGTTGCGAGATGGCCGCCATCAGACACCATAGTTATTCGACATTGTATGTGACAACTCACGTCAGACTCCCGTCCTCTTTCCGGATGTAGGCGTTTTCCAGCACGTCTCCCATGTTTTTCATCCGGCTACCGTCTTGAGTAAGTGTATTTTGGTGGATAAGGGGCTCAAACCAGTAGAAACAGTCGGGATTCTGGGCGAACATCTCCCCGAGGAACGTGGAGCCCCCTCGATAGATCGTCACGAGTAGGACCCGAGAGTGCACTCGGCCATGCTCTGTTTCGGCGACTGCACTTGTACTTTTGAAGTTCTGGCTGTTCACGTCGTGGTTGTGACTGTCTGTGTTGTGTTCGTGTTTGGCAGGATTCGGACGCCTAGGTAGTCCTTTTAGTAGACGGGTTCTTCTCTCTTCAATTTCGAGCTGGTACCTCTGTAGAATCGACTCCAGCCTTTTCCCGATTTGTTTCAAATCTGCATGTATCTGCCGTCTGTGTGTATCATTTTGAGGACCGATCTCGTCTGATGTGGAGTCTCCCTTTGTAGAGTTTTGTGATGTATACTGCCTTAAAATATGCTCACGAGATTCTGTCCAGTTTCCATGTAGCTCTGTCTCGGGCGACGTGCGCGTCACTGATTGGTGTTTTCCACCAAGAGAATACATGTATGTTTGATTTTTCCATATTGTTCTTGCTGTTTTGCCATTGATTAATGTGCTGATATACAATCCTTCTACTAAAAGAGTGAACATTACCAATATATACATAGATTTCCTTCTATTGCAGTAGGCAAAGCACCTCATTGTCTTCGTCTCTTCGAATGATAATCTCACACAATTTTGTTATATCCCCAGTGCAGATACTGCAGAAATCTCCCGTGTTCACTCGGCCGTAAAACTCACATTCAAGTACGTTTAATGTATATCAAACACTTTCAAAACAATACACCCGGTCCGGCTGATGTATATTGTATCTCATACGTTGCAACGATATATTGTGCGTTCAAATTATTTGATGTCATTAAATCCGTTCCATGTTGTGGCCTTCATATCCTTCATATAGAGCCAAGTTGGACAAAGCACATGATCCATTCTGGTTGTCTTGTCACTTTTTGTAGAACTCTCTCCAAATGTTTACTTGACACAAATCGATCAAGTTCTCGTGTTGGCGTCGCAAATAGCCATTGACACGCGGAATCGACGCATCTGCTTTCTTTATTCCCGCATCTGTTAGAAAATCAGCCCACATCATGAGCCTTGCTTGGCGAACACACCTCCCTAATTGGTTTATACCATCGTTTGCATGGACTGAATTCGCATTTCGTTTTAATGTACTGTAGGCTTCAGGCGGGGAGACGTTTTCGAGCATTTATGAATCATTATCCCAAATAAAAAAATACCACAGAACGTCTCAACTACCGTTTGCATTCAGCTGTGTATAAATTAAAGGAACATGTGTCATGTTTCCAACACTCTTCCAAACAATGTCATTATCTACTAAATAAAGGACAAATACAGTAATAAACAGTGGTTTGTCAAGTACCGACGGTAGCTAGTCTATTTTCCCGAAATAGAACAATTTATGACCCCACAACACTATTTCCCCAGTGCCCTTAAAAATAACTACAACAACCCTACTAGGCCTGAATTAATAATCCATTTTCATTGTTTACGAAAGTACATTTACATTTAATATTAATTAAGCCGTTTTTTAATTTCAGTATTAGGTTCACAACCGACAATGAACTGTGTGCAAGTAGTTAGGGGGGCACTTTAGGTCGGTTTTTCCAGGTTTCGGTTTCGGGGGTTTTCCCGTGGTTATATGACGTCACTTCCGGTTTCGGTTTCGGTGGTTATATGACGTCACTTTCGGTTTCGGTGGTTATATGACGTAATAGGTGGTTATATGGTGGTTATATGACGTAATAATTATGTAATAGGTGGTTATACGAGGTAATAGGTGGTTATATGACGTAATAGGTGGTCGTATGATGTAATAGGTGGTTATACGAGGTAATGGGTGGTTATATGACGTCACTTGCGGTTTCGGTGGTTATATGACGTCACTTTCGGTTTCAGTAATTATACCTCACATGGTAAGGCTGGTTTGGTTAGGTGATTACATAATAGGTGCTCATCTGGTGCAATAAGTGCCCTTAATAGGTGGTTATACAACATAAAAGGTGGTTATACAGTACCTATATGACATAATAGGTGGTTATATGACGTCACTTTCGGTTTCAGTGGTTATACGTCACGTGGTTTCGATGGTTATAGGTCACGTGGTTTTGGTAGTTATGCATCATGTGGTTTCAATGATTAGGTGATTATAAGGCATAAAGATGCTTAAGTGACACAATAGATGATGTTAATAGGTGGTTATACAATGCAATAAGTGGTTATACTGTGCCTATATCAGGTAATAGGTGGTTATGGAGTATATACTATGCCTGAATGTGGTTATAGGATATATTGGCTAATGCAATAGGTTATGCAATGCACTAGGCGGTTATGTAACATTAGTTTCGTTTTCTACATTGCTGTAATAGGTAACATAGTAGGTAGTCACGTGACATTATTTGACATAAGGTGGTTATACAACGTAAAAGCTGGCTATACAGTGCCTATATCAGGTAATAGGTGGTTATGGAGTATATACTATGCCTGAATGTGGTTATAGGATATATTGGCTAATGCAATAGGTTATGCAATGCACTAGGCGGTTATGTAACATTAGTTTCGTTTTCTACATTGCTGTAATAGGTAACATAGTAGGTAGTCATGTGACATTATTTGACATAAGGTGGTTATACAACGTAAAAGCTGGCTATACAGTGCCTATATCAGGTAATAGGTGGTTATGGAGTACATAATAGGCCTGGATGTGGTTATAGGACATATTGGGTTATGCAATAGGCACTATAGATGATTATGCAACATCAGTTTCGCTTTCTACATTCATAGATTGTGTAATAAGTGACTTAATAGATGATGAGTGGCTTAATAGGTGATGTAATAGGTCACATAATAGGTGGTTATATTTGGTTACATATTGGGTTACGTAATAATTGGTTAGGTAAATTTATATGATGAAATGATGGTAAATAGGTGGTAAAATGACATATTGGGGTAATGATTATTGGGTTACGTAATAATTGGTTAGGTAAATTTATATGATGAAATGATGGTAAATAGGTGGTAAAATGACATATTGGGGTAATGATTACGTAATAACAACATAATAGGTGATTACATGATATGTGATGATGTAGTAGTTGATTAGGTAATAGGTCGAGTAATAGCACTTAATGGGTGATTAACAGATGGTCACACAAAAGGCTTTCTAAAGGTAATTATGACGTCACCAGCGTCAACTAATCAAAGGGATCAATCAGAGCCCCCAAATTCGTACTTGTTCAGACAAGTCTCCCATGCTCGTTAAATGACGTCACTAGCGTTCCCTATTCGAACGGACCAATCAGATCCCCTGAAACAAGACAGGTGCAAACTCATTCCACACGCTCGTTAAATGACGTCACCAGCGTTCCCTATTTGAACGGACCAATCAGAGCCCCGGAATTCGTACAGATTCAGACGAGCCCCCCACGTTCGTTAAATGACGTCACTAGCGTCACCCCATTCAAACGGACCAATCAAGCTTATTGTATAGGCCATATTGTATAGGTTATACTTATGTATGTTTTAACTTTGTATCAGTTATATATGCACACTGGGAAACTCATATTCACAAATGACTGTATATCGCAAAATAAATCTTTTACGCACTATTATACACTTTATTTCAACTTTTAAAACCGAACCATCGAATCATTTAAATTATCATGCGATTATGTTCGTTACCCTTCTAAACTTGTCAGAATGAACCAGTCACATCGAGTTTATCCTCAACGATAAGTGATACGTGTACTGAGTAGATTGCGGGCGAATAATGACGTACAAGTAATATTATTGATATTGTAATGAACCTCCCCATGTATAAATTTATCTTGCTACTCTGAGAGGACGGGTAAACACGGGGTAGGTGACGCAAATGAAATTCCATATAAATATCCTATTTAAAACAAATCTTGTTTCTGTCCCCGTTACTCTTGTATGTATGATAGAGAATTAAGTTTGTTTTAAATCATATCTCCTTTTTTCGTGTGAAGTTTCGTCGTTTTTTTTTTGTACTTTTGGGCGCGCGGTTAAAGTCGGCAGTTAAATCACAGCCTAATCGGTATGCCTTGGCGACGAGGAACCTACGGTCGAATGGTCCCGAACCTGAATGGCACCTTGTCCCAGTGCTCGAGAATTATCGGGGTACGGGATATATAATTCCCTTTCACCAGACACTTAGCGTGTTATCGTAGCCTTGTACCCTCACGGCTCAAACACACGTCATGGCTATCTGGTTACTGATAACCGTTTACCATCCGCGTTTAGCCCCTTGTCTGCAGGTACCGACGGCTCAATGCAAAGTAAAAAAATACTCAGAACATTGAAGGATTTAACTCGCCATTGCACAGCGCAATCTCTCAGACGAACCAGCGCTCAGGTATATTACGGAAATTTGATTATGTTAAATCGTGTTGGAACCAGTCATACACGAAAAGCGGAAAAGGGGATAAATGCATAGCTATATTCTTTTTATCAGACTTGGGTGGAACATTTTAAATAAAGTTATCATTCCGTGCTTACCCTACAATGTGTAACACGCTCTAGTCTGCATCCACCACGATGTAATATTTTCACTTTTTATATCCCCTCGCGGGTCACCGGCTATTAATGTCGGGGAAAGTTGTAGTGTGAGCGTTATATCAGCCGCGCGCCGAATAGCCCGATTACATTTTACACTGCCGAAAACTATCAAATATACCTCCTTTCAAACGAATGTAGTGCGTGGTTTAATCCCGTATAATGTTCTACTATTGGTCATTCAATGCGAGTGTATTCTGAGTATTTAGCGTTGGCCGGCCCTGTGAACTGCCCAGCGCGGTACTGTTGTGTACACGCGTACCAGCCCTGTACTGAAGTGCGTGTGGGGTAACCTCGAGACAGGCGTGGGCCGGATCCTCTGGCTGGCTGGTGCTGTGGATATCGATTTTTCTTTGTTAGGGCTCGAGGCCTCCAGGTAGATCCGTATGCGTTATAAATCTGTATCCCCGTGTTCCGCGTATTCTCGACGAGACCGAGTCAAACTCTCTCGGCACATTATACATCAACTCTCCAAACGGTACATTATATTTTGAAAATATATCCTCATTTTATCGCGTTCTCGTAGACTTTGGACTGAATTTATCCAGCTTCTCACTACTCTATATACCCACGCTAAAAGCCGTGACGTAGAGTATCGCGTCGCGTGGGGTGGGGGAGAATGCCTCTATCCTGGCGTAGAATATCGCGTCGCGTGGGGTGGGGGGACGCGGGTACCAGTTGCATACACTCCCGGGGGTCATAGACTATAGCACGCAAATGCGTCGGGTGGGGGAGTGAGACGGAAGTAACGTGGACAAATACGGTAGGCGTACTTCCGACCAATAGTAACATTTTACGAGTGTAATCCAGTTATCTGGATCCAGCATGCTCTAAAAATAGACATCCTTCCATAATGCTTATTCATATAACTCAGCCGAATTCGAATGAAGTTCCCCCCGCTACCGGACTGTATATAGTTGCACCCAGCCGGGGTAAAATAGTAATTCTACAATAAATATATGTATCGTATCAACCCCGGAATGTCCATAGAGTTACACCATTTCATTACCATCTCAATTTGGGACAACGCAGTTAATGGTTTGTTCTCCTTCTGCGCTATATCATTATTAATCATTGGTAATAATAACGCAGGTCGCGCATTTATTCTTCGAGGTGTAAAATATTGATCAAAATAGCATATAAGGATTTTGACTGATAATTTGAACCAGTTATATATTATGGTCTGAAAAATTAATTTGCGAGCATGTATGTTCATCGGAGAAAAGCGTGCGGGGGGGGGGGGGGGGGAGGGGCGGACTTGTGGAACCTGTGTCAGCGCGAATACACGCGGCATTGGGTGTGGGCAGAGTGATACACGGCGGTGATAGTATAGGTGGTGGGGGGATTAGTTAGAGGCGATTCTACGCCTCGGGAAAGTTTTAAAACTGATACACGTTGTGCTATCGCGCAAGACTTTTCTTTGTATGCCTTGTCCGATGATTCAGAGACGGTCTTTATTATTTGTTTTTTGTCGTAAGTTATTTTACAGTTTATATCACATTGAGCGTGCATTATTATCCAACGTGCTTCATTTATATATGCTTTATCTAACGCGAAGAAAACATGTAAAACAAATCATACATGAAGAAAACGAGTAATTTTTCCAGTTTTTAGTTCACAGCACACATCTACAATATTTACAATTTCTACACTACATTTTTTTGGATTTTTAAAATATATTTTTGTATTTTTGTTCGCTAAACTACGCATGCACAATATACAGTTATCATGGCAGATATGGGGTAGGGTTTCTTAATATTCAATGTCCTCATCCATGGAGTCCTCTTCTTCCGGCTGAACGATATCGTCGAAGAGATGATTGAGTTTCTCCATGGACAAATTAAGGGCTTCCTCGAAGTTGGCTCCCCGTCCCATATATTTTTCCACAACTTTCATGATTTCCGTGTGGATCATGCTTCTTTGCAACAAATGGTTCATCTTTACCATGGTTTTGTACATTTCCATCAACCCCGTCTTCATTTCCAGTTTCACCTCATCTTCGGGCAACTCGGGTGTATATTCCATGACGCGATGCAGCAGGTACTCGAAGGCCGTTTCGCATATGTCATGGTCCTGGACTCCCTTGCATCCATTTTGGAACCAGCTTACGACTTGATCGAACCAGTCATGTTTCATCATGCTAGCCATGTTGAGCGCATCTTTGAATGTAGCACCTCGCGCTCTGTATTCTTCAACTGCCTTTTCAATTTCAGCATGAATCCGACTTCTCTGGAGCAGATGGATGCAATTCGCCACTCTCTGGTAGGCATTAATCAATTCTTCTTTCGTTTTTTGCGCGACTTCCTCCTCCGGCACTTCTTTTTCCTCAATTTCGCCCTGAACAGACTTCAGCATGCGTTTGAAGGCGCTTTCGTCCATTTTTCTGGGGAACTCGTCTTCCGACGACTCATCATCGTGTGCGGGACATCTCGGCAAATGCATTTGTAGCTCGTAGTTACTCGAAAACAGGGCTCCGCAGCTGAAACATTTCTCTGTCTTGTCCGACTGCCATCCCACGGATTTTGTGATACTTTGAGATGATGCGGGCTGGTCCGGGGCTGGACTCTCATTAGACTGACTCGAAAGGGGGTTCGGTCTCAGGCGTTTATCTTCCCGCGTTGTCGGCTTCAGGTCCACGACGAGATGTCCGTAGGGCTTGACGGTTGCTCTGTCGAACTGTTGAAGAAACTTTTGGGGGCAGGCGGGATACATTTGCCTGGCCAGGGTCATGATTTGCTGCTGATCGATAGGGTTTCTGAACAGAGTCAGATAATGACAGTTTCTCCTCTGAGTCGGGTCCTTGCTGTAGTAGAGGTTCTGGTTCAAGCAAATGACGCTCAGGTTCCGGTGGTGGCTCCCTTCCGTGAACAAGTCCGTGATTCTCGGATCCTTGGCGGAAATAGACATGAGGTCGTCCAGGACGATGACATTATTGTCCGTAGGTGAGATGAAGTCATCGGAATCCAGATTGATAGGTATCCCCTGTATGAACTGCACGGGAGGCTGCACACTAGACCTTATGATGTCATAGAGGGGTTGCCATCTCTTGTACAGCCATATGATCCTGGTAGGGGCGGGGAATATTTGACCGGACTCCAAGAGGGATTTTACCCAAGCCGTCTTCCCACACCCAGTAGGTCCTGATACATTCAGGGTGAAGGGGTGTTGAAATACCAGGGGATCCATATAATTGACGGACCAGTGCTTTTGCTGCTGTGGCTGAGGCTGAGGCTGCCAAGCCTGTGGCTGTGGCTGTGGCTGAGGCTGAGGCTGTGGCTGAGGCTGAGGCTGAGGCTGAGGCTGTGGCTGTGGCTGAGGCTGAGGCTGAGGCTGAAGCTGAGGCTGAGGCTGAGGCTGAGGCTGTGGCTGTGGCTGAGGCTGCCAAGCCTGAGGCTGAGGCTGCCAAGCCTGAGGCTGAGGCTGCCAAGCCTGAGGCTGAGGCTGAGGCTGTGGCTGAGGCTGTGGCTGAGGCTGCCAAGCCTGAGGCTGAGGCTGAGGCTGTGGCTGAGGCTGCCAAGCCTGAGGCTGAGGCTGAGGCTGAGGCTGAGGCTGAGGCTGAGGCTGTGGCTGCCAAGCCTGAGGCTGAGGCTGCGATGGATAATCCATATGGTTCAATTTTTGATGTCTTTTCAGGTCTTGCTTCCAATTATATGTCTTGTGGCAGAGAGCACAAGAATTCATGTTGCCTCTTCAACGTCTCTTCTTCGAATGACAGTCTCTAGCTGATATCGCCACTTTTATACTCTTCAGGAACGGGAACAGCAGTTGTGTATTTCAAAATGATGTCTTCCCTTGCTTGATCAGCAACTTGGCCCGTTCCACAGTCTGTTGTGTTGGTGTGACTAACTTTACCACTACTTTTTCTGTCTTGTCCGCCTTTTCATTGACAGTGTGGCTCTTTTTTTCTTTCTTTTCCTGTTGATATTTCTTCCAGGCATCCACTGCGGGAAGGTACGGCTTGAGGGGCATGTTGATCCTTCAGCGTCCGAAATGCGAATGAGGAAAGAGCTCAGTACAAAGACTTATATAGTTTTCTCTCTCGAAATGCTCGATTCTGATTGGTCCATTCGAATGGGGTGACGCTAGTGACGTCATTTAACCACCTATTACGTCATCTAGGTACTGTATAACCACCTTTTATGTTGTATAACCACCTATTAAGGGCACTTATTGCACCAGATGAGCACCTATTATGTAATCACCTAACCAAACCAGCCTTACCATGTGAGGTATAATTACTGAAACCGAAAGTGACGTCATATAACCACCGAAACCGCAAGTGACGTCATATAACCACCCATTACCTCGTATAACCACCTATTACATCATACGACCACCTATTACGTCATATAACCACCTATTACCTCGTATAACCACCTATTACATCATTATTACGTCATATAACCACCATATAACCACCTATTACGTCATATAACCACCGAAACCGAAAGTGACGTCATATAACCACCGAAACCGAAACCGGAAGTGACGTCATATAACCACGGGAAAACCCCCGAAACCGAAACCTGGAAAAACCGACCTAAAGTGCCCCCCTAACTACTTGTGCACATCTGCTATTGAAGTCCAAGTGAAGTCGGAATGCCGGGTGATAGAGTGGATCCTATGGATTAATATAGTTTTATGTTTCAGTATCTCAATTACCTATGAATATATGACTACGTTGGTGAAAATGTTATGCTTAAGGGTTTGATCCTGGGTATGCGGGCATTGCTGTCAGACACACGGCCGAGGGAACTGGCTCACAATGCCCTCGGCGCGAACAGCTTAATCTACTTAATTATTATAGTAAGTATTCATTACGTCACAAGGGTGAACAAGTTAATTACGCTAATGCCATATCCACGTGATGACAATGTATGCTTTATTTGACATATACTTTGTTTGGCATGAGATGTAATCAGTTTCCAATTACCATGATAAGTATAACTTACCTTGAGATATGTAACATAGCAACCGTGATTGAGGGTCCAACATCATGAAAATGGAATAAGGTGCCAACAAGGTGCCTAAAAGGTGGTACGAGAGCTTTTCCTGAAATCCATTTAATAGTTTTACACCTAATTTTGCATAGCCAATCGCGAATCGAAAACCCTAGCAACCACGTTGCTATGGAGAGTGGTTAATTGTTATGATGACCGGATACACCGTTTTCGTGTGGTATACTTCCTATTACTAAACCTCAATCATTTCATATTTATATTTAGCGATACTTTGCACGTAGATTGTTTGTACAAGAAGGCTGATTTCATGTACGGTGTAGCAGAATAAAGGTATGAGAATCTCAGGCAACACAACCTGAATACTGAATGTAACTATAAACTAGACGGTCTGTCGCTGCATGCGACAAGGTACGATAAAGTCTGACATACGCGTGATGATAGTTTATACCACAAAATATGTCAGTCAGGCATCCGGCATCCCCTGTTCATTGTAGGGCTTTGATATTGATGAAAATGGCACTACAGCACGTGGCAACTAACTTCCCCTGGTTCCGTGTACTCTTTCTATACATTCACCCTATAGACCAAAGCCTAAAGGGGTATCAGATTTCCAATGTCCAATGGTACCATAACAATGCTCATGTGGATTTCCAGAACTTGTGAGTTATGAACATCTACCTCCAAGCAAAAACTTGAATACAGATAATTTGCACTTCCATTATACCAAATTGATGCAGAGACTGCTCCAAATGACATTCAATGCAATGTCGATGCATTACGAGATCAACTACATGAAGAGTTACAGTGAACCTAATGCTATCAGATCTGCCATGCTGAATCGTACCACGATTTTGAAATGAAATTGTGAAGATTTTAATTTTTGGTGGCACAAACGAGGCGCCATATAATTATGCTTAATTATATAATTATAATTATGTGTTAGTGATCATTATGATTGATATTCAGAAGGAAATGCAAAAAATTTGGGTTCTCACCAAAAGATCAAACCCACAAGTGCCACATACACCGAATACTAGTATTATTCACCCGTAACGGCCCACTTTCCATACAAGTCGTAATAATCATAGTAATGATACATGTTCCATGGTATATGTATATGTGTACATATATCTACATGTTATCCCTAAGCTACATCTAGCGTACTCTGGATGTATATGTTGTTTACATCAGCCTACCCTGAATACCGCTCACCCCACCCCACACACATACTGCTGACAATAACCTGATAACAGAGTGAAAGTACAAGCCCTGCCCAATACCTTCCCCTCCCACTGATGAAGGTATTGGTGTGTTGTGATGATTATGTTACATAAGCCTACGGAGCCAATCAGATACTCCCTCATACACCATTGTGAGCATTTACAAAAAAAAACAACTACGAAAGTTGTAGATAATCTTGATGATTATAGTACGTATAATTTGTGTACAGTAGACCTATGGACTCTCGTTTAGTCAGACACCTTTTCTCTCACAGAGTCAAATATTCATAGCTCTTATTTCTGATAGAAATACATAAAACATGGTACAGGCCCTATAGGGACACATCAGTCCCTTTAGTATGAAATGAACAGTTACTGATACTACAGAACTTCAGTAGACCAAATTCAGGGTCACAATGTTCAGATGTCATGTGGATTTCTCAAAACATCTTCATATATTTAATCGATTACCAGCGAGTTTGAAGCCATAGACAGAAACATCCTAGATAGACTAAGTAAGGATCATTATCTCAATGACTGTATTATGACGTAGACTCTATCCGCAACCGTTAAGGCCCTACATCCAGTCCCCAAGCAAACCGAGCTAAAAAAAAAAGCAGTATTTGACCTCTCAAAGTTATCCGGGTCACTGTTTTGAAGCTCATATAGGAGGTCCTATATTTCAATACTAACATAGGCCCTGTCTGCAACTATTAGCGCTATATCTGCACTCATTTTAAAATTTATCACCATATTTGGTCAAAGACTAATGAAAATTAGCCCAAAGGCTAAGATAGGTTACCAGACAATTTTGGTTTGGCCATGGCAGGTAACAGACCTTGATATTTGCCAATCAAGGCCATCTGCATGAGTGAACTTCAATGTCACCATAACATTACGTGTGCGACATTCGATTTTCTATATGTTCACAATACAAAGATATATCTGGGTGCAAGCGTTTATGCCGCTCAGGCCAATTTACACATTCCGAGTCAGACATTGGCACTCGAGGTCATCTGAGGTCAAGGTCATCATTATTTGTGCCACATATATGTTCCTATATGTTCGTAACGCAAACATAACTACGCTCTATCTACAAGCATTTCATATATAGAGGCAAAGCTGTGCTTTTTTTTACCCCAAAATGGCTGTTTTAGCCTTTCAAGGTCATCGAAGGTCACCACACAAATTGCCTATGACTTCCCATTTGAAAATGCCAATATCTAGGCTCTATCTTGAGGCATTCTATGAGTACAGTTCTGGCAGCTCCCAATATGAGCGAAAAAAGTGACGAAAATTTTACAAATTTTTTTTCACAGGTTGTCGACCCGTCAAAACTTCAAAATGGCCGACATACGCAATTCACGGGCAACCAAACTTATACACATCACAGAGGACCATAAGGGGAATCTTTTGAAACAGAAATCTCAAAACTGATCAGACAGTTTTTGAGGAAATGGCCGCCAAAGTTCAAAATTGACCGTTTTTCGACGAAAACGGCCGCAATTTTGGAAAAAATTGAAAATAAAAAAAAGCAAAAAAATGTCTCCTTCTCGAATTTAATCAGGTTATCTTTTCCCAAATTTTCAGAAAGATTGGACCGTAAACTTTAAAGATAAAAATGTGGACAGAAGGACGACGGACACAACGCCACGGAAATAGGTTATCGGACCTTAGGTCTGGTAACCTAAAAAGTGTCCGACCCTCATGTAATTCTGTAGGCATTGAGAACTAATCCTGCTAAATGCCTATACAAAACAACTAGACGTCAAGGCCTAAAGATGCCTTGGAGGCATTTCGGTGTTAGGACTAATTCGTAATATTTAAAACGTTAGCCATGGGCTCTACGACACATCGTTTCCTAGATATGGATGAAAATGAAAAATGTCGACTCAGCAAAAAAACATTTCAGGTCAAGGTCAAAGTTCATCTGTAATACCCCTTAGACATGTTTGTCTAGAGCCACGAGTCCGAAAACAACGTCCGTTTCACTCTACAATGCACCGTTTCCGAGATATCAACGAAAACGAAAAATGCTGACTCGGCAAAACACTTTAAGGTCAAGGTCAAAGTTCATCCATAATACCCCTTAGACATGTTTGTCTAGGTCGCCGAGTCCAAAAATGACGTCCGTTTCGCTCTACGACTCATCGTTTCCGAGATATGGACGAAAAGGAAAAATGCCGAGTCGGCAAAAAAATTTCGGGTCAAGGTCAAAGTTCATTCATAATACCCCTTAGACCTGTTTGTCTTGGGCGGCGAGTCCAAAAATGACGTCCGTTTCGCTGTATGACTCACCGTTTCCGAGATATGGACGAAAAAGAAAAATGCCGACTCGGCAAAAAAATTTCGGGTCAAGGTCAAAGTTCATTCACAATACCCCTTAGACATGTTTGTCTAGGTCACCGAGTCCAAAAATGACGTCCGTTTCGCTGTACGACTCACCGTTTCCGAGATATCGACGAAAACGAAATATGCCGACTCGACAAAAAAAATTCGGGTCAAGGTCATAGTTCATCCATAATACCCTTTAGACATATTTGTCTAGGGCGACGAGTCCGAAAATAACGTCCGTTTCGCTCTATGACACACCGTTTCCGAGTTATCGATGAAAACGAAAATGCCGACTCGTCAACAAAATTTAAGGTCAAGGTCAAAGTTCATCAATAATACCCTTAAGACATGTTTGTCTAGGGCGACGAGTCCAAAAATAACGTCCGTTTCGCTCTATGACGCACCGTTTCCGAGATATCGACGAAAACCAAAAATGCCGACTCGGCAAAAAAATTTCGGGTCAAGGTCAAAGTTCATCCATATTACCCTTTAGACATGTTAGTCTAGGGCGACGAGTCCGAAAATAACATCCGTTTCGCTGTACGACTCACCGTTTCCGAGATAACGAAGAAAACGAAATATGCCGACTCAACAAAAAATTTTGGGTCAAGGTCATAGTTCATCCATCCATAACACCCCTTAGACATGTTTATCTAGGGCGACGAGTCCGAAAATAACGTCCGTTTCGCTCTACGATGCACCGTTTCCGAGATATCGACGAAAACGAAAAATGCCGACACGGCAAAAATATTTCGGGTCAAGGTCAAAGTTCATCCATAATACCCATTAAACATATTTGTCTAGGTCGACGAGTCCGAAAATAACGTCCGTTTCGCTCTACGACACACCGTTTCCGAGATATCGACGAAAACGAAAAATGCCGACTCGGCAAAAAATTTCGGGTCAAGGTCAAAGTTCATCCATAATACCCCTTAGACATATTCGTCTAGGGCGACAATCCGAATATAACGTCCATTTCGCTCTACGACGCACCGTTTCTGAGATATCGACGAAAACGAAAAATGCCGACTCGGCAAAAAAATTTCGGGTCAAGGTCAAAGTTCATCAATAATACCCATTAGACATGTTCGTCTAGGCGACGAGTCCGAAAATAACGTCCGTTTCGCTCTACGACGCACCGTTTCCGAAATATCGACGAAAACGAAAAATGCCGACTCGGCAAAAAAATTTCGGGTCAAGGTCAAAGTTCATCAATAATACCCATTGGACATGTTTGTCTAAGGCGACGAGTCCGAAAATAACGTCCGTTTCGCTCTACGACGCACCGTTTCCGAGATATCGACGAAAACGAAAAATGCCGACTCGGCAAAAAAATTTCGGGTCAAGGTCAAAGTTCATCCATAATACCCCTTAGACATGTTTGTCTAGGGCGACGAGTCCGAAAATAACGTCCGTTTTCCTCTACGACGCACCGTTTCCGAGATATGCAGGATGCCTCAAGGATGATTCAGCAAAAAATTATTTCGACCTCTAGGTCAAAGGTCGTTTGAGGTATCGATCCCAAAATCAATAGGGTTCTTCCCTGGTGATATATAAACCTCCGTGCAAAATTCTGCAACTATTGCCTGTATATTTTTCGAGTTATCATCCGGAAACCAAGTTTCAAGATCAGCCTCGATTTCATCCTCACGGACCTCACGGACCTCGGAGCCGGATCAAAAAAAAAAATTCCCCTTAGAGATGTTTGTCTAGGGCGACGAGTCCGAAAATAACGTCCGTTTCGCTCTACGACGCACGGTTTCCGAGATATGCAGGAAGCCTCAAGGATGAACCAGCAAAAAATTATTTTGACCTCTAGGTCAAAGGTGGTTTGACGGATCGATCCCAAAATCAATAGGGTTCTTCCCTGGTGGCATATGAACCTCCATGCAGAGTTCTGCAACTATTGCACAAATATTTTTCCAGTTATCGTCCGGAAACCAAGTCTCAAAATTAGCCTTGATTTCATCCTCACGGACCTCGGATCCGGCTCAAAAAGAATAGGGTTCTTCCACATATCATTTCTGACTTGTGGTGAAAATTTGACGAGGATCCGTCAAGGCAATCTAAAGTTATCGTCCGGAAACCAAAAGTGGCGGAAGAAGAAAAAAAAAAAAAAAAAAAAATTCTGCTAAAACCATAAAGGCATTTCGGCAATTAATTCTAGCAAAATTGTGACCTGTGGTGCCATTACGAGAAAACTCTAAGATGTCAAGATCTCATAATGAGACCAGAAATTAGTAAGAGGTGCAGAGTGTACATTTATGGTTAAAATAACACAAAGATACATTTTTATCTCTTTATTAAACATTCAAAACTGTCATAGACAGTGTACAGTAACATCCATCAAAGCACCACTAGATACACGTCTTTGAGATCCCTCAGATCGAAGCCAGTCAGACAAAAACATTCTTTCGTCATAATGCAAACGTTCAAAGTTTAAGCAGCATGGGTGGTATGAGTGAGTCACTTTTCTCCTTTCCCTGGAGCTGTTCGACAACCGCTAGAGCGAACTCAAAGCACGTTCCGGGACCTCGACTAGTGACAAGTTTTCCATCCACAACGACTCGGTCCTCACTGTACACGTAGTCTTCGGAAAAGAATTTAACATGCTTTTTAAAGGCCAAACATATCAAAAACATGAGATATAAATCATTGGGAGATGCTCCTCAATATTCACAGATTTATTAGTTATCACTAGGCCCATTCGTGTCACATTCATGTAGTTTACATACTCGCTTGTTTTATTTTGTCAGCCACTCCAGGATGTGACGTGATGGTCTTCCCCACACCTATCACGTGACTCTTCAGGGCGATGGGAGCTGCAAAAGACAAACTACAATGTAACTTTAAATTAATTCAATGAATAAATACACGAAATGTACTGGATAACCACAATGTTATGATATGACCAATTTACCTGCACAAATACAGGCAATGTACGACCCTTTAGCCTCCTGTTTCTTGAGTAGCTCTCCAACTTTATTGGACTATAATGAGCAAGGAGATATCAGTAAGGACAGTGTATGATGTATGATATTACAATTTTGTCCAGTATAGCAAAAAGCAATAAGCAAATAACCATCAATTATAGGCATCACCTTAGCGAGACTTTCCGCACCTCCCATTCCTCCGGGACACACCACAACATCATATTCTGAACACAAAGCCTCATCAAGACTTTTGTCTGGTTTTATAACGACATTACGGCTGCATTTGACAGGTTCAGTGCCTTCCAAACCTGCCACTGTCACGTCTATCTGTGGAAAGTCGATTTTTGAGACTAATATCAGTTACAAATAGCCCAATAATAAGAAATTTCAAGGCAAGCTGTCAATCTGAAGAGAAATCACAGCCCTACGATATGGCCACCAGCGTTCGGTATGACTACTCCGATTATGAGTGTTTGTGTTAGATACAGTTCTTGTTTCAATAGTTGCATGTAGCTTGTAGTCGTCGGTACAAACGACTTGACCTTGACCTTGTCAAAAGCTAGAGAAAAATAAATCAATTATTACCCCTCCTCTACGTAAAACATCCACGGTAATAACTGTCTCCATCTCCTCCGCACCTTCCGCGAGCAATACAAGCGCTGTCGGCATCTTTGTCGTGTGCTAAAGATGAATAATTCGGGGTGAAATTATTGAAGTGGCAGCCGATAATGCAACGGAAGTGCAGAAATTATAGTCTCAAAATCGGGAAATTGATTTATTCAATGCTACGGTTACCAAAAGCATAGAAATATATTCCAAAAGAGACATAAACCAACATACGTGTGCGTGATTGACTGAACAATGCTGGTTAACAACCAATCAAAAGTCAACAACGGTTGTTATTATTATTATCACTCTGCTGGACTGTCGGTGTAATGTCCAATGGTCCATAATAACCTATACTCTCCATACATTAGAAGCCCTCGCTATCGTCTGTATAGCTGTATGCTTGGCTGTCTGTCAGGCGTCACGTATAAAATTCATGAAACTGTTCTACAAATATCGATCCATTATTGTAATATTATAAATTCACACTACATATGAGTCGTGCAACTTATCGATAGCAACATGATCAAATATAAATAACTAAGAGCGTAAATTCTCAGATATCAACTTTTTCTCTCAGGCAGTGATACAAAATACTAGAAATAACGTTACATGTAGCAAGATAAGTATTCAGTCCCGTCTTCTGTTATCGAGAATTACACCAGAAGGTTCAAAGTTTTAGGGAGCAATATTGCATAGAATTGTGTCTCGTGTCAAATGAGGCGGGTTAGATATATACAAAATAAAATATAAATAATTAGTTCGGGTGTCTGAATTGCAATTTTAGATTGTTCTCAAACAATATTAGCCTATATGATTTGATACCACAGTACCAGTAGTTTAAATTTCATTTACTTCTCAATCACTACGTATTTTTGTATTTTTGCAGACATGTAGTCGAAATTGAAAGGCCTGTCGCTAAAGTTCACCCAAAATCCACAGTATTTCATTTCATACTGGATTCAATGTCATAATGATTTCCAGAGCCTACACAGAGCAGTGATAATTATAATTGTTTGCCAGACTTTCAACAGACGACTGATAATGCCAAGTAACGCCAGTGTGGCTTTTGCTGTAAATATTTGGCCGAGCTTTGATTTTATTTAATTTTTATCTTTAATATCTAGTTTTATTGGTGGTAATAAGGTAATGGAGATATTTCTTACCAGGTGTATGCAAATATATGTTTACACAAACTTGACGGGAACTTGACGCAGACTTCATGTGCATTCTACTTATTCTATGTAATCGGCAGATTTTGGTCATTTATAGCAAAGGCCATCAGGCCTATATAGGGACTTTTAACCTAGGCCTACCGGTTTTATTATTTCTTTCTCGTTTATTTTCCTTACAAGTTTTCTTTTCCGCTTTATTTTCTGCAAATTCGAAAAAAAAAGAATGTAAACCAAAAGACAACGGCACGTAGATCAAAACAGGAAAACTCATAGGCTAAAACGGTTTTTCACTTTCACTGTCCCCGGGATCAAACAAGTTTTTCACAGCGGTTTGATCATGGGTTTGCCACGGCACATTTGTGCCACCGTACATTTGATCTCTTTTCGAACAAATTGCCATTTTAGGCTATGACAACTCCTAAAATATAACGCATAATTATCTTTGAATATAATTCAATTTCTGTTCACAATTATAGAGCGCATAATCAAGCTAAATAGAATAATATTTCTAATACATTTTTGTCTAGCAATCGTCAGGTGTGAGAGTATAAATGTTTGGTTTCTATGCGCACGGCGCATGCGCACTGTCAGTGATGTTATTTTGGTGATAGGATTCCGCGGATGAAATTTTATTGTGTTTGCCAATAATTGTACATCGTGTGTCATACTGATGGAACATCACTAGTCAAATTGGAATACAACAAACACATTTTAAACATATGAAACACGTATCTATCATCTATCGCTTTTGAGCTCAAGAGAATACACAAAAATACCGCGCCCGTTTGGGATCAACAGACGAAACACGCACCTGCACGCGCACCTGCCGTCAGATAAACCACTGCTATATTTGTGTTATTTATCGCTATGGTGTTCTAATTTACAACCGAACTGATTACAAACATGAAGGGATATCTAAAGAGTAGCGAAGGGGTTTTCCAGTTGGCCCCAAAAGTCACAACAGTGGGCCGGGAAGGATGCGATTTAGTTCTACAGGTAGGCATAATTTTATAGCCTACATAATAGGGCCCGGACGAATACGCGAGTCGACGGGTACCCGAATTCGGGGGTCGGTCAAACAATTACCCGGGTCGGAATTTCATTACCCGTACCCGAGAACGAATAATGATATAGTTTTTGTCTTGAAAATTTGCAATAGATGCTAGTAAATCACCAGTCCAAGCGATGCGAGCTCTGCTCGCTTGATCTGGTAAATAACAAGAATGACAAGAAAATTCATTGGGAAAAATCGGAAGTAGTTTTATGAGATCATGTGATATCTTTCAAACTCGAAAATAAACAGCAACGAAACAAATAATGTGTGTCAAAGATCGATGACTGACGTTTACGTGTTACATATATTACTCGTATTTGCTCCAGTGATTCCCGTTCAAATTTTTATCTATATTTGGATCGGTTACCCGGGGCGGGTCGGGTCAGACCACACGGGTACCTGGGTCGGAAATTTTCGACTCGTCCGGGCCCTACTACATAAACTTGATAAAGCTGAAAATGCAATATGTGAATAGTGTCATATTATAGTGTAGTTGGGAGGGCTTCCCGATGTTCCCCCAATCAGGAGGCAAAGGGACAATGCATATCAATTGCTGTGTAATATATGAGTATATGGAATGTTGTGTTCTGCATGATGTCGGAGGACAAGGATCACCAGATACCTGATGCCGTACACATATGGATTCTCAGCTTAAATATGATGCATGTACAAGCCATCCGTCCTAAATTCACCACATCATAAATTCACCAACTCAATATTATCAGTGCTCAGAAACTCATTTTGTGGAAAACAAACTGCATGCTGGTACAAAGATAGGATATCACAGTCTCGATTGGTGATATATATAACTGGCTGAATCCATTTGCATTACAAGGCCTGAAAACAGTACTGGTGCTGTATTCCAACTTTGGAATGGGGCGAATTTAGGATCTATAAATGTTGATAATATACATCACTATTCCTCCAATATACACAATGTTCATCACAAAAGAAAATCATTTATGGACTAGTACCTACTATAAGTTGTTACATAGGTGGATCCAGGGGGAGGGGGGAGGGGTATTGGGGTTTGAGATCCAAACTATCTGGTATCAGATAGATCGGATCAGCAGTTGTATCCCTCTTGAGAAAAGTTTGTAAATGGAGGTGCTCTGGGTTAGCATCTGGTCTATCATAACAACCAAATCATGGACTTTCATGTTTATGCCACTGTTGTCCATGTTGTCAAGCAATATTACAATATTAAACGTTTTCCCCTCATAAATCTCATTGGTTCTCCAATTTATGCTGATACACTCACCAGAACGATATAATTAACATATATATTGCTTATCAGTTTGATTTCTCTCCACACAGTCACCAGAAGTAGACTTCCAACATGCAGTGATAGAGTTCAGCGACCAGGAAGAGTGTTTTGTGCTGCAAGATTTGAATACGGCCCAGGGAACATTTGTAAATGACTGTCGGGTACAAAATGCTGCTGTGCGCCTGGCGCCCGGGGATATTATTCGATTTGGAGGCTCAGCATCTTTCTATGAGCTGGAAGTGGAGTCAGGTGGGAACACGGTAAGTCTGGTGCAGGGATGTGTACTGGTGTGAAGTGTATACATATATAATGATAATACTGATCATAGGCTCAGCATCTTTATATGAGCTGGAATTTTAAGTGGAGTCAGGTGGAAACACAGTAAGTCTGGTGCAGGGATGTGTACTGGTGTGAAGTGTATACATATATAATGATAATAATGATCACACATTGTACATATATGACTTTTCATTCTTACTCAACGTGTATCTGTTGCATTCTGAACTGTCGTATCAATATGTAATATCGATAATGCATTTCGATGAAGTGTGTTTCTTTTTCTTGCTAATATATACACCGTGATCTGTGTAAATGCTGTCTTGTTTTCTTCGGGAAATTTCATCAATTTCACATGTAATTTGCAATTCACATACTTCTATATCATTTGTGATTAATTTTCTATTTGCCTTCTAACTTCACTGCAGTATCGAGTGTCAAGTCAAACTCCCACAATCAGTAAGGTAAGTAGACGCTTGTACAACTCAACTTTATATTACTGTAAGTGTACATGTATGTTCCATGTGGCATATAAATTGTCTCTTTTACCGGAAAAAATCAGAATCTGGAGAGATCTGTGATGTAGTTATCTTTACATGAATCATTGTTCAGTTTGTACATGAACAATGATTTTAATTTATTGTCATGATCAATTCATGGTGTTTTCTTTCACAGTACAATGCAATATATAGTTACTATATTTTTGCAACACACAAAAAATATATGCCCTTAGAATCGTGACATTTAGTATTATCCAAAATGAAAATATATTTAGACTACTGCCACCACAACCATTCTCTGGGCCGCTTGCACATGTCTGAGATTTATTGATTTTCTGCTTGCCATTGTTATTGAGAGATTCCTTGGATACGACCAGTGAATGCAGGTACAAGCACTTGATCCAGCAAAAAAAAGGTTAACTAAAGAATCGAATCAATGCTTCTGAATGGCAATAAGTAGAAAGGAAATATTTGAGATGCAAGACTATTACACACAACTAGTTTATTGATTCACCATTGTGTAGATGTCATGAAGTTAGGTAAACACAATCCCCTGGCAATGCATACATTGCATAATGATTATTGACTGCTTGCACATAAAGGTTTTGATGATTGTACAATTTCCGTTTGTAAACAGTACTGTGATTGAACAGTGTTTGGTCAGTCTTGAATTACAATTCTATCTTTCCCTTTGTATCTAGTGTCAGTAGTATCAATGTTACGAACTTACGAGGCATAATTAGTTCTATGACCATCACAACAGAACTCAGGGAAGTGTTACCCAGGCATTGTTCTGCATGACTAAAGTTAGAAAAACAAGTTTGTGGTCGTTTTCTGAACCAGACTGACATCTAGTGGGTAGAGCTTGCTCGTAGACATTTCATAGAATTTTTTTGATATAATTATATTTTTACTAGTAAAATGGTAGTTTTTTATACACGCAGGTGGCATACCCTCCGGTCCACCAGCGGACAGCTTGGACACAGCCACTGACGGTCATCACAGACCAGGCTCCTCCCGTGATTCTCCCGACAAACGGCATGAATCAGACTCTGCCGAACCTCAAGTCTGTAATCCAGTCACAGACGGCTACCTGGAGCAACAGTCCCCAGGGTGGCACCCCCGTGCCCCAGCAGTCCACTGCAGCATGGAGCACCAACCCCCAGCCCGTCTACCCTCGGCCCCCCGCGTCCTTGAGGTCACGACCCCTCAGCGCCGGATCCCGCCGTCCCACCTACATGGACCGCTCGGGGACATGCGTCGAGCGGCCCAGCAGTGCAGGAAAACGTATGTTATAATGAGTATATTGCATAGTAATTGTTTATTCAAGCTTGTATACATTTATGGAAAATGTGGGTTGTTCGATACTATCACACAGTAACTATGGTAGCACTATGTTGCAGGAGATAGCCAAGGTGTGGGCTGGATCATGGGAACAAGTCCCGCGAGAACAATCACAGCAAACCCTCAGACTGTAGATCTCTCTGTTGTACAGGAAAAGGTAAGGAAACATTCTGAAAAAAACTTATACCAGCTGGCATTTTCATGTGAACAAGTTTACATGCAATTTTTGTTCCTCTTCCAAAACCGAAAACAGGAGCAGAAGATCTTGCAGTTGAGTGACGAGGTGAAGCGACTGGGCGCATACGAGGGCGAGTGCAGTCGCAAAGATGAGCAGATACGACAGCTGCGCTGTGAGATCGGTGACTTGCAAGGCCACCTCCGGCAGCGTGACACCGGACACGCCCACGCCATGTTCCCATCAGACGTGGACGTCAACCAGCGACTCATGCTGCTTGAGGAGGAGGTACAGCTCAAGAGAACTGAGGTTCAGACCCTCAGACAGCAGGTTAGCGGAGTGTATATCGCATTCATGATATCATCCCAAAATGACGTGTTTCCTGATATAGTCTGGCAAGGTCAAGACCCTTGTTTAATTTTATCCATTTATCATTGGATTTGGGTGAGTGATATTGGATTTGGGTGGATTTGGGACTCATTGGATTTATGTGAGTGATAACTTTGAACAATTAGATATTAAATTACTTTTATTTGTACGAGCAGATAAGGAACCTGGAATCGGACCAGAACAAGTATGGGGGAGCGGTGTCACGCCAAGACCTTAACGATCGCGTCATGGAGATCAACAGTCTTAAGACAGAGCTCGAGCGTATTCGCAAGGACAAAAACATCACCACCGGTCTTGTCACACAGATGCAGCGCGACATGGCTAACAAGGTAGTGTCAGAGATGTAGTTCACTAATGTATGTAGGTATATAATGAATGCATTTCTGCTTTTGACAAAGGTAATGATGATGTGTTGGAAATGAATATTTATTTTTGGAGGGGGAGCAGAATATGCATTTAACATTGTGAAATGTATTTCATGGTAAATAATTAACTTGATATAAAATGATTTGAATATAATGCGAATTGACATCCAGGACACAACAATCAGCCGCTTGACTCGCGATATGGAGAATATGAAAACTGAAATAAAGGAGAAAGAAAACCAGCTGACATCCATGCAAGCCAAGGTTGGTTATCCCCTTTTCTGCATTCTATTTACAAGTGGAGTGCTAATAAAACCCTCACCTGCACTTCAGTTTACAGTATGTATGTATTGTTACCCCATGGATCCTAAAAACTTTGCTGTGTGTATCAATTATACCACCTTTCAGGCTTTAGCTTCCCCACTGTTATGAAAGATCCAATATACATATATAGGAAGTACTGAGCCCTCGAGGTGACATACCAGAAATATTTTTTAATCCGTGCACACAAATTATTAATCTGTGCACAAGAAGTAATAATCAATTCATGCCCAGGAAATTAACAACTCATACTCACGGAAATAGCAATCCGTGAGTTCGAATTAACAAAATCATGCTCACGAATTACAATTCGTGCTTATGGATTGCTATTTCATGCACGCGAATTGTTAAACTTAAAAAAAAGTATTATTGGTATGTCACCTCAGGGGCTCCGTAGAAAGCAATCCTAGTGTTTAGATAACAAACATGGATGTTTCCAATAGTGCCCATTCGTAAGGATTATAGTATAATTTCTTGTTCAAAGTTTTTGGTACTTCATATAGATAATTTCAGCTCATAGTATACAATATGCATGTAGTGATATTTTTTATCCAAATTATGTAGGACACACATTCAAAATTACAACTACCATGTAATTTTGGGCCACCATTCAACTATTGTAGCACACACATATCCGGAGATGATAGAATTCACTTTACTTGCACAATGTAACACTAAGTCCCCAAGTGTCATAAAGCTGTCTAATGTAACCAAGCTGAAATATGTGATTTTCGACTTCTTTTATGTTTTATTATACAGATGTATTCCTTTATATGAATATTTGATTGGCAATATGGCAATTTGAAATCGAAAATCACATATCACAGGAGTAGAAAATGCCCCATTTACCATATGTTGCCCTGTATACTAGTAACCACTGTCTGACCATGCTAACATTGATATGTTGGTTTGTCGTGTATTGCACAGCATGATGAACAGGTAAGCACATGGTGTAACTGTTGTCTTGTCACACTCTCTTCTATCAAACTTACACAAACTTTCTGGTTCTTTCAATAGGCACTGTGTATCTTTGCATGAGGCAGTAATACTTGCGATTCTTCTTCTATGACATTATGATAAGTGAGCATCATGCATTTGCTACTCTTTTCACATCATAATGTTTCAGTTACAACTTTGATTAGATGCATTCCACTTGCACTGTTTGCACAAGGTTCTTGGAAAGTATTTGAAATTATCTGCACCTCAACAATGAATAATTTTTACCTGGATCATTTGTAGAAATATTGATGTTTGATTGATATGGAATGTTGTGGTATATATATATATGTATCCAGTGGATAGGTCCTATAATGGACCGAGTGGAACACAAATTGCATCTCAAATAACTTGTTGCAATTGATCAATAAAATATGAACTTTGGTGTAAAACAGTATAAAATATGGTCATTTCATTTCTCCACAGTTCCGCCGAACACAAGAAAGCAAGAAAACTGATGAGGAATTGGAGGCAAAAACCAGTGAACTTGTTGTTCTACAACAGGTCAATATTGAAAATCATCATACCATAAATGCAAACACATGTATACAAATAAACATGCAGAATATAAAATGAACAAAAGTTCTAGTCCTACAATTGGTATCTGACCTTGTAGAGGTTCAAGGACACAGAGGCTAGAAGTCAGGAGCAGCTTGACCTCATTACAGCCCTCAAGGACGAACTGGAGAAGGTCAAAGGTCACGCTAACACTGACAAGGAGGTTTGTTTTAAAAAAATTGACATGTGATCATCAATGCACCATTGACTAAAAATTTAAGAAATACGGAATTATAACACTATAGCAAAATATATTATCTTCAAAATTTCGCTTTAGATCTATTGTAAGTTTCTTTTCACAGGCACAGAAGAAGCTGCAGTCTGAACTCGACCAGACGAAGACGAAATCGCAGGATATTGAGCGAGCCGAGAGAATGGTGCGAGTCGACTTGGAGCAGACTTCGAAACGGGTCAGTAAAATTTCCCTCGACAATATTCAGATAGTTAGACATATGGCATGTTGCTTTAACTAGTTGCTTGCATGAATGACCTTGGAAATGGAATGAAGTATGACTCGATGCTTGCAGTTGGAGCGATTCCGTAGCAGAGTCATCCAAGTGACGTTTTCAACTCCTGGAATCAGAGCTCCGGATACTGAGATTTCTGATGACGACCTGCTTGACACATTGAAGAAACTGATGGAAGAACGCACTGAAATGTACAAGAAAGTCACAGAAATGAAGCAATCTGTCGATGAGGTCAACACAGCCAAAAAGGACTTCGTGGAAAACTCCAAGAAACTGAAGCAACAAATAAATTCTGCCGTGGTAGGTTTATATTTACTTTTTTGGTTTTTCACTTATACTGCATGGTCTTGATACATTTTTGAAGTTTGTATTTGTGTTAAATTTTAGTTCTGATTTTATATCCTCTTAAATTTGCAATTTTGCAAAAAATCATACATGTTGTGTAACCAACCTGCACATCTGAGTAGAAAGAAATCCTCTAGAGGGGTAACTTGGGTGGGACAACTGTGAAGAAACAGAAAAATTAGCCGAGTTTCTTTTCCTGTCTCTTCCACAGGACGTTAAATCGAAGGGCAAGGGAGGGGTCAATAACAAGAAATGATGTGCAGGATGGTTACTATGGCAACTGTTGTGGATTATGGACTGCCGTCAGCATTGCCCAAATGAGGATAACACTGTGTTTTGTCGCTCAGTCATGAACAGTGCCTTCATAATGTGCCAAATCAGATTTCGTTGACCTGGACTGAATAATTAGCTTTGCAAAGAGATCATGCCAAAAACAGTACTAAAACATAATCGGAATATGTTCGTCCTGTTTCGTTATTGTCTTGTTCTCAAATATTGAAGTTTGTGAGATTTGCTCAGTTGTTTTCATTGATAGGGCTTTCACAAATTGTTATATTAACAAAATGTTAATTGGTATCCATTCGATGTATTATGTCTAGTCCTTTGTTTTGTACATACATGTATACATATACTTGTAGTAGAGGATTTTTTAGATGTGGCATTTTAAAAAAATATTTAAATATTTCACTTGTGTTCTAATCTGAGGAAATTCAGAAAAAGGCTTGAGATTTTGAACAATAATTGTGCCTGATTTGGAGAATGGTTGGATTGCATGATTTCTCTGAAACAGTTTTTTTCATATGGTCAATGGAGGTATTGAACTGGTGATGATTTGATCAGGGAAAGTTGTATACAGAGCATGATATTATATTTGCTATTTTTGATTAAAGTATTCCTGTTTGTTATCAATGTATTAGTAATAAATTGTTTACCAGGTAGTGAAAGCGGCATGAACGCCTATGCCATAGAATTGTTGTGAACGTGCTGACACATTCTGAAATACACATTAAGCCATGGAAACGATAACTACAAGTCATTTAAATACATCACTCATACATTCCTACTCAAAAAGGTGAATGAATGAAACAGCTACTCTGGTCAGTGGATTCACTTATTCACGTATAAAAGCTCACTTCTGCAAAGCCAACTTACACCTAAGTTCTCCCCCTCGCTCAGCTGCGACTGCGTGAGAAGGGACAGCAGAGCGGCCGGCTGAAGCAGGAGCTGGACCTATTGGGCTGTGTCACTGTGGACGAGCCAGTTTCCGGCCTCAAGGACGGGATCACAGAGCTGCTGTCACTGTCCCTTGCCTGGCAGAGCGACATCGAGGCTGCTCTTGAACAGTGCGGCATCAACACTAAACTCTCTGATGACGGTATGGATCTTCGATTCAAATTTGGAATTCTACACAAATATCAATATAAAATCTGATTGAGGCAGAACGTCCTGATTTATTTTTTCATGAAGATCGATATGTTCAAAATCATCATTATTAAAAAGTCAAAACTTTGTTGTAAAATTCTCCCGATGACCATTGCAGCACCGACAGTTCACATTCAAAGCCTGAAGGCGTCGAGTCAGACGGCGAAGGATGAGTGCGAAGTCCTCCGGGGACAGATCAACGAGATGTCCAACAAACACCGAGAGGAGCTGGCGCTGTCCATGGACATACTCAGACAGGAGCTGGAGGACGCTAAAACTGCCGAGATCGAGCGAGTTCGTCTACAGAGTACGTGTCCAGTGGTGTCTACTTATTGGTGTATCTTAAGTTAATGTTTGGCAGAATTGTTTGGTAAAAGGCTGTATTGCATTGGGGTTTTATATAGAGGGTGAATTAAGATTTTTATCACACCAGGCGATGAGCAGATGAAGGTGAAGCTCGGGGAGATCGCAGACAGCGAATCAGAACAGCGAGAGGCAGCCATTTGTGCCGAGAGAGCCAAAGTGACAGAACTGGAGCTCGCCATAGAAAACCTCAAATCCGTGAGCATCTATGGCGAACTCTTTCAATAGAGATATGAGTGATATACTTCTGGAATACTTGCATTAGCTACATGATGACACACATTGATCGTATTTATTTTGTACATTTGTCAGTCGATGTTGTCTCGGGAGGAGGAGGAAGCAGCTAACAAAGAGGCCACAAAGGAGGCACTCGATGCTGTCCAAGAGTACCAGAAACTCGAGGTCAGTGGACATTGAATTCTGAAAATACCATTCGTGTCCATGTCATCAGGTTATGAGGGAATATCTATTAATATATAATATATATAAATGTAGCACTCCGATCATGATGTTTGTGTTATAAATACTTGCTTGGGACTACTATTGCACTACTGTTGGCCACAATAACTTTCCAAAATGTGTAAGATTACTGGTGCCATACAGAGCTGCCCTCCTGGTGACTTTCACTAATCCTATAATCCTATCCCTCCTAAGCCTGTACACATGACATTGTGTTGTTATAAATGCGGGTCTATGTGTCTCATACTTTCCATAAACCATTTCACCAGACTGAGCTTCGTGAGAAGATCACACTGCTGGAGTCGTCCAAGTCGGAGGAGGCCACCAAACTCCAGGAAGAGCTTGAGAAGAAGATCACTGCGGGTGACGCAGAGGTCGCGACCTTCAAGGAGCAGATCGCCCAGCACTCGGTGACCATCGTCGCCATGGAGGAGAGACTCAACAAGGTTGTCAAGAAGAACAAGGACTACCAGATGGAGATCTCACAGCTCAAGGGAACCATAGCTGGTCAGGCTATACACAGTGCTAGATATTTATTGATTCCATGTGTACATCTATGTAAACTCATGGCATACTTATAGAATAAATAGCATCTGAATTAATCTACACAATAATGAAATAGACTTTGTAGATATACATCTCACAGAAAATAACATATAATACTATGTAAGACTCGAACCGTCTTGATAATCCTTGAAGAAAACTTACCTCACACACTTGACCCCACCAGACCTACGAGCGAAGACAACACGCCCACAGGCTGCGCCTAAGCCCAAGGTCATCATCCAGAAGCCTGCGGTAGACGTTGCCGCCCTGGAGACGACTCTGCTCAACACCCAGCGGGAGAACTCAGAACTCAAGCGAAATCTCCAGGAACAGCACGACGTCATCCTCAACCTGAGGCGGGATCTCGCCGGCGCCTCGGCCAAACTGTCCGACATGACTGGTCAGTTTTCTTCGTTGAATACTGTAGTTGTTTCTTATCTTAAACTTAACTTGACAAACTTCCATTGGGTAGATCACCGCTGTGTATAAAACTGCTGCAGAAGATTTCCAGACATTCTAGATGAGTTAGTTGCAATGGTACCATTGGTTAGTCTATCAAACTCCAATTAACTATCCGTGACAGGCGAGTTGTCAGAGGGCCAGAAGGAGGCTCTAGAAGCCAGCAGACAGAAGGTCCATGGTCAGGAAGTCGAGCTGATGGAGTTAAGGCAACAGATGGCCAAGCTCTCAGACATCGTGGACCAGCAAGCCAAGGAGATCAAGGATCTTACAGAGGACCTTGGGTGAGTAGCTAATGGAGATATTTAGCTCCTATTGGAAAATTTATGTCATGAACGAAATATTTGATGTAATATTTTTCCTGTTGATTTTATGTTTATGTGGATAAAATGTATTAATATTTAACTATTATCAGTAAGCACCGTGGTGTGTTGAGCAAGAACAAGAGTCTGTCCAATGAGCAGACCACACGGATACAGGAGCTAGAGGCCGAACTGGCTCGTGAGAAGGACGAGGCCAAGAAATCTCTCAAAATGATCGAGGAGGAGGTTAGTTTAGAATCAAGTCTTGCACTGGTGAAACTAGCTCCCACATTTGGTTGCATAAAAGAAAAGAACAATTTTACATGGGGAAATGAGAATTTACAGGATATAAAAATTGACTTAAAGAAAACTTCATCTTTATTGATCACAGGGTCACATAACGTCAGAGTTGTCGGCGATGGGTGCCCAGTGTCGAGGGGAGAGACATGAGCAAGTCATCAACAGGCAGCGAGAGGCTCTCACAGAACTACGCACCAGGATCAAAGCCCTGGAACAGGCTAAGCCACCATGTATGTACTCATGCAGTGTGATTGGGAAAACAGGAAAGGTGTTCAGATCTGATGAAAAGAAGTTATTATGTAATACTACATGTATGTAAAATAGGTTACATTAATGTAGCGAGCTTCTCACATACAGAGGTGAAATAAATAATTATCCATAAATGGTAATTATTTCAGATCGTGGATTATGTGAGTGGCAAAATCTTTACATAATTTTAGCATTCCACACCCGCTCGAATTTCGTGTATGATTTTCAAATTTTGTTCACATCCATTGTCACATATTAGCTGTCAGGTATCACATCCAATATATGTGCACATAATCAAGGTTGTAGCATGTAAGGGTGCAAGAATATTATCATTATCATGCATGCATTACAGTGTATTTCTTTCATATGAATATTTGATACATGCATGCGACTCATGATATAATAATTATGTAATTCGTTAACTAATCATATTCAGTAATGACACTGGAAGTTATAGTTTGACTATAGTGCTGTTCATCAGTATACATAGAAGGTACCACACAATATGAAGTGCATCAACTGACCATACAAATTCTGTGAATTGTTCACTTTCTGCACCCTACAAACTAGCAAAAATAGAATAGCCTCAGAATGATGTAAAATACATGTAAATATAAATTTCACTTTTGCCCTCAGTACCGAGCCAGGACCAGGCCCTACAGCAGGTGGTGATGTTGAAGAAGGAGCTGTCTGAGATACGGGCGAGCCAGGCACTCCAGGAGTCCAGCGGCCCCAACCTCTCACCCCTCGAGCACCACATCAACAAAACTCGAGGCGTTGAGACTCGAAGCCAGGCCGAGGTGGATCACGAGAGGTCAGCGCACCGTGAGACCATGGAGGCCCTCGAGATCAGCGAACAGTCGGTATGTTATTGTTTGAAGCTTATTGAATCAAGGGAAAATACCCCCATCTGATTATCCATTGAGCCAAGGGCTTATATTATGCATAATGATCATTACAGAATTTTGTGTAATGCATAGCAAAAGGAGTGCAGAAATATGAGTACAGTGTGCTCGTCTCATTAATAAAGATCGGAGCAAAAGTCTGGTGAACAACATCTGTTTTAGCTTTTCATCATGATGATAATTTCCCTGTTGATGACTTCGTATGTGTATGTACCTTCTCCCACCCACAGTTCCTGACGCTGCTGCGAGCGATCGCAAGTTCTTTGGAGTTGGAGGAGATCGGCGGACTCCGCTCGATGTCACACATCCCTAAGGACGAGAGGATCCGACTAGCACGGGAACGTGAGGCCTCGGTCGAGCTGCTTACCAGCAGAATCAAAGTCCTCGCTGAACGCATCGCCCGCAAAGACGAACTCCTCCAGGGTTATGAGAAGGACCTCGCCAAGCTACGGTGCGTATCTAAACAGTTTTAACTCAATTCTGTGGAGAATTCTTGTAGATTCAGATTATGATAGCTACTTGGCTGAATTGTGATCATTGTTCTTGTTGTTTTTTCATTCCTAGACAAGCTGAAAAACTGGTGGAACAGAAACATTCTCAGGTGGAGAGTCTTGCTGTAAGTGTCCTATTCATGATATGTAAATCAGTACGTAAATTATTGGTGATAATTGCAAACACCTTTCGAACAAGTGGAGAAAGATTTGCAGATGCCCGTATTCATTTCAACAGAATGATGTTCGCAGTCGCACGGAAGAGTCACAGTATCTTAGGGAATCATTAAATCGAACAAAGGATCGTTTGGACCAGGAAAAACGTCTCAACTCGAATATCAAGTCCAAGAAGGTACACTAATATATTCAAGTTACATTAGTATCTATTAGTATCTTCCATCGATTATTTCACTCATAACTAGATGGAGCAGTATATTAATTATTGTTCATTCACGTACAGACATTCCACTTGGAGAATGAGCGAGTTACAAAGCGTGGCTGGCCTCGACATCAGTGTCCACCAGAGGACATCTTCGGAAAGGTCAGTTCAAGATTACACCCATTACTCAGTACTTATAGCATCATATATTGGTGATATCTTGATAAATTTTTGATAACTTGAGTACATGTACATATTTATCCAAAGTGTGTGATGTGGTCTGACTGAAGCTTGCATTTCTGTTTCATTATAATAGGAAGCAGCAAAGAAGAAAGCATCCAGCGAAAGGATGAAGAAAAAGAATTATGAGATTAAAACGTTGCAGGAAGAGCTGAGCAAAAAGGAGCGAAATCTACAAGATACTCGACGGAAACTTGTCACTTTAGAAGGCAGTGTGGTGAGTAGAAAATTCAGATTCTGTCGTATATGGTCCTCAACAATGAATGAAGGGAAAAAACCCAATATACACGTATTTCAGAATTGACGCTTTTTCTTTGTCTTTTACAGGGTTATGAAAGTCGAAGGGATCCCTTCGAGCCTCCCAGTGCAGAAGTGTGAATGCTTGAAGGCACAAGACATTCTTGAAGCCAGATACTCATCTGTTGAGAACTTACTAGGGAGCTCTGAAAAGTAGTCTGTGATATTGTGTACAGTCTCATGTATTACACATTAGGGTACTTGATAATTTACATCATTGTATGTTTTCTTCTTCATAATTTTACATTTTTAATTGAGAATAAAATATTTTTTGGTTGTGATGTATTCATGGAACCAAAATTACTTCGAATTTTCGCATATTTTCAAAGCAAAGACTGAACTAAGAGATTTGAAGATATCTCTTTGAAAACAAGTTTTTTAGTTACGGTAGATACTTTTATTGACTGACCAATGCACATTATTTTGATATTGTATATCTTTCGTGCCTGATCACGGTTAAAAATTGACATAATATGTTACATCAATATCTGGCCACAAGTCTGTTGTTGGTTTTGGAAATTAGTAGTTTAGGGTGAGTGCCCCACCGAGCTAGTTAAAAAGTTGTGCAAAATGTTACTTAATATCATATGTAGTTGATATGTCACTAAACATGCTATGTTCTTATGCTTGCCTAGTCCTACCGCAAAATTATGTAATGTATGGTTGTGATACGGCTTCTTCCACATACATCGTTTATTAATGTTATTAACTTCCCTGAATTATTTGTAAAAATCATCATATAAACTTTCTGGAATTCAAAATGTACACGTACTGTTGTTAAATAGGTTTTACTAAAATATCAAGTTAAATCATGGAAAAGATTTGGAGAAATTTGTTTCTATGATCGGATACATAGCAATCAGATCGACTTTTTTTTTTTCTCACCCAAATGCCTAAATGTCAACAGCTGTTCAGTTGATATGGATTGAGGTATGCAAAATTGGAACATGTGAAGTAGGAAGGATATTTAAACTCAAATACCAATTGTGAATGTTTTTATCTTTAATTTTCAAAATGTGTAAATATCATTATGTTACCCGATCGTTGTGTGTTTATTAAGTAGTATTTGATGTACAAATTATATATTTATTTATTCTATTATATGTGGTATGAATGAAATGTCTTGAGAGAAGTTGAAATGATAAAATGAGTGAGTACTGATCTTGTAATCGTTGATATTCTATTGAATAAAAGCTACAAGCTTCTTAGTTTTTCATATCTTGTAATTTAATTAAAAGCACTAGCACATACAGACACACATTATGTATGTAATTGGCATTCACATAGAAAAACATCAACTGACTGGCCAAGATCAGTTGCCGGATATTTTTGGCATTGGTTTTAAGTGTCGCTCTACGACACACCATTTCCGAGATATCGACGAAAACAAAAATAGTCGACTCGGCAAAAAAATGTTGGGTAAAGGTCAAAATTCATTCATAGGACCCCTTTGACATATTTGTCTAGAATGACGAGTTGGAAAATAATGTCCGTTTAGCTCTATGACACACCGTTTCCGAAATATCAACGAAAAATGCTGACTCCGTGAAAAAATCTATGGTCAAAGGTCATCCCTAATACCTTTAAAACATGTTTGTTCAGGGCCAAGAGTCCGAAAACAACTCATCTTGCTCTACGACACACCCATGCCAAGATATCCCACCAAAACAAAAAATGCCGACTCCGCGAAATAATTAGGGTCAAGGTCAAAGAACGTCCATAATGCCCCTTCGACATATTTGTCTAGGATGACGAGTCCGAAGATAACGTCCATTTCGCTCTACGACGCACCGTTTCCGAGATATCGACCAAAACGAAAAGTGCCGACTCAGCGAAAAAAAGGTCCAAGGTCATCCATAATACCCCTTAGTTTGTCTAGGATAACGAGTCCTGCTGAAATGCCTTAATAAAAAAATGTGACTTCAAAAGATCACTTCTTATGAGCTTATAACACAATCCATAACTCTAGTCGCATGCGTTTGGAGCCTGGAGGCCAGTTTACACATTCCACGTCAGACATTTAAGGGTTGATCTTGAATTTTAGCCTTCATGGTTGTCTAAGGTCAAATTCAAGATCACCAATAGATGTGTCATACATGTATGTGACTTATTATATGCCTATAATGCAATCTTAACCTGTATGTGCAAGAATATATGCCCCAGAGGCCAACGTACTCATTTTGTGTCAGCCGTGACAATGAGATATCGCACTCAAGGTCATCTGAGGTCAAGTTCAAGGTCACCATTAATTGTGACATATAAGACTTCCTATATGCTCATAATACTTAATATAAAGTAATATGCTAGACAACTAAAATAATATACTAGACAACTGTTTACGTGCTCTATATACGAGCATTTGACTAGAGGCCATCATTTCATGTCAGGCGTGATTTCGAGATTTAGCCATCAAGGTCGTTGAAAACCACCAAAATATATATGTCATATGACTTCCTATACATGTATGCCCATAATAGAAATATAAACCTATATTATTAACTTGGCACGAATCATCTTCTCCGATTAGTTTATTTGTACCACTGGTCACTCCCAAATTATGTATGCTGGATCCTGAAATGGTATATTGCATTTGTGCATCGGACAGCGCGGTCGCCTCAACCAATCAGGATGTCTGTTCCTTGAAAAAAAAAGTATATTGGATCCGAGTCATGTATGTGGGATTGCGTATATTGGACGGTGACGCGATAACAGCCAATCAGCGTGGTTCTTACAAAGAGCGTGTTGTTAATGCGCCTCGTCCAATATAACTCTTCTGAATCCCGTAAACTCTGTATTGGACTCCCCAGCATCCAATATTTGTGTAATATCTATCCACTAGCATTTTATCTATAGAGGCAAATTTTGCACATTTCAGGTCAGGTGTGACATTGAGATGTAACCGTCAAGGTCGTCCGAGGTCAAACTCCAGGTCACCAAAAGAGCCTTAAGCCTTAAGTACAAGCGTTTTTGCCTCATATGGCAAATTGTGCATATTGGGTCTTTTTGGGGCTTTCGAGCCCACATATCAGGCTTTTTCAATGATTCGAGGCACTCCATCTTTATACACAATGTCGAGGACCCAATTAGCATGTTTTGAAACAAAACTCACAAAACTAATCAGAGTTTTCGAGAAAACAACCCAAAACTAAATTTTGGGCCGTTTTTGACCTTTGAGTCAAGAATTCGGGCCTTTCAATCTATATAGGGCAAACACATCTTCATACAGTATATAAGATGTGTTGTCCTTTATACTTTATACTTTATACATTATACAGTATCCCAATTAGCACGTTTTGAAACAAAAATATCAAAATTGATCAGACAGTTTTCGAGAAAAAAGGCAAAAGCTGAATTTCGGGCCTTTTGAAAACCTTTTCACCCTAGATTCAAGGCCTTTCAAAGATGGAAGGTATTCTATTTTTATACAAAATGTCAAAGAATTCAATTAGCATGTTTTGAAACAGAAATCTCCAAACTGATCAGACCCTTCTTGAGAAAATGGCCGTAATACTCCAAAATCGAGTATTTTTCGTCCAAAATGACCGTCATTTTTAACAAAGCACGAAAATAGGAAAAAAAACCCTAAAATATACCCCCTCTTGAAATATTGTTTCGGTATTTTTGTGCAAAAATTACAGATGCGATCATGAACCTTAAAGATAGTAAAGTGTTGAAGGACGGATGACGGACGCCAAACGCAACGCCGAGACAATAGGTTATCGGACCATTAGTTCGGTAACATACAAATTAGCTCAGAGACATAATCTGAGATTTACCAACCATGGCCATCTTTGTGAACTTCAGTGTCACCATTATGTGTGATGGATATGCCTTTCTACATGTTCATTATACAAACATAAGCTCCATCTACATGTGAAAGAGTTTTAGCTTGCAAGGTCTCCGAGGTCAACCTCAAAGTAATCAAAAGATGCGCCATACCTGACTGCTGTAATACACACCTAAACCCTATATATGTACTAGCGTTTCGTCTCATAAGGCAATTTGTGCATATCGGGTTGTGCATATACATGTTCATATTTCGCTTGCAAAATATATCAGGCTTTTTCATTAAAACAAAAATCTCAAAACTGAATTAGAAGTTATTTGGGGCCTTTTTTGTTCCTAAATTTCGGGGCTTTTTGAGTGAAACTAGGCAGTCCGTGTTCATACATAATGTCAACGACCCAATTAGCATGTTTTGAAACAAAAATATTAAAACTGAAAAACAGTTTTTGAGAAAATGGCCATCGAAGTCCAAAATTGAGCGTTTATCGTCGTAAATGGCCGCAATTTTGAAAAACAAATTACGGAAATGAAAAAAAAAAACTTAAAAATACCTGAATATTTTAGGGCTTTATTTGCAAATTTTCACTAAGATTCGACCGTAAAACGACAGTAACCTAAAATATCATCATGATATCATAATGCGAAATTTCAGCTGAAAATGTTCAAAATCGATTGATCATCTGATATGAGTGATTGTGTGGAGCATCATTGATCATTCATAAAATCTTTACTTATGAGGAACATAACCAAACGTATAAGTGAAAAAATACCGGATGATGATGTGATTTAAATATGTCTGATTTGGCTAGAAAAAAGCTCCAGGTTGCATACTAGACAACTTTCAATTTACATTCGCAAACCGTTATAAATGTTTTGCAAACCATTCCATAATTCTGTCAAGGAAACCTTTCTTCAAATGACTCAATGCCGTAATGAAAAGCACTAATATATTCTTCTTTAGAATGCGGTCTGTCTAATTGAAACATCCCGTGCTGTCCCTCGCTGCTACTGATAAAAGTGCAATCGACACATGGCGAGTGAAATCAGGTCTCCGGTGACTGAGTTCAGTTTTTGCATTGTCTAGTCAAAAAGCGGCTGAAATGAGGTTTTCCCGGATAAAACCACATGAAATAAGATCATCTAGAATCTTTATAATAGATCTGACAATAAAATAATTACATGCCCCCCCCCCCCCTTCATCCATTACACCACTCTGTTCAGTCTGTTCGTACAAACAATATACATGTATTTATACCAGGCGCGGTGGTTGATAGAGTTAGTCACCAGAGCTAAAGAATGACTGGAAGTGGGACGCAGATTAAACTACATGTACATGTAGGAAAAAATACATGAGTGTGTCCAGATGTATAGCAGAAGAATGTTGCGTAAACGCCAACGCCACCCAAATACTTGTGAGTAATAAGTCGTTGATTTTACTACGTGCATCATTCATTCGTCCTGGACAGTTCTCTCACACGTTTGTAATACCACGCAGTGATAACAGTTCCTCCGTGTCACGGACCGAGATAGACCCTGATTTCACATCGGGATCACCACCTGGAATATAACACAAAGGTACTGTACCGTCTGTACGTCAATTGCAGGTCTACTGGAGGTACTTAAAGACTGCTAACATTTCTGTTTATACTGATAACAAATGATGCATTGTCATAACATACGGGTTATGTACATGATTTTTTTGCCAACAAGTTAACATGTTGAACTTACACATGTATGCAGTAAAGCGTATGGTCTCTCACTAATGAACAGAACTTTCCATTATCATGAGGTTATTGAAGTACAGTATACTGTAAGGCCTAAGAATATTTTCGAATATTAACTCTATACCAACCACCAACACTTACATGTAATCTACATGTATCTGCTTTTGGATAGTTCGATCGTGCAGTGACATCAGCGAAAGAATTAATGTTCCTGATCCTCCAACATGTAACATGCAACTTCTGCAACTGTTGGCCTGGACGGGGTTCTCTGAATTGGACGGTGAAATCATATATGGTGTATGGAATAAGTGCAAAACAATGATTTCTTCCAAATATCAGAATGCTATAAAATAATAACAGGAACACTACCCATTGTTCTAGTTTATGTATGCGCACGTAGGAATTACGAGCAAAATATAGGAATATCAGAAAAAATGAAATATTCACGATAAAGAAAAGAAAAATTGGATGAAGGTGTGGAATTGAAATCAATGTCGTGAATCTCTGAGACGCGTGATTCGTCGGCAAAAAGTGAAACAATGTTGTAAATGAAAGTTGTAATAAAAAAGAACGCCCGCTGTGGATAAACCCGTATCATCTACTAAATATAGGCCTATCGTCTATCGACAGGGATAGTTCCGTGCTAACCACGCAAAACATAGATATATAAACAAACGATTATTTCCTATTTTCGACAATTTTCATCACGCATTTTTTTGACAGCCAGTATCATTTGAGAAATGTCGGAAACATAATTCACATTATCCACAAGGTCTCTTGCATGTATTCGTGTTGAAGTAATATAGGCAGTATACATGTGTAAGGTTTACTGGAATGTGAAAGAAGAATAATTTATTTCCGGTCGATTCATTCACGTACATGTATAACCAAGTAGTTATTTCAAGTATGTGTACACTGGTCATTTGATACCAACGCCATTGGAAACCAAAACCGTCCCTCACACAAATTTCCTTAACTTTTCTATCCGAACAAGTTGGAAATGTGTGGGCTGATCGAGCTGGGCATCGTTGTATCATTTTTTTTACATGATATCTATTCAACATTCGCACTGATAAAAAAAATATGATAAGTTTTAGAGTCCTGTTACAATTACATGTCGTTATCGTACTGTTCCCAAATTGGTCAAATGTCATGATAAAATTTGAAAATAATACGTACTTACATGTATTCTATTCGTGTTGTTGACATAGAAGCCCATTAATTCACCCTACAGTTTTGCTACCGTATTTTACTCACACAATCTAAAACACGTGGTTAATTAGAAAACAAACAATTAACACACAATTATATGTATAATGACTGCATATGCAGTAAATACTAATTTTCTACATATTTAATTAATATCCGGCTTTGCCTTCATAGTCGCAACACAAACACAACATGCCCTCACAGCTGTAACGGTCATAATTTTTATCGGTGTGGGGTGTGTTTATCGTTGTTATGTAATTATACTTTTCGTTGCCTGGATTTTACAGTAATGCGTGCACATGTACACGATAGATATATAAGAATATTGGAAATGTTTTGAAAAAAAATACATGTGCGGCTATTGACGTGTACATTACTGTGACTTAATTATGAACACATATAAAACTTATATCGTAATTTTTTTTTATTTTTTACTTTTTTGTGTTCCATTGTTCCAGAATACAAAAGTGGTCATGGATGGTATGTTCAGGACGTCAAGTGCACTGGCCCTATTACTAATTGTTCTGCCAACGACAACACCCGTGAAAGATGCTTACAGTATCACGGGAGCGCCGACAGGTATAAAGACTGCATTGTAAATTACTAGCACTTTATTATGCAAGGGCATTGATTCTTCTTATTACTATTTTCCAACATTACCATACTGCGATATATTAGATCTGTTATGTGCTAACCTGGATCCGTACAGTACATAATCATTCTACTGTCAATAACCAAGGATATGTCCAATCTTGTGTGTACCTTCAGTTACAGAACTAGGCACCAACCCGAGTCCCATCACTCTAGAGCCTACCGTGCAGGTTGTGGGGGAGTCCGACAACGACACGGTCGTGGGCTTCGTGCAGGCATACAGGGCCGGGGAGTGGCACAACGTCTGTGACCATGGTTGGGGCGACAGGGACGCCAGGTACGTCACTACTAGTAGGCCTATACGCATGTACAAACATACTATTTGATAGCACGATTTGTCGTAGGCGTAATGCAACGGTTCGTAAATTAACACGATTGGATTCTCCACAAATTATCACCCAAATTGCTGACTCAAAATTCCTGTTCAGGTGGGCCTACGTCAATATATAATTTGCTCCATTTAGATTTTTGGAGTTACCATGATCATTATGTACGTGTGCATACAGGACGTTATGCCAGGAGCTGGGTTATGATCGTGGCGTGCCGTTCCACGTGCGGGCGATAGAGCTGGACGTGTCGGCGGTGCCGGGGCCCGCGTGGCCCGTCGAGATCCGGTGCCGAGGAACCGAAGCCCGCCTCCAAGACTGTCCCACAATCAGGCTCTCCAAGTCCTGTGTGCCCGCCCCTGTCAGCTGTGACAGGGCCAGCCCCGGGATACCCGACGGTGAGGCCATGCATACGGAATGCATGTATCCCTCAGTTCATTCCTTGAATACAAGTAGCCTAACGATTCTTGTAATTTTATCACGTCATTGCGAGCATGTGATTTCCATTGACGACTCTGACTTCTCCAGGCACGGTCCGGTTGTCTGGCGGAAATCTGCCTTACTACGGACAGGTCGAGGTCATGTACAAGAGTCTCTGGGGCTCCATCTGTGATCGTAACTGGGACGACACTTCGGCCGGGTACGTCTGCAATTCCGGCACCGGCTATCAGACGGGGTCCAGAAGTATTACCTATACGTATTCTGAAGTTCAAATATCATGCACATTTACGCGTAGCTTTCAATCAGCGTTATCAAATCATCCACGGCCCTTCTAGCGTAGTGTGCGGAATGCTGGGGTTCCACGAGGGCGGGACGGGTGTGACTCACTCGGAGCTTGGGGTTGGGTTCGCCGTCTACCTGGATGCCGTGCAGTGTGAGGGTGGCGAGACGGCCATCACCGAGTGCACGACGCGAGATTACATGCAGGAGAACTGCCGAGTCACTCGCACGGCAGGGGTCGTGTGCCACCAGACACAGTACAGCAACCTAACAGGTGAGCGAGAGTACACAGTTTCGCTGTAGTACCTGCGAGCTTCCCGGCAAACAGATACTGTGGAGCCGAAATGTCCAAGAGGTTTACCAGTTGTCGTCCACACGTCGATATGGTAGTTCTAATTGTAGCTACTAAATAACGACAAAGATTTATGAAAATTCCCATGCACCAGGTGAGGTCCGGTTGGTTGGCAGTGGCGACCCTCACAAGGGGTTCGTGGAGGTGAGCTACTACGGCGTGTGGGGAGCCATCTGTGCTGCGGACTGGGACAACCTGGACGCCAGGTACTGAAATCATGGTGACTCGTCTCATCAGCCCAGTGTGGGCGTGGGTCCTGAAGAAGTTGGTTATCTAGTAGGTCATTTATAATCCTACATAACATCCTCGTGATGAACATGATAGGTATACTGTGCGGGCGACCACCATGATATCCCTAGCGGCCACTATGATTTTTTTACATGCATGTAACCCCTTGTTGTAGTGTGGTGTGTCGGCAGCTGGGTTACCCGGCTGGTCGGGCCTCTGAGGATAAGACTTTCACGGCGTTCCTCGGCCCTGGTTGGCTGAATGAGGTGGGTTGCCAGGGAAACGAGAGCTCACTAGGGGAGTGCATATTGTCACCATGGCAACAGTATACGTGTGGGTACAACGGTCCCGCGCGCGTGGAGTGTATCACGCTAGAAGGTACCCAGTTAATTGGCGGAAAATCTGGATTACACTATACTAGTTCTATCATCCATTCAACATCTGAAGGGCATGTACTAAATCCAGCGTAGTATATGGAATGTTTTGCCGTAAAAGATTTTGCTAATGATTGTGAACATCAGATTACTAATCTGTATAGATCGAGTAAACAAGTAGTACTATTCTCATACTTTATGAAGCTTTATTATTTTCTGACATCTTCTGTTGTTCAGAGCTGGAAGTGTCTGAGCGACTGGACGAGGACACGATGACGACCATCTATGTCGTCAGTGGAGCGAGTGGAGTGCTCGTCTTCTTCGGCTTCTTGGGGGCCGCGGTATTCTGCACAATCCGGAGAAAGGCCAGGTATGTAAGCCGACACGAAACAAATCATACTACATGTAGTAATCTGCTGACAGGGATGCAAAGATAAGAGTTGCATGCACTGTGCCAGCATTGTAACCCAGACTGTGTTGTATGAAGGCTACAGTATATCAACTATATTGGCCATTCAACTCAATGTTAAATGATCTTACTTTGACGGTCCATAACATCTTCCTATAAAAAAATCCCAGCCCAACCACTATGCAATTTTTGTCAATTTACGTATTGGGCATCGCGTGATAAGCATGAATATATTTGACGACACATGGGATTTTTTGCTATTCTGCCTTGAATGGACCCGGGGTGAAAACATCCGAAATTGTGGGTGCTGATGGCCATTCAAAACCCCTTTGCTTCCTCATCTCCTGAGAAAAACGATAACAAGATACTGCCTTGAAAACCGGGTTATTATTTCCCAGCAGTGTGTTCTTTCAAAAGAATATACATTCGTCCATAAATCTGGCATAAAAATATATGAGGTGATGTCACATAATAGTTTCCCTTTGAATTGCCTAAGTGAGGTGAACGCTCGCTGATTGGCTGAGTGAGTTACCGTACTATGCCCTGTATGGATCATCTTTGTTGCTCGTTCTCCCAGGGAAACCTCGGTCCAGACACCACAGCCCCTGTCCGGCAAGCTGTCGGACACCCGTAACCCGGCGTACCACGCCACCAGTCGCTACACGAGCTATGACGGTCAGACCCCGAGCCACGCGCGGGACAGCGACACGAGGTACAACTACATACGGGACACGGACCTCAAGTACAGGAGCGGGGACTACTCTTACATCATGGACGACAGGAACGTATACCTCGATCTCTTAGGTACATGTACGGATTTAGCGATTTGAATATTGACATGTTGATTTTCAATGTAATGGACGTTTGCTTTGATACGTGTATTGATAGTATTGCATGGAATGTAGGCCCCCGTGTCTCTATCCACTGTTCGTCTCGACCGTTCTCAAATGAGACATCGTTATTTCTCCATATTGAATCTCCTCCTTATCAGATGATGTTGATCAGGATTTTCGGAACAAGGACGGCGAGCAGAAGCAGTTGATGTCTTCCAGTCGGGCTCACACTCCGCTCCCAGACCTGCCCTCTGACACACCACGAAATTGTGCTGTCACGGCGGACCGGGCGGAGTCAAGCGTGGAGACACCAGACGGCTACCTCCACCCAGTGGACTGGACCAAGGGGCAGGCCCGCTTGGACACGCTCGGGAGCTCGTTCGTCGTCTCCGACTCGGCTGTCATTCCACAGTACACGAACGTACCCGAAGTGCGAGTTGTCGGGAACCGCTCGGCAGTTTCCGGAGACGATCGGCAGCAGCCGCGAAAGGGCAGCATTGAGGCCTACGTGACCGCAATATCAGTGACGGCGCCTCATGACAGTGCATAGCTAGGTTGTGAGAAAATCATATTTACTGGACCAGGTCCAGTATTGCAGCGGCTTCTGGATTAAAATATGGGGACATCTACATGTAGGCTAATTGACTGATCATTCGAGAGATGAGATTTTGATGTTTCTGTAGTTGGTGTAATTTCCTATTAGTAATATTTAGTAATTACCATGCTAAAACGTTTCCGCCATGCTGGAAATGTTTATTCAATGCTAGGAAGGTTTGTGCCAGGCTAAAAAGGTTTGTGCCGTGCTAAAAGGGTTTGTGCCATGCTAAAAAGGTTTATGCCAGCTAAAAATTTATGCCATGCTAAGAAGGTTCACGCCATGCTTTAAAGTTTCCGCCATGCTGAGAACGTTTCCGTCGTGCTAGAAATGTTTATTCCATGCTAGAAATATTTGTGCCATGGTTTCAGCCAATCTAAAAACGTTTCCGCCCGTGCTAAAAACTCAGCGGAATGGTTAACAAAGTCGCTGAAAATTATTGTCTTGAATTGAAACTTGGCGGATTGGTTAGAAACTCGGCGCATTGGATTACAAACTCGGCGGTAACTCTTTCTGGAATTCAAACTTGGCGGGTTGGTTCATAAACTACACTTACAGCATATGGCCACCGTTATGTGTACAACATGTAGAATGTGACTTTCTCAACACGCAATTGTAGAATATTGTTGGCCATAATATTATTACTTTTGTATCTGTACATGTAAATATTGGCAAAGACATCTTACAGTTATTCATTGGGATGAATATATCATTAACACTTTTTGAAAAATATATTTATAAATACGGGTAGCTTCATGTGTAAATAAATCATTATCATGATGCTTGTATCAGATATAAATATAGTTTTATCAGCATTTACAATCTTGTTTTCACATTATCCTCTCTAGCAACTGGATGACTACAACCGAAAACATATATTAATAAACTATAGCAAGTGTAGATCACTTTGGGTGTGGATTACATATCCATACCCACACGAAGTGCACAGTAACTTTCTGAACACCCGGTATAACTGAACATCTTTTAACAAATACATGTGTTATGTGAATATATATTTTGATATTCAACAACTTCACACATAATTCCAATATATCTCTAAATATACTTACAAGATATATTATAATGTATATTGAAGTTAAATACCAGCTACGTCCCTGTCCTCACATCATAGATCTTGATTTCCGTAATTACACGCACCTGTTCAACTGTATTTTCTCATGACTTTTTTGTTTGCCACGTTTGTCAGAACACCAAGAGACTATCACATAACACGCCCGGTCACAATATTGCAGGTATCACAGCAGGTATTTCCACAGCCAGTCAAAGAGTTCCCTAACCAAGATATCACTGTCGACAGTTTATTGTTTCTCATTACCGGCGAAAACATATTGTAACGTTTTTGTTTGTCAATAAAAACCAGAAAATATATATATCGTCGCCGCGAAAAGCAAAAAACTAACCAAGTGACCAGGCAAGCATTCTGCTGAAAAATGTATGGAAAAACATCGACGTTTCATTGCTTTACTGGCAAACCTCCCCTCCACTCAGCCGCCCCTCTCCCACCTCCGCCCCCATCCAATATATAGGAGTCTAGCTTCTGGTACCATGCGCCAAGCTTCACGATGGACTGAGAGATGTTTTTGCCAGAGGGGGTGAACTATTTAGCGAGAAATATTACACTGACGTCTTCTTTTATTCTGGTCACCCTGTCGCAATAATTATTGGCGCATTCCGGTATTAGGATGTCGCTCGATGCACTGGCAATAACCAGCGCATCCTGTCTTTTATATCTCGGAGAAATTGCTTTGAGGAAGACTTTCAAATGCACAACGCCCATTCACCAGAGCAGATTCGGATCGAAATTTATGCAAACTTTCATTATGAATCCTAATTGGAAATGATAGAGACAGGCGGGACTTTTCATGAAACAACTGAAACAGGCCGAGAGCGTTCTACACATTTGAATCTGATTTCATTGACTCATGCAAGGCGTTGGATACAAGCAGAAATCTGTAACTCAAGTTTGGCATATGTACATGTACATGTACATGTATACAGCAGGTAGGTATTTTATCCGTGATTATTACAAACCCATTTTATATGCAATCATTATGTCAAAATTTTACAATTATTGTAACATCAGCAAAAGTACATTGTAGGTCCAGAGTCTCAAGTTGATACATGTAGGCCATTAGCAGGGAAGGTTTACGACTTCTTGTAGAAAGTAATAACGGGTCACGGTAACACTGGTGAATGAAAATTACTATAATTACAAAATGAATGAGTGCAATTCTTCAAAGTTAATGGCAAAGATTAGGCCAATACATGTAGAAGAACAGCCATCTGGTTCTCCCCCACTTTTATCCACTTCTAGCTATTATTATTATTATTATTACATGTAGGGTAATTTTAAGATATGCGTTTAATGTTTTTTAACCACCAAAGTATAATTAACCAATGACCCTTTTCACACATTGTGTAATCAATTCATCCGGACCGGATGCTGAAACGTGCCGATGGTGTGAGCCCCCCTCAAGATGCAAGCTTCATATCCCGAAGACATTATACGCAGCAATACCTATACAGTCTTTACCGGAGGTAACACGAGACTGATTCCGGCGAGAGGATTCGCTCGGCTCGTGATGACGTCACCGGAAGTCATGAGACAGTGTGTCCTCTCTCTGGAGCCAGCTCTGAAAACGTCACCACTGATATATCGCCATTCCCAAGAACAGTTTCCTCGCACAATTAAATATAAATTACTGCTAAATACATGTACGAGCGAAAACGTGGAAAAATTGAGAGACTTTAACGTCGTCGAACAATGCTAACCTTGTCTGAACACGGAAAGTTCGCTTGCCAAATGGTCATGTCTTCTGGAGGCCCAAAAATGCCGAAGTTTCTCTCTTGGGGGGACAAGCGAATGGTACGGGGGGATGTGCATATGGTAGGACATCTGACCCAAACCTCAACCACGAATGATGAATTGGACATTGTTTTTAGAGGTGTGCTCCGGCGCCTGAGGCCAAACTGGAAACACTTTAAAGAGAATCGACCTGCGTTATGTGATGAATTATTCATCGCTAGAACAATGCCAAGTTATTTCGTGTGCAGTTTTTATGACGAGCGCCTGATTTTGGCCTTCAGGGGGAAAAGGTAACTCGGAGGACAACAAGCCTTGGGCGCTCCTAACACTGGTGCATGATGCCTCAATTATACGCGCTGTATATATAGGCCAGAAAAAAAATCACATCAAATCAAAAACATAAGTAGTCATTATTGTGGTTATTGATTGTAAAGTTTCCCCCCACAAAGCATGACTCTGTTCATTATATCAGAAGACTTTTTGGCAGCTTGTGTCAGATTTTTTCTTTGATATGTCTTGATGCCATCGTGCAGACCACATCAACTGTTCCAGCATCCGAACGAACTATTTCTTAACGACAACTGCTTGGGAATGTCACAAGATTCAAACCACCTTTTCAGGAAGCAAGCAGTTTTCGGATCACTGAAAAACGAAAAGCGGAACTTGAGAATATTTGTGGTTATACGAATGCAAAAAGAGATGGAATACCATACCTTTAAAACACGTAAACGAGAAGAAGGTTTCGGCTGTGTTAGTGACACGTACGTACACGTATGCAGGCCAACCAACTTCCTTTCAGGTAGGAATGGACCTATATATTGTAAATTCACTCTCAGAAATAGTCCAGGAAGGGAGCAATATTATACTGTTAACGGGTATATAAGGTTCTAAAATGTTTCAAAAGCTGGATGTGAGGTTTACGCCTGAGATGCTCGATTTGTGGAGGGCGGACAGAAGACTCCCTGAGTAAGGTACCTCTTCTCAAGGAGGACATACGGTCTGGATCCCTTGCTGTTCGCTGGTGAGACAGTGTGTCCTCCCTCGGAATGGGGCCGCTGTCCTCTCTACCTGGGAGTCTTTGTCAGCAGCATGCCAATTTCCCTTCCAGAAGACATCTGTGGCATATGATAGGGATGGCTACCCATAGTCGGTAATACATGTTAAGTATTGCGTGGAGACGGGGTATTGGTGCTATTTTTACCTGAGACTATGTAATATTTATGTTATTTACGTGTACATAATAATAATGATAATATAATAATATAACGTGTACATGATGCAAACATCGTACCAATACAAAAAATAAATTGAAATCTTATTTAGATATAAATATTTTAATATAATGTATTTAGGCCTATGGCGACCACAGTGTGATATAATTGCTAGATGTACGCCCTATACGTGTGTATATGTACAATACCTTTCTGTTTCTGTTCCGAAAGCGCTCTGGAACAAAAAGTTCATTCACAGTTAATGACACGGTGACGTCTTGCTCATGTGTGTGTACATGTAGTTTTTCCTAATCAATATCAGCAATACAGATATACAACAATTTATCAATTACAAACCAACATTACATAACAAAAATTATAGATTAGTTGAGCACTCCGTCAGTGAGGAATCCATAATCCTCGGGACAATCTGGCCGGCGTCGGGCAATAACGGCTGATTACGGTCCGCTTTCTAGGTACAGAGCGGGCAATAACGCCATCGCGCACCTGCCCCGTACAAGGAATATGTACGTCTACGTGACGTTGAATACGTACGCAGTAATCATGGTGACAGGGATATGGGTCGCTGGCATGCAAGGTCGAGAAAGCAATGATATAAATATTACGAAATTGTAACCGTGCGGAAAGAATAGACAAAGGCAGGTTTTAAGGTATTTTCAACTGATATCGTCAGGCTCACGCGTACACTTATCATACAGGTATTTGCGAAAACATTATAAATTCAGAAGATCCTCGCTTAATTCGATAGAATAGTAGATAACAGCGACGATGCTAGCGTCAGTAAGCGCCGCGTCGATCGTCAGTCGTGCGTCGAGCGTTGGCGATAAATTGACGCTACATGCGGACTTCCACAGCTGTGGTGGCTGTGCGTTGGATCCGCGTGCGTCTAACGGTCGGTGGCTCCTGCGACTGCAGCTGGTCGCGCTCCCCGCTGCGCCGATAATCTTCCTGGTCGTAGCCATCGCCGTCAGAACGTACGTCGACGCCAGAGACGTTGGGAGAGTTGGCGACGCGACGAAAGCGTTGGACGCCTGGAACGCGCGGTGGAGTTTGTCGCTGGCAATGAGAGACGACAGACGCGCGATCATCGCGGCTATCCTCAGGGACCCCAGTGAAGACGGCAATGCCACGCTGGAGATGTTGAGAGACACGTATCAGAAAACGGAAACCATCGTGGATATGACGGCAGCGGACATGACGTCAACGGTTCGCGTGTTGCACGCGGATGTCGTAAGCATTTTAGAGAATTATACGTCATTTTCCAATACCCTGTCGGGTGGTGTTCAATCGCTTTTGACAAATATTTTACGGAGATATGATCAGTTGCTGAGCGTGATTGACACAGATATAAAGCGGACTGCTGCCGACGCGGAAGCCCCGCCAGGTGATGTCAAAATAGAATGGACGAACTTGCTTTTGTTGCAAGATAAGCATAATTTCGTGGCTGCGAAATGCATGTTCGATCGCACATATTCAAGTAAAAGCAACATATCAGAAGAGTTGACAAATATATTCTTGGACGAACTCTACAGATACCAATCACTTCATGATAATGATTTTGGTATTTTGCTAAAATACCACGATACATCAAATCAGAACTTTACCATGTTTACTGACAACAGTTCTTCTTCAGTGCAAAACACTAATTATTCATCAAATGTCTCATGTGAAGATTTTCTTGAAATCATTTCTGGCGATATCGTAGCAAATATTACAAGTATTTCAAAACATTTAGACAGTAATACTCGTAATCGCATAGCCCGCGTAGTGGCACTCCAGATTGCGAGCGTTTGCGTTGCGTTCGTCTGCGCGTTGTTCGTCGCCAACAACGCACACGCAACGACGACCAGCATCCACCTGTGCGCGCAGATGTGCGCGAGCACGATTGACGTCATCATGAAGGACAAGCGGCGATGCGAGATGCTCCTTCGCGAAATGCTACCGAAGGAAATCATTAAGCGCCTGCGCACGGGCGCACTGAACGTCAACGCACACGCCCACGAGTACGACAGCGTCACCGTCTGCTTCAGCGACGTCGCCGACTTCGACGAGATCTCGGCGAGCGCCGGCGACCCGATGAACATCGTGCGTCTGCTGAACGACATCTACAACACGATGGACGAGAAGATCGACGAGTACGACGTGTACAAGGTGGAGACGGTCGGGAGCACGTACATGGTGGCGAGCGGACTGCCCGTCGAGAACGGAGACCGACACAGCAGCGAGATCGGCGCCATGGCCCTGGACTTGCTGCGCACCACGCGACTCATCAAGGTGCACCACATGCCGGGCAGGAAAGTACAGCTTCGCACCGGCATCCACACAGGTGAGTGCTGACTCTGTATTCCAACAGCTGTTCCAATCTTCCCGATACACTACGTCCAACAGCTGTTCCAATCTTCCCGATACACTACGTATTAGGCCTACTTTTAATCTATACAATGTACGTGGTCAAATACATACATCATATATGTATATTGTTGATATTGCATCAAATCAGAGTCAATTCAATATCGCATTATATGTACATATGTATAGGGTTATTTAAGAAAGTATATATCTAATTTTGTGTGTATGGGCTTTCCATACAATAGTGATGATCAGCTTAGGTTGAAATGAACACAAATGCAGTCGATATTGATGCAGGCACGACACATGTACATGTCATTGTCATGTACATGTATATTGTTTTCCACATTGGATTGATGAAATTGTCTAAATCAAATCTCACGACACATGAAGTTTCGGTATAGGGGCCTACATATACTGTTTTTTTTTTCAATAACCCTGGATGTAGGCTACATGTATTTGAACCTTCTACATATCTTTGAACCTATCCTGGTGTACCAGGTCCGTGCTGTGCCGGAGTGGTTGGGAACAAGATGCCGCGGTACTGTCTCTTCGGGGACACGGTCAACACGGCTTCGAGACTACAGACATCCGGACTAGGTATGGCTCCTCCGTTATCCCCGTCCACGTTATAAGATTATACCCACAGTGATAGTACTACATGTATAGGTGGGAAAAATAACGGGGTAAATCAGGGGAAAACTTATTTCGGATCTTTCTTCTATTTGTATGATAGTGCACTTTCAGCTCTTAAGATCCAGATTTCTGAGCAGACGTATTTGGCCTTGAAAAAGGAAGAGACGTTTACGATGGAATACCGGGGATCCATACACCTCAAGGTAGGCTGAGAGGTTGATTTTGTACATGTAAGGAGAAACGGTCATGTACATATTCTTGTTTGATTAACCATACTCAGTTGAATCGTTATAGTGCCAGTACAATGAATTTGTGTATTCAGACACAAAATTCATAATGTACCAGGATATAAATTGTATACGAGTATGTCTCTGACAGGGCAAGGGTACGATGGACACGTACTGGCTGTTGTCCCGTCAGACTAGGCTGGGCCTGAGGACCCGGATCCAGAAGATACCACACGGGCCCGTACAGGCGGGAGTCTCAGGGGAGAGTCTGGAGCTGTCCCTCAACGTCCCACAGTACAACAAGTGAACGAAGTCTACTGTCGCCACACACTTTCTCGTGTTGAAAATTTTATATATCGCCCGTCTAGCTTAATATGCTGTTTGTAGCGACCGCTCTAGTATATTGTCGCATATAGTATATTGTAGTATATCGAATAAAAATTATGAACTTGTTTCCATTTCTCGTCTGAACATGACAAGGGATAGGTCAATATCAATGTGCGCATGACGCGAAACAGAAACATATACATGGAGCCAATTTAACTATCCCCCCAAAGTTTGACAGGTGAGATTCAGTAAGTTACTAACCATTTACATATAGTGTCCAAAACCAGTCAAATCTTGCAGCTGAAAGTATGCAAGATAAATAATATTTGTTCATTGAAATTAGCCCAAAAGCTAAGATAAGTTACCGGACAATTTGGTTTGGCCATGGCAGGTAACAGACCTTGAGATTTACCAATCAAAGTTATCAGTATGAACATATGACCTTGAGATTTACCAATCAAGGTCACCTGTGTGAACTTCAATGTCACCATTCCATGTACGTTCACCGCATTTAATTTTCTATATGTTCATAATACAGAGATATATCTGGGTGCAAGCGCTTAGGTCGCTCAGGCCAATTTACATATTCCGAGTCAGACATTTGGCACTCAAGGTCATCGGAGGTCAAGTTAAAGGTCATCATTAGTTGCGCCATATATGTCTTCCTATATGCTCATTGCAAACATAAGCTATACCTGCAAGCATTCCATCTATAGAGTTCATACATGTATGGGCCGGTAAGCTAAATATCGTGTAACTGTACTGGACTATACTGGTATGAATAAAAGTCCAAATATGGACACGAAATAATGTTTATATTATAAATAAAAATTTAAGGCAAATAAACGTGTTATAGATTAAGGCGAACATGTTCAGTAACTCCGGTTAGGCTACTGCAAAATTTCCATTGCAAAACAAAACTTGAATATTTAAATATTATCTATTTTTTACACATATCTACATCCGATCCAGTCAGCTATCCTTCGTAAATTCGCCGAAAATTCATAGTCTTCGGAGGTTAAAAATGTATAACAAGAAGAATGCCCAATACAATCACATGGGCAAGTGGAAATTCAGTTCCTCAGTGAAAGTTTCCATCACGTTTTTGGACTGGTATTTGTAACAAGTGTAATGGTATTTAAGAATTCAACCTCCAACACTACATGTTCATACGTTCAATACTCATATGTATATGATAAACGGACTGTCGTATTATAATTGTACACAAATATATACATGTAACAAAAAGTCATAAAACATATAAGTTCACCAGTGAAGCCCTAGACCTCAGCAGTCCGGTCGATAGAGTTCTTCTTGAACCACAGAGGCCCAGAGTATACCGAAGTCACGGATGGCTGAACATGACAGAGATTCATCACAACAAAGACATACAGGAAATAGGGGGCGTAAATAATTATGTCCTCATGAAGGTTCTAACGCAAACTGTTGATTATTACATCGGATAATACTTGATAACACAAACCACGTACACTATTGGGTTGTACAGGAGTATATGTACTATCGAGTGTTCAATATCGCACTGTACACAGACATGCTGTTAAGTGGAATCCGTGCCTTAGGATGGACGATACTAGGGTTGTTGGCCCTGTCCCTTTCCGTGCAGTGCCTCGATAACGGCCTGGCACGGACGCCCCCGATGGGTTGGCTCTCCTGGGAGCGCTACGAGTGTAACACGAACTGTCTCACCGATCCGGACAACTGCATCGGCGAGCGGCTCCTGATGCAGATGGCCGACGCCATGGCAGCAAAGGGGTACAAGGACGTCGGATACGAATATATCGCCGTGGACGACTGTTGGCCCGCGAGGGACAGGGACTCCCAGGGGCGACTCCAACCGGATCCCGTGAGGTTTCCGAGCGGAATGAAGGCTCTAGCCGCCTACATTCATTCGAAGGGGCTCAAGTTGGGGCTGTATGAAGACGTCGGGAGACACACGTGTGCTGGCTTTCCAGGGTGTCAGGATCACTACCAGCTGGACGCCCAGACCCTCGCTGACTGGGGAGTGGACATGCTCAAGTTTGACGGGTGTAACACTGACGAGGAACACTATCTTTACGGATACCCCGCCATGGGACGCTATATGAACCAGACGGGGCGCCCGATCATGTACTCGTGCGAATGGGCGCTCTACTCGCGGGCGAAAGGCGTCCAGCCTAACATGACGGCGGTGGCCGAGACTTGCAACACGTTCCGCGCCTACGGCGACATTTACGATAATTTCCAGAGCATCTTCAGCATCGTCAACTACTACGCCGACGATCCCTTGAATTTCAGTCGAGTCGCGGGTCCCGGGAACTTCAACGACGCCGACATGGTTGTCGTTGGAAACTACGGAATGAGCCCGGACGAGGAGAGGGTCCAATTTGGGATGTGGGCCATGTTCGCATCGCCCCTGCTCATGTCCGTTGACCTGCGACGCGTGAACACCGTGTCGAAGGCTCTATTGCAAAACCGCAGAGTGATCGCAATAAACCAAGACCCATTGGGAGTACAGGGGAAATGCGTCAAGAAAGAATTCGACGGAATGCTACAGCACTGGACGAAGCCGCTTCTACCCAAGGGCAGTTACGCGGTGGCTTTCGTCTACTTGAAACAGCAGGGTTACCCCATCAAGGTGACTACGACCCTTCGTGAACTGGGACTCTCTCACAGTGGTGGATACAATGTCTCGGAGGTGTTCGATGGCGAGTTTGTCAACAAATTTTCCTTGGATCAGAACGTAATGACGAGAGTGAACCCGCCTGGCATCGTGCTGTGGAAGGCAGTGCCACTGAACTCTAAACTATAGTAATACGTCACACGTGTTCGAGTATTGCGTTGGATCTATCTGTGATGCCTTGTCTTTTTCTTTTGCAGATATCACGAGTCGAGAGTTGCAGACTAATTGGTACCTAATATGGTTGTGATGTTGTTATATAATCAAAGCCCTTGAGAGCCACATATCCATTCCCTCGTTTTACCTACATGTAAGTGCCTCACTCATACATTATGATCCATCATAACGAAAGGAAACGCATCAATAATATACTAAGGTTGTTCGCTCCTTTTGGACCCAAGCAGAGGGGCTAAAATTTGAAATTTGTTCAATGTATTTCAGACTTTCAAACAATCATCAATATGATATCGTGCATTCCAAAACAGCAAATTCGGGTTAAATATTTTGTTTAGTGTGGAATTATGGGTAATTTTACCCCCAAAATACCAGGAAAATGGGTCATTTTGGGCCATTTTCACTATATTCAGTATTTAATGAAAACCTGAAAATAGATATGTCTGAGATTGTGTATGTTTATCAACGAACTTCTGTGCATGTTTTTCATAGAAAAAAATATGGGGGTCACCATGCTAATTTTCCCTCTACAGGCATCCATATGAGTCCAGAACAAGAAATTTTACCTAAATTTGTTGAAATTTTGATAAAATTCACTGACATTCACAAATATGACAACCTATAACAGAAAAATAGCATGGTGACCCCCATATTTTTTTTCTATCAAAAACATGCATATCGGTTCGTTGATAAACAAGCAAATATTTAGAGGAATCTATTTTCAGGTTTTCATTAAATATTGATTTTAGTGAAAATGGCCAAAAAATACCCATTTTGCTGGTATTTTGGAGGTAAAATTATCCATAATTCCACACTGAAGAGAATATTTGATCCGAATTTTCTGTTTTCGAATGCACAATATCATATTGATGATTGTTTAAAAGTATGAAAATCATCAATCGAATTTCAAATTTTAGCCCCTCTGCTTGGGTCCAAAGGGAGCGAACATCCTTAAAGGCTGTGTGAACGTGTTAACTGCACACACGTATACAAGTACAATATTGCTGACCTACATGTATCTTATATAAAAGTCGTTAGCGAGGTATACGCATTTTCTGTTCAACACCTTATAGAAGCTCTACCTACGTACAGCGCCCCATACCTAATGTTAAATGTATATCGTCTGCGTTACATTGATATGTGTAGAAATATGTATCATGAAAGTAACACATTTGTTCATGTACAAGACAGCAATTCGGAGAATTGGGGCTACAGAATTAATGTGTTTTCTTTGGTTCAGATCATTAGAAAAAAATATTTGGTATAATTTGGTAACAATATTAAATTATTTGAGAAGGTTAATTTGATGAAATTGGAAGGTCAAAATAGTTATTTTTTTTTTATTAAAAAAATGCCCAAATTTGCCTCTACAGGTGAAACTCTTGTTGATAAAGCTTATATGTTTGTGTTATGAACATATATAAAGTCATATGCAGCATACCTAATGGTGACATTGAAGTTTACAAAGATGATCGGCTTGATCTATAGGTCATATATACTGCAATTCTTAAAACCAAAACTGTCCGGTAAACTGTCTTAGCCCTTAGGCTAATATTTTGAGGTATCATCCGGAAACCAAGTCTCAAAATCAGCCTTCATTTCATCCTCACGGACTTTATGGATTTTGGGGTTGGGCTAAAAGATAGGGGAGACTGGGGTAAGTTCATCCCCGGAGTAATATGACGACCACGTGTAAATGCTTGTTCAAAGCTAGACACTACATGTTGGTCCCATTGTTGGATGTCATATGACTTACCTTCAATTGTGTTGTCATGGAGACGTACGTATTTTGTGAAAGCACTTGAGTACTCTGACATTTTCAATTCTACAATGCTACAATTTAAGTGAACACCGATGGGAAGATTTCTTGTCTTGATGCATTCTTGCAGGTGATTAATACATGAAAGTAAAGTCTGTTCCTTTGAACATTTATAATTTCCTACCTTTCATAGTCAGTTATTGTATGAGCAGTTGAAACTCAATATGGGCATGTTTAGCCACTTGGATTGGGGCAATTTGATCCCTGAATTTTCTCCCCCCCCCCCCCCCCCAAGATGGATTATATGTTTGAGCTTTTCATTGTTGACTTTGAATTTGACCTTGGGTGATCTTGAATAGTCTTATCGAGGTCATGCTGCAACTGAAGTGAACAAATTGGCTTTTAATGATAGAAATTTATGAATAGTGGTCAGGTTTGTATTTTGAGCGTGGAGGAAGTCACCTGTGGTACATTTATATCTTATGACAGCCTTGAATTGACATTGGGTGAACCTGAATGCTACGAAGCAGAATTATATGCACATATAGTGCAAATTGGGAAAATGAGGATTAAACAGTATAATGTAGATATTACATTTGTACTGAATTAATAAGACATGTGCATATATTCCGGACCTTGATTTCGACGTTAAAAAGAAGTTAAAAATGTTCAACAAAAATATTACATAGATTTTAAATTTTACCCCAGTATGTGGATCAACTTACCCCAAGCCTGGGGTAAAATGTCCCACGATACCATATTTTCTGATTCGTATTTATCATAACTGGTAGAGAATTTGCAAATCACTGTCCATTGCAAATAGATCGACAAGCAATAAGGTGTTTAAGGTGTTTGATTAATAAACATACTACTCACTTTTTTTTCTGAGAGTATTGTGGACTAGTTGGTGACAAATATAAAAATTGGCTCAACCTACCCCAGTCTCCCCTAGATTCTTCCACGTAGTTATCATTTCTGACTATACTCGGATTTTTCTAACTCGTTTACACTGTTTTCCGCTAATATTTTTGTGATGGTGAATGCTATCGTTCTGTAACTTGGCATACTTCACCTAGGAGTCAAACGGCAATTTTCTACTAAATTTCAGACAGCTAATGCGAAAATTGAAAAAAGTTGGCAATCTACCTCAATGTTAAATTTCAGCCCAAAACGGAATCTCGAGAATCTGAGCATATTCGAGGAATTGGTCCTGTTTCTATCCATCAGGACTCGAAATATTCTTGTAACTTTGAACCAGAAGATACACTGGGGTGTATTCTACACAAACATGTTGATTTTGAAACATTACTCCGCTACAAAACCGAGCAAATGCACAAAATTGTGTGCGGGCCCAGAAATTAAATAATAGGGCTAAATTTAACATTGGGGTAGATTGCCAACTTTTTCAATTTAAGCGATAGCTGTCTGAAATTTGGTAGAAAATTGCCGTTTGACTCCCAGGTGAAGTATGCCAAGTTATATAACGATAGCGTTTAGCATCACAAAAATATTAGCGAAAAACAGTGTAAACGAGTTAGAAAAATCCGAGTATAGTGGTGAAAATTTGGCAAGAATAGTCCTAAATCAAGGCAATCTGAAGTTTTGATCTGGAAACCAAAACGGCAGAAGAAGAAGAAAAAGAAATTCTGCTAAAAACCAAATTGTGCTGGAAAGCCTTAATTAAGGAGGTACGCTTCACTTGGACCCACTCAGAGGGGCTAAATTTTTTTTTACGATTTTCAGACTTTCAAACAATCAGTAATATATTGCTTATTCGAAAACAGAAAGTTTGGATCGAATTTTTTGTTCAATATGGAATGGGTAATTTTACCCCCCAAAATACCTGAGAATGGGTAATTTTTGGCCATTTTCAATAAAGTCAATTATTAGATAGCAACAACTGCAAAACAAAATATGGGATTTTACTTATTTATCAACGAACCGGTGTGCATGTTTCTGATACAAAGAAATATGGGGTCAGCGTGCTAATTTTGGTGTTATAAAGCACGGTGCTTGATAAAAGTGAATTTATCAAAATTTTCGCAAATTTTAGTCAAATTTTCTTTTCGGAACTCATGAAATGAATTAGGTTCATTGATGTCATACACTGTCCAAAAAATTCGACAAAATCGAACACCGAAGGCGGGAGATAAATTCATTATAACGGAGTTCATAACAAGCATACATTGTTTCACGTAGTTATGATCGAGATTCGGGTCAAGGTCACGAAAGTCAACTAAAAAGTAAGTTTTCGTAATTTATATCTACTAATTTACTCAATTGTTCAAATCATTTGTATTGCCTGCTAAAAAAATCTCACGCAGTTACAACTGTAATTCGAACACATCATTTTACACGCTATTTCGCTAACCAACTTGATAAATGTGTGATCTAGAGCTCCATTGACAGCTTCTTTACCCAATTATCGCTCAGTAAATTACTGACTCGACGACCTTTGTATGAGTATCAGTTACAGCGGCGTCCTATTATTGCATTTGGTGTCATCAACCAACGGAAATTCACAAACTAGGAAGAAATATTTTGTTCAAATATCATACTGGACTGCAGTATATGTCTACATATGCTTTCCTGAATTGAATTGAATAGAATGACCAAACATAAACAGACCTTCATCTCTATAAAATGCAGGCGGGTGATAAATAGCTCGCCTGAAAGTGCCCAGGTGAGCGATATGCTCGCCTCAAGTAATCGACATAATTTTGTATTAAGTGGTACTTGTATATGATGCAATAAATAATATATAAGCTTGCTGATGTTGTTCAATGTTGTTGTTCTGGTGGTAATTGAAATCAGTCATGATCAGCATCATGATGACTTTATTGTGAAACTCGAAGGTAAGCATTTTATTTGAATTTCCAACAACTTACAAGTAGCTTTGTTCTGCATTCAGTTATAGCGACACATACACATACCTAAAGAAACAATCAACATGATAATGGACAGTAATACTTGTTGAATTGTTGAGCTTGGCACACAGCTTGCACCACACGCTCGTTACGGTTTCCCGCCCATCGATCTCCTCCGGCCATTTCGAGATAGAATCTGCTCAATGATAGTACAGTTAATATTCCCTACAAACTCAGAATGTGCTTTTCGTTTATTATGGGATAGCCAAGCTGGTCTTTTCGTGTTTCAGTTTCTTCTGGTCAGAGAAAATGACATATTTTCATGACGTCACAATAGGCCTACAGAAACTTAACTTTAGTACCTCACAGTGGAGAGTTCTAGGGTCCGCAAATTGTATCTCGAAATGACCATATTAGCATGATTAGACTACGTTGCAAGTTCCTATTACATGTAGGCCAATCCTGTAAATTGTCGGTAATGTGCTTGTGTGTATTGATGTGGGTGAACATTTTCTATGAATCATTGTGTTGCATGGGCACAAAAATGTATTACTTGTGTATGGAATGGATACATATCACTGAATCTGTCTGCAAACCTTTTAATTGTCATTTTGTGAAGTGTGTCTTGAAGGGTAACATTTTTGTCATCAATTAGAGCTTGATAATGTTAATATTGGTGGTTCCGGAAGTTCCCCAAATCTAGTCATGCATTCAGTATTCTAGCATATGTTTAGTCATCATTTTATTCATCATGTTCCTTTCGCCATTGACAGTTTCAGATAGATCCATCAGTCTGTCACAGAATGTTGTCAAGAAGACTTTCATGGCATGGCCTGAACTTCGTCAAACAGCTGCGAAGTCCAACTGCAGTGGCACGACATGCATCCTCAGATCCCAAACCATTCTTATATCAAGACATTTTCCAACCTGATAAACAGCTAGACATCCCCTACAAGAAACTCTCAGGTAAACGGATGTCCCTCCGTGTTATTTCACAATAAATTATGTCAGTTATGTTCATGCTTTGGAAGATTCATGATGAGGGACACAACATAGGAAATTTAAGTCGATTCATTCTGTAATATGGTGCCACATCATTAATATAATGGTAATGTACCTGGTATTAATAGTTAATAAAAATTAATGATATAGTGGAATTGGAAGGGTCATAAAGATAAAAAAATGTTAATATACTAGTATGGTAGGAAGAGTTGAAAGAGTAAGTCACATACCATCATTACCATGTTGTCACATGCTACAGGGGACTACGTTCATGTGGAGGAGGTGGCTGGTAAGAGGATTTTGAGCGTTGATCCACAAGCTCTTACTCTACTCTCTGAGCAGGCCTTCATTGACGTCGCCCACCTGCTACGACCTGCACATCTACAGGTAATCTCATGATATTCTTTAATGCAACAAATACAAATATGATTTTACCAATATACAGTAAACTCCCGTTATAACAAAGTCGATGGGACCCATGTGAGTACTTCGTTATAAAAGAATTTTGTAATAAATGAAGTAACACATTAAAATGTTGTTTCTCGTTCATTTTTCCATGTGGTTTCGCTCGAAATAGGAACAAAAATTGTTTGTCTTTGTTGTTCAATGAATACATCTTTCCGTTTGGTAGTCTTGATGACTTTTGATGAATTTGTTCATAATTTGCTCTATTCATACTGCCTGCCCTATAAAACTTAATGTACTCAATATGACAAAATCTGCTTGGCATCCTGTGAAAAGAAGACTGTAACTACCTAGCGAAATTTCGATATATCAATTTTGTTATATCTGGCTTTGTTTGTGATCATTCATGTGATGTGATTGAATGGGAACTGTGCAGAACCACCTACCGGTACCTGGTTCATTATAAATGGGTACATTGTACGTCTGGAGTTTACCATGTTTACTGTATATATATATATTATGTATGTATATGTACAGATGTATGCATCTAATTTATGTACATGGTATTTATTATATGCAGCCATTGCTTTGGTTATACATGTACATGTAATGGTTATGAGCATGTTCTATGTAGGCATAGTTTTATGTGTGTAGAATAAATAATCTGATATTATTCTGTCGATTTCAAGCAACTGTCCAACATCCTGAAAGACCAGGAAGCTTCCAGCAATGACAAGTTTGTTGCCTTGGAGCTGCTGAAGAATGCAAATATCGCGGCTGGCATGGTGCTACCAGGTTGTCAGGATACAGGCACAGCTATATGTATGGGTAAGGACGTCAACACATGTACTTGTAATACCGGTAGAGCAAATGTATGATTATGAATGCATTGGAAAGGGACCTGTGAATTGAAAAGACATATTCTTTCATGCTTTCAAAATTTTGACATTGATACATAAAGGAAAGAAGGGTCAGTATGTTTGGACGAAAGGCCGTGATGAGGAAGCTTTGTCTCGAGGTGTTTACAACACGTACACCTCCAAAAACTTGAGGTATTCACAGGTATGCAAATTAAGTGTGAGACATTTTCGATTATTTCTGTTCACCCTACATCTTCATGTCAATATCGCTATGAGTTCAACTCATCATGAAGATCTTACTAACTAACAATTTGCCAACCAGGTGGCACCAGTGGACATGTACACAGAGAAGAACACTGGAACCAACCTCCCTGCACAGATTGAGATCTATGCGACTCCAGGCAACGAGTACCACTTCCTGTTCATCGCCAAGGGCGGCGGGTCGGCTAACAAGTCCTTCCTCTACCAGCAGACTAAAGCACTGCTCAATCCCAAGAAACTCATGGAGTTTGTCAATGCCAAAATCCAGGTGGGCTAACGAATATAAAGTACATGTACATTCGAACACATGTTTCAAGATTCAAAAGTTCAAAAGTTTTCCAATAAAAAGCTTATTTGTAGCTATAGAAAACGAAAAGAGATTTGTTTGGCTAACGAGGGTATTTTGTAGCTACGTACTTGTCATATATATCTGCAAGCGTTGAATGATCTGCATTGATCCCCTGCCTCTTCTTCCTCCCCCTCCCCCCATCCATTCCTAGACGCTGGGTACCGCTGCCTGCCCACCATACCACCTTGCTGTCGTGGTAGGTGGAACCTCTGCAGAGTTCACACTGAAGACCGTCAAACTTGCCTCCACCAAGTACCTAGATAACCTGCCCACTACAGGTGTGTAATACATTCACATTCACAAACATGTAGTCATAAGGTACCAGGCCCAAGTATCATACACTGCGCCTTCTTCTATATTCAATAAGGATTAAAAACGTGACAGACGGATTGAATGGCATTCATTTAGTGAACGAGTATTATTAAGGCGCAGGGTATGATACTTGGGCCAGGTACCATACTACTTTACTGTCATAACGTACCATTCTGCTTTACTGTCATAATGTACCATACTGCTTTACTGTCATAATGTGCAAAATTTTCATTAATAATTCTGATGTAAGTGACTTGTATTGATAATCACTGTGTGTATTTTTGACTGAATATTCCAACTTCCATGAGAATTCAGTAAACCAAAATACTGATTTTCGATATTTTCACATGTTTTCAAAACAGTGAGGAAATCAATAAAAATCTTTTAATCACAACTGATCCAGTGTCCAATAAATTCATGATTGTATATTGGTACTTGTACAGGTAACGAGCACGGCCGAGCGTTTCGAGACCTTGCCCTAGAGGAGGAGATTCATGCCCTGACTCGCAGAACCGGTATCGGAGCCCAGTTTGGCGGCAAGTATTTCTGCCATGATGTGCGCGTTGTGCGGCTGCCGCGACATGGAGCCTCCTGTCCCGTCGGCATTGGCGTCTCATGCTCCGCGGACAGACAGGTCTGCAGCACTCAAACACGACACTGAAATGAATGCCTCTTTCAAGAACTACTGCACATGTAGGCTAGTGATAGGCTAGTAGTATAAGTGTGTATATGTATGATGGCCGGCAGTGGTATCAGTGATGATCACTGAGCTGTAATGTATGTTGTTATGATTAACCAGCGATTGGTTATCTTCATTGATTCTAAATCACATAGATATGCTACAATACATGAGCCTCTCTCACATCTCCCTGTAGGTGGTGGGTAAGATAACAGAGGAGGGTGTGTTCCTGGAGCAGCTGGAGACCCATGTAGACAAGTACCTCCCAGAGGTCACCACAGACCACCTGGACGGCGATGTCGTCAAGGTAATGGGCAATAGTGTGGGTCTGGTCTGAAGTGATGTTGTTTGGGGTTTGATCTGTGTACATTATGTGTATGTGGGTGCATGTTCTCTGAGAATTTATTTGAGGTACACATATTTAATATTGTTCAGATGTATTGTGTTTATGATGTGTATAAGAAATTTAAAAGTCAAGAATTTGAATTGGGAACGGCATGATTTTTCTTCTCATTCGAACTGAATTATAAAAGAACTGTAAAAATGGGTCTCGCGATACTAAAAGAATGTACATGTACATGTATGTTCAGGTCCCCTCATCTTTTGTCTGATGTACGTGTACCTCAATAGGTGGACTTGAATCGCCCCATGTCTGAGATCCGTGAGGAACTCTCCAAGTACCCTATCCGGACTCGTGTCTCACTGACGGGGACGCTAGTAGTCGCTCGGGACATCGCTCATGCTAAGATCCAGGAGAGGTTGGAATCTGGGGCAGGCATGCCAGAGTACATGAAGAACCACCCTGTTTACTATGCAGGGCCGGCCAAGACACCAGAGGTGAGTATTCAATAAGGAAAAGTGTCAGTTGAGAATTGGCCTGAATTGGAACCATGGCGAGTATGGATGATTAAATGTCTTTATACCATTATTCAACAATTTCTCCCCAGTGGTCAATGTACAGAATAACATGACACTTACATGTACATGTAACAATGGGGAGATTTGCACCAAATGTTTATTGCAACACAAAGGCTTGACAAGGTGTGATTGTGATGTTTACTCTTTGGTACACATTTGGTTACGCCCTTGTGAAATCAATGTACAAAATGCTCCTTCGGGTACCAGCATAAGTTAACAAACATGTTGTGGAATTATTCCATCTCAAGTAGAATAGTGACCACATTCATTTAAAATTTAATGTTAATTTATTAAGTATGAATAATACATGTACTTGTGTTCAATAGGGTAAGTACTGGTAGATCTTGACTTGTCCACATTTCTCCAGCACACAGAGATGTCCCTGGCGGGTGACGGCGACGTCACTAGGACTCGTGACTGGCTGACCCTCAGGGGTCTCCAGCAGCACCCATGCCCCCTGGGGGGTCAGCATCTGGAGGCGGCCGTTGTTTGTGTCGGCCACGATCACGTTGTCGTGGTCATCGATGCACATCCCTCTTGGCCAGTAGAGGTCACCTGGGTCCGCGCTGCCCCATCTCCCATACTCTGCGAGTTTCTGGCCAGTTGACGTAAACTCATAGACACAGTTCTCTGCAAATGATGAGATGTAAATATTTCCAAGGCTGTTGATCACAACCTTGTCCCAGAGGGAGCTCTTCTTGTACTGTAGCTTGACATGTGCAACTTTTCTGTAGGTCTCCGTGCAGAACTTGGTGATGATCTTGGTGTTATAGTCAAGTATGTATAGAATATTTTCGCTGTCTAGAGCAAGGCTGCATGGTTTAGACATGTGCTCCTTGATGTTCCTCTTGTGTTGGCCATCTGCTGAGAAGACGCAGATGCTCTGTTTGTCGCGACTGAAGAGGATGTCCCCAGATGGACTCGCCAGACCGAAAATTGGCTTTCCCATGAGGAACACATTGAGCTGTGAGATCGTCTCTCCGCTGGCCATCATTATGCTTATCTCGTCCATTTGACGATCTGTGATGACGATTTCATCCTTGTCACTCACCGATATCGATGATGCATCGTACCTCGCTCCACTTTCAGCTCCTCTCGTTGAGAACTCTCTTACGAAGGTCAGACTCTGGACGGGTCGGATCCGGACGCCGGTGAGGACCTTCTCTTGAGTGAGAACAAACTCGCCCATGTGGCTGAAGTTCAAGGAGCTGGGGCCCTCGTTGAACGAGAAGACACTGCGCTGAATGTGACAGAGACTGTTGAGGTTCTCCCGCTGGAGCTTGCCAAGGTCTTTGACCAGCTGTCGCCGCAGGGTGAGGAAGTTGATGGCTGACGTGTAGTGGAGAATGGTCTCAGTCAGCTGCAGGAGACCTTGGTTCGTGCCCAGAGCCACCTCCACCTGGTCCAGCTGTTAATGATAATGTGTTCACTGGAATAATCAATAGTGGGCCTAGTTGCCGAAATCTAAAATGTTGATATTATGAAGCCATGTAGTTAAAACAAAGAGGTAAGCATCTCAATAATAAGTTATCGACTGACAGTATTCTGCTCTGGACTGACCTTGGTTTGCAGATGTTTGTTTTCTTCCTTATAGACTGCCTCCATCTGCTTGGAGGTTGCATAGTGCCAGCCGTCAATGAGGGTGTGTAACTCCTGGCAACGGTGGTCTATCTGAGCCTGAGTATCACACTTCTGCTTCTCAAGGTCTATTCGATACTTCCTCCAGTCCCCAAGAACACCCTCATACTTGGCAATCCGGTCTTGGATGAACTCCCGCCATTTGGAGAGTTTCTGCTTCTCCTCAGTGGCAGCCTGCTCGAAGCTGCTACACTTGTGGCCCTGGTGGGTCGTCAGTCGGCATGTGATGCATATGATCATGTGACAAACTTCACAGTAGAGTTTGTACTCATCACCCGGGTGTTCAGAGCAGTGTGGCACTCTCAGTGGCTCTGGGGCCACTGGGGATGGCTGTCTACTCCCACAGGATCCGTCTCTGTCGCCGTCTCTGCCGAGGGCCTCTCCCTCTCCCTCCCAGTCGAGGGCCACCATGTTGTGACGTTTTGTCAGGTTGAGTCGCTGGTGGGCCTCAATGCAATCCTGGCAGAGCCTTTCCATACAATCCAGGCATTTTTTGGCGCACGGCCGCTGCTCTCCCCGGCTGCTGCAGCTGTCGCACGTGGTCTGACCTTTGACATTTGAGTCATTGATGCCTTCCCCGGCCTCTGCACTGGCTTCACCACTGCTGATAACCACTGCATCCTGCAAATTGAGCAAGAGGAAATTATCCTTGAGGTCATCGACTCCATTTGGGATTGCAGTACGCTGACGGCATAGTGGACAGGGTAGGAGGTCAACAAGTTCGTTCTGGTTGACATGATCCGCAAGACAGTGGAGACAGAAGGAGTGAAGACAGTCGAGGATCTTGGGACACTCAAGTAGACCGTAGCAGATCTTACACGTCAGGAACTCATCATTGATGACAGACGAGAGCCTGTCCCCATGGCAACTATGTAGAGGCTGGGTCTGATTTTTGTCGGTCATGACGGGTTGTGGCGGCTGATTATAGGAGAAAATAGAACTTTGTACATTTCATGCAAACTCAATGTATTCTGATGATGTCTATCTGAGACACAAAAATATCAACAACTTTTGGTTTGAATACGTGTACATGTACGTTTGTACATTTAAATGTACACACTCTAACTGACCTAATAACCCGCTTACATCACAAGACAACATTACTTACTTTGTGTATTTGTCCTTGTCAGAATAAAATGTCCTTCTGTCAATATCCCATACACACTGTAGACTGTACCAATGCATTCCGATCCCTGTGTTGAAAACTCCATAAACCTGAGAAATACAGGCTATTTATACACATGGAAGTAACGTGGAATTAAAACAAAAACATAAGAACAGATTAATTACTGCCTCTGCCAAGTTTGGAATTGTTTTGAAGCCATGGAGATATCACCAGTGAGGATAACCCATAAATTCATTGTTTACTTGCAAATCAATTTCTTAATATTTTGCTCTAATATTGTTTTTCCAAAGTGCAAAAGAATATATTGTAAACACATCACAATCAGTACAGATGTAAACATTCGTAAATTCATAAACAAAATAATTTCATAGTGACTTGTCACATATGGTAACTCAGATCAACTTACATGTAGAAACAAAAAAACATGAAAGCTTGGCCTCGAGACAGTTGGAGCCAATTTAGGCTCGTCCTCATCTAGGAAAATGCTTGAATAATTGACGAAGTTTGGCTGAAGCCTCGTGTAATCAAGCGGCTCATTGCATGCTGTGTAGCCATCACAGTTAATAAAGATCAGAACAATGACGTCTTTCAAGATCAATAGTTCAGTTTACATCCCATGTCTTTACCATTAGTTCATCATCAACACAGCAACAAAGCGATTTTCTATCTCGACATATTTGTGGGAGGAAAAGTGTTCCTGTTTGTTTCAATTTTTTGGGGCCAATCAACAAGTTTAAAACCAACATAAATATATATTTTTAGGTTACCGGACCTATGGTCCGATGACCTATTGGCATGGCGTTGCGTCCGTCGTCGTCGTCCGTCGTCGTCCGTCGTCATCGTCGTCCACATTTTTATCTTTTTAGGTTACCGGACCTATGGTCCGATAACCTATTGGCATGGCGTTGCGTCCGTCGTCCGTCGTCCGTCGTCCGTCGTCGTCGTCGTCGTCGTCGTCCACATTTTTATCTTTTTTGTTTACAGGCGAATTCTTCTGAAATTTTGCACAAAAATACTTAAAAATAATTCAAGAAGGAGGTATTTTTTAGTTTTTGGATTTTCGCATTTTTTTCAAAATGGCGGCCGTTTTCGACGAAAAATGCCTGATTTTGGACTTTGGCGGCCATTTTCTCAAAATCTGTTCAGTAACTTTTTTTCTTTTTGATACATAAGACTCCTCATATGTACTTCTATGATGTCTATAAATTTCGTTGCGCTTGAATCGCTCGAAGTGGGCCATTTTGGCCCAAACTCGGCCCAAATGGGACTTTCCCATGTTAAATTCTCCTATGCTTTATAATGGGACACATTATGCCTAATATCTCACTTGATATTGAGATTAGAGACTAGGAATCAATTGTGAACATATAGGAAATGACATATGCTGAATATTCTCGTGACCTTGGATTTGACCTCTGACCTCAGTTTCAAGGTCAGAGCACAAAATGGCTTATATCTCGCTTATTATCGACTCTACAGCTTAGGAATCAATTGTGGACATATAGGAAATAATATATGCTGAATATTCTCGTGACCTTGAATTTGACCTCTGACCTCAGTTTCAAGGTCAGAGCACAAAATGGCTTATATATCGCTTATTATCGACTCTACAGCTTAGGAATCAATTGTGGACATATAGGAAATGATATATACTGAATATTCTGATGACCTTGAATTTGACCTTCGAACTCATTTTCAAGGTCACAGGACAAAATGGCTAATATCTCGCTTGTTATCGACTTTACAGCTTAGGAATCAATTGTGAACATATAGGAAATGATATATGCTGAATATTCTCGTGACCTTGAATTTGACCTTTGATCTCATTTTCAAGGTCACATAACAAAATGGCTAATATCTCGCTTATTATCGACTTTACAGTTTAGGAATCAATTGTGATCATATAGGAAAGGATATATGCTGAATATTTTCGTGACCTTGAATTTGACCTTTGACCCCATTTCCAAGGTCACAGGACAAAATTGCTAATATCTCGCTTATTATCGACTTTACAGCTTAGGAATCACTTGTGAACATATAGGAAATGATATATGCTGAAAATTCTCATGACCTTGAATTTGACCTTTGATCTCATTTTCAACGTCACAGGACAAAATTGCCAATATCTTGCTTATAAGCTACTTTACAGCTTAGGAATCAATTGTGAACATATAGGAAATGATATATGCTGAAAATTCTCATGACCTTGAATTTGACTTTTGACCTCATTTTCAAGGTCACATGACAAAATGGCTAATATCTCGCTTATTATCGACTTTACAGCTTAGGAATCAATTGTGAACATATAGGAAATGATATATGCTGAAAATTCTCATGACCCTGAATTTGACCTTTGACCTCATTTTCAAGGTCACATGACAAAATGGCTAATATCTTGCTTATTATCGACTTTACAGCTTAGGAATCAATTGTGAACATATAGGAAATGATGTATGCTGAATATTCTCATGACCTTGAATTTGACCTTTGACCTCATTTCCAAGGTCACAGGACAAAATTGCTAATATCTCGCTTAATATCGACTTTACAGCTTAGGAATCAATTGTGAACATATAGGAAATGATATATGCTGAATATTCTCGTGACTTTGAATTTGACCTTTGACCTCATTTTCAAGGTCACAGGACAAAATGGCCAATATCTCGCTTATTAGCGACTTTACAGCTTAGGAATCAATTGTGAACATATAGGAAATGATATATGCTGAATATTCTCGTGACCTTGAATTTGACCTTTGACTTCATTTTCAAGGTCACAGGACAAAATGGCCAATATCTTGCTTCTTAGCGACTTTACAGCTTTGGAATCAATTGTGAACATATAGGAAATGATATATGCTGAATATTCTAGTGACCTTGAATTTGACTTTTGACCTGATTTTCAAGCTCAGCAGGACAAAATGGCTAATATCTTGCTTATTATCGACTTTACAGCTTAGGAATCAATTGTGAACATATAGGAAGTGAGATATTCTGAATATTTTAATGATATTGAGTTTGACCTTTGACCTAAATTTCAAGGTCAGTCATTTTATTTTCAAAGTCAGATTACAAAATGGCTTATATCTCGCTTATTATCAAATTTACAGCTTAGGGGTCCATAGTGAACATATAGGAAATGATGTATGCTGAATAGTTTGGTGATCTAGAATTTAACCTTTGATCCCATTTTCAAGGTTAGAGATATGGCGATTTCAGTGGTCACCTTGAATTTGACCTTCAACTTTCTCGGCTTAACTCTGTATATTTCTCCGGTAACCTTTCTAGCCCATTGGGCTAATTTTTTGTTTACGGGCGAATTTTTCTGAAATTTTGCACAAAAATACTTTAAAATAATTCAAGAAGGAGGTATTTTTTAGTTTTTTGATTTTCGCATTTTTTTCAAAATGGCGGCCGTTTTCGACGAAAAATGCCTGATTTTGGACTTTGGCGGCCATTTTCTCAAAATCTGTTCAGTAACTTTTTTTCTTTTTGATACATAAGACTCCTCATATGTACTTCTATGATGTCTATAAATTTCGTTGTGCTTGAATCGCTCGAAGTGGGCCATTTTGGCCCAAACTCGGCCCAAATGGGTCTTTCCCATGTTAAATTATCCTATGCTTTATAATGGGACACATTATGCCTAATATCTCACTTGATATTGAGATTAGAGACTAGGAATCAATTGTGGACATATAGGAAATGATATATGCTGAATATTCTCGTGACCTTGAATTTGACCTCTGACCTCAGTTTCAAGGTCAGAGCACAAAATGGCTTATATCTCGCTTATTATCGACTCTACAGCTTAGGAATCAATTGTGGACATATAGGAAATAATATATGCTGAATATTCTCGTGACCTTGAATTTGACCTCTGACCTCAGTTTCAAGGTCAGAGCACAAAATGGCTTATATCTCGCTTATTATCGACTCTACAGCTTAGAAATCAATTGTGGACATATAGGAAATGATATATTCTGAATATTCTGATGACCTTGAATTTGACCTTCGACCTCATTTTCAAGGTCACAGGACAAAATGGCTAATATCTCGCTTGTTATCGACTTTACAGCTTAGCAATCAATTATGAACATATAGGAAATGATATATGCAGATTATTGTCATGACCTTGAATTTGACCTTTGACCTCATTTTCAAGGTCACAGGACAAAATAGCTAGTAGCTCACTTATTATCGATTTTACAGCGTTGGAATCAATTGTGGACATATAGGAGATGATATATGCTGAATATTCTCGGGACCTTGAATTTGACCTCTGACCTCATTTTCAAGGTCACAGGACAAACTGGCTCATATCTTGCTCCTCTATTGACTGTATGGCTTGGGAATCAATTGTGGACATGATATAGAAAATGATGTACATTGAATATTTTGATGACCTTGAATTCGACCTTTGCCCCTTCATTCTCAAGGCCACAACACAAAATTGCTAATATCTCTCTGATTATTGAATTTACAGCTTAGCAATCAACTGTGGACATGATATATGCTTAATGTTATATATGCTGAATATTCTCTTGACATTGAATTCAACCAGTGACCTGGCTAACATCTAAAATATTAAATATTGTCCGGTAACCTATCTTCGGCCCTTGGCCTAATTTTTAGGTTACCGGACCTTTGGTCCGATAACCTATTGGCATGGCGTTGCGTCCGCCGTCCGTCCGTCCGTCCGTCCGTCCGGCGTTAACATTTTTATCTTTAAAGTTAACGATCGAATCTTTCTGAAATTTTGCACAAAAATGCCTAAAAATATTTTGAGAAGGAGGTATTTTTTTGTTTTTTGATTTTCGCATTTTTTTCAAAATGGCGGCCGTTTTTGTCGAAAAACGCTCAATTTTGGACTTTGACGGCCATTTTCTCAAAAACTGTCTGATCAGTTTTGAGTTTTTGATTTCAAAAGATTCCTCTCATATACCTCTGTGATATGTATAAGTTTGGTTGCCCTAAATCTGCCGGTTTCCGTGTGGCGGCCATTTTGAATTTTTGGGGGGTCGGCGAAAAAAAGATCGCATTACTATCCATTTTGGGCCATTTCTAGAGCAAAAAAAAATTTTCACCCTTTGAAAAAAATTTTGGACTTAGAAAATTTTCGGCACTTTTTCCCTTCATAATGGGAGCTGTCCAGACTGTACTCATAGAACGCTTGAAGATAGAGCTTAGAAATTGGCACTTTCAAATGGGAAGTCATATATGGCGACTTGTGTGGTGACCTTGAATTTGACCTTGGATGACCTTGAAAGGTCAAAACAGCCATTTTTGGGTCGAAAAACGCTCAAATTTGCACCTGGTCTGTATTTTCTCAAAAACTCTCTGATCAGTTTTGAGATTTTCGCTTAAAAAGATTCCTCTTATATACCTCTGTGACGTGTATAAGTTTTGTTGCCCTTGAATCGCCGATCTCAGTGTGGCGGCCATTTTGAATTTTTGACGAGTCGGCGAAAAAAATTTTTTTCGCCCCAAATAACATTACTATCCATTTTGGGCCATTTCTAGGCAAAATAAATTTTCACCCTTTGAAAAAAATTTTGGACGGAAAATTTTCGGCACTTTTTTCCTTCATAATGGGAGCTGTCAGGACTGCACTCATAGAACGCTTGAAGATAGAGCTTAGAAATTGGCACTTTCAAATGGGAAGTCTTATATGGTGACTTGTGTGGTGACCTTGAATTTGACCTTGGATGACCTTGAAAGGTCAAAACAGCCATTTTGGGGTCAAAAAATGCCCAGATTTGCCTTTGTAGATGAAATGCTTGCAGATAGAGCTCATGTTTGCATTATGAACATATAGGAAGACATATATGGCACAACTAATGATGACCTTGAACTTGACGTCAGATGACCTTGAGTGCCAAATGTCTGACTTGGAATGTGTAAATTGACCTGAGCGGCCTAAACGATTCCACCCAACATATAGAATATCAAATGCCGCACACATACATGTAATGGTTACATCGAAGTTCATACGGATGACCTTGATTGGTAAATCCCAAGGTCATATGTTTACACTGCGAACCTTGATTGGTAAATCTCAAGGTCTGTTACCTGCCAATGCTGCCATGGCCAAACCAAAATTGTCCGGTAACCTATCTTAGCCTTTGGGCTAATTTTTAAAATCTATTTCCACCAAAAATTCACTGATGACTGATACTACGTGTAGTATTACACTGTACAAAAGTATTTGTTAGGTGTATACATGTAGTACATGTATTGGCAGATAAAAGGATCTATTACAGCATCAAATCAATATTATCTGAAAAAACATTTCATTACGAATACTGGCAACACAATAAAATGAACAAAGTATTTTCACATTACCGTTGCCATGATTGATAGTAACGGCAGTGCCTGCCAATAACAAAAATACATCCCTGGTAAATTTGTTACCTGACTGAAAACATGCATAAACTTGCCAAGTTTTGTATGTAAACAAAAAAATAATAAATGTGCCACTCTTCACTCAGTCGATACTGATTTTCGACCTACATGTCACATATATTTTATTGAATTTCCATGTACTCCAGTTTGCCCAGGCCTCTGAGTATGTTCCTTCTTACAGGGCTATGCAAGTGGCTCGTTCGGTCCCACGACGGCAGGTCGCATGGACTCCTACGTGGACAGATTCCAGTCCGAGGGGGGCAGTATGGTTATGCTGGCTAAAGGCAATCGCAGTAAACAGGTGCCAAACACATGAAAACTGATGAGTTCATTGGGGTCATTACAAAATATTTGTTCAAACACCCTATTTCCTGTTAAATATACCAGTACTGGGGTAGTGTCTATGTTTACGCTCTGGTGAATGTAAGTGATGACCATGATCCTTAATGAGTGGCAATACATGTATGAATGAAATTTATGTTGGGGGACTACGCTTTGCTCGTCAGGTTACGTCGGCGTGTAAGAAGCATGGCGGGTTCTACCTTGGATCTATTGGCGGTCCTGCTGCTATCCTAGCGGAGAACTGTATCAAAAAAGTAGAGGTGCTCGAATATCCTGAACTAGGTATGTGTAGAAAAGGTCATCAATTAAGGATTGATGTGGTCTTTGCTCTTGCAATTTACTGTGAAATTACAAGGAACAATTAAATTAGTTGGGTCTAATTGTGACTGATTATTTCAGGGATGGAAGCTATCTGGAGAGTGGAAGTGGAAGACTTTCCAGCATTTGTAGTGGTTGATGACAAAGGCAACGATTTCTTCAAGGAATGGCAGATGGAGTGAATGGTTGAGAGGTGTTGTTATATCGTTTTTGTTGATATTTTGCATGTTTTGTTTGAGAAATGCAATTGCTGGAATGAATGTGACTGTATGCAGCTATTTATCTTTGCTTGTACATGTAACTGTGACTTTCACAGTTTCATGTTCATAAAGTAGTGCCATAAATTGTGTTTCAGTGACAAATGTATGTATGATGTTGAATGTATTATGCTATAAAATTGTGAATAAAAGTGTGATATCCTGTTCTGTCATGTGACATGTTAAATAAATGTACAACAAAGTGAAGGGCATTAGTTTTTCGTTCATATACATGTACAGTACACATACCCCTCGATTCTTTTGTAACCTGTTCACATACGGTTAACTCATGTTCCGAACGGGGGGTATTGTCCCACGTTCGGAACATGAACTACCGGGTAGTTGTAACTTTGCATGTTTAAGCTAGGGGTCAAACACTATTTTCTACCACAAACCAGACCTATGTATCTCAAAAACTGAAAAGGCTGGCAATCTCGTTGATGCTTGTGGTAACAATTGTTGTGACTTTGGGTTGAGGCATCAAGATTATAGGTGACTTTCACTCATCGTCCTGGATTGAACACTACATGTGCTAGTCATAGTCTGGGATTAACCTGAGTCCCGTAGTGATACAGTGGTCCCTGTAAGATAAGACCCCTTTTTGCAGGAATAATGAGGTCTTATCTTACAGGAAGTCTTATTTCACAGGTTCATTTACATGTTAAATTGATTTTTGGGGAATACAAAAAGGCTTCACAGACAGGGAAGTCTTATTTCAGAGGTGTCTTATCTTACAGGGACCACTGTATACCCTACCACACTCCCATTGCTTCCCACAGACTTCTCGTGTAGACAACATTGTTCAACAAGATTTGTTTCCCGATTTTACAAGTACACACTAGCGTTGCAGATCCAGTGTGCTGACTTTTTTTGAAGCAGCAGAATACTTGTTGTGATACTTGTTGTTGTGATGTATGTTGTGATTGTTTCCCAATATGTACCATAACAAAACCAGCAGCTCAGTCAATTACAAGTCATTTACTCTTCCTTACATGTATCATCATACAAACCTTTCAAACAGCCGTCACTTCAAAACACTGCCACGATGTAAGTCATACATTACAAATGTTCTGTACATATTATCACTCGAGCTTTCCTTTATCAGCTCGTGTTTAGCAGTGTGTTTCTGTAATACCTCCCTTTGGGGCCACGGCCCCTAGTTCTGGGCGTCATTGGAGGTTTAATGTTGAAATAGTTGTAGAGCAGTGAAAGCTCTGAGTTACTGACGCAAGCCTCTCCCCCGCCGCCGTCCCACCACCTCTCCAAGTCAAAGTCCACAAGGAACTTCTCTTGGTCACTGTGCAACAATTCACACAGCTTGCAGAAAGGCTCGTCGATGGTCACATCTTGCACCTCATAGTCCCGCTTCCACTCGAAGTACGCCAGGTACTCATCGTCGTGTTCGTCCAAGTGTCGCAGGTAGCGGGCCAAGGCTGCAGGGTCCTCAAAGTCCCGGACGTCGATGAACGAGTGAGGAGGTAGGAGCTTCGTGTAGTTGGCCCCGCCCATCACCACCGGGACGATGTTGTACTTGAGTGTACGGAAGGCCTTCTCCGTGATGTAATCCTCACAGACTGTATTCTCGAAGGCCAAGTAGAACTTGTACTTGCGCTCCTGGAAGTCCATGCACGTGCCGTTGTCATAGCGGTCACACTTGAGAGTGCCACAGCGCCCGTAGACATCCACCTGCAGGTGCTCGTTCAGTTGTTCCGCGTACTCATGACGCACACAGCCTGGCTTATTGCAGCGTGACACCATCCATGAAACCAGGTGCTCGTGTGACTTTTCTTTGATGTCCTCTCTGGTAACAGGTCGGTAGTTGCTCCTGTCCATGCGCGGAATAATGCGAGAGTAGGGGAACTCGATTGTTGAATCAGTTCTGTAGGTCATCGTTATGTTGAAGACGTTCTTCAGCCGTCGTGTCTTGCCCAGAGTCTTCACGGGTGCTTCGTTGTTGAAGTAGACGAAGACTTGGTCCTCGTCACGGCGCCTGGGGACCACCTCCTCCTGTTCCCAGTCTAAAAGCCGACCGCAGATGACCACGGCGTCTGCCTTGTCCAGTTGGCTCACGTCCGCTGTCGTTCGGCATCGTTTTTCTGGACAATTGTAATTATAGAAAGGATGACTACCAACACCAAAGCCGTAATATTTCTTGCTGTACCACGGGTTCCAGTAAAGGATCGTTTTTATTTCCTCTCTTTGTGGCTTCGAGTGAACAAACGGCTGGCTGTCAAGACTGATGGCAGCTTCATCGAGTGCTTTCTTCGCTTGTGTGTTGAGGGTTTCATCGATTTTGATAGCAACCGTGTTTGGGTTATCATCTTCATCGCCAACCATGTTATGCCTGGCAGTTTCATCGAATTCTGTGGAACTGTCATCGCGAACTTCAGTTGCGGTTCTTTTCCCCTCTGTCCTGTCACTTTGTTCTGTGCTTTGTTCGTCCTCAAATGACGCCAAAACCCTTTGATCTTCGCTACCAGTTTCTAAGGATTCTTCACCCAAGGACGTTGACAATATTCCCACCGTGTCGTACTCAGCAGCTTCATGTTCTGCGAATTCTAATGAGCTGCCATCACGTACATCAGCCAAGCTTCCTTTCTCCTTGGCGTATTCTCTTCCGGTCACTTGTTCGTCCTCAGATGACGCCAAAAGGTTTTGATCTTCACTGAGAACTGCCAAGGCGTCTCCATCTGAGGAATCGTATTGTATTCCAATCTGTGGATGGGTCACCTGCCCTGTCCAGTACAGCAAGGCCGCCACCGACCCCACAATCCCTACCAGAAGGTACTGGAACTTTATCCCCAGGTTTACTGGCATCCTCGAGCGACGGAAAGACTGGCACTAATGGTGGACATTATGTGCTATTTATGGAACGTACATGTACGATTGCCATACTTTAAACAAAAAATATAAATATTGATTTGGGATATTGATACCGACGCTGGATGTGTCGTCAAAAACCAATTGCCAGATTCGTTCGATGGGGATATGCGGCCTATAAATGTTTGTATCATGGGTAATTATGTAGCAGTGAACGAGCGCCGTTTTTCTATTGGATTTTTGCCATATGTCGCAGATTATAAAAAATATGTTAAATCATCGAATATATATAGTATTTTGTTGTTTATGGTATTGATTGGAAACTTTTTTTTTTATTCGATATTGGCCCTAAGCCCTGAGAAATAAATAATTAATCCACTGTTGTATACATGTGGTGATGTGCGATATGCACCAGGTTGCTTGTTTCTTCCATGGTGTCTAAATAAGGAAATTGAGTGATACTAATTTCAGCACACACCATTGAGAAGCGTCGGTGTGTCGAATCATCTTCCATATATACAGTCATGGCAGTACATATATATATGACATTCTGAAACACAGAATGACTCACTACATGAATATTTGGGATAATGTTCAAACAAAGAGTACAATATTGTTATTTACAAGATTGGTATTCTGACTTGGAATCCAGTAGTAAATTAGGCTTATGAACGTGTTAGAGATACTACTGAAATTTAATTTGTCAGTCTTACCATCAACAACAACATATGATTACTTTGGCTAAATTTAGATGTAGCAATCATATATTAGAAATTGGAAAAGGAATACATAATGTGTATTTAAATCTGCAATGTTCCGATAAATTTCTGCGAGGGTGTTTTACTTGTAACTCAAATATTATTGGTATACTACTGAGATTTACTCATGAAACTGTTATAAAAAAATTGAATCTGTATTTGAATCCTTTTCATGAGAAAGATATATACCTATTGTGGTGCTGATTCCACGTTTGGAACGGTACTGTATGTACTCTAGGCTACATCATTTTGTATGTTCCCTACGAAAATTTTGACTACCAAAGTCTGTTATATGTACATATATTTACTAGTATTCCATTTTGGTATCTAATTTTGCTCATTTTGACGTGTCGATTCTGATCAAAGTAAGATAAGATAAAATTTTATTTAACGTCGGCATTCATTTGATAACAAATAACATTAGTACAGTGTACTATTACCCGACGTGATGAAAATGTATTATTTACAAGGTGATATGAATGATGATGAGTGACGTACATTGGGAATTACAACACGGATAATTTACATAATATACATGTTGAACAATTACATTCTCTAGGTATCCAATTGGCCATTGCAGATTTAAAGGAGTTAATGTCCAGACATTTTAGATCATTATCGAGCATATTCCATAGTTTCGCACCTTGATATTTGAAAGAGTTATGTCCATATTTAACAGTATTATACTTGGGCAACACCAAACAATTTTCATTTCTCATGTTATAATGATCAGATCTGTGAGTGAACAAATCATGCATATATCCTGGACCAATATCATTTATACTCTTATAGACTTCAATCAATACAATCCGCAGCCTTTGTATATACACCAGGGGTTTGCCAGATAATTCTCGTAGTTTGCTATAGCTAGATTTAAAATCTTGAGAGATATATCTAAGTGCTTTTTCTTGTATTTTTTCAATACACTTGGCAATTCTAACATCAGTGAAATGCCATACAATGGGAGTTCAGTAGTGACATAATAAAAGAATTAAACAAAATAATATTTGATTCAAAACTCCGTGACCTCATCAGACGGCTCATCACAAGTAATTTATAACCGGCTTTTCTACATATTTCAGAGACATGGAAATTAAAATTGATTTGATCATCGATATAGACACCAAGTAATTTGACATTGTTTATGGGTATAATTTTGGTGTTATCAATGAAGATACATTCGTTGGCATAAGAGTTATGTCGATAAAAAATATGACTTGAAATTTGTCCGGATTGGCCTTCATACCGTTAATTTCAAACCATTTCATCATTATTTCCAGTACATTATTCATACTGCACTTAACAGTTTCTATGTCAATGCCAGTACACATGATAGTGTTATCATCAGCATAGTTATATATACTGTACCAAATTGTTTTAGCAACAAAAGTAAGTCATTAGAAAAGACATTGTAAATGAAGGGACCAAACTGTGATCCCTGTGGAGCACCTTTGTAGATAGGCAGCCACTCACCAGTGATATCCATAATTTTTACACATTGCTGACGATTACAAAAATAGTTCATAATTAGTTTGCATGCATTTCCACCTATTCCATATGCATTCAATTTGGCAATAACAAGCTGATGTGGCAAACAATCGAAAGCTCGTGATAGGTCAGTCATAACAGCACCAGCAATTTCACTCTTGTCTAAGCTTTGTTTGACATTTTCAACGAAATTTAGTAAAACACTTTGACATTCATGATTTTTACGAAAAACTGACATATCTACTAAAAAAAATAGGCTCAAGGAATCGAGATAATTGTTCAATAATGACTTTTTCAAATAGTTTTGACAATGATGACACAACACTAACAGGTCTGTAATTACATTTATCCAAAATATCGGGGGGGTTTTCTGTAAACAGGGGTAACCAAAGCCTTTTTGAGATTCTTGTAAAATTTGTTATTTTTGATACATTTGTTGATAAGTTGCTGTATTGGTTGGCATAAGGTAACTGCTCCATACTTAGGGGCCGGTCATTATTTATCGGGTGGGGGGGTTGGATGGATTTTCCGAGCAATGAGTTTTCAAAGTTTGACCAAGACCCGAAACAATGTATGACCCCCCCCCACCAAGATCAAAAATAAAAGTGTGACCCCCCCCCCCCAATCCCCAAGTACATATACAAGGCCATACATAATACGCAATTGATGACAATTATAAGGAACCAGTATGATATCTAAATGCTATTTTTACACTTCATTCACATCTCTATTGAAACATTTGTGACTTTTGTCGCAATTTCTTTTTCTTATAACGTAAGTGGATATTATGAATTTGTGCCATTACAACTGATTTAGTTATTATTTGTGGGGCATATTATATCGGTATGGTAATGACCGCCTCCGAGTGAACTCAGAAAAATTATGACTCTTCCACATATCATTGATGAATCAGGCCATCCTGGACTGGTACTTTCCCGACCTTTAATCAAATATGTGTTGGCTCCATGATAGTTCATGCTCCGAACGTGGGTATTATCCCACGTTCGGAGCATGAACTAGCTCCATGATGGGTTCATAATGTTCCGTGATGATCCGCGATTGTCTAGCAATGTCCTGGCCACCAAGAAAGTCAGGTAAATCAGATTCACTGTATCGTCAATCGTCATCCGGGACGATCCAGGACTATTTTGCAATCCTGGATGGAAATGTCCATATTTTGTTCATGGTGGTCCAGGACAGTCCTGAGCTCATCGAGGATTATCCTCAGTGGCCTAGGTTCCTGAGTTGGCAACGTGTTGAGTGGAAAATCGATCTGTGATTTTGACATGCTGGTTCGGGGTCATTGGATGTTATGGCATGTTGGTCAGCATGGTATGGGCCAGGTGATCCATTGTTGGTCTGTGACAGTGCCCTGCATGTTGATCATCCTCACTGGCACCCTATTCAGTTTCAGTGCTGCTGTGTTCTACGAAAGGTCCATAGTTGATCCGTAGTGACAATGTTTCAGTCTGTGGGTGATGAGCGGTTGTCGATTCACGACATCTCCTGATTTTGGGTGTTCCTGGATGGTCCTTTCTAGGATCAAATTTTGGCGGAACTATAGTTTCACTGATAATGTGACAGGATGGTTTCCAAATGCTGTATACTCCAGTGAACCATCAGTCCAGGTTGAGTGGATTGTTTTCACCCAATTCACTATTTCAATATAAAATTTTCCTCAAATTAATTAAAATTCGAACTCCAGTTCCATTGAAAATAAAAGTATGACCCCCCCCAATAATGTTGAAAATGAAAGTGTGACCCCCCAGTTTTTACCCCCCCCCCCCCCCACCTGATAAATAATGACCGGCCCCTTAAGGTGTGATTGCACGTAACTTACCGGTGACTGCACTGAGGCACTTTTCCATTGACTTATAATGTGAAAGTAAAGGTAACAAAATCACCAAAACAATACAATCACCTGACCTAAAACTTGGCTAGCACACACACATATACTCATGGATGATGAACCGAGACACGGTTTCCTAAATGATATCACGAAAGCTGTGCAATTTGATGATTAGATAAATCATTTTATACGTTTCACCAAAACGAAGATTCGAGTGTTCTGCTTGACAAGCACTGGCTGTTGCATATATTTATTCCTTGTTGTCGTCAAAATAATGAGAATATCTAGGGCTATACTTTCTGTGAGATGAATACAATGAGCTGAACATTCATAATCCCAAACACCTCGGTGCACCCGAGTGCATATCACCTGTGAGTTTTACTGGCCTCACTAGCTATTTGCTGCACAGCATAATCCTTTCGCTCGCCCTGTTGTGAGTGTATTTTGTAGACTGAGAAATAGGTCGGAAAATGGCATATGAAAACGATCAATTTAACAAATTTAACATTGATTAGTAAGAAACAGAGTCTCGGTTAGTAATCCTTGATGGCTAACAATCAGAAAGGCAAAGTTTCACGTCGATTGGAAGTGTGTAAGTTCATGAATTTGTTACCTTTATATTTACATTATAAGTGAATGGACAGCTGGTCACTGCCAGGTTCATGACCATCACATGCAATCAATCCTTAAGAAGCCTAGCAGGGATTGTGTCATGCCCCGTAGCTTTTCTAACGTTAAGTTTCTTCAATAACTCCAAATTATGTTCCTCAGAGACATAAGCAAATTCAAACATTTGTCCTTCATATGTACAATTATTTTGAATAAATAATACACTTTCATGTTCAGAGAAGCCACTGGCAATAATGTCATTTGTTTCCTCTGTAATTTCACGATTACTAACATCATCACCGATTTCTTTAGCCATATTAACAAAGTAATTGTTCATCACATTGCATACTTCAATTGTTTTACTCACAATGTTACCATCTTTAAGTAATGTAATATTGTCATCCCCTTGTGACTTGTCTGATACAAAAGGTTTAACTGTTTTCCAAAATTCTGCATTTCCAGCAGTGGATGTTAATTTTTTGACATATGCATTGAGACTTTGTTTACGAAGTTTCGTTACATAATTACGATATTTACAGTATGCTATCCAGTTTTCACTGGATTTACATCGTTGGTATTTTCGCCAACGAAAATTTTTGGTAGAGTTGAAATGAGCTCAAGCGTTTAAAACCTGTCAAGTTTCTGAAAATATGGGACGATGGTCTGTAATCTCTAATTGTCTTGTTGTTGCTAAAAACAACGCCTTAGATATATACCTTTTTTGATAAAGCGGTGCTTTTTTATCATCTATGTTAACTATATCGTATAAAATACTGGCATCACTGAGTCAGTAGCTCTACACTTTCATGTTCAGAGAAGTCACTGACAAGTTTCTGAAAATATGGGACGATGGTCTGTAATCTCTAACTGTCTTGTTGTTGCTAAAAACAACGCTTCAGATATATACCTTTTTTGATAAAGCGGTGCTTTTTTATCATCTATGTTAACTTTTTCAATTTTTGAGACTAAAGTCTGAAATTGTGTGGAAAATTACGGCATGATACCCATTTGAGAGAAAAAAAATTCAAGTTGATCCGATTAAAAACAAAACTATGGCCAAAAAGCGTTTAACTGATGAATGAACTTGACTATACATTTTGTAACTCCAGTCAAGGATGGGCGGAATATGATATTTCATATAAATGCCAGTGGCGTAGATACATGTATCTCTTTTTGTAGGGGGCACGAGTGAGCTTATCGTTCTGGAGCATGCGGTTTGGAGGGTCACCTGTTAGTTTTGTGCTCTTTTAAAAGCATTTCTAGAGCACATTGATTTTCATCAAATTCTGAGGTACATTTCCCCACGATGTCCTTAAGTTTGTCTGTGGTACAGGATTATACAGCAACAGATGTGAAGTAATCGTGTTTATCATCTGTATACTAGTATTTTAAATATTGACTTACATGTACATAGTTATCACTGACTAACATGTACATAGTTATCACTGACTTACATGTACATAGTTATCACTGACTTACATGTACATAGTTATTATATCAGATTACAATATGATCTCAAGGCCTACCTTTTTATGAGGTAATCCTAATTTCAACAGGTAAATTATTGCTAAAATATTTCATGTGCCAATCTTGATACAAACTTCATCCTCTCGCCCTTTTTTAGTGGGCGATATATGATTAAGCATCCCCTGTGTATGATTAAGCATCTTTTGTGTACCCGCATCTCCTATAATTGTAATAATTTGGTTAATCATACATTTAGTATTAAACGTTTGAAGCTATCTCCAGTTACACTAGTCATGCTATGAATGTCAGTAAAAAATCGGCAAATTACAGGAATCATTAGTGCATAGTCAAAAGGTCACAAGTACATGTAATGAGCGCCAACTATGCTGACCTACTCAATTTGTCACTGCTACTGCACCATGTAGAGCTATGTGCAACTCATAGTCGTGTTACCATGACGCCTTCTCTCCATCCACGGATTAATTCAGTGCCATGATTTACCCACTGTTGAACATGTACTATGATATACACAGTGGCATCAAATATCAGTGACCCATATCTTGGTAAAAAAAAAAAACTCTGAAGTACTACTATACATGTATCTATACCAGTAGTCTTGTTTTTAAAAGTGATCAACCGAGTCCGGCAATATGCCTTGCAGCTGGAGGAAGGCAGACAAGATGGAATCTCTGATCACGGCTATATTATGTGGTTGTATGCTACAACTTATACCCGGTATACCGGGTACACAAGCGGGATTCTTGTATAGTGTCAACACCTGTCCTCAGCAACTTCTCGACATCGGATGTCAGTGTCACACACTCGCAGGAATGACAATATTCTGTGAAGACCTCGATCTGGAGCACTGGCCACGCTTCAATGAGCTACCAGCCATGGGTGTTGTTACTCTGGACTTATCCGGGAACTCTTTTGACCACTTCCCTGTGAATGCATTTGGGAATTTGCGTATCAGACATTTGTTGTTTTCGAACAACGAACGTTTATTTGGGAATGAAATAGCAGATCCAGGTGACTTTGAAAACATATTCAATAATCAACAAACGTCTTCGTTGTTGTCTTTGGACATCAGTAACAACAACATTGAAACCTTCCCGAATTTCCTGAACCAACTGACAAACCTAGAAACTCTTAACTTGATAGGGAACGATATAGACGTCATCCCCAGAACTGCTCTGTCAGGAGCCAGCCACCTGCGTGAACTTCACCTTGGTCAGACGGTGGAAATCGAGACCTCTTTTTTCGATAACTTGCCAGAGCTGAAAGTCTTCGAAGTCAGTCCACACCGACCACACACATTCACGTGGTTCCACGATTTCTTGGGCCCACAAAACACAAACCCCTTGCAGAACGTGGAGACTCTGATAGTCAAGGACGCGACAGTATCGTTCGGTCTTGGCCTGCTTGAGAACTTCCCGAGACTGACTCACTTGGAGCTAGTGCGGTGTTCGCTGCGAGACCTGGAGTTGATGTTCATGAAAGTTCCAGCAGGGGGATCCAGACTCCGCTATTTGGCACTGCCCCACAACGACATAAACTTCATGCCCCTGGATTTCATCTCGCTCTTCCCGCAGCTTGAGACTCTGGACCTGTCGCATAACCACATCAGGACCGCCTACGGCCGATTGCAAGATTCTAATCCCTCGCTGGCCTACGTTGATCTAAGCCACAACGTCATTGACCACGTGAATCATCACACGTTCTCCAACTTGACCAGGCTTCACACGCTAGACCTGAGCCACAACCAGTTACGACACCTGCCAGAGTCGGCTCTTCCCCAGAACTCGGCCGACCTGCTGCTCTACCTCGGCTCCAATGATCTCTGGTGTGACTGCGACAATCACTGGCTGGTACGAGTGAGCCACGAGCAGCACCTCGGTCTCCCTGGCCCGCTGGACATCTACGAGGTGGAGAATTCCCTCTACTGCCCGGGAGACTCGGATACTCCCATGTACAGTCTTTATGATAGAGTGTTGGTGATGTGTGACCTTGGAAGAAAGTTCTAACATGTATGAATGTTGTATTGTATTGATATTAATATGTTGTTAAATGCATTTTCCTGGGTTTCTGGTGATACTTAATTAACATAAATCATCATGTACATGAATATATTGTCTCTAACCGTTTATTTCAGACAACACAATTAAAGGATTCGGGCATTTACGATATTTCACTTGGGGTTGTATTCATAACATGCATGTGATCCACAATGATCTGGCTGGTATGAACAAACACTTGTTAGTTTTAAGCTTTGCAATGGACATATATATTAGGGAAGCTTGTTAGGGACATTCACTTTTTTTTTACTTATGATTTAACTTTTTTTTCTCCCTGATATCTTACTCCCTGGGAAAAAGCAGAAACACTGGAAAATAAATATTTAAAACCCGGAATTAAGTATTAAAAGCGGGAATGAAATGCTAAAACCGGGAAATAAATGTTCAAACCCGGAATTAAGTACTAAAACCGGGAATTAAATGTTCAAACCCGGAATTAAGCATTTAAACCAGGAATTAAATATTCAAACCCGGAATTAAGTGTTAAAACCAGGAATTAAATTTTCAAACCGGGAAATAAATATTTAAACCTGGAAATAAATGTTCAAACCGGGAAATAAATATTCAAAGCCGGAATTAAATATTCAAACCCGGAAATAAATATTTAAACCTGGAAATAAATGTTCAAACCGGGAAATAAATATTCAAACCCGGAATTAAATATTCAAACCGGGAAATAAATATTAAAACCCGGAATTAAACATTTAAAACCGGGAAATAAATATTAAAACCGGGAATTTAATATTATAACCTGGAAATAAATGTTTCTGGGCTTTAATAATTATTTCCCAGTTTTGATACTTAATTCCGGGTTCTAACATTTAATTCCGGGTTTCAATACTTAATTCCGGGTTTTAATACTTAATTCCAGGTTTGTATATTTAATTCCGGGTTTGAACATTTCTTTCCCGGTTTTAATATTTATTTCCCGGTTTCAGCATTTAATTCCCGGTTTTAATACTTAATTCCAGGTTTCAATATTTAATTCCAGGTTTGAACATTTAATTCCAGGTTTTATTATTTAATTCTGGGTTTGAATATTTATTTCTGGGTTTAAACATTTATTTCCCGGTTTGAATATTTATTTCCCGGTTTTAGCATTTAATTCCCGGTTTTAGTACTTAATTCCGGGTTTTATTATTTAATTCCAGGTTTGAATATTTAATTCCAGGTTTGAATATTTAATTCCGGGTTTGGACATTTATTTCCAGGTTTAAATATTTATTTCCCGGTTTGAACATTTATTTCCAGGTTTTAATACTTAATTCCCGGTTTTAATATTTAATTCCGGATTTTAAATATTTATTTCCCAGTTTCTCTGGTTTTTCCCAAGGAGTCAATCATTCTCCAGAAAAACAGTTAAATCATAAATAAAAGAAAGTGAATGTCCCTAATAAGCTTCCCTAATATATGAACCCGAGACTTACGTACAAATCAAGGTCATCAATGTCACCAATAATTTGGTGTGCTGTATGTGTGCTGTAAGCTCTATCGACGAGTATTTCAACTGTAGAGGCCAATTTACACATTTCGGGTCAAGCGAAACTTTGAGATATAGCCTTCAAGGTCTCTAAAGTTAAGGTCAAAGTCACCAAAAGATGTGTCATATATATCACTTCTTAAAGACCTAGGCTTATAACACAATCCAAACATCTCGGTACAAGCGTTTAAGGGGCAGAGGCTAATTTACACATTCCACATTTAGCTGTCATCCGAGGTCAAGCTCCAGGTCATCATTAGTCGTTCTATACGACTTCATATTAAGCTCATAATCAGCTGATAATGCAAACTTGAGCTCTATCGACAAGCATTTTGTCTGTAGAAGATATTTGGGCATTTTTAACCGCAAAATGGCTGTTTTAACCTTTCAAGGTAATCAAAGGTCAAATTTAAGGACACGCCACACAAATCGTCATGTATGACTTCTCATAAGCTCAAAATGGCGGTCATTTTCGACGAAAACTGGCCAGTCTTGAATTTTGACAGACATTTTCACAAAAACTAATTGATGCATACTCCGCTTATATATATATATTTGATATGTATAAGTTTATTCTGTAACTTTATTCGTGTTATGAGCATTATTCCACGCGATTATAATATTTTTGTATTCGTTAAAGTGGCATAATCTGATAGATTTTCTGATAGGAAATGAGCTGTCCCCAGAGTAGCTGTGCGGTGCAAAAGTTTCAATGCGTAGGCCTACCCGAATGTGTCTAAATTTGGCATTAAAAACCGTATATTTAGAATCATTTCGCACGGAAAGGGTCCCATGCAGTGATGCAAAAGTAATAGAAATAACTAGAAATATAGAAAAATACACCCGTGCCATCACTTGAAACTGGTATATTATAGTATATTATAGTGATGAAACCACAAATATTCATTTCGATTATTTCGTGTTGCAAGAAAACCTGTAATTTCACACTCATGCACCCTCACAATATTTGGTCATCGAAATCTAATCAAGTTTCCAACATATTTTAATTCTGCAACTTGCTGCATGTACATGAAGCAATATTTCAGAAGATTATAGATAACTTATGTTTCAAAAAATATACATGCAGGTAGTGGTGGCGAGACCCGCAGCATGCTGAGACAGGGTGCCAGAACGCCCTGTCATTATATGTATAAATGTCCTGTACTGACGTGGCATCAGAATTGACGAAGCAAGTTAGCTGCAGTGGAACAACAACGTGTGCCGTGATCATGCAGGAGCGGAAGGAAGGCCGAAGACCGAGTCGTCGTGGGCTATAAATCGGCTTTAGAAAGAAATAGGTCTGCGATTGTATGATGATAACTATCGGATAGGCCTAATGAGTGGAATTCACATTAAAAGTATATTCCAGCGTCATTTTTAATTCGGGTGAACATATTTTCAGCCTGCATTGATGATAGGGAGGAAAGAGAAAAATAACAGAATGCAACTAGGCCCTATATAGGCCTACTTTTTGTGTCAATACGCCACTGACACTACTGACACCTTGCGATTCAAGACCACACTGAACAAATTCCGAACGTTATTGTGTGACCAGTGACACATACATTTCACCAGTTAAAAATCGCCATATGACCAATAATCATGGCAACAGGCGGCATCACGTCCTCGTCAACTCCACATTACACGTTGACACCAGCACTATACTAGTAAGCAACCAGTCATGAATGTGTAGAAAAAAAATCCTCCTTTTTTAAAAGTTACTTCATTCGTCCATTACAGCCAGTCGCCTAGCGATCCAATCCAGTTGTGAAGCCAGCCACAGAGGAATCACACTGAGCTCGTATCCCTCGTGCATGCACGTGTCCCGTCCTGGCACCGTCAGACACAGCATTCAAGTCTCTGGCTGCCTTTGGCGTGCTCATTGCAGTCTATTGCCACCACTAGAGATACCGTGCTGTATGTCATATTACAGGGAAAGCATAATATTGCTGTTTATATATATAATATTGCATGTCACATAAGTGAGCTATAACTGGACGATATACACACTATGATATTACTATCCTGGATGTGGAGTCTGAGATGGAACCGGCCGCCTGCTCCCGCCAATCAGTCACATAATCTCAGTAGAGACTTGGCTTGTGAGGGAGGCCAGCTAGTATTCTAGCGTGTCATCTTCCATATCAATCACAAAGAATGCGTTATGATTGTCACTGTTATGTACATGCATGGATACGTAATGACAGATAACTACCACTGTGAAACTGTGCATTTCTGGGCAATGAAGCTTTTCAAATGACGTGAACATTATTTGATTTTAATTTGTGCATTGACAACTGATGCATAAAATAAATATAACTAACAATACCCCTCGCCGCCAAACACATCGTGTGTCTGTGGAGTATAAGTAGCTGTGTTTTAGAGCTTATGATGGCTACGACCATACCACGTTGAATACACCAGTTCTCGTCCGATCACTGAAGTTAAGCAACGTCGGGCCCGGTTAGTACTTGGATGGGTGACCGCCTGGGAATGGCGAATGACCCCCCAAAGTCCTTATCCTGGTTGAGGACGATCACTTTTAACAGGTGGCGCCAGGGGCAAAAGGAATCAGAGAAATTGTGTGTTCTTTCATGATCAAATTCTGAGAGTTGTGGATGTGATTTATGAACTTAGTTTGTTGGAATCATTTTATATTATATGTGTCTTTTTTTCAAGTATGCTTTCAAGCTATTTCGTATGCATTCTGCGACTTAAAATAGTATATAATATTTGCTGTTCAGTGCATATTCAAATATATTTTCCCGATCGAATTAACTACATCCGATATGTTTGCCTCTATAGTGCAGGAGTAAGAAACTAACATATTATCATAGCATGTGTGAATGTGTTTCTGAATAAAATGCAATGCATTCATAATTGTTTATTTGTTTCCATGAAAATCATTGTAATATTTATATTGCAATCCGGTAATATCATCATGAACTGAGCTGAATTGCACATTCACAACAATTGGCTAAAAAAGGTCAACTAAAATAAACAAATCAAGAGAATGGTGTAAAATGATAAATGTCAATAATTAACAATATAATATGTAAATAAAATAAAATGGTATGTAAACACAAACTAACCTCTCCAGTTCAAGGTAAAGAGATTCAAAGTATACCAGCAGAATCGGACAAAATACTCAACAATTATAAGTAAATGGTATGTAAACACAAGATTCAAAGTATACCGGTACAATCGGACAAATTAATCATCAATTATAAGTGAATGGTATGTAAACACAAATCAAGTTCTCTTGACATTAACCGCAAAGTATCCCTGATAATACACATCTTTTCATGTACATTGTATAGCACGTGAATATATCTGAGAGAATACTTTTGACATAATCTCAAAACAAATTGATATAATTTCACATTTGATATATATTCTCATATCCATCAATTTGACATGAGAGCTAAATCCATTATTTCAGTATACAAAATAATTCAACCGCAAAGGTTACAAACTGATCAATGCATGTTTACTTTTATGCCTCATGTGACAACTACATGCAATTTATAGTGTTATACCATCTACAAACCTATGTTCATGGAAAATTCATTGCACATGAATTAATTTGAACACAAAAACTTCACTAACATATTCTCACCTGATAACATATGATCACATGCATTGAAAACTAATTGAAGCTGAAAGTCTTCCACAAAAAGGTCATGAACAAATCCATATGTGTACACATGCACTACATGGACAAAATAAATGTGATAGACCATTTCTACTACATGGGTCTCCAAATAGCTCACTGAGCTGTGCATGAAACACTCATTGAATACAATTTACTATTTTCATAGTATCTAGATCATTCAAAGAACTATCAAACTGCCTAGATCATTCAAGGGACTGGTGAACAAATATGCAAAAATTCATTGAATACAAATGAATTCAACCACCAATGATATTCCCTTTATCAGACAAAATACATTCGTTTCATAGTGTCATGTTATCCATAGCACATGTTGGACCAGATGAAGCATGGAACATTCATTGAATACAAATTGAGTTTACCACAAAAGTCAGAAACAGACATCTACATGTATACATGTCTTATCCCACAAAATACATGTGATAGATAGTGTCACAACTCTAGAAACATACACATTAAATTGGTTAAGAACAACACATACAAGTATGGTGACAATGCTAATCAAACACTCTATTCCCCTGTTCCCTTTTGACGACTGAGTTCTGCATCCACGACTTCCTTGAAATGCTCGTAGCTATTGTAAATGTTTCCAAAGCCAGGCGTAAGAGATCTACCAGTAGTGGGGCAAAAGGTGAAAATTTTCTGATGGCTCCCCTCAGTTTTTGCTTTTGATGGGGTGTATCGTTTCCTGAGACCTCCACATTTGGCTACTTTGCAGGCAGCACAGGGTTTGGACGACTTGTCCGGAAGCACTCTCTTCAGTTGAGGGGTTGTAGGGGGCATAGTTGGAACGAAGCATGATCCTCCCTGTGGTGTGATTGCAGGCTGGAACTTGATCGACGGAGCCTGTGGTTGCAAAGGAACTACCATCATGACTGGAGCACTCGAGGGCAGGGGATTGGTTGATCCTGAAGTGGATGGCTCTGGCTCCTCTACGTCCAGCCTCCGCTTCTCACGCTGTCTTTTCCCAGCAACATGAGGTATTGTATCATACTGAACCTGAAGACGGTCGGGTGGTGGCAAAACCTGGGGAAGTGTTGGAGCTTCTGCTATTTCCTCTTGAGAGATGACCTTACGATGCCTCGTCACCTTCGGCAGCACGGTGGCAGTCAGGTTAGCCTTCTTCTCCTCCTTCGCAATAAACATGCTGATGGACTTAGCATTGATGTTGGGCAGAGGGATACCTAGCTTGCACAGTTTAGGATCATCTTGGACACGGTGGAGAATCCTCTTGTACTGTGCCCGTATGTAAGTTGTGGCCTTCGAGGGTGACCTGGACATGTTGGCAGGAGGGCGATTGTTCAATATCTTGATAACCAGATAGAGAAGGCGAGACTCTTCATTGATTTGCGCAGCCTGAGGATATCTCCTCCACCCAAACTTTGTTTTCTGTGCAGCGCTCTTTTGTGGAGAATCCGGACCAAGGCAGCGACCAAACAAAGTGTAACCCCATTTTGATTCATACTGTCGCATGAAATTTTTGCTGGACTTGTCCACATCATGCAGGGCACCTGCAGCAGCAGAAATCTTCTCTCTCAGTGAGGGTGACACGATGTAGCGGTCAGTGTCATCTGATAGCTCTATGAGCAGGACCGCCAAGTTCTCTACCTCTGAAAATCCAGGCAGATGCAGGTGTCTGGGTGACATCAAAACATCCTCCAAGGCAGGACTGGTCTCCTCTGTCACATGCTCCAGTGATGTCAAGACAGCATGATCCTGGTTGATGGCATCCAGAGGACTGTCCTGATCTGGTGAGTCGCTTGCATCATTAATGTCAACACCTTCATCCTCATCCTCATCCTCTTCATCATCAGGTTCCTCCTGTTCTTGTGACTGTTCTTGATCAACTGTGGTATAAGCAAAGTATTTCAAATTGTAACATTGTTGTGGCAAACAACAATCCATGATAAGTAATTATCACATGTTTTGCATGATACTCTGAACATGTGACGTCACGTAGAAGTATTGAATATATATAGCTCTGGCAACGGATGACAAGTATCTAATACCTTTCTCGATGTAGTAGTTGCGGGGACTGAACTGTGTGGACTGGCAAAAAGCATATTCCACACCAAGGAGCTCCTCCTCATCTGGGTTGTCATAAGACTCAGGGTGTGGCAGGGGGGCAGAGAAGTTTGGCTCGAACAAATGCTCCTTCCCGAACAACACTTCTGCCTGCTGGTTGAGACGCTGGATCTGACGAGGATCAACGCAGGATGTAACCCTGCCACGACCACCAGCAACTCGTAGCGATTCCATCCTCGCATTCCACTGCACAGCGAATGCGATGAGGTACACCTGGAATATACAGTATTTATATATGATAAAACTGAATATTTCACGGAAAATACAGTTATTTGTACAAAGTGCAAAATTTGCAACAATGTGGTAGATATCTCTGGGAAGTTTTGAATAATTTTGCATTTCTCCCAGTATTCAATACATAATTGTTACTCTGTCATATTGTCAATTGATATATGTAACAGCTCATAACTTCACTAGTTAACTAGGAATTTTTTGATTTTGATAGTACCTGGAACTGCATAATGCCACATTTTTTTGATGGAACAGCATTGTACATGTGTGAGTGTAGGCCCTCCAATGAGTTGCTCCCTCTCCTGCACTTGTACTTGTTCAGGATGATGCCATTTAGATTGACCTCCTTCGTAGCGATGTACAGGGTAACACCGGGCGGGTCCTAGGAAGAAGATAACTCAGATGTATCCGAGGAAAAATACTTTTTTTGTTGTTTGGTATAAGGTGTGTTTCTACTGCTGCTTACCTGCATACAACTGAGATGTTTGCATGCTGTGGCCCAGTAAGTATCGACAGCTTCAGGTGATCTGAACAAGGGGATGCCATCAATGTCCAACCCAGCCGGCCCTTTGAACTCCTCCAGGATAGCTTCAACAGCACTAGCAGTTTCCTGAAAAAACCCCAATAAATGTTCTTTTTTTATTTCAGAATAGATACTTCCAGTCAGCTCATATCACGATAGGAACTGAACTGACCTCGACCCCACGGGTAACACGCCGGACATACGTCTTGACCTGGTATGGCTTCAGGAATGTGATCATTTCACCATCTGTGTACTGCGCATACAGTTCCGGTTTCCCCCGACGAACGGCTTCGGTGAGCTGTTGCATGTCTCTGCCATTGTAAGCCAGGACAGCTCCTGCCATGGCACTCATGAACAAGCCATACTTGGCATGGGTTTGCTTGATGATGACAGTGTCCCATCGGTGCAACCAATGGCGGATATCCAATCGAACAACCATGCCTTCCTGGACCCATTCATCGAACAATCCTTCCAAATAGGAGCTCCCCCCATCTCTGAAAAATGCAGAATTATCCCGTTTCTAAATATAACTTCAAACAAATCAAAAGGAACATACATTTGAAGAAACTCTTCAATCACATTCTACCTGCCATTTACCTGCAACAGTTGCAATCTGTATACAGCACTTTTGGGGCACCCTGATTTGCACGCTGAAAGCGGGCAACAAGTCCACGGGCCAAACGCTTGTAGGACTCTTCAGACTCAGACGCCACGACAACAGTTGTTAAGAACTGACCCCACTCGTTGAGAACACTTGTGATGTACTGCATCGTACCTTGTCCGTCACCTGAGATTTTCTTTAGGATCTGGAAAAATTATAATAGAGTTCTTATGAGTAATTGCGTTAAATAATTTCATTGTTTATAGATCAATCAAAACTTGAAAAAGTAGAATTTAATTGCTTGAAATATTAAACACCTGTTTTGTTCCATCTATGCAAAGGATCTCTCCTGTCATGCTGAGAATGGAAGCGCGATAATCTGGGAGCTTCTCCATCTCCATGATCATGTGGGCTCGGCGTAGCGTACGAGCTGATGGCAATGCAGTCTGGGCAATGGGAGGGGTGTATGTTCCAGCCGGCTTGATGAAGGACAGGATCCCACGCTGAGCGCTGTTGTTGGCAGTGTGGGCTTCATACAACAAGGTTTGGTAGAGGTCCCGGCGCTCTGTGTACCACTCATCATGGCCCTGCTTTATCAGCCTCTGTACCTTGCTCATCGACACTGAATTGACTCTGTCATTCAAAAGAACAACTACGCTCTTGTCCACAGCTCGCTTTCCACACAGGACAACAGGAAACATGTTGCGCACAGCGGGAGCGAGTATAGACAGAATCTTGGGACTTGTAGCCAACCAGATGTACTGTTGCTGTTCTTTTGCCCAGACGTCTGTGCCGTCATCGATGTCGTCTGATGTGTTGTCTGCAGCCTGTCTCATCTTCATGCATGATGCACATGTGAGGCGTTCTGTTAGTAGTGTGTAATGATATTGAGTTCCACAAACCTGCCTTGCAAACGATGCATAGCCTTTCTTGTCCAAGTAACTACCAGAAGGGGCTGGACAGTTTGAGTTGGGACAACGGACCTTGGCCTCCATGACACCAACAGGACGCCAGAAGAAAACTGGTGTTGTGAAGAACCCCAACATGTTTGGGACTGATCCTCTGATGGTTGAAGGGACTGGAGGGGGATTGAACTCCATTTTTGGCTTGAAGATTTTCCTTGCCACTGTTTGCCCTTTGCTGTTCTTGTATGGCCTTGCTGGCTGGAATAAACCATATTCCTCACTTTCCTTCAGCCATCTGATGTTGGGTGCAGCTATGCCTTGTGAATAGGATGGTGGCTCATCCCAAAACTTCTGCCATCCTTCAAGGACCATGGTCCCATCCACACTTGATGACGTGGACGGTTCGACAGTGGAGGCAGATCTACAAAAGTTGGATTCACATAAGTATTTATCATATATCTATTCTATGTATTCCTTCATACCCATCCATAGTTTTGTTTAGCCGGATGATAATTGAAACATAAAGTATCAACTTGAGTATTTACACTTTAGATAAAAACATTACACCACATGTAGTACACACCCATGGCTTGAATGTTCAATGGCAGGTTCTCCGCTTGTAACTGTGGCTGGAATGAGATTTCCCAAAGTTGTCAGCTGGGTTGACACTGCCACTTCTGACTCATCCAGGATTCCCTCTATTCATAAAAAATACCTCAATGCAATGAACATGTGACACAAAGAATTCAGGCAAAAAAAAAGCAACAAGAGAAATTCAGGCAAAGAATGTAAGATTTGAAATGCTTAAAATGGTGCATTTCTATTTTTTTTCATAATAAATACATTGTCGAAATATTCAGCAAAATTTAGCAAAAATTCTTTCAGAAAGACATGTCATTGGAGAATTAGCTGAGGGGCTGAGAATGATCACAGCAAGAATGTGCAGTGTGATGCCTTAAACATGTTTCACCACTCGAGGTCGTGTAAGAGGGGAAGTGCAAGGTCATCAAGAAATCAAGTATAAGGTGATATTTTGAAGCAGTGATAGGTTATCAAGCACAAGAAAATTAAGCCAATCAGTGCGGGTCCACTATTTCTATCTGTCACTGATAAGAAATTATATGTAGTTCAATATTCCTGGTGAAGTCAGTTATAAATTTTGACAATAATTTTCCCAAAATACACAAAAAGAAACAGTGATATTATACTGAAAAAGCAATTATACCATCACCTAAGAAGAACATATGTAAGCGCCAGAAAAAGCACCTTATTGACATCAAGTACACACAAACAACAAATATTCTCACCATGACATGAATAGTATGTAGTGTGTAGGCTGAGAAAAAAAAGTATTTTATATTTTATCACATGTTATTTCACTATGAATGTTGACATTATTCTTCTCCAAAAACCAATTTGAAATCAGTTTGTATGTTAAGTTCATATGCACCTGCAACACTCAGCAGTTCAGCATCCGCAACATATCCAGCATCAATTTCACACTGAGCTGTTTTCTCTTCCAGCTTCTGTGAATATGGCAAAATAGTCAAAATGTAATATCAATGACATTTGTGCAACCTGTATTTCAGCAATCCTAATGACAAAGTAAGTGAGAACAAATACCAATTGTATTGATGTTGCTTCTATATTTAGAGCACAGTTTCATATGAGGAGAAAATGATTTCTTTTATTTAGAATATAATTTAGAACCAACCAATACAACAATTAAGCTCTCACCTTCAACCTTCTGTCTAGATGAACAGAGACAACAGGGAACTCTTTGACAAGTTCCAATAGAGTCTCCTTCTGCCATCTGAGATGATCAATTTTCTCGCCTTTTTGATAGAATTCAGCAAGGAGCCACACTACCCAGCCCACATCATTTTCCAAAAGCCACTTGAAAGTTTGGCCTGCATATCGTCCAAACGTTATCATGAGCTCTAATTTCCAGAGATCATGTCCCACATTCTTAGCAGCTTTCTCAGCCGTGTTCCTGTTCATCCAAATTGGTTCAACCAGTATGTTGGGCGCTTTTGCAACATCTTTTGCAGCTTTGGTACTTGTTAGCTTTGCCTCATCAGGTCTGTAGAGTGGAATGACTGGATATCGATGTTGGTTTTGATGTTGCTCCAGATGCTGCTTCAGAGTAAAAGTTTTATCACAGATATCACATTTGAGGGCTTTGATAGGAGAATGAGTTTTTAAGTGACGAGTCAGGTTCGACTTTTGGCTGAATGTTTTCTTGCATATACTACACTGGTGCATCTTCCCAATTATTTCATTCCTCCTGAAAAGGAAAAGATAAATAAATGAAATAACCAACTGCCATACAAGATAATGATCACGAAATTGTATTAATTACATACAACATTTGATACAATGTGTTAAGAAATGAAAAATTAAACATAAGTTATTGACAGATATCTTTTCCAACAATTGATTACATTATGATAACAATAATGTCAACTTCTCACAGTGTTATTTATCATTAGCGGGAAATATCATTCGAAAGGTAAAACTAGTCTGATACTGAAAATATCAACAAATTAATAAACCATTGCTGCAATGAAAACAATGTTGAATGAAAACATCATCCATGACTTCTAGTGTTAGCCACTAGGTATTGTTGCCTTCATTAACACATTCCAAATTTTGGTAAAATTACAGCATACCTGATACATCAAATCATGATTTCTGTTGTCAGTGCTTGTGGAGCATTAGTGTTTAACCATCTGCGGACAAGCACCCACACGCCAGACTGATGCTTGTTTTCACCTGCACAAATCTGTACAAAACAAAGGTATCACACATAAATTATCACTTATTTATAACACAATCCATTTGGTTGGGCACACATGGTCGTTGACATTTTCATTACTTATTAGCACAACATAATTATGTATTTCACTCCTATGCACGAATTAAAAACAATGTATTTCCAATCTCCTTTTCAGTTTACACTGCCTCAACAGTGACCATCAATTTATTATTATCCAAATTCTATTGCTAAAGATAATGAAAACAATTATAATACAACGAAACGCTACCTTCCAGAATCAGCATGATGTGATGATCCATTTTATTCATTTCATTGTCGAATACAGATGAGAAAATGAATCTGATGATGTTGAAGACTTCCATTCATGATAAACAGCTTCGGTGTGGTCTGTTCTGTGAACGACTGGGTTTACACTTCGACTTGGCTCCAATTACTGTACCATTCACTCAGGCGCACTATAATTCCAGATCATCAGATGCCTGTATGTACAGAAAAATCATGGGCTATACTCATGCATGCATCATATCAATTACCAACGCTTGGAATATCAAGTTAATGTTGAATAAATGCAACTACAACCATGCGCGTGTACGTTATGACAGTATACGGCCCAAGTGGGCCTAAAGTTTGCACACAAGTTTTGAACAAATGCCTGATACTGCCGCAGTGACTGTATTTTGTGTATTTATTATTCCATCTGTAGGAAATAGCTACCATAACTCACTGTCATACTTGTAGTGATAGTTTGCTGAAGGAAAATAAGCACTGAATTCGAGTTTGTTTTCTCTGGATCTGAAACCGGAAGTGGGGTTTTGTATGGAGAGACTTTAGGGCAATCAGTATTTTTCATTGTATTTTTGTTGTCCAAGTGTTGCAAACGCAGAATTTACGTGAAATATGATGCACCAACACTTAATTTTCATCAATAGAATATTTAATGGACAATAATTTATTAATAAACAACGCCTGCAGTGAAAACCATACACCACAAAACGCTGGAATGAAGACGCTAGGGCTGTTCCATACAATTGCACTCGATCTGTGTTTTGGTGCAACCTGACCAATTCGAATCATAACGTAACGATATTTACTCTTAAAAAGAGTTTGAATGATAGACATATCATGTTATAATAGCTTCCAAATATCTTTTGATGCATATATGTGTCAAATATTGAAGAAACAGTTAATTGAATGCATGAAGCTCTCTTCATGGAAGCTGCCATTTTTCAGCTAAATATTCAGCCAATCATTGAGCCCTGTTGAGCAACTGCCAGCCAATCATTGAGCGCCGTTGAGCAGGACTGAACGCTCAACAGGGCTCAATGATTGGCTGGTTGAGCAGAGGATATGTACTTGGAGGTGCAACTGCCTGGGAATACCGGGTGTTGTAGCCTTTTCTCTTTTTTTTCACTAAAATCACACAAATTGTATTTTCAATATCTGCATCCATTTGTAGTTTTTATTAATTTCATTGTGTAATTTGTGTATGCAACAAGCACATGGAAATGACAATGTTATTAGAATAAGACGGCAACAGCAGTGAATTGATAATGCTAACTGATCAGACTTCATCTATACAGTTGTGCATGTATATATGGAAAATAACATTGCTGTCAACTGTCATTTCTTGGATACACGTCGAAATCTCTCTCATCCATGCAGAGGACTGTAATAGACAAGTGGTGCTCTTAATTGCTGTGTTGTGTCCCCGTGTAGGCCAAACATGATTAAAAGAAATGTATGTACATGTTGTTTCCGTGACCAGGATCATGCAACTGTTGTTTCCTTGCCATATAAATGTCGTGTACTGACGTGGCATCAGAATTGACGAAGCAAGTTAGCTGCAGTGGAACAACAACGTGTGCCGTGATCATGCAGGAGCGGAAGGAAGGCCGAAGACCGAGTCGTCGTGGGCTATAAATCGGCTTTAGAAAGAAATAGGTCTGCGATTGTATGATGATAACTATCGGATAGGCCTAATGAGTGGAATTCACATTAAAAGTATATTCCAGCGTCATTTTTAATTCGGGTGAACATATTTTCAGCCTGCATTGATGATAGGGAGGAAAGAGAAAAATAACAGAATGCAACTAGGCCCTATATAGGCCTACTTTTTGTGTCAATACGCCACTGACACTACTGACACCTTGCGATTCAAGACCACACTGAACAAATTCCGAACGTTATTGTGTGACCAGTGACACATACATTTCACCAGTTAAAAATCGCCATATGACCAATAATCATGGCAACAGGCGGCATCACGTCCTCGTCAACTCCACATTACACGTTGACACCAGCACTATACTAGTAAGCAACCAGTCATGAATGTGTAGAAAAAAAATCCTCCTTTTTTAAAAGTTACTTCATTCGTCCATTACAGCCAGTCGCCTAGCGATCCAATCCAGTTGTGAAGCCAGCCACAGAGGAATCACACTGAGCTCGTATCCCTCGTGCATGCACGTGTCCCGTCCTGGCACCGTCAGACACAGCATTCAAGTCTCTGGCTGCCTTTGGCGTGCTCATTGCAGTCTATTGCCACCACTAGAGATACCGTGCTGTATGTCATATTACAGGGAAAGCATAATATTGCTGTTTATATATATAATATTGCATGTCACATAAGTGAGCTATAACTGGACGATATACACACTATGATATTACTATCCTGGATGTGGAGTCTGAGATGGAACCGGCCGCCTGCTCCCGCCAATCAGTCACATAATCTCAGTAGAGACTTGGCTTGTGAGGGAGGCCAGCTAGTATTCTAGCGTGTCATCTTCCATATCAATCACAAAGAATGCGTTATGATTGTCACTGTTATGTACATGCATGGATACGTAATGACAGATAACTACCACTGTGAAACTGTGCATTTCTGGGCAATGAAGCTTTTCAAATGACGTGAACATTATTTGATTTTAATTTGTGCATTGACAACTGATGCATAAAATAAATATAACTAACAATACCCCTCGCCGCCAAACACATCGTGTGTCTGTGGAGTATAAGTAGCTGTGTTTTAGAGCTTATGATGGCTACGACCATACCACGTTGAATACACCAGTTCTCGTCCGATCACTGAAGTTAAGCAACGTCGGGCCCGGTTAGTACTTGGATGGGTGACCGCCTGGGAATGGCGAATGACCCCCCAAAGTCCTTATCCTGGTTGAGGACGATCACTTTTAACAGGTGGCGCCAGGGGCAAAAGGAATCAGAGAAATTGTGTGTTCTTTCATGATCAAATTCTGAGAGTTGTGGATGTGATTTATGAACTTAGTTTGTTGGAATCATTTTATATTATATGTGTCTTTTTTTCAAGTATGCTTTCAAGCTATTTCGTATGCATTCTGCGACTTAAAATAGTATATAATATTTGCTGTTCAGTGCATATTCAAATATATTTTCCCGATCGAATTAACTACATCCGATATGTTTGCCTCTATAGTGCAGGAGTAAGAAACTAACATATTATCATAGCATGTGTGAATGTGTTTCTGAATAAAATGCAATGCATTCATAATTGTTTATTTGTTTCCATGAAAATCATTGTAATATTTATATTGCAATCCGGTAATATCATCATGAACTGAGCTGAATTGCACATTCACAACAATTGGCTAAAAAAGGTCAACTAAAATAAACAAATCAAGAGAATGGTGTAAAATGATAAATGTCAATAATTAACAATATAATATGTAAATAAAATAAAATGGTATGTAAACACAAACTAACCTCTCCAGTTCAAGGTAAAGAGATTCAAAGTATACCAGCAGAATCGGACAAAATACTCAACAATTATAAGTAAATGGTATGTAAACACAAGATTCAAAGTATACCGGTACAATCGGACAAATTAATCATCAATTATAAGTGAATGGTATGTAAACACAAATCAAGTTCTCTTGACATTAACCGCAAAGTATCCCTGATAATACACATCTTTTCATGTACATTGTATAGCACGTGAATATATCTGAGAGAATACTTTTGACATAATCTCAAAACAAATTGATATAATTTCACATTTGATATATATTCTCATATCCATCAATTTGACATGAGAGCTAAATCCATTATTTCAGTATACAAAATAATTCAACCGCAAAGGTTACAAACTGATCAATGCATGTTTACTTTTATGCCTCATGTGACAACTACATGCAATTTATAGTGTTATACCATCTACAAACCTATGTTCATGGAAAATTCATTGCACATGAATTAATTTGAACACAAAAACTTCACTAACATATTCTCACCTGATAACATATGATCACATGCATTGAAAACTAATTGAAGCTGAAAGTCTTCCACAAAAAGGTCATGAACAAATCCATATGTGTACACATGCACTACATGGACAAAATAAATGTGATAGACCATTTCTACTACATGGGTCTCCAAATAGCTCACTGAGCTGTGCATGAAACACTCATTGAATACAATTTACTATTTTCATAGTATCTAGATCATTCAAAGAACTATCAAACTGCCTAGATCATTCAAGGGACTGGTGAACAAATATGCAAAAATTCATTGAATACAAATGAATTCAACCACCAATGATATTCCCTTTATCAGACAAAATACATTCGTTTCATAGTGTCATGTTATCCATAGCACATGTTGGACCAGATGAAGCATGGAACATTCATTGAATACAAATTGAGTTTACCACAAAAGTCAGAAACAGACATCTACATGTATACATGTCTTATCCCACAAAATACATGTGATAGATAGTGTCACAACTCTAGAAACATACACATTAAATTGGTTAAGAACAACACATACAAGTATGGTGACAATGCTAATCAAACACTCTATTCCCCTGTTCCCTTTTGACGACTGAGTTCTGCATCCACGACTTCCTTGAAATGCTCGTAGCTATTGTAAATGTTTCCAAAGCCAGGCGTAAGAGATCTACCAGTAGTGGGGCAAAAGGTGAAAATTTTCTGATGGCTCCCCTCAGTTTTTGCTTTTGATGGGGTGTATCGTTTCCTGAGACCTCCACATTTGGCTACTTTGCAGGCAGCACAGGGTTTGGACGACTTGTCCGGAAGCACTCTCTTCAGTTGAGGGGTTGTAGGGGGCATAGTTGGAACGAAGCATGATCCTCCCTGTGGTGTGATTGCAGGCTGGAACTTGATCGACGGAGCCTGTGGTTGCAAAGGAACTACCATCATGACTGGAGCACTCGAGGGCAGGGGATTGGTTGATCCTGAAGTGGATGGCTCTGGCTCCTCTACGTCCAGCCTCCGCTTCTCACGCTGTCTTTTCCCAGCAACATGAGGTATTGTATCATACTGAACCTGAAGACGGTCGGGTGGTGGCAAAACCTGGGGAAGTGTTGGAGCTTCTGCTATTTCCTCTTGAGAGATGACCTTACGATGCCTCGTCACCTTCGGCAGCACGGTGGCAGTCAGGTTAGCCTTCTTCTCCTCCTTCGCAATAAACATGCTGATGGACTTAGCATTGATGTTGGGCAGAGGGATACCTAGCTTGCACAGTTTAGGATCATCTTGGACACGGTGGAGAATCCTCTTGTACTGTGCCCGTATGTAAGTTGTGGCCTTCGAGGGTGACCTGGACATGTTGGCAGGAGGGCGATTGTTCAATATCTTGATAACCAGATAGAGAAGGCGAGACTCTTCATTGATTTGCGCAGCCTGAGGATATCTCCTCCACCCAAACTTTGTTTTCTGTGCAGCGCTCTTTTGTGGAGAATCCGGACCAAGGCAGCGACCAAACAAAGTGTAACCCCATTTTGATTCATACTGTCGCATGAAATTTTTGCTGGACTTGTCCACATCATGCAGGGCACCTGCAGCAGCAGAAATCTTCTCTCTCAGTGAGGGTGACACGATGTAGCGGTCAGTGTCATCTGATAGCTCTATGAGCAGGACCGCCAAGTTCTCTACCTCTGAAAATCCAGGCAGATGCAGGTGTCTGGGTGACATCAAAACATCCTCCAAGGCAGGACTGGTCTCCTCTGTCACATGCTCCAGTGATGTCAAGACAGCATGATCCTGGTTGATGGCATCCAGAGGACTGTCCTGATCTGGTGAGTCGCTTGCATCATTAATGTCAACACCTTCATCCTCATCCTCATCCTCTTCATCATCAGGTTCCTCCTGTTCTTGTGACTGTTCTTGATCAACTGTGGTATAAGCAAAGTATTTCAAATTGTAACATTGTTGTGGCAAACAACAATCCATGATAAGTAATTATCACATGTTTTGCATGATACTCTGAACATGTGACGTCACGTAGAAGTATTGAATATATATAGCTCTGGCAACGGATGACAAGTATCTAATACCTTTCTCGATGTAGTAGTTGCGGGGACTGAACTGTGTGGACTGGCAAAAAGCATATTCCACACCAAGGAGCTCCTCCTCATCTGGGTTGTCATAAGACTCAGGGTGTGGCAGGGGGGCAGAGAAGTTTGGCTCGAACAAATGCTCCTTCCCGAACAACACTTCTGCCTGCTGGTTGAGACGCTGGATCTGACGAGGATCAACGCAGGATGTAACCCTGCCACGACCACCAGCAACTCGTAGCGATTCCATCCTCGCATTCCACTGCACAGCGAATGCGATGAGGTACACCTGGAATATACAGTATTTATATATGATAAAACTGAATATTTCACGGAAAATACAGTTATTTGTACAAAGTGCAAAATTTGCAACAATGTGGTAGATATCTCTGGGAAGTTTTGAATAATTTTGCATTTCTCCCAGTATTCAATACATAATTGTTACTCTGTCATATTGTCAATTGATATATGTAACAGCTCATAACTTCACTAGTTAACTAGGAATTTTTTGATTTTGATAGTACCTGGAACTGCATAATGCCACATTTTTTTGATGGAACAGCATTGTACATGTGTGAGTGTAGGCCCTCCAATGAGTTGCTCCCTCTCCTGCACTTGTACTTGTTCAGGATGATGCCATTTAGATTGACCTCCTTCGTAGCGATGTACAGGGTAACACCGGGCGGGTCCTAGGAAGAAGATAACTCAGATGTATCCGAGGAAAAATACTTTTTTTGTTGTTTGGTATAAGGTGTGTTTCTACTGCTGCTTACCTGCATACAACTGAGATGTTTGCATGCTGTGGCCCAGTAAGTATCGACAGCTTCAGGTGATCTGAACAAGGGGATGCCATCAATGTCCAACCCAGCCGGCCCTTTGAACTCCTCCAGGATAGCTTCAACAGCACTAGCAGTTTCCTGAAAAAACCCCAATAAATGTTCTTTTTTTATTTCAGAATAGATACTTCCAGTCAGCTCATATCACGATAGGAACTGAACTGACCTCGACCCCACGGGTAACACGCCGGACATACGTCTTGACCTGGTATGGCTTCAGGAATGTGATCATTTCACCATCTGTGTACTGCGCATACAGTTCCGGTTTCCCCCGACGAACGGCTTCGGTGAGCTGTTGCATGTCTCTGCCATTGTAAGCCAGGACAGCTCCTGCCATGGCACTCATGAACAAGCCATACTTGGCATGGGTTTGCTTGATGATGACAGTGTCCCATCGGTGCAACCAATGGCGGATATCCAATCGAACAACCATGCCTTCCTGGACCCATTCATCGAACAATCCTTCCAAATAGGAGCTCCCCCCATCTCTGAAAAAGGAAGTTTTAACTTGTTTAAAACCAGTATTTATTACATACCTACCTCTATAATAAACTCTTTGGGTAATCTTACCTTGGCATTCAAAGAAGAGGAGAGAGAAATGAATGTCACAAGAATTTTCTCAAAATTCCTGACATCCATCTCGAACTCGAAATTGAAGGAAATTACTCTCACACATCTCAGATTCCCCGCGGTGTAGATGTGACGTCACACCGGTCATATGATTGACCTTAACCGCCATTAATTTGCCCACCTGGTTAAGGCAGGGGAGGCGGGAGGGAGAATAATCGTGTTTATTATAGAGGTAGGTATGTAATAAATACTGGTTTTAAACAAGTTAAAACTTCCTATTTATTGCCATACCACTACCTCTATAATAAACTCTTTGGGTTATATCAGAATAACCAAAGGAGGTGGGTTTAACCCTCTCCCGGGAATTTCATCACCGATGTGTGAGAGTAGGAAATATCCATTGAAAGTAGTAAATATTGTGTTTTACTTTTAAATTATAATTTTAAGTCGAAAATACATATTTACAGGATATTTACAACTATACCATAATACACGCCTGAATTACCTTCAGATGCATGGAGACGAGCAGGGGCTCTGCAGAGGTGACTTTCCTCTTGCAGAAGAACAAAAATTTCCCTCGCCAAAGAAGAGGAGCAACTCCCCTGGGAGTCGACCTCAGGTGCATCTGTACAGAGGCGTGCTGATCTATTTACAGGTATCTACAGCTGGACTACACGCTCCGCCGCCACCAGTCGTCCAAGCTGGAGGCCGGAGTCATCCTCCCAAGCTAACTCCCTGAGATAGAAAGAAGTGAATGTGTTATGAGATTTCCAGGTACAGGCAGACATGACATCATTCAGAGACACTTTATTTGTAAAGGCAAGTGAAGCCGCGAGAGCCCTCACATCATGCGCTTTGACTCTGAAACCTGTGGATTTTTTCGCCTGTGACTTTTCATAGCAAAATCTAACACACTTCTTGATCCAAGATGAGATCGTAGCAGGACGGATATCATTTGGAAAATCCTTAAGATAGGACACGAAAAGCAAACGCTTGCCGAGATGCAGCTCACGCGTACGATTAACGTAGATGCGGAGGGCTCGCACGGGACAAAGCTTCGCGTCTTCCTCCAGGCCCGGCCCCAGAGAAGGAGTCAGGGCGGGAATGGAAAAGCTCAATAATGGCGTACCTGCTAATTGAGTTTTGGCCAGAAAGGAGGGAATGACTCCGAGGAGAACCGAGGAGCCATCCGACTTCCACTTAACTTTGGAAAAGGACAGAGCGTGAAGCTCACTCCGTCGCTTCCCGGAAGCCAGAGCCAAAAGGAAGACCGTCTTAAACGTCAGCAACTTTAGTGAGGCCCGCTCAAGGGGTTCGAACGGATCTTTTCTTAAGACGTTGAGAACAAGCGATAGATCCCACTCAGGAACCGGGTTCCTAGCTTTCGGTCTTTCGATCTCGAAACTATTAATCAACGCAGTCAAACCTTGATCATGACCAAAATCGATCCCAAGTTTGGGTTTTAGAGTCTTCGCGATAGCCGTACGGTAACCCGCGATCGTGGATGGAGCTCGCCCTTCATTGAACTTTTCGAGAAGAAATTCGGAAATTAGGGGAGCATCGACTCTGAAAGGACTAACCTTCCGGCGACGACACCAAGCACAGAAGGAAGTCCACTTCGATTGGTAGACTGCCAAAGAAGATTTTCGATTTGATCGGGCGATCCTAGCGGACACCTCCCTTGAAAATCCCTTCTTTCGGAAACATCGCTCGACAATATCCAGGCATGAAGCTTCAGACTTGCGGGAGCCTGATGAAACATGCTGGAGCGAGGTTGTTTGAGGAGGTCCCACCGATCCGGAAGCTGACGAGGGAAGTCTACTATCAACTCCAGAAGGTCCGGGAACCACGACCTCTGCGGTAGACACGGAGCAATCAGCAGGAGGCGACACTGGTGAGTCCGAAACTTGGCGATCACCTTGTCCAACAACACCGCTGGGGGTAAGCATACGCGTACATGCCCTCCCAGGACGTCGACATCGCATCCACTGACATGGCCGTGGGATCGGGAATGGGAGACACAAACGAAGGAAGTTTGTGGTTCCACCGGGTCGCAAACAAATCGACCATCGGCGTGCCCCATAGGCCGCAGAGAGATTGGAATACCCTGGGGGCAAGACTCCACTCCATGGCCTGGACCTGGCCCCTCCGGGAGAGGCGGTCCGCCCAAACATTCATATGACCAGGGATATGCCTCGCGAAAAGCGAAATACCCCGGTCGTGACACCAGAGCAGGAGGTCGATAGCGGCCTGGCACAGCGACTGGGACTTCGTACCGCCCTGCTTGTTGATGTAAGCGACAACGGTGGAGTTGTCGGTGGCCACCAACACAGCCTGATTGAGGAAATGTGTTTCCCAATGCCTGAGAGCCAAGAACACAGCCTCCAGTTCCAACAGGTTTATGTGCCATTCCTGCTGAGACGAAGACCAGGTGCCCGAGACCTCGCTGTCGTCCCAGTGAGCGCCCCAGCCGTCCATACTGGCATCCGTAAATACGTGCCTGGATGGAAGCGGCCGGCGGAATGACGACCCTCGGAGCAGATTGACGGGATCCAGCCACCATTGCAGATGGGAAACGACTTCCGGAGAGACCTGCACGAGCTGGGATCTGTCTCCCGTGACCTGGGACCATTGAGAGTGTAGATGCCGCTGAATAGGCCGCATGTGCAGGCGGCCCAACGGAACTAACTTTTCCGTGGACGCCAGCATCCCGAGAAGGGACTGCCAGCGTCTGGCCGTCTGTGGAATGCGACGAAGGAAGCCTTCTGACAGCACGGATAATTTTGACTGACGATCCAGCGTCGGCAACACAGTCTCTGAGGTAGTCTGATAACGATACCCCAAGAAGACGAAGTCACGACGCGGTGACAAGTCGGACTTTTTTTGGTTGATTTTGAACCTGAGCATAGATTTACCACAAACTGTGCTTGGACGATCAGCGTTTCGCGACAATGGTGCCGGATTAGCCAATCGTCGAGATATTGGTGGATAAAAATCCCCCGCTTGTGGGCGAGAATCTGGACTTCCCGAGCCACCATGGTGAAAATCCACGGCGCTGTCGATAATCCGAACGGGAGCGCCCGAAACTGCCATACGCGGCCGAGATAGAGAAATCTCAGGTATTTGCGAACTGCAGGTTTCATTGGAATATGGAAATAGGCATCTTTGAGATCGATCGTTACCACCCACGAATCGCGAGGCATGACTGAACGAACTTGCTCCGGCGTTTCCATGGAAAACGTCGGCACTATTAAGAACTTGTTCAACGGAGAAAGATCTATCACTGGTCTCCAACCCCCCGACGCTTTGGGAACCACAAACAACACGCTGTAGAACCCGGGAGTGTCCCCGGGAGCAGGTTCTATCGCTTGTTTCTCGATCATCGCCGTTATCTCCTCGTGGAGAACACGGCGGCGTTCTGGATCGTTTGGAAGAGTGAAACCCCTTGGGACGGGCGATAACGGTGGCAATTTCTCGAATTTCAGGCCGAATCCTCGACGGAGCGTCGAGACGACCCAGGGGCAAGCCCCGAGCCGCTCCCACTCTTTCCAAAACAGAATTAAACGAGCTCCTACGGGCTCGTCTGAGGAAGGAATATCGACCGAAACGAGCTGACCATGCAGCTCTTCTCGACACTCGAGCAAAGGATCCGGCCCGGAATCCGAAGCTATACGTACCCGGTTTCTTTTCCCCTGCGGGCTTGGGAGCCTCTCCGCGTCCTCGGCCTCGGCCACGACCACGGTCTCCTCGGGTGCTGCCGGCAGAGGCCCCGCGAAAGGGCAACCCTGAGGCCCTGCCTCTCGCTCTACCACGGCCACGAGTCGGCTGTTGCTGAGGCTGAGACTGCTGAACTGCAGACTGGGGCTTCTTAAAGGCCGAAACCATCTGTTGTGTGAGGCGTTCCAGAGACTTCGACTGGCTCAGGAGGGCATTGGAAGTAGAGGACTTCGCGGCCTTCTCGTCGGCCTCCTTCTTCACCTCCCGCAACTCCGCAGAACGGTCAGGGAGTAGAAGTGAAGTAGGGGCTCCGGAAGAGGGGATAACGGGGTGGAGAACTCTCATGTCTGTCATGAGCTGGTCCGGAACCTCGAACTTGAGGGATGAGAGGAAGGCGTCACGCCGCCACAACTCGGACACCCAGAGTGAGTGGGAGTCCAGGGCCACCTTGTCACCCACACCTTTGCCAATGGAGGTGACCAATGAAGCGCAGCTCAATAAGGCTTCTGCCAAATCATCCCGGTCGACGTCAGGGTTGTCCAGGACCTGGTCACGGCACTGAAGAATGGCCCGTCTCGTAGCCATCGACAGCCAGTCCATGGCCGAATCCGTGGCCAGCCCCACTCGAAACGTGTGCTGCAGCTCCGCCAAGGCCGCCCATGGGATCTCCACGGCCTTAGGCTCCTTGAAAAAGGCGTAATGGGGGTGATGCCTCCTCAAAGCTGTAGGCTTGTCGTCCAACTCCGACGACGTATAGTAGTCGTTGACAGACGGGCGAGCAGGATACGCGCCAATCGCCGACTTGTTGGACCTGATGGTCTCGTCCATGCGCTCCTGCATGGAGCCGCGAACTCCCTGTGACAGAGGGAACCGTAAGGCGTCCTTCGACGGCCGGGGGTGCTCTATCTCAGAAGAGATCATCGAACGAGCCACCTTCTTGACTGGGGCCGGAGCATGCTCTTCGGGCCACAAACCCGGGAGGACCCTCTTCACAAAATCCAACTTCTCCCCCCAAGAGAGAGGGTCGTCGGACTCGGGCTGGTCCGCCTCCTGGTCCGGGTCCGCCTTACGCTTTCGCGGAAGCGTGAGGCCTGACGGGCCAGGTAACGGCTGGTCAGCCGACTGAGAGACCTGTAGGGAAGGTTCCTCATCTGAAGACGGCTCTTCCCTAAGCAGAGGGGAAGACGGGGGCGGTGGCGGCTGTGGAGGCGTGAACCTCGCCAGAAACTGCTGCCACTGGCCTAACATCTCTTCCCGAAAAGACTGAAGCTCGCCCCTAAGGCGCTGCTCTGACGTCGTGGAAGAGCTCCCCTGGACAGGAACACCGGACGGCTCCGACGCACGGGAAGACCCTTGGTCCGCCAACTGGGCGAAGGACAACATACCCTGGCTAGAGGCGACGAAACCGGAGGGCAGGGCCGTAAGAGGGGAATCGTCCTTGATATCCTCGGCGATCTGAAACACACAGGGCGAATCAGAAAAAGGAAACTCTGGAAACCGTGGAGACATGGAAACTCCAGGAACCCATGGGTTTGGACGGCTCATGGCCCTTGGCTCCCGGCCCCTACTGGCCACGGCTCCGGTAGCCACGGCCTGGGGTCCAGTAACCGACGGGAAATCGGGTGCCGGCGGCCGTATCACTGGCGACACGGGCCCGGACCGAAATCCGCCCTGGCTATGGGGTTGAAACCCAGCTCCGGGGGCAGGTGCCCGACCCGGAGGGGGAAACAACACTCTCTGTCCAGAGGGATCCCGGGCGCAGGGAACCGTCGTGAGCCCGACGGAACCGGCAGACCCCGAAACCACACTCGGACACTGAAACCCAGGTCGTTCAGCCAGAGAAGCATGAGAACGAGGGGCCAGTAGAGAGGGAGCCAAAAGTGAGCCACACAAACCCGTAGGTTGTGGGGAAGTTAGGGTGCCGAGAGCCGAACGCGCGGCTCCCGGGACCCGTACCTGGCTGAAAGAAAATGACAATGATAAATCAAAACTTACAGCACAAACAGCATTGGTTAACTGCAAATCTAAACGCCGCTTGCGTTCCTCAGACGCCTTGGGACGCGGCCTGGCGCTATCAGAATCTGACGGGGAAGGGGGAGTAGGGCAACCAGCAAACCTGCGGGCCTGAATCTCCCGTAAGCCTTGAAGACAGAGTTTCCACTCGTCGATGGACCAATCCGCGCATAACTCACAGGTGGCTGAAGGACGGCAATAAACAGTGTCCCTACACTGCCAGCAGGCGTTATGAGCCTCCCACTTAGGAAGGTAGTGTTTGCAAACGATGCACTTCATATCTGAAACATATCAAACATCGAAGTACAAACGGGCGATAATGGGGGAAGGAAAGGGGCCTGGGGAGGCTTTACCATTTCCTCCCAAAAAAATCGCAAATCACTAACTCTAAGCTAGTCTAACAACGAAAGAACGATCTACTGAAGAAAAGCTGTGCAAAGAACAGCCTAAAGACGATCGTAGACGTGAAGAAATTCGACTTTGAATGCCGAAAGCAAGACTTGCTGCACATCCAACAATGGAGGAGCAAATTAATGGCGGTTAAGGTCAATCATATGACCGGTGTGACGTCACATCTACACCGCGGGGAATCTGAGATGTGTGAGAGTAATTTCCTTCAATTTCGAGTTCGAGATGGATGTCAGGAATTTTGAGAAAATTCTTGTGACATTCATTTCTCTCTCCTCTTCTTTGAATGCCAAGGTAAGATTACCCAAAGAGTTTATTATAGAGGTAGTGGTATGGCAATAAATATGCAGAATTATCCCGTTTCTAAATATAACTTCAAACAAATCAAAAGGAACATACATTTGAAGAAACTCTTCAATCACATTCTACCTGCCATTTACCTGCAACAGTTGCAATCTGTATACAGCACTTTTGGGGCACCCTGATTTGCACGCTGAAAGCGGGCAACAAGTCCACGGGCCAAACGCTTGTAGGACTCTTCAGACTCAGACGCCACGACAACAGTTGTTAAGAACTGACCCCACTCGTTGAGAACACTTGTGATGTACTGCATCGTACCTTGTCCGTCACCTGAGATTTTCTTTAGGATCTGGAAAAATTATAATAGAGTTCTTATGAGTAATTGCGTTAAATAATTTCATTGTTTATAGATCAATCAAAACTTGAAAAAGTAGAATTTAATTGCTTGAAATATTAAACACCTGTTTTGTTCCATCTATGCAAAGGATCTCTCCTGTCATGCTGAGAATGGAAGCGCGATAATCTGGGAGCTTCTCCATCTCCATGATCATGTGGGCTCGGCGTAGCGTACGAGCTGATGGCAATGCAGTCTGGGCAATGGGAGGGGTGTATGTTCCAGCCGGCTTGATGAAGGACAGGATCCCACGCTGAGCGCTGTTGTTGGCAGTGTGGGCTTCATACAACAAGGTTTGGTAGAGGTCCCGGCGCTCTGTGTACCACTCATCATGGCCCTGCTTTATCAGCCTCTGTACCTTGCTCATCGACACTGAATTGACTCTGTCATTCAAAAGAACAACTACGCTCTTGTCCACAGCTCGCTTTCCACACAGGACAACAGGAAACATGTTGCGCACAGCGGGAGCGAGTATAGACAGAATCTTGGGACTTGTAGCCAACCAGATGTACTGTTGCTGTTCTTTTGCCCAGACGTCTGTGCCGTCATCGATGTCGTCTGATGTGTTGTCTGCAGCCTGTCTCATCTTCATGCATGATGCACATGTGAGGCGTTCTGTTAGTAGTGTGTAATGATATTGAGTTCCACAAACCTGCCTTGCAAACGATGCATAGCCTTTCTTGTCCAAGTAACTACCAGAAGGGGCTGGACAGTTTGAGTTGGGACAACGGACCTTGGCCTCCATGACACCAACAGGACGCCAGAAGAAAACTGGTGTTGTGAAGAACCCCAACATGTTTGGGACTGATCCTCTGATGGTTGAAGGGACTGGAGGGGGATTGAACTCCATTTTTGGCTTGAAGATTTTCCTTGCCACTGTTTGCCCTTTGCTGTTCTTGTATGGCCTTGCTGGCTGGAATAAACCATATTCCTCACTTTCCTTCAGCCATCTGATGTTGGGTGCAGCTATGCCTTGTGAATAGGATGGTGGCTCATCCCAAAACTTCTGCCATCCTTCAAGGACCATGGTCCCATCCACACTTGATGACGTGGACGGTTCGACAGTGGAGGCAGATCTACAAAAGTTGGATTCACATAAGTATTTATCATATATCTATTCTATGTATTCCTTCATACCCATCCATAGTTTTGTTTAGCCGGATGATAATTGAAACATAAAGTATCAACTTGAGTATTTACACTTTAGATAAAAACATTACACCACATGTAGTACACACCCATGGCTTGAATGTTCAATGGCAGGTTCTCCGCTTGTAACTGTGGCTGGAATGAGATTTCCCAAAGTTGTCAGCTGGGTTGACACTGCCACTTCTGACTCATCCAGGATTCCCTCTATTCATAAAAAATACCTCAATGCAATGAACATGTGACACAAAGAATTCAGGCAAAAAAAAAGCAACAAGAGAAATTCAGGCAAAGAATGTAAGATTTGAAATGCTTAAAATGGTGCATTTCTATTTTTTTTCATAATAAATACATTGTCGAAATATTCAGCAAAATTTAGCAAAAATTCTTTCAGAAAGACATGTCATTGGAGAATTAGCTGAGGGGCTGAGAATGATCACAGCAAGAATGTGCAGTGTGATGCCTTAAACATGTTTCACCACTCGAGGTCGTGTAAGAGGGGAAGTGCAAGGTCATCAAGAAATCAAGTATAAGGTGATATTTTGAAGCAGTGATAGGTTATCAAGCACAAGAAAATTAAGCCAATCAGTGCGGGTCCACTATTTCTATCTGTCACTGATAAGAAATTATATGTAGTTCAATATTCCTGGTGAAGTCAGTTATAAATTTTGACAATAATTTTCCCAAAATACACAAAAAGAAACAGTGATATTATACTGAAAAAGCAATTATACCATCACCTAAGAAGAACATATGTAAGCGCCAGAAAAAGCACCTTATTGACATCAAGTACACACAAACAACAAATATTCTCACCATGACATGAATAGTATGTAGTGTGTAGGCTGAGAAAAAAAAGTATTTTATATTTTATCACATGTTATTTCACTATGAATGTTGACATTATTCTTCTCCAAAAACCAATTTGAAATCAGTTTGTATGTTAAGTTCATATGCACCTGCAACACTCAGCAGTTCAGCATCCGCAACATATCCAGCATCAATTTCACACTGAGCTGTTTTCTCTTCCAGCTTCTGTGAATATGGCAAAATAGTCAAAATGTAATATCAATGACATTTGTGCAACCTGTATTTCAGCAATCCTAATGACAAAGTAAGTGAGAACAAATACCAATTGTATTGATGTTGCTTCTATATTTAGAGCACAGTTTCATATGAGGAGAAAATGATTTCTTTTATTTAGAATATAATTTAGAACCAACCAATACAACAATTAAGCTCTCACCTTCAACCTTCTGTCTAGATGAACAGAGACAACAGGGAACTCTTTGACAAGTTCCAATAGAGTCTCCTTCTGCCATCTGAGATGATCAATTTTCTCGCCTTTTTGATAGAATTCAGCAAGGAGCCACACTACCCAGCCCACATCATTTTCCAAAAGCCACTTGAAAGTTTGGCCTGCATATCGTCCAAACGTTATCATGAGCTCTAATTTCCAGAGATCATGTCCCACATTCTTAGCAGCTTTCTCAGCCGTGTTCCTGTTCATCCAAATTGGTTCAACCAGTATGTTGGGCGCTTTTGCAACATCTTTTGCAGCTTTGGTACTTGTTAGCTTTGCCTCATCAGGTCTGTAGAGTGGAATGACTGGATATCGATGTTGGTTTTGATGTTGCTCCAGATGCTGCTTCAGAGTAAAAGTTTTATCACAGATATCACATTTGAGGGCTTTGATAGGAGAATGAGTTTTTAAGTGACGAGTCAGGTTCGACTTTTGGCTGAATGTTTTCTTGCATATACTACACTGGTGCATCTTCCCAATTATTTCATTCCTCCTGAAAAGGAAAAGATAAATAAATGAAATAACCAACTGCCATACAAGATAATGATCACGAAATTGTATTAATTACATACAACATTTGATACAATGTGTTAAGAAATGAAAAATTAAACATAAGTTATTGACAGATATCTTTTCCAACAATTGATTACATTATGATAACAATAATGTCAACTTCTCACAGTGTTATTTATCATTAGCGGGAAATATCATTCGAAAGGTAAAACTAGTCTGATACTGAAAATATCAACAAATTAATAAACCATTGCTGCAATGAAAACAATGTTGAATGAAAACATCATCCATGACTTCTAGTGTTAGCCACTAGGTATTGTTGCCTTCATTAACACATTCCAAATTTTGGTAAAATTACAGCATACCTGATACATCAAATCATGATTTCTGTTGTCAGTGCTTGTGGAGCATTAGTGTTTAACCATCTGCGGACAAGCACCCACACGCCAGACTGATGCTTGTTTTCACCTGCACAAATCTGTACAAAACAAAGGTATCACACATAAATTATCACTTATTTATAACACAATCCATTTGGTTGGGCACACATGGTCGTTGACATTTTCATTACTTATTAGCACAACATAATTATGTATTTCACTCCTATGCACGAATTAAAAACAATGTATTTCCAATCTCCTTTTCAGTTTACACTGCCTCAACAGTGACCATCAATTTATTATTATCCAAATTCTATTGCTAAAGATAATGAAAACAATTATAATACAACGAAACGCTACCTTCCAGAATCAGCATGATGTGATGATCCATTTTATTCATTTCATTGTCGAATACAGATGAGAAAATGAATCTGATGATGTTGAAGACTTCCATTCATGATAAACAGCTTCGGTGTGGTCTGTTCTGTGAACGACTGGGTTTACACTTCGACTTGGCTCCAATTACTGTACCATTCACTCAGGCGCACTATAATTCCAGATCATCAGATGCCTGTATGTACAGAAAAATCATGGGCTATACTCATGCATGCATCATATCAATTACCAACGCTTGGAATATCAAGTTAATGTTGAATAAATGCAACTACAACCATGCGCGTGTACGTTATGACAGTATACGGCCCAAGTGGGCCTAAAGTTTGCACACAAGTTTTGAACAAATGCCTGATACTGCCGCAGTGACTGTATTTTGTGTATTTATTATTCCATCTGTAGGAAATAGCTACCATAACTCACTGTCATACTTGTAGTGATAGTTTGCTGAAGGAAAATAAGCACTGAATTCGAGTTTGTTTTCTCTGGATCTGAAACCGGAAGTGGGGTTTTGTATGGAGAGACTTTAGGGCAATCAGTATTTTTCATTGTATTTTTGTTGTCCAAGTGTTGCAAACGCAGAATTTACGTGAAATATGATGCACCAACACTTAATTTTCATCAATAGAATATTTAATGGACAATAATTTATTAATAAACAACGCCTGCAGTGAAAACCATACACCACAAAACGCTGGAATGAAGACGCTAGGGCTGTTCCATACAATTGCACTCGATCTGTGTTTTGGTGCAACCTGACCAATTCGAATCATAACGTAACGATATTTACTCTTAAAAAGAGTTTGAATGATAGACATATCATGTTATAATAGCTTCCAAATATCTTTTGATGCATATATGTGTCAAATATTGAAGAAACAGTTAATTGAATGCATGAAGCTCTCTTCATGGAAGCTGCCATTTTTCAGCTAAATATTCAGCCAATCATTGAGCCCTGTTGAGCAACTGCCAGCCAATCATTGAGCGCCGTTGAGCAGGACTGAACGCTCAACAGGGCTCAATGATTGGCTGGTTGAGCAGAGGATATGTACTTGGAGGTGCAACTGCCTGGACCCCCCAAAGTCCTTATCCTGGTTGAGGACGATCACTATTAACAGGTGGCGCCAGGGGCGAAAGGAATCAGAGAAATTGTGTGTTCTTTCATGATCAAATTTTGAGAGTTGTGGATGTGATTTATGAACTTAGTTTGTTGGAATCATATTATATGTGTCTTTTTTTCAAGTATGCTTTCAAGCTATTTCGTATGCATTCTGCGACTTAAAATAGTATATAATATTTGCTGTTCAGTGCATATTCAAGTATATTTTCCCGATCGAATTAACTACATTCGATATGTTTGCCTCTATAGTGCAGGAGTAAGAAACTAACATATTATCATAGCATGTGTGAATGTGTTTCTGAATAAAATGCAATGCATTCATAATTGTTTATTTGTTTCCATGAAAATCACTGTAATATCTATATTGCAATCCGGTAATATCATCATGAACTGAACTGAATTGCACATTCACAACAATTGGCTAAAAAAGGTCAACTAAAATAAACAAATCAAGAGAATGGTGTAAAATGCTGAATGCAATAATTAACAATATAATATGTAAATAAAATAAAATGGTATGTAAACACAAATTAACCTCTCCAGTTCAAGGTAAAGAGATTCAAAGTATACCAGCAGAATCGGACAAAATACTCAACAATTATAAGTAAATGGTATGTAAACACAAGATTCAAAGTATGCCGGTACAATCGGACAAATTAATCATCAATTATAAGTGAATGGTATGTAAACACAAATCAAGTTCTCTTGACATTAACCGCAAAGTATCCCTGATAATACACATCTTTTCATGTACATTGTATAGCACGTGAATATATCTGAGAGAATACTTTTCTCTCAGATATCAGACATAATCTCAAAACAAATCGATATAATTTCACATTTGATATATATTCTCATATCCATCAATTTGACATGAGAGCTAAATCCATTATTTCAGTATACAAAATAATTCAACCGCAAAGGTTACAAACTGATCAATGCATGTTTACTTTTATGCCTCATGTGACAACTACATGCAATTTATAGTGTTATACCATCTACAAACCTATGTTCATGGAAAATTCATTGCACATGAATTAATTTGAACACAAAAACTTCAATAACATATTCTCACCTGATAACATATGATCACATGCATTGAAAACTAATTGAAGCTGAAAGTTTTCCACAAAAAGGTCATGAACAAATCCATATGTGTACGCATGCACTACATGGACAAAATAAATGTGATAGACCATTTCTACTACATGGGTCTCCAAATAGCTCACTGAGCTGTGCATGAAACACTCATTGAATACAAATTACTATTTTCATAGTATCTAGATCATTCAAAGAACTATCAAACTGCCTAGATCATTCAAGGAACTGGTGAACAAATATGCAAAAATTCATTGAATACAAATGAATTCAACCACCAATGATATTCCCTTTATCAGACAAAATACATTCGTTTCATAGTGTCATGTTATCCATAGCACATGTTGGACCAGATGAAGCATGGAACATTCATTGAATACAAATTGAGTTTACCACAAAAGTCAGAAACAGACATCTACATGTATACATGTCTTATCCCACAAAATACATGTGATAGATAGTGTCACAACTCTAGAAACATACACATTAAATTGGTTAAGAACAACACATACAGGTATGGTGACAATGCTAATCAAACACTCTATTCCCCTGTTCCCTTTTGACGACTGAGTTCTGCATCCACGACTTCCTTGAAATGCTCGTAGCTATTGTAAATGTTTCCGAAGCCAGGCGTAAGAGATCTACCAGTAGTGGGGCAAAAGGTGAAAATTTTCTGATGGCTCCCCTCAATTTTTGCTTTTGATGGGGTGTATCGTTTCCTGAGACCTCCACATTTGGCTACTTTGCAGGCAGCACAGGGTTCGGACGACTTGTCCGGAAGCACTCTCTTCAGTTGAGGGGTTGTAGGGGGCATAGTTGGAACGAAGCATGATCCTCCCTGTGGTGTGATTGCAGGCTGGAACTTGATCGACGGAGCCTGTGGTTGCAAAGGAACTACCATCATGACTGGAGCACTCGAGGGCCTGCTACAAAATCACATTCTTATCTGTCACTGATAAGAAATTATATGTAGTTCAATATTCCTGGGGAAGTCAGTTATAAATTTTGACAATAATTTTCCCAAAATACACAAAAAGAAACTTTGATATTATACTGAAAAAGCAATTATACCATCACCTAAGAAGAACGTATATAAGCGCCAGAAAAAACACCTTATTGACATCAAGTACACACAAACAATGAATATTCTCACCATGACATGAATAGTATGTAGTGTGTAGGCTGAGAAAAAAAAGTATTTTATATTTTATCACATGTTATTTCACTATGAATGTTGACATTATTCTTCTCCAAAAACCAATTTGAAATCAGTTTGTATGTTAAGTTCATATGCACCTGCAACACTCAGCAGTTCAGCATCCGCAACATATCCAGCATCAATTTCACACTGAGCTGTTTTCTCTTCCAGCTTCTGTGAATATGGCAAAATAGTCAAAATATAATATCAATGACATTTGTGCAACCTATATTTCAGCAATCCTAATGACAAAGTAAGTAAGAACAAATACCAATTATATTGATGTTGCTTCTATATTTAGAGCACAGTTTCATATGAGGAGAAAATGATTTCTTTTATTTAGAATATAATTTAGAATCAACCAATACAACAATTAAGCTCTCACCTTCAACCTTCTGTCTAGATGAACAGAGATAACAGGGAACTCTTTGACAAGTTCCAATAAAGTCTCCTTCTGCCATCTGAGATGATCAATTTTCTCGCCTTTTTGACAGAATTCAGCAAGGAGTCACACTACCCAGCCCACATCGTTTTCCAAAAGCCACTTGAAAGTTTGGCCTGCATAGCGTCCAAACGTTATCATGAGCTCTAATTTCCAGAGATCATGTCCCACATTCTTAGCAGCTTTCTCGGCCGTGTTCCTGTTCATCCAAATTGGTTCAACCAGTATGTTGGGCGCTTTTGCAACGTCTTTTGCAGCTTGGGTACTTGTTAGCTTTGCCTCATCAGGTCTGTAGAGTGGAATGACTGGATATCGATGTTGGTTTTGATGTTGATCCAGATGCTGCTTCAGAGTAAAAGTTTTATCACAGATATCACATTTGAGGGCTTTGATAGGAGAATGAGTTTTTAAGTGACGAGTCAGATTCGACTTTTCGCTGAATGTTTTCTTGCATATACTACACTGGTGCATCTTCCCCATTATTTCATTCCTCTTGAAAAAGAAGAGATAAATAAATGAAATAACCGACTGCCATACAAGATAATGATCACGAAATTGTATTAATTACATGCAACATTTGATACAATGTGTTAAGAAATGAAAAATTAAACATAAGTTATTGACAGATATCTTTTCCAACAATTGATTACAATAATGTCAACTTCTCACAGTGTTATTTATCATTAGCGGGAAATATCATTCAAAAGGTAAAACCAGTCTGATACTGAAAATATCAACAAATTAATAAACCATTGCTGCAATGAAAACAATATGAATGAAAACATCATCCATGACTTCTAGTGTTAGCCACTAGGTATTGTTGCCTTCATTAACACATTCCAAATTTTGGGTAAAATTACAGCATACCTGATACATCAAATCATGATTTCTGTTATCAGTGCTTGTGGAGCATTAGTGTTTAACCATCTGCGGACAAGAACCCACACGGCAGACTGATGCTTGTTTTCATCTGGCACCAATCTGTACCAAACAAAAGTATCACACATAAATTATCACTTATTTAACACAATCCATTTGGTTAGGCACACATGGTCGTTGACATTTTTATTACTTATTAGCACAATATATGTGAACATAATTATGTATTTCACTCCTATGCACGAATTAAAAACAATGTATTTCCAATCTCCTTTTCAGTTTACACTGCCTCAACAGTGACCATCAATTTATTATTATCCAAATTCTATTGCTAAAGATAATGAAAACAATTATAATACAACAAAACGCTACCTTCCAGAATCAGCATGATGTGATGATCCATTTTATTCATTTCATTGTCGAATACAGATGAGAAAATGAATCTGATGATGTTGAAGACTTCCACTCATGATAAACAGCTTCGGTGTGGTCTGTTCTGTGAACGACTGGGTTTACACTTGACTTGGCTCCAATTACTGTACCACTCACTCAGGCGCACTATAATTCCAGATCATCAGATGCCTGTATGTACAGAAAAATCATTGGCTATACTCATGCATGCATCATATCAACTACCAACGCTTGGAATATCAAGTTAATGTTGAATAAATGCAACTACAGTCTACAACCGTGCGCGTGTACGTTATGACAGCATACGGCCCAAGTGGGCCTAAAGTTTGCACACAAGTTTTGAACAAATGCCTGATACTGCCGCAGTGACTGTATTTTGTGTATCTAATATTTCATCTGTAGGAAATAGCTACCATAACTCACTGTCATACTTGTAGTGATAGTTTGCTGAAGGAAAATAAGCACTGAATTCGAGTTTGTTTTCTCTGGATCTGAAACCGGAAGTGGGGTTTTGTATGGAGAGACTTTAGGGCAATCAGTATTTTTCATTGTATTTTTGTTGTCCAAGTGTTGCAAACGCAGAATTTACGTGAAATATGATGCACCAACACTTAATTTTCACCAATAGAATATTTATTGGACAATAATTTATCAATAAACAACGCCTGCAGTGAAAATCATACACCCCAAAACGCTGGAATGAAGACGCTAGTGCTGTTCCATACAATTGCACTCGATCTGTGTTTTGGTGCAACCTGACCAATTCGAATCATAACGTAACGATATTTACTCTTAAAAAGAGTTTGAATGATGAACATATCATGTTATAATAGCTTCCTAATACCTTTTGATGCATATATGTGTCAAATATTGAAGAAACAGTTAATTGAATGCATGAAGCTCTCTTCATGGAAGCTGCCATTTTTAAGCTAAATATTCAGCCAATCATTGAGCCCTGTTGAGCAACTGCCAGCCAATCATTGAGCGCCGTTGAGCAGGACTGAACGCTCAACAGGGCTCAATGATTGGCTGGTTGAGCAGAGGATATGTACTTGGAGGTGCAACTGCCTGGGAATACCGGGTGTTGTAGCCTTTTCTCTTTTTTTTCACTAAAATCACACAAATTGTATTTTCAATATCTGCATCTATTTGTAGTTTTTATTAATTTCATTGTGTAATTTGTGTATGCAACAAGCACATGGAAATGACAATGTTATTAGAATAAGACGGCAACAGCAGTGAATTGATAATGCTAACTGATCAGACTTCATCTATACAGTTGTGCATGTATATGGAAAATAACATTGCTGTCAACTGTCATTTCTTGGATACACGTCGAAATCTCTCTCATCCATGCAGTGGACTGTAATAGACAAGTGGTGCTCTTAATTGCTGTGTTGTGTCCCCGTGTAGGCCAAACATGATTAAAAGAAATGTATGTACATGTTGTTTCCCTGACCAAGATCATGCAACTGTTGTTTCCTTGTCATTATATATATAAATGTCCTGTACTGACGTGGCATCAGAATTGACGAAGCAAGTTAGCTGCAGTGGAACAACAACGTGTGCCGTGATCATGCAGGAGCGGAAGGAAGGCCGAAGACCGAGTCGTCGTGGGCTATAAATCGGCTTTAGAAAGAAATAGGTCTGCGATTGTATGATGATAACTATCGGATAGGCCTAATGAGTGGAATTCACATTAAAAGTATATTCCAGCGTCATTTTTAATTCGGGTGAACATATTTTCAGCCTGCATTGATGATAGGGAGGAAAGAGAAAAATAACAGAATGCAACTAGGCCCTATATAGGCCTACTTTTTGTGTCAATACGCCACTGACACTACTGACACCTTGCGATTCAAGACCACACTGAACAAATTCCGAACGTTATTGTGTGACCAGTGACACATACATTTCACCAGTTAAAAATCGCCATATGACCAATAATCATGGCAACAGGCGGCATCACGTCCTCGTCAACTCCACATTACACATTGACACCAGCACTATACTAGTAAGCAACCAGTCATGAATGTGTAGAAAAAAAATCCTCCTTTTTTAAAAGTTACTTCATTCGTCCATTACAGCCAGTCGCCTAGCGATCCAATCCAGTTGTGAAGCCAGCCACAGAGGAATCACACTGAGCTCGTATCCCTCATGCATGCACGTGTCCCGTCCTGGCACCGTCAGACACAGCATTCAAGTCTCTGGCTGCCTTTGGCGTGCTCATTGCAGTCTATTGCCACCACTAGAGATACCGTGCTGTATGTCATATTACAGGGAAAGCATAATATTGCTGTTTATATATATAATATTGCATGTCACATAAGTGAGCTATAACTGGACGATATACACACTATGATATTACTATCCTGGATGTGGAGTCTGAGATGGAACCGGCCGCCTGCTCCCGCCAATCAGTCACATAATCTCAGTAGAGACTTGGCTTGTGAGGGAGGCCAGCTAGTATTCTAGCGTGTCATCTTCCATATCAATCACAAAGAATGCGTTATGATTGTCACTGTTATGTACATGCATGGATACGTAATGACAGATAACTACCACTGTGAAACTGTGCATTTCTGGGCAATGAAGCTTTTCAAATGACGTGAACATTATTTGATTTTAATTTGTTCATTGACAACTGATGCATAAAATAAATATAACTAACAATACCCCTCGCCGCCAAACACATCGTGTGTCTGTGGAGTATAAGTAGCTGTGTTTTAGAGCTTATGATGGCTACGACCATACCACGTTGAATACACCAGTTCTCGTCCGATCACTGAAGTTAAGCAACGTCGGGCCCGGTTAGTACTTGGATGGGTGACCGCCTGGGAATACCGGGTGTTGTAGCCTTTTCTCTTTTTTTTCACTAAAATCACACAAATTGTATTTTCAATATCTGCATCTATTTGTAGTTTTTATTAATTTCATTGTGTAATTTGTGTATGCAACAAGCACATGGAAATGACAATGTTATTAGAATAAGACGGCAACAGCAGTGAATTGATAATGCTAACTGATCAGACTTCATCTATACAGTTGTGCATGTATATGGAAAATAACATTGCTGTCAACTGTCATTTCTTGGATACACGTCGAAATCTCTCTCATCCATGCAGTGGACTGTAATAGACAAGTGGTGCTCTTAATTGCTGTGTTGTGTCCCCGTGTAGGCCAAACATGATTAAAAGAAATGTATGTACATGTTGTTTCCCTGACCAAGATCATGCAACTGTTGTTTCCTTGTCATTATATATATAAATGTCCTGTACTGACGTGGCATCAGAATTGACGAAGCAAGTTAGCTGCAGTGGAACAACAACGTGTGCCGTGATCATGCAGGAGCGGAAGGAAGGCCGAAGACCGAGTCGTCGTGGGCTATAAATCGGCTTTAGAAAGAAATAGGTCTGCGATTGTATGATGATAACTATCGGATAGGCCTAATGAGTGGAATTCACATTAAAAGTATATTCCAGCGTCATTTTTAATTCGGGTGAACATATTTTCAGCCTGCATTGATGATAGGGAGGAAAGAGAAAAATAACAGAATGCAACTAGGCCCTATATAGGCCTACTTTTTGTGTCAATACGCCACTGACACTACTGACACCTTGCGATTCAAGACCACACTGAACAAATTCCGAACGTTATTGTGTGACCAGTGACACATACATTTCACCAGTTAAAAATCGCCATATGACCAATAATCATGGCAACAGGCGGCATCACGTCCTCGTCAACTCCACATTACACATTGACACCAGCACTATACTAGTAAGCAACCAGTCATGAATGTGTAGAAAAAAAATCCTCCTTTTTTAAAAGTTACTTCATTCGTCCATTACAGCCAGTCGCCTAGCGATCCAATCCAGTTGTGAAGCCAGCCACAGAGGAATCACACTGAGCTCGTATCCCTCGTGCATGCACGTGTCCCGTCCTGGCACCGTCAGACACAGCATTCAAGTCTCTGGCTGCCTTTGGCGTGCTCATTGCAGTCTATTGCCACCACTAGAGATACCGTGCTGTATGTCATATTACAGGGAAAGCATAATATTGCTGTTTATATATATAATATTGCATGTCACATAAGTGAGCTATAACTGGACGATATACACACTATGATATTACTATCCTGGATGTGGAGTCTGAGATGGAACCGGCCGCCTGCTCCCGCCAATCAGTCACATAATCTCAGTAGAGACTTGGCTTGTGAGGGAGGCCAGCTAGTATTCTAGCGTGTCATCTTCCATATCAATCACAAAGAATGCGTTATGATTGTCACTGTTATGTACATGCATGGATACGTAATGACAGATAACTACCACTGTGAAACTGTGCATTTCTGGGCAATGAAGCTTTTCAAATGACGTGAACATTATTTGATTTTAATTTGTTCATTGACAACTGATGCATAAAATAAATATAACTAACAATACCCCTCGCCGCCAAACACATCGTGTGTCTGTGGAGTATAAGTAGCTGTGTTTTAGAGCTTATGATGGCTACGACCATACCACGTTGAATACACCAGTTCTCGTCCGATCACTGAAGTTAAGCAACGTCGGGCCCGGTTAGTACTTGGATGGGTGACCGCCTGGGAATACCGGGTGTTGTAGCCTTTTCTCTTTTTTTTTCACTAAAATCACACAAATTGTATTTTCAATATCTGCATCTATTTGTAGTTTTTATTAATTTCATTGTGTAATTTGTGTATGCAACAAGCACATGGAAATGACAATGTTATTAGAATAAGACGGCAACAGCAGTGAATTGATAATGCTAACTGATCAGACTTCATCTATACAGTTGTGCATGTATATGGAAAATAACATTGCTGTCAACTGTCATTTCTTGGATACACGTCGAAATCTCTCTCATCCATGCAGTGGACTGTAATAGACAAGTGGTGCTCTTAATTGCTGTGTTGTGTCCCCGTGTAGGCCAAACATGATTAAAAGAAATGTATGTACATGTTGTTTCCCTGACCAAGATCATGCAACTGTTGTTTCCTTGTCATTATATATATAAATGTCCTGTACTGACGTGGCATCAGAATTGACGAAGCAAGTTAGCTGCAGTGGAACAACAACGTGTGCCGTGATCATGCAGGAGCGGAAGGAAGGCCGAAGACCGAGTCGTCGTGGGCTATAAATCGGCTTTAGAAAGAAATAGGTCTGCGATTGTATGATGATAACTATCGGATAGGCCTAATGAGTGGAATTCACATTAAAAGTATATTCCAGCGTCATTTTTAATTCGGGTGAACATATTTTCAGCCTGCATTGATGATAGGGAGGAAAGAGAAAAATAACAGAATGCAACTAGGCCCTATATAGGCCTACTTTTTGTGTCAATACGCCACTGACACTACTGACACCTTGCGATTCAAGACCACACTGAACAAATTCCGAACGTTATTGTGTGACCAGTGACACATACATTTCACCAGTTAAAAATCGCCATATGACCAATAATCATGGCAACAGGCGGCATCACGTCCTCGTCAACTCCACATTACACGTTGACACCAGCACTATACTAGTAAGCAACCAGTCATGAATGTGTAGAAAAAAAATCCTCCTTTTTTAAAAGTTACTTCATTCGTCCATTACAGCCAGTCGCCTAGCGATCCAATCCAGTTGTGAAGCCAGCCACAGAGGAATCACACTGAGCTCGTATCCCTCGTGCATGCACGTGTCCCGTCCTGGCACCGTCAGACACAGCATTCAAGTCTCTGGCTGCCTTTGGCGTGCTCATTGCAGTCTATTGCCACCACTAGAGATACCGTGCTGTATGTCATATTACAGGGAAAGCATAATATTGCTGTTTATATATATAATATTGCATGTCACATAAGTGAGCTATAACTGGACGATATACACACTATGATATTACTATCCTGGATGTGGAGTCTGAGATGGAACCGGCCGCCTGCTCCCGCCAATCAGTCACATAATCTCAGTAGAGACTTGGCTTGTGAGGGAGGCCAGCTAGTATTCTAGCGTGTCATCTTCCATATCAATCACAAAGAATGCGTTATGATTGTCACTGTTATGTACATGCATGGATACGTAATGACAGATAACTACCACTGTGAAACTGTGCATTTCTGGGCAATGAAGCTTTTCAAATGACGTGAACATTATTTGATTTTAATTTGTGCATTGACAACTGATGCATAAAATAAATATAACTAACAATACCCCTCGCCGCCAAACACATCGTGTGTCTGTGGAGTATAAGTAGCTGTGTTTTAGAGCTTATGATGGCTACGACCATACCACGTTGAATACACCAGTTCTCGTCCGATCACTGAAGTTAAGCAACGTCGGGCCCGGTTAGTACTTGGATGGGTGACCGCCTGGGAATGGCGAATGACCCCCCAAAGTCCTTATCCTGGTTGAGGACGATCACTATTAACAGGTGGCGCCAGGGGCGAAAGGAATCAGAGAAATTGTGTGTTCTTTCATGATCAAATTTTGAGAGTTGTGGATGTGATTTATGAACTTAGTTTGTTGGAATCATATTATATGTGTCTTTTTTTCAAGTATGCTTTCAAGCTATTTCGTATGCATTCTGCGACTTAAAATAGTATATAATATTTGCTGTTCAGTGCATATTCAAGTATATTTTCCCGATCGAATTAACTACATTCGATATGTTTGCCTCTATAGTGCAGGAGTAAGAAACTAACATATTATCATAGCATGTGTGAATGTGTTTCTGAATAAAATGCAATGCATTCATAATTGTTTATTTGTTTCCATGAAAATCACTGTAATATCTATATTGCAATCCGGTAATATCATCATGAACTGAACTGAATTGCACATTCACAACAATTGGCTAAAAAAGGTCAACTAAAATAAACAAATCAAGAGAATGGTGTAAAATGATAAATGTCAATAATTAACAATATAATATGTAAATAAAATAAAATGGTATGTAAACACAAACTAACCTCTCCAGTTCAAGGTAAAGAGATTCAAAGTATACCAGCAGAATCGGACAAAATACTCAACAATTATAAGTAAATGGTATGTAAACACAAGATTCAAAGTATACCGGTACAATCGGACAAATTAATCATCAATTATAAGTGAATGGTATGTAAACACAAATCAAGTTCTCTTGACATTAACCGCAAAGTATCCCTGATAATACACATCTTTTCATGTACATTGTATAACACGTGAATATATCTGAAAGAATACTTTTGACATAATCTCAAAACAAATTGATATAATTTCACATTTGATATATATTCTCATATCCATCAATTTGACATGAGAGCTAAATGCATTATATCAGTATACAAAATAATTCAACCGCAAAGGTTACAAACTGATCAATGCATGTTTACTTTTATGCCTCATGTGACAACTACATGCAATTTATAGTGTTATACCATCTACAAACCTATGTTAATGGAAAATTCATTGCACATGAATTAATTTGAACACAAAAACTTCACTAACATATTCTCACCTGATAACATATGATCACATGCATTGAAAACTAATTGAAGCTGAAAGTCTTCCACAAAAAGGTCATGAACAAATCCATATGTGTACACATGCACTACATGGACAAAATAAATGTGATAGACCATTTCTACTACATGGGTCTCCAAATAGCTCACTGAGCTGTGCATGAAACACTCATTGAATACAAATTACTATTTTCATAGTATCTAGATCATTCAAAGAACTATCAAACTGCCTAGATCATTCAAGGAACTGATGAACAAATATGCAAAAATTCATTGAATACAAATGAATTCAACCACCAATGATATTCCCTTTATCAGACAAAATATATTCGTTTCATAGTGTCATGTTTATCCATAGCACATGTTGGACCAGATGAAGCATGGAACATTGATTGAATACATTGAGTTTACCACAAAAGTCAGAAACAGACATCTACATGTATACATGTCTTATCCCACAAAATACATGTGATAGATAGTGTCACAACTCTAGAAATATACACATTAAATTGGTTAAGAACAACACATACAAGTATGGTGACAATGCTAATCAAACACTCTATTCCCCTGTTCCCTTTTGACGACTGAGTTCTGCATCCACGACTTCCTTGAAATGCTCGTAGCTATTGTAAATGTTTCCGAAGCCAGGCGTAAGAGATCTACCAGTAGTGGGGCAAAAGGTGAAAATTTTCTGATGGCTCCCCTCAGTTTTTGCTTTTGATGGGGTGTATCGTTTCCTGAGACCTCCACATTTGGCTACTTTGCAGGCAGCACAGGGTTTGGACGACTTGTCCGGAAGCACTCTCTTCAGTTGAGGGGTTGTAGGGGGCATAGTTGGAACGAAGCATGATCCTCCCTGTGGTGTGATTGCAGGCTGGAACTTGATCGATGGAGCCTGTGGTTGCAAAGGAACTACCATCATGACTGGAGCACTCGAGGGCAGGGGATTGGTTGATCCTGAAGTGGATGGCTCTGGCTCCTCTACGTCCAGCCTCCGCTTCTCACGCTGTCTTTTCCCAGCAACATGAGGTATTGTATCATACTGAACCTGAAGACGGTCGGGTGGTGGCAAAACCTGGGGAAGTGTTGGAGCTTCTGCTATTTCCTCTTGAGAGATGACCTTACGATGCCTCGTCACCTTCGGCAGCACGGTGGCAGTCAGGTTAGCCTTCTTCTCCTCCTTCGCAATAAACATGCTGATGGACTTAGCATTGATGTTGGGCAAAGGGATACCTAGCTTGCACAGTTTAGGATCATCTTGGACACGGTGGAGAATCCTCTTGTACTGTGCCCGTATGTAAGTTGTGGCCTTCGAGGGTGACCTGGACATGTTGGCAGGAGGGCGATTGTTCAATATCTTGATAACCAGATAGAGAAGGCGAGACTCTTCGTTGATTTGCGCAGCCTGAGGATATCTCCTCCACCCAAACTTTGTTTTCTGTGCAGCGCTCTTTTGTGGAGAATCCGGACCAAGGCAGCGACCAAACAAAGTGTAACCCCATTTTGATTCATACTGTCGCATGAAATTTTTGCTGGACTTGTCCACATCATGCAGGGCATCTGCAGCAGCAGAAATCTTCTCTCTCAGTGAGGGTGACACGATGTAGCGGTCAGTGTCATCTGATAGCTCTATGAGCAGGACCGCCAAGTTCTCTACTTCTGAAAATCCAGGCAGATGCAGGTGTCTGGGTGACATCAAAACATCCTCCAAGGCAGGACTGGTCTCCTCTGTCACATGCTCCAGTGATGTCAAGACAGCATGATCCTGGTTGATGGCATCCAGAGGACTGTCCTGATCTGGTGAGTCGCTTGCATCATTAATGTCAACACCTTCATCCTCATCCTCATCCTCTTCATCATCAGGTTCCTCCTGTTCTTGTGACTGTTCTTGATCAACTGTGGTATAAGCAAAGTATTTCAAATTGTAACATTGTTGTGGCAAACAACAATCCATGATAAGTAATTATCACATGTTTTGCATGATACTCTGAACATGTGACCTCACGTAGAAGTATTGAATATATATAGCTCTGGCAACGGATGACAAGTATCTAATACCTTTCTCGATGTAGTAGTTGCGGGGACTGAACTGTGTGGACTGGCAAAAAGCATATTCCACACCAAGGAGCTCCTCCTCATCTGGGTTGTCATAAGACTCAGGGTGTGGCAGGGGGGCAGAGAAGTTTGGCTCGAACAAATGCTCCTTCCCGAACAACACTTCTGCCTGCTGGTTGAGACGCTGGATCTGACGAGGATCAACGCAGGATGTAACCCTGCCACGACCACCAGCAACTCGTAGCGATTCCATCCTCGCATTCCACTGCACAGCGAATGCGATGAGGTACACCTGGAATATACAGTATTTATATATGATAAAACTGAATATTTCACGGAAAATACAGTTATTTGTACAAAGTGCAAAATTTGCAACAATGTGGTAGATATCTCTGGGAAGTTTTGAATAATTTTGCATTTCTCCCAGTATTCAATACATAATTGTTACTCTGTCATATTGTCAATTGATATATGTAACAGCTCATAACTTCACTAGTTAACTAGGAATTTTTTGATTTTGATAGTACCTGGAACTGCATAATGCCACATTTTTTTGATGGAACAGCATTGTACATGTGTGAGTGTAGGCCCTCCAATGAGTTGCTCCCTCTCCGGCACTTGTACTTGTTCAGGATGATGCCATTTAGATTGACCTCCTTCGTAGCGATGTACAGGGTAACACCGGGCGGGTCCTAGGAAGAAGATAACTCAGATGTATCCGAGGAAAAATACTTTTGTTGTTGTTTGGTATAAGGTGTGTTTCTACTGCTGCTTACCTGCATACAACTGAGATGTTTGCATGCTGTGGCCCAGTAAGTATCGACAGCTTCAGGTGATCTGAACAAGGGGATGCCATCAATGTCCAACCCAGCCGGCCCTTTGAACTCCTCCAGGATAGCTTCAACAGCACTAGCAGTTTCCTGAAAAAACCGCCAATAAATGTTCTTTTTTTATTTCAGAATAGATACTTCCAGTCAGCTCATATCACGATAGGAACTGAACTGACCTCGACCCCACGGGTAACACGCCGGACATACGTCTTGACCTGGTATGGCTTCAGGAATGTGATCATTTCACCATCTGTGTACTGCGCATACAGTTCCGGTTTCCCCCGACGAACGGCTTCGGTGAGCTGTTGCATGTCTCTGCCATTGTAAGCCAGGACAGCTCCTGCCATGGCACTCATGAACAAGCCATACTTGGCATGGGTTTGCTTGATGATGACAGTGTCCCATCGGTGCAACCAATGGCGGATATCCAATCGAACAACCATGCCTTCCTGGACCCATTCATCGAACAATCCTTCCAAATAGGAGCTCCCCCCATCTCTGAAAAATGCAGAATTATCCCGTTTCTAAATATAACTTCAAACAAATCAAAAGGAACATACATTTGAAGAAACTCTTCAATCACATTCTACCTGCCATTTACCTGCAACAGTTGCAATCTGTATACAGCACTTTTGGGGCACCCTGATTTGCACGCTGAAAGCGGGCAACAAGTCCACGGGCCAAACGCTTGTAGGACTCTTCAGACTCAGACGCCACGACAACAGTTGTTAAGAACTGACCCCACTCGTTGAGAACACTTGTGATGTACTGCATCGTACCTTGTCCGTCACCTGAGATTTTCTTTAGGATCTGGAAAAATTATAATAGAGTTCTTATGAGTAATTGCGTTAAATAATTTCATTGTTTATAGATCAATCAAAACTTGAAAAAGTAGAATTTAATTGCTTGAAATATTAAACACCTGTTTTGTTCCATCTATGCAAAGGATCTCTCCTGTCATGCTGAGAATGGAAGCGCGATAATCTGGGAGCTTCTCCATCTCCATGATCATGTGGGCTCGGCGTAGCGTACGAGCTGATGGCAATGCAGTCTGGGCAATGGGAGGGGTGTATGTTCCAGCCGGCTTGATGAAGGACAGGATCCCACGCTGAGCGCTGTTGTTGGCAGTGTGGGCTTCATACAACAAGGTTTGGTAGAGGTCCCGGCGCTCTGTGTACCACTCATCATGGCCCTGCTTTATCAGCCTCTGTACCTTGCTCATCGACACTGAATTGACTCTGTCATTCAAAAGAACAACTACGCTCTTGTCCACAGCTCGCTTTCCACACAGGACAACAGGAAACATGTTGCGCACAGCGGGAGCGAGTATAGACAGAATCTTGGGACTTGTAGCCAACCAGATGTACTGTTGCTGTTCTTTTGCCCAGACGTCTGTGCCATCATCGATGTCGTCTGATGTGTTGTCTGCAGCCTGTCTCATCTTCATGCATGATGCACATGTGAGGCGTTCTGTTAGTAGTGTGTAATGATATTGAGTTCCACAAACCTGCCTTGCAAACGATGCATAGCCTTTCTTGTCCAAGTAACTACCAGAAGGGGCTGGACAGTTTGAGTTGGGACAACGGACCTTGGCCTCCATGACACCAACAGGACGCCAGAAGAAAACTGGTGTTGTGAAGAACCCCAACATGTTTGGGACTGATCCTCTGATGGTTGAAGGGACTGGAGGGGGATTGAACTCCATTTTTGGCTTGAAGATTTTCCTTGCCACTGTTTGTCCTTTGCTGTTCTTGTATGGCCTTGCTGGCTGGAATAAACCATATTCCTCACTTTCCTTCAGCCATCTGATGTTGGGTGCAGCTATGCCTTGTGAATAGGATGGTGGCTCATCCCAAAACTTCTGCCATCCTTCAAGGACCATGGTCCCATCCACACTTGATGACGTGGACGGTTCGACAGTGGAGGCAGATCTACAAAAGTTGGATTCACATAAGTATTTATCATATATCTATTCTATGTATTCCTTCATACCCATCCATAGTTTTGTTTAGCCGGATGATAATTGAAACATAAAGTATCAACTTGAGTATTTACACTTTAGATAAAAACATTACACCACATGTAGTACACACCCATGGCTTGAATGTTCAATGGCAGGTTCTCCGCTTGTAACTGTGGCTGGAATGAGATTTCCCAAAGTTGTCAGCTGGGTTGACACTGCCACTTCTGACTCATCCAGGATTCCCTCTATTCATAAAAAATACCTCAATGCAATGAACATGTGACACAAAGAATTCAGGCAAAAAAAAAGCAACAAGAGAAATTCAGGCAAAGAATGTAAGATTTGAAATGCTTAAAATGGTGCATTTCTATTTTTTTTCATAATAAATACATTGTCGAAATATTCAGCAAAATTTAGCAAAAATTCTTTCAGAAAGACATGTCATTGGAGAATTAGCTGAGGGGCTGAGAATGATCACAGCAAGAATGTGCAGTGTGATGCCTTAAACATGTTTCACCACTCGAGGTCGTGTAAGAGGGGAAGTGCAAGGTCATCAAGAAATCAAGTATAAGGTGATATTTTGAAGCAGTGATAGGTTATCAAGCACAAGAAAATGAAGCCAATCAGTGCGGGTCCACTATTTCTATCTGTCACTGATAAGAAATTATATGTAGTTCAATATTCCTGGTGAAGTCAGTTATAAATTTTGACAATAATTTTCCCAAAATACACAAAAAGAAACAGTGATATTATACTGAAAAAGCAATTATACCATCACCTAAGAAGAACATATATAAGCGCCAGAAAAAGCACCTTATTGACATCAAGTACACACAAACAACAAATATTCTCACCATGACATGAATAGTATGTAGTGTGTAGGCTGAGAAAAAAAAGTATTTTATATTTTATCACATGTTATTTCACTATGAATGTTGACATTATTCTTCTCCAAAAACCAATTTGAAATCAGTTTGTATGTTAAGTTCATATGCACCTGCAACACTCAGCAGTTCAGCATCCGCAACATATCCAGCATCAATTTCACACTGAGCTGTTTTCTCTTCCAGCTTCTGTGAATATGGCAAAATAGTCAAAATGTAATATCAATGACATTTGTGCAACCTGTATTTCAGCAATCCTAATGACAAAGTAAGTGAGAACAAATACCAATTGTATTGATGTTGCTTCTATATTTAGAGCACAGTTTCATATGAGGAGAAAATGATTTCTTTTATTTAGAATATAATTTAGAACCAACCAATACAACAATTAAGCTCTCACCTTCAACCTTCTGTCTAGATGAACAGAGACAACAGGGAACTCTTTGACAAGTTCCAATAGAGTCTCCTTCTGCCATCTGAGATGATCAATTTTCTCGCCTTTTTGACAGAATTCAGCAAGGAGCCACACTACCCAGCCCACATCATTTTCCAAAAGCCACTTGAAAGTTTGGCCTGCATATCGTCCAAACGTTATCATGAGCTCTAATTTCCAGAGATCATGTCCCACATTCTTAGCAGCTTTCTCAGCCGTGTTCCTGTTCATCCAAATTGGTTCAACCAGTATGTTGGGCGCTTTTGCAACATCTTTTGCAGCTTTGGTACTTGTTAGCTTTGCCTCATCAGGTCTGTAGAGTGGAATGACTGGATATCGATGTTGGTTTTGATGTTGCTCCAGATGCTGCTTCAGAGTAAAAGTTTTATCACAGATATCACATTTGAGGGCTTTGATAGGAGAATGAGTTTTTAAGTGACGAGTCAGGTTCGACTTTTGGCTGAATGTTTTCTTGCATATACTACACTGGTGCATCTTCCCAATTATTTCATTCCTCCTGAAAAGGAAAAGATAAATAAATGAAATAACCAACTGCCATACAAGATAATGATCACGAAATTGTATTAATTACATACAACATTTGATACAATGTGTTAAGAAATGAAAAATTAAACATAAGTTATTGACAGATATCTTTTCCAACAATTGATTACATTATGATAACAATAATGTCAACTTCTCACAGTGTTATTTATCATTAGCGGGAAATATCATTCGAAAGGTAAAACTAGTCTGATACTGAAAATATCAACAAATTAATAAACCATTGCTGCAATGAAAACAATGTTGAATGAAAACATCATCCATGACTTCTAGTGTTAGCCACTAGGTATTGTTGCCTTCATTAACACATTCCAAATTTTGGTAAAATTACAGCATACCTGATACATCAAATCATGATTTCTGTTGTCAGTGCTTGTGGAGCATTAGTGTTTAACCATCTGCGGACAAGCACCCACACGCCAGACTGATGCTTGTTTTCACCTGCACAAATCTGTACAAAACAAAGGTATCACACATAAATTATCACTTATTTATAACACAATCCATTTGGTTGGGCACACATGGTCGTTGACATTTTCATTACTTATTAGCACAACATAATTATGTATTTCACTCCTATGCACGAATTAAAAACAATGTATTTCCAATCTCCTTTTCAGTTTACACTGCCTCAACAGTGACCATCAATTTATTATTATCCAAATTCTATTGCTAAAGATAATGAAAACAATTATAATACAACGAAACGCTACCTTCCAGAATCAGCATGATGTGATGATCCATTTTATTCATTTCATTGTCGAATACAGATGAGAAAATGAATCTGATGATGTTGAAGACTTCCATTCATGATAAACAGCTTCGGTGTGGTCTGTTCTGTGAACGACTGGGTTTACACTTGACTTGGCTCCAATTACTGTACCATTCACTCAGGTGCACTATAATTCCAGATCATCAGATGCCTGTATGTACAGAAAAATCATGGGCTATACTCATGCATGCATCATATCAATTACCAACGCTTGGAATATCAAGTTAAAGGGCCACTGTATGGGATTCGACTTTTAGGGGATTTCCAAGATTTTTCTCCCGACGTTTCTATTTATAGAACAAAAGGTCAGATTACGTTTTTGACCCATGATCTGTACTGAGCCAATGCTCAGATCAGCCCAGGTCGGCTCGGCAGATATCCTAGGTCAAAAACGTCATCTGACGTTTTGTTTCATAAATAGAAGCGTCGGGAGAAAAATCTTGGAAATCCCCTAAAAACAGAATTCCATATAGTGCCCCTTTAATGTTGAATAAATGCAACTACAACCATGCGCGTGTACGTTATGACAGTATACGGCCCAAGTGGGCCTAAAGTTTGCACACAAGTTTTGAACAAATGCCTGATACTGCCGCAGTGACTGTATTTTGTGTATTTATTATTCCATCTGTAGGAAATAGCTACCATAACTCACTGTCATACTTGTAGTGATAGTTTGCTGAAGGAAAATAAGCACTGAATTCGAGTTTGTTTTCTCTGGATCTGAAACCGGAAGTGGGGTTTTGTATGGAGAGACTTTAGGGCAATCAGTATTTTTCATTGTATTTTTGTTGTCCAAGTGTTGCAAACGCAGAATTTACGTGAAATATGATGCACCAACACTTAATTTTCACCAATAGAATATTTATTGGACAATAATTTATCAATAAACAACGCCTGCAGTGAAAATCATACACCCCAAAACGCTGGAATGAAGACGCTAGTGCTGTTCCATACAATTGCACTCGATCTGTGTTTTGGTGCAACCTGACCAATTCGAATCATAACGTAACGATATTTACTCTTAAAAAGAGTTTGAATGATGGACATATCATGTTATAATAGCTTCCTAATACCTTTTGATGCATATATGTGTCAAATATTGAAGAAACAGTTAATTGAATGCATGATGCTCTCTTCATGGAAGCTGCCATTTTTAAGCTAAATATTCAGCCAATCATTGAGCCCTGTTGAGCAACTGCCAGCCAATCATTGAGCGCCGTTGAGCAGGACTGAACGCTCAACAGGGCTCAATGATTGGCTGGTTGAGCAGAGGATATGTACTTAGGGGAATACCGGGTGTTGTAGCCTTTTCTCTTTTTTTTCACTAAAATCACACAAATTGTATTTTCAATATCTGCATCCATTTGTAGTTTTTATTAATTTCATTGTGTAATTTGTGTATGCAACAAGCACATGGAAATGACAATGTTATTAGAATAAGACGGCAACAGCAGTGAATTGATAATGCTAACTGATCAGACTTCATCTATACAGTTGTGCATGTATATATGGAAAATAACATTGCTGTCAACTGTCATTTCTTGGATACACGTCGAAATCTCTCTCATCCATGCAGAGGACTGTAATAGACAAGTGGTGCTCTTAATTGCTGTGTTGTGTCCCCGTGTAGGCCAAACATGATTAAAAGAAATGTATGTACATGTTGTTTCCGTGACCAGGATCATGCAACTGTTGTTTCCTTGCCATATAAATGTCGTGTACTGACGTGGCATCAGAATTGACGAAGCAAGTGAGCTGCAGTGGAACAACAACATGTGCCGTGATCATGCAGGAGCGGAAGGAAGGCCGAAGACCGAGTCGTCTTGGGCTATAAATCGGCTTTAGAAAGAAATAGGTCTGCGATTGTATGATGATAACTATCGGATAGGCCTAATGAGTGGAATTCACATTAAAAGTATATTCCAGCGTCATTTTTAATTCGGGTGAACATATTTTCAGCCTGCATTGATGATAGGGAGGAAAGAGAAAAATAACAGAATGCAACTAGGCCCTATATAGGCCTACTTTTTGTGTCAATACGCCACTGACACTACTGACACCTTGCGATTCAAGACCACACTGAACAAATTCCGAACGTTATTGTGTGACCAGTGACACATACATTTCACCAGTTAAAAATCGCCATATGACCAATAATCATGGCAACAGGCGGCATCACGTCCTCGTCAACTCCACATTACACGTTGACACCAGCACTATACTAGTAAGCAACCAGTCATGAATGTGTAGAAAAAAAATCCTCCTTTTTTAAAAGTTACTTCATTCGTCCATTACAGCCAGTCGCCTAGCGATCCAATCCAGTTGTGAAGCCAGCCACAGAGGAATCACACTGAGCTCGTATCCCTCGTGCATGCACGTGTCCCGTCCTGGCACCGTCAGACACAGCATTCAAGTCTCTGGCTGCCTTTGGCGTGCTCATTGCAGTCTATTGCCACCACTAGAGATACCGTGCTGTATGTCATATTACAGGGAAAGCATAATATTGCTGTTTATATATATAATATTGCATGTCACATAAGTGAGCTATAACTGGACGATATACACACTATGATATTACTATCCTGGATGTGGAGTCTGAGATGGAACCGGCCGCCTGCTCCCGCCAATCAGTCACATAATCTCAGTAGAGACTTGGCTTGTGAGGGAGGCCAGCTAGTATTCTAGCGTGTCATCTTCCATATCAATCACAAAGAATGCGTTATGATTGTCACTGTTATGTACATGCATGGATACGTAATGACAGATAACTACCACTGTGAAACTGTGCATTTCTGGGCAATGAAGCTTTTCAAATGACGTGAACATTATTTGATTTTAATTTGTGCATTGACAACTGATGCATAAAATAAATATAACTAACAATACCCCTCGCCGCCAAACACATCGTGTGTCTGTGGAGTATAAGTAGCTGTGTTTTAGAGCTTATGATGGCTACGACCATACCACGTTGAATACACCAGTTCTCGTCCGATCACTGAAGTTAAGCAACGTCGGGCCCGGTTAGTACTTGGATGGGTGACCGCCTGGGAATGGCGAATGACCCCCCAAAGTCCTTATCCTGGTTGAGGACGATCACTATTAACAGGTGGCGCCAGGGGCGAAAGGAATCAGAGAAATTGTGTGTTCTTTCATGATCAAATTTTGAGAGTTGTGGATGTGATTTATGAACTTAGTTTGTTGGAATCATATTATATGTGTCTTTTTTTCAAGTATGCTTTCAAGCTATTTCGTATGCATTCTGCGACTTAAAATAGTATATAATATTTGCTGTTCAGTGCATATTCAAGTATATTTTCCCGATCGAATTAACTACATTCGATATGTTTGCCTCTATAGTGCAGGAGTAAGAAACTAACATATTATCATAGCATGTGTGAATGTGTTTCTGAATAAAATGCAATGCATTCATAATTGTTTATTTGTTTCCATGAAAATCACTGTAATATCTATATTGCAATCCGGTAATATCATCATGAACTGAACTGAATTGCACATTCACAACAATTGGCTAAAAAAGGTCAACTAAAATAAACAAATCAAGAGAATGGTGTAAAATGATAAATGTCAATAATTAACAATATAATATGTAAATAAAATAAAATGGTATGTAAACACAAACTAACCTCTCCAGTTCAAGGTAAAGAGATTCAAAGTATACCAGCAGAATCGGACAAAATACTCAACAATTATAAGTAAATGGTATGTAAACACAAGATTCAAAGTATACCGGTACAATCGGACAAATTAATCATCAATTATAAGTGAATGGTATGTAAACACAAATCAAGTTCTCTTGACATTAACCGCAAAGTATCCCTGATAATACACATCTTTTCATGTACATTGTATAACACGTGAATATATCTGAAAGAATACTTTTGACATAATCTCAAAACAAATTGATATAATTTCACATTTGATATATATTCTCATATCCATCAATTTGACATGAGAGCTAAATGCATTATATCAGTATACAAAATAATTCAACCGCAAAGGTTACAAACTGATCAATGCATGTTTACTTTTATGCCTCATGTGACAACTACATGCAATTTATAGTGTTATACCATCTACAAACCTATGTTAATGGAAAATTCATTGCACATGAATTAATTTGAACACAAAAACTTCACTAACATATTCTCACCTGATAACATATGATCACATGCATTGAAAACTAATTGAAGCTGAAAGTCTTCCACAAAAAGGTCATGAACAAATCCATATGTGTACACATGCACTACATGGACAAAATAAATGTGATAGACCATTTCTACTACATGGGTCTCCAAATAGCTCACTGAGCTGTGCATGAAACACTCATTGAATACAAATTACTATTTTCATAGTATCTAGATCATTCAAAGAACTATCAAACTGCCTAGATCATTCAAGGAACTGATGAACAAATATGCAAAAATTCATTGAATACAAATGAATTCAACCACCAATGATATTCCCTTTATCAGACAAAATATATTCGTTTCATAGTGTCATGTTTATCCATAGCACATGTTGGACCAGATGAAGCATGGAACATTGATTGAATACATTGAGTTTACCACAAAAGTCAGAAACAGACATCTACATGTATACATGTCTTATCCCACAAAATACATGTGATAGATAGTGTCACAACTCTAGAAATATACACATTAAATTGGTTAAGAACAACACATACAAGTATGGTGACAATGCTAATCAAACACTCTATTCCCCTGTTCCCTTTTGACGACTGAGTTCTGCATCCACGACTTCCTTGAAATGCTCGTAGCTATTGTAAATGTTTCCGAAGCCAGGCGTAAGAGATCTACCAGTAGTGGGGCAAAAGGTGAAAATTTTCTGATGGCTCCCCTCAGTTTTTGCTTTTGATGGGGTGTATCGTTTCCTGAGACCTCCACATTTGGCTACTTTGCAGGCAGCACAGGGTTTGGACGACTTGTCCGGAAGCACTCTCTTCAGTTGAGGGGTTGTAGGGGGCATAGTTGGAACGAAGCATGATCCTCCCTGTGGTGTGATTGCAGGCTGGAACTTGATCGATGGAGCCTGTGGTTGCAAAGGAACTACCATCATGACTGGAGCACTCGAGGGCAGGGGATTGGTTGATCCTGAAGTGGATGGCTCTGGCTCCTCTACGTCCAGCCTCCGCTTCTCACGCTGTCTTTTCCCAGCAACATGAGGTATTGTATCATACTGAACCTGAAGACGGTCGGGTGGTGGCAAAACCTGGGGAAGTGTTGGAGCTTCTGCTATTTCCTCTTGAGAGATGACCTTACGATGCCTCGTCACCTTCGGCAGCACGGTGGCAGTCAGGTTAGCCTTCTTCTCCTCCTTCGCAATAAACATGCTGATGGACTTAGCATTGATGTTGGGCAAAGGGATACCTAGCTTGCACAGTTTAGGATCATCTTGGACACGGTGGAGAATCCTCTTGTACTGTGCCCGTATGTAAGTTGTGGCCTTCGAGGGTGACCTGGACATGTTGGCAGGAGGGCGATTGTTCAATATCTTGATAACCAGATAGAGAAGGCGAGACTCTTCGTTGATTTGCGCAGCCTGAGGATATCTCCTCCACCCAAACTTTGTTTTCTGTGCAGCGCTCTTTTGTGGAGAATCCGGACCAAGGCAGCGACCAAACAAAGTGTAACCCCATTTTGATTCATACTGTCGCATGAAATTTTTGCTGGACTTGTCCACATCATGCAGGGCATCTGCAGCAGCAGAAATCTTCTCTCTCAGTGAGGGTGACACGATGTAGCGGTCAGTGTCATCTGATAGCTCTATGAGCAGGACCGCCAAGTTCTCTACTTCTGAAAATCCAGGCAGATGCAGGTGTCTGGGTGACATCAAAACATCCTCCAAGGCAGGACTGGTCTCCTCTGTCACATGCTCCAGTGATGTCAAGACAGCATGATCCTGGTTGATGGCATCCAGAGGACTGTCCTGATCTGGTGAGTCGCTTGCATCATTAATGTCAACACCTTCATCCTCATCCTCATCCTCTTCATCATCAGGTTCCTCCTGTTCTTGTGACTGTTCTTGATCAACTGTGGTATAAGCAAAGTATTTCAAATTGTAACATTGTTGTGGCAAACAACAATCCATGATAAGTAATTATCACATGTTTTGCATGATACTCTGAACATGTGACCTCACGTAGAAGTATTGAATATATATAGCTCTGGCAACGGATGACAAGTATCTAATACCTTTCTCGATGTAGTAGTTGCGGGGACTGAACTGTGTGGACTGGCAAAAAGCATATTCCACACCAAGGAGCTCCTCCTCATCTGGGTTGTCATAAGACTCAGGGTGTGGCAGGGGGGCAGAGAAGTTTGGCTCGAACAAATGCTCCTTCCCGAACAACACTTCTGCCTGCTGGTTGAGACGCTGGATCTGACGAGGATCAACGCAGGATGTAACCCTGCCACGACCACCAGCAACTCGTAGCGATTCCATCCTCGCATTCCACTGCACAGCGAATGCGATGAGGTACACCTGGAATATACAGTATTTATATATGATAAAACTGAATATTTCACGGAAAATACAGTTATTTGTACAAAGTGCAAAATTTGCAACAATGTGGTAGATATCTCTGGGAAGTTTTGAATAATTTTGCATTTCTCCCAGTATTCAATACATAATTGTTACTCTGTCATATTGTCAATTGATATATGTAACAGCTCATAACTTCACTAGTTAACTAGGAATTTTTTGATTTTGATAGTACCTGGAACTGCATAATGCCACATTTTTTTGATGGAACAGCATTGTACATGTGTGAGTGTAGGCCCTCCAATGAGTTGCTCCCTCTCCGGCACTTGTACTTGTTCAGGATGATGCCATTTAGATTGACCTCCTTCGTAGCGATGTACAGGGTAACACCGGGCGGGTCCTAGGAAGAAGATAACTCAGATGTATCCGAGGAAAAATACTTTTGTTGTTGTTTGGTATAAGGTGTGTTTCTACTGCTGCTTACCTGCATACAACTGAGATGTTTGCATGCTGTGGCCCAGTAAGTATCGACAGCTTCAGGTGATCTGAACAAGGGGATGCCATCAATGTCCAACCCAGCCGGCCCTTTGAACTCCTCCAGGATAGCTTCAACAGCACTAGCAGTTTCCTGAAAAAACCGCCAATAAATGTTCTTTTTTTATTTCAGAATAGATACTTCCAGTCAGCTCATATCACGATAGGAACTGAACTGACCTCGACCCCACGGGTAACACGCCGGACATACGTCTTGACCTGGTATGGCTTCAGGAATGTGATCATTTCACCATCTGTGTACTGCGCATACAGTTCCGGTTTCCCCCGACGAACGGCTTCGGTGAGCTGTTGCATGTCTCTGCCATTGTAAGCCAGGACAGCTCCTGCCATGGCACTCATGAACAAGCCATACTTGGCATGGGTTTGCTTGATGATGACAGTGTCCCATCGGTGCAACCAATGGCGGATATCCAATCGAACAACCATGCCTTCCTGGACCCATTCATCGAACAATCCTTCCAAATAGGAGCTCCCCCCATCTCTGAAAAATGCAGAATTATCCCGTTTCTAAATATAACTTCAAACAAATCAAAAGGAACATACATTTGAAGAAACTCTTCAATCACATTCTACCTGCCATTTACCTGCAACAGTTGCAATCTGTATACAGCACTTTTGGGGCACCCTGATTTGCACGCTGAAAGCGGGCAACAAGTCCACGGGCCAAACGCTTGTAGGACTCTTCAGACTCAGACGCCACGACAACAGTTGTTAAGAACTGACCCCACTCGTTGAGAACACTTGTGATGTACTGCATCGTACCTTGTCCGTCACCTGAGATTTTCTTTAGGATCTGGAAAAATTATAATAGAGTTCTTATGAGTAATTGCGTTAAATAATTTCATTGTTTATAGATCAATCAAAACTTGAAAAAGTAGAATTTAATTGCTTGAAATATTAAACACCTGTTTTGTTCCATCTATGCAAAGGATCTCTCCTGTCATGCTGAGAATGGAAGCGCGATAATCTGGGAGCTTCTCCATCTCCATGATCATGTGGGCTCGGCGTAGCGTACGAGCTGATGGCAATGCAGTCTGGGCAATGGGAGGGGTGTATGTTCCAGCCGGCTTGATGAAGGACAGGATCCCACGCTGAGCGCTGTTGTTGGCAGTGTGGGCTTCATACAACAAGGTTTGGTAGAGGTCCCGGCGCTCTGTGTACCACTCATCATGGCCCTGCTTTATCAGCCTCTGTACCTTGCTCATCGACACTGAATTGACTCTGTCATTCAAAAGAACAACTACGCTCTTGTCCACAGCTCGCTTTCCACACAGGACAACAGGAAACATGTTGCGCACAGCGGGAGCGAGTATAGACAGAATCTTGGGACTTGTAGCCAACCAGATGTACTGTTGCTGTTCTTTTGCCCAGACGTCTGTGCCATCATCGATGTCGTCTGATGTGTTGTCTGCAGCCTGTCTCATCTTCATGCATGATGCACATGTGAGGCGTTCTGTTAGTAGTGTGTAATGATATTGAGTTCCACAAACCTGCCTTGCAAACGATGCATAGCCTTTCTTGTCCAAGTAACTACCAGAAGGGGCTGGACAGTTTGAGTTGGGACAACGGACCTTGGCCTCCATGACACCAACAGGACGCCAGAAGAAAACTGGTGTTGTGAAGAACCCCAACATGTTTGGGACTGATCCTCTGATGGTTGAAGGGACTGGAGGGGGATTGAACTCCATTTTTGGCTTGAAGATTTTCCTTGCCACTGTTTGTCCTTTGCTGTTCTTGTATGGCCTTGCTGGCTGGAATAAACCATATTCCTCACTTTCCTTCAGCCATCTGATGTTGGGTGCAGCTATGCCTTGTGAATAGGATGGTGGCTCATCCCAAAACTTCTGCCATCCTTCAAGGACCATGGTCCCATCCACACTTGATGACGTGGACGGTTCGACAGTGGAGGCAGATCTACAAAAGTTGGATTCACATAAGTATTTATCATATATCTATTCTATGTATTCCTTCATACCCATCCATAGTTTTGTTTAGCCGGATGATAATTGAAACATAAAGTATCAACTTGAGTATTTACACTTTAGATAAAAACATTACACCACATGTAGTACACACCCATGGCTTGAATGTTCAATGGCAGGTTCTCCGCTTGTAACTGTGGCTGGAATGAGATTTCCCAAAGTTGTCAGCTGGGTTGACACTGCCACTTCTGACTCATCCAGGATTCCCTCTATTCATAAAAAATACCTCAATGCAATGAACATGTGACACAAAGAATTCAGGCAAAAAAAAAGCAACAAGAGAAATTCAGGCAAAGAATGTAAGATTTGAAATGCTTAAAATGGTGCATTTCTATTTTTTTTCATAATAAATACATTGTCGAAATATTCAGCAAAATTTAGCAAAAATTCTTTCAGAAAGACATGTCATTGGAGAATTAGCTGAGGGGCTGAGAATGATCACAGCAAGAATGTGCAGTGTGATGCCTTAAACATGTTTCACCACTCGAGGTCGTGTAAGAGGGGAAGTGCAAGGTCATCAAGAAATCAAGTATAAGGTGATATTTTGAAGCAGTGATAGGTTATCAAGCACAAGAAAATGAAGCCAATCAGTGCGGGTCCACTATTTCTATCTGTCACTGATAAGAAATTATATGTAGTTCAATATTCCTGGTGAAGTCAGTTATAAATTTTGACAATAATTTTCCCAAAATACACAAAAAGAAACAGTGATATTATACTGAAAAAGCAATTATACCATCACCTAAGAAGAACATATATAAGCGCCAGAAAAAGCACCTTATTGACATCAAGTACACACAAACAACAAATATTCTCACCATGACATGAATAGTATGTAGTGTGTAGGCTGAGAAAAAAAAGTATTTTATATTTTATCACATGTTATTTCACTATGAATGTTGACATTATTCTTCTCCAAAAACCAATTTGAAATCAGTTTGTATGTTAAGTTCATATGCACCTGCAACACTCAGCAGTTCAGCATCCGCAACATATCCAGCATCAATTTCACACTGAGCTGTTTTCTCTTCCAGCTTCTGTGAATATGGCAAAATAGTCAAAATGTAATATCAATGACATTTGTGCAACCTGTATTTCAGCAATCCTAATGACAAAGTAAGTGAGAACAAATACCAATTGTATTGATGTTGCTTCTATATTTAGAGCACAGTTTCATATGAGGAGAAAATGATTTCTTTTATTTAGAATATAATTTAGAACCAACCAATACAACAATTAAGCTCTCACCTTCAACCTTCTGTCTAGATGAACAGAGACAACAGGGAACTCTTTGACAAGTTCCAATAGAGTCTCCTTCTGCCATCTGAGATGATCAATTTTCTCGCCTTTTTGACAGAATTCAGCAAGGAGCCACACTACCCAGCCCACATCATTTTCCAAAAGCCACTTGAAAGTTTGGCCTGCATATCGTCCAAACGTTATCATGAGCTCTAATTTCCAGAGATCATGTCCCACATTCTTAGCAGCTTTCTCAGCCGTGTTCCTGTTCATCCAAATTGGTTCAACCAGTATGTTGGGCGCTTTTGCAACATCTTTTGCAGCTTTGGTACTTGTTAGCTTTGCCTCATCAGGTCTGTAGAGTGGAATGACTGGATATCGATGTTGGTTTTGATGTTGCTCCAGATGCTGCTTCAGAGTAAAAGTTTTATCACAGATATCACATTTGAGGGCTTTGATAGGAGAATGAGTTTTTAAGTGACGAGTCAGGTTCGACTTTTGGCTGAATGTTTTCTTGCATATACTACACTGGTGCATCTTCCCAATTATTTCATTCCTCCTGAAAAGGAAAAGATAAATAAATGAAATAACCAACTGCCATACAAGATAATGATCACGAAATTGTATTAATTACATACAACATTTGATACAATGTGTTAAGAAATGAAAAATTAAACATAAGTTATTGACAGATATCTTTTCCAACAATTGATTACATTATGATAACAATAATGTCAACTTCTCACAGTGTTATTTATCATTAGCGGGAAATATCATTCGAAAGGTAAAACTAGTCTGATACTGAAAATATCAACAAATTAATAAACCATTGCTGCAATGAAAACAATGTTGAATGAAAACATCATCCATGACTTCTAGTGTTAGCCACTAGGTATTGTTGCCTTCATTAACACATTCCAAATTTTGGTAAAATTACAGCATACCTGATACATCAAATCATGATTTCTGTTGTCAGTGCTTGTGGAGCATTAGTGTTTAACCATCTGCGGACAAGCACCCACACGCCAGACTGATGCTTGTTTTCACCTGCACAAATCTGTACAAAACAAAGGTATCACACATAAATTATCACTTATTTATAACACAATCCATTTGGTTGGGCACACATGGTCGTTGACATTTTCATTACTTATTAGCACAACATAATTATGTATTTCACTCCTATGCACGAATTAAAAACAATGTATTTCCAATCTCCTTTTCAGTTTACACTGCCTCAACAGTGACCATCAATTTATTATTATCCAAATTCTATTGCTAAAGATAATGAAAACAATTATAATACAACGAAACGCTACCTTCCAGAATCAGCATGATGTGATGATCCATTTTATTCATTTCATTGTCGAATACAGATGAGAAAATGAATCTGATGATGTTGAAGACTTCCATTCATGATAAACAGCTTCGGTGTGGTCTGTTCTGTGAACGACTGGGTTTACACTTGACTTGGCTCCAATTACTGTACCATTCACTCAGGTGCACTATAATTCCAGATCATCAGATGCCTGTATGTACAGAAAAATCATGGGCTATACTCATGCATGCATCATATCAATTACCAACGCTTGGAATATCAAGTTAATGTTGAATAAATGCAACTACAACCATGCGCGTGTACGTTATGACAGTATACGGCCCAAGTGGGCCTAAAGTTTGCACACAAGTTTTGAACAAATGCCTGATACTGCCGCAGTGACTGTATTTTGTGTATTTATTATTCCATCTGTAGGAAATAGCTACCATAACTCACTGTCATACTTGTAGTGATAGTTTGCTGAAGGAAAATAAGCACTGAATTCGAGTTTGTTTTCTCTGGATCTGAAACCGGAAGTGGGGTTTTGTATGGAGAGACTTTAGGGCAATCAGTATTTTTCATTGTATTTTTGTTGTCCAAGTGTTGCAAACGCAGAATTTACGTGAAATATGATGCACCAACACTTAATTTTCACCAATAGAATATTTATTGGACAATAATTTATCAATAAACAACGCCTGCAGTGAAAATCATACACCCCAAAACGCTGGAATGAAGACGCTAGTGCTGTTCCATACAATTGCACTCGATCTGTGTTTTGGTGCAACCTGACCAATTCGAATCATAACGTAACGATATTTACTCTTAAAAAGAGTTTGAATGATGGACATATCATGTTATAATAGCTTCCTAATACCTTTTGATGCATATATGTGTCAAATATTGAAGAAACAGTTAATTGAATGCATGATGCTCTCTTCATGGAAGCTGCCATTTTTAAGCTAAATATTCAGCCAATCATTGAGCCCTGTTGAGCAACTGCCAGCCAATCATTGAGCGCCGTTGAGCAGGACTGAACGCTCAACAGGGCTCAATGATTGGCTGGTTGAGCAGAGGATATGTACTTGGAGGTGCAACTGCCTGGGAATACCGGGTGTTGTAGCCTTTTCTCTTTTTTTTCACTAAAATCACACAAATTGTATTTTCAATATCTGCATCCATTTGTAGTTTTTATTAATTTCATTGTGTAATTTGTGTATGCAACAAGCACATGGAAATGACAATGTTATTAGAATAAGACGGCAACAGCAGTGAATTGATAATGCTAACTGATCAGACTTCATCTATACAGTTGTGCATGTATATATGGAAAATAACATTGCTGTCAACTGTCATTTCTTGGATACACGTCGAAATCTCTCTCATCCATGCAGAGGACTGTAATAGACAAGTGGTGCTCTTAATTGCTGTGTTGTGTCCCCGTGTAGGCCAAACATGATTAAAAGAAATGTATGTACATGTTGTTTCCGTGACCAGGATCATGCAACTGTTGTTTCCTTGCCATATAAATGTCGTGTACTGACGTGGCATCAGAATTGACGAAGCAAGTGAGCTGCAGTGGAACAACAACATGTGCCGTGATCATGCAGGAGCGGAAGGAAGGCCGAAGACCGAGTCGTCTTGGGCTATAAATCGGCTTTAGAAAGAAATAGGTCTGCGATTGTATGATGATAACTATCGGATAGGCCTAATGAGTGGAATTCACATTAAAAGTATATTCCAGCGTCATTTTTAATTCGGGTGAACATATTTTCAGCCTGCATTGATGATAGGGAGGAAAGAGAAAAATAACAGAATGCAACTAGGCCCTATATAGGCCTACTTTTTGTGTCAATACGCCACTGACACTACTGACACCTTGCGATTCAAGACCACACTGAACAAATTCCGAACGTTATTGTGTGACCAGTGACACATACATTTCACCAGTTAAAAATCGCCATATGACCAATAATCATGGCAACAGGCGGCATCACGTCCTCGTCAACTCCACATTACACGTTGACACCAGCACTATACTAGTAAGCAACCAGTCATGAATGTGTAGAAAAAAAATCCTCCTTTTTTAAAAGTTACTTCATTCGTCCATTACAGCCAGTCGCCTAGCGATCCAATCCAGTTGTGAAGCCAGCCACAGAGGAATCACACTGAGCTCGTATCCCTCGTGCATGCACGTGTCCCGTCCTGGCACCGTCAGACACAGCATTCAAGTCTCTGGCTGCCTTTGGCGTGCTCATTGCAGTCTATTGCCACCACTAGAGATACCGTGCTGTATGTCATATTACAGGGAAAGCATAATATTGCTGTTTATATATATAATATTGCATGTCACATAAGTGAGCTATAACTGGACGATATACACACTATGATATTACTATCCTGGATGTGGAGTCTGAGATGGAACCGGCCGCCTGCTCCCGCCAATCAGTCACATAATCTCAGTAGAGACTTGGCTTGTGAGGGAGGCCAGCTAGTATTCTAGCGTGTCATCTTCCATATCAATCACAAAGAATGCGTTATGATTGTCACTGTTATGTACATGCATGGATACGTAATGACAGATAACTACCACTGTGAAACTGTGCATTTCTGGGCAATGAAGCTTTTCAAATGACGTGAACATTATTTGATTTTAATTTGTTCATTGACAACTGATGCATAAAATAAATATAACTAACAATACCCCTCGCCGCCAAACACATCGTGTGTCTGTGGAGTATAAGTAGCTGTGTTTTAGAGCTTATGATGGCTACGACCATACCACGTTCAATACACCAGTTCTCGTCCGATCACTGAAGTTAAGCAACGTCGGGCCCGGTTAGTACTTGGATGGGTGACCGCCTGGGAATACCGGGTGTTGTAGCCTTTTCTCTTTTTTTTCACTAAAATCACACAAATTGTATTTTCAATATCTGCATCTATTTGTAGTTTTTATTAATTTCATTGTGTAATTTGTGTATGCAACAAGCACATGGAAATGACAATGTTATTAGAATAAGACGGCAACAGCAGTGAATTGATAATGCTAACTGATCAGACTTCATCTATACAGTTGTGCATGTATATGGAAAATAACATTGCTGTCAACTGTCATTTCTTGGATACACGTCGAAATCTCTCTCATCCATGCAGTGGACTGTAATAGACAAGTGGTGCTCTTAATTGCTGTGTTGTGTCCCCGTGTAGGCCAAACATGATTAAAAGAAATGTATGTACATGTTGTTTCCCTGACCAAGATCATGCAACTGTTGTTTCCTTGTCATTATATATATAAATGTCCTGTACTGACGTGGCATCAGAATTGACGAAGCAAGTTAGCTGCAGTGGAACAACAACGTGTGCCGTGATCATGCAGGAGCGGAAGGAAGGCCGAAGACCGAGTCGTCGTGGGCTATAAATCGGCTTTAGAAAGAAATAGGTCTGCGATTGTATGATGATAACTATCAGATAATGAGTCGATTTCACATTAAAAGTATATTCCAGCGTCATTTTTAATTCGGGTGAACATATGCATGTTTAGCCTGCATTGATGATAGGGAGGAAAGATAAAAATAGCGGAATGCAACTAGGCCCTATATAGGCCTACTTTTTGTATCAATTCGCCACTGACACTACTGACTCCTTGCGATTCAATACCACACTGAACAAATTCCGAACATTATTAAGGCATTTCGGCAGAAATGCCTTTATGATTTTAGCAGAATTTTTTTTTTTTTTTCCTTCTTCTTCTTATTCCGCCGTTTTGGTTTCCGGACGATAACTTTAGATTGCCTTGATGGATCCTTATCAAATTTTCACCACTAGTCAGAAATGATATGTGGAAGAACCCTATTCTTTTTGGGCCGGCTCCGAGGTCCGTGAGGATGAAATCAATGTTTTTGGTTTCCGGACGATAACTCGAAAAATATTCAGGCAATAGATGCAGAACTCTGCATGGAGGTTCATATACCACCAGGGAAGAACCCTATTGATTTTGGGATCAATCCGTCAAATGACCTTTGACCTAGAGGTCAAAATAATTTTTTGCTGATTCATCCTTGAGGCTTCCTGCGTATCTCAGAAACGGTATGTCGTAGAGCGAAACGGATGTTATTTTCCGACTCGTCGCCCTAGACAAACATGTCTAAGGGGTATTATGGATGAACTTTGACCTTGATCCGAAATTTTTTTTCCGAGTCGGCATTTTTCGTTTTCGTCCATATCTCGGAAACGGTGCGTCGTAGAGCGAAATGGACGTTATTTTCGGACTCGTCACCCTAGACAAACATGTCTAAAGGGTATTATGGATGAACTTTGACCTTGACCCGAAATTTTTTTGCCGAGTCTGCATTTTTCGTTTTCGTCGATATCTAGGAAACGGTGCGTCGTAGAGCGAAACGGACGTTATTTTCGGACTTGTCGCCCTAGGCAAACATGTCTAAGGGATATTATGGATGAACTTTGACCCTGACCCGAAATTTTTTTGCCGAGTCGGCATTTTTTGTTTCGTCGATATCTCGGAAATGGTGAGTCGTAGAGCGAAACGGACGTTATTTTCGGACTCGTCGTCCTAGACAAACATCTCTAATGGGTATTACGGATGAACCTTGACCTTGACCCGAATTTATTTTGCCGAGTCGGCATTTTTCGTTTTCGTCGATATCTCAGAAACGGAGCGTCGTAGAGCGAAACGCACATTATTTTTGGACTCATCGACCTAGACAAACATGCCTGGGGGGGGGGTATGATGGATGAACTTTGACCTTGACCCGAAATTTTTTTCGCTGAGTCGACGTTTTTTTCATTTTCGTCAATATCTAGCAAACGATGTGTCATAGAGCCCGTGGCAAACATGTTTTAAATATTAGGAATTAGTCCTAACACCGAAATGCCTCCAAGGCATCTTTAGGCCTTGACGTCTAGTTATAAATATAACCAGTGACACATCTACATTTCACCAGTTAAAAATCGCCATATGACAAATAATTGAGGCACCAGGTGGCATCACGTCCTCGTCAACTCCACATTACACGTTGACAGCAGCACTATACTAGTAAGCAACCAGTCATGAATGTGTAGGAAAAAAGTCCTCCTTTTTTGAAAGTTACTTCATTCACTGGCCTTGGAGCCGGGGGGGGGGGGGGGGGCGAGCCCCTAGCTCGCTTTTTTAAAAGGGGGGTGGGGGCTCGAGTATGTTTGCCCCCCCCCCCCCCCCCCACCAGATGTTTGTATAATTTTTTGGTATTTAACTACAGATCAGCCAATAAGTATCTAAAACATTATATATAGAGTGCCGAAGTGTGAGATTCAAGTGTACAACCTTTGTTTCAAGTGAGCAGTACCATTGAATTTGAGTTGTTTAGAACCGGTTGGTGGATTAAATCTTTTGTTATTCAAATACTCTACGCTATGACTTGGCCCCTCTCTATAGTTTCCATTTTCAACTGATATTTTTAATTAAATGCAAAATCATACAACCGTATGTCTCAGAAAGAATACGGCTGTAGATAGATATAGATATAGAATTATATCTTTAAAAAAAAGTGAGAAAAAAAGTGTGCAATCTACCCTAATGTTAAATTTCAAATAAATTCTATCAAATTCAGGGCTTTTATCATGTTTATGCCCTTACAGAATGAGCCTATTGCGTTGATTTGGAGTCGAAGGCACAGTTGGTGAATAATAAGTGAATATTTATTTTGAAGCAATACATAACACAAACATAAAAAAAAAACGGTTTTTATGCAGGTGAAACAGAATAAGAGTAATGATAAATTCACGCGAGGTTTTACAAAGTTGACTCAACTAACAACTTGCATCAACCAGCAACTTGCTAGTTGAGCCAGCTTTGAGAAACCAACGATATATACAACTGAAAAATAAGTAGATCTGTGAGGCATGGGCGGCAGCAAAGGGGCTCAGGGGCGCTACATACCTCCACATCTCCGTCTGGGAAAAATGTGTAACTCTCGTTAAATCATATTAACGATGTATTCTTATTATTTTAACGTGAATCCCGTCTGAATTCTCAAAAAAAAATGTTTAAAAATACAAGTATATTTCGTTTACATGAAACCACGAAGTAAGAATTCACACACAATTTGGGTGGGAGAAAGCACACAACATTAAACAGGATCGATATGGGCTTAATCACTGAATGATAAAAAATAAAGTGGAAAAATGTGTAACTCGTTAAAACATATTAAATTATGTATTCTTATTATTTTATCGTGAACCCCGTCTGAATTCTCCACATTTTTATTCTGTTTAAAAATACAAGTATATTTCGTTTACCTGAAACCAAGAAGTAAGAATTCACACAAAATGTCGGTGGGAGAAAGCACGCAACATTAAACAGGATTGATATATATGGGCTTAATCACTGAATGATGAAAAACAATTCAAAAGAATATTTCTAAAAAGTTATGAAATCGCGGGAATGGAAACCAGGTCAGTTAAGAGCCAAGAGCAGTTCAGAATCAACCTCCGAACACCAAAAAGCTCTTGCTTCTGGGGCCCGCTAGGGACCCCACACCGTACGCTGACTTCCTCCCTCCTTCTGATCGGTTGCGATTTGGGTACATATAGATTTCAGACCCCCTCCAACAGGGAGCTCAGACACCATGTCGAGGGGTCTGATGCCGCCCCTGAAGAGAAGATGAAGTTTAATTGTGTCATAATGCAGACATAGAACACACATATAATCTACCTAGTTTAGATCTCGCCCATCTGTTCTGCTCAGTAACTTTTCATAAAGATTATAAAATATGGAGTGCATGGTTTGAATTTCTTTGGGCCTATTTTAGATGATAATTTTCCAATTAAATCCCGTGATAGCCCACAAACATAACACTGAACTAGGTCTAATGTACACACCAGAAATACTCTGAGAGAACACCAAATTCCAAAATTTTCTCGGGGGGGGGGGGGGGTCTTACGGCGCCCCCCGAACCCCCAGACCGGACATATTGGGCCCCCTCACTATTCACAGGCTTCCGACGCCACTGACTTCATTCGTCCATAACAGACAGTAGCCTAGCGATCCAATCCATGCAGTTGTGAAGCCAGCCATAGAGGAATCACACTGAGCTCGTATCCCTCGTGCATGCACGTGTCCCGTCCTGGCACCGTCAGACACAGCATTCAAGCAAAGACCCCATAACTATATACAGGGTCTTTGATTCAAGTCTCTGGCTGCCTTTGGCGTGATCATTGCAGTCTATTGCCACCACTAGAGATACCGTGCTGTATGTCATATGAATATTGCCGGGGAAAGGCATAATATTGCTGTTTATATATAATGTAATGTTGTAATGTTACCCAAACGTAATGTTGTTGACTTTTCATATGACAGGAACAGTTTTTGACCTTTAAGAGTATAACATATTAATGGTCAAATTCCTCGACTGTACTGTCTTATTAAACTGTACCTGTACGATTCATGCAAGGGTTCCGGAAACATGCATATTAATTTATCCTGAAAAAAATTGTCCTGAAAAAACAGAAAGCCCATGATGATTCTCTAATATATATTAAACATCAACACAACAATTACACACGTCAGATTTCCCTTGCAGTGTCACACATCTCCAGATTATTAAAAAGACTGTACATGGGAGTGTCCGAGTCTCCCCGGCAGTACAGAGAATTCTCCACCTCGTAGATGTCCAGCGGGCCAGGGAAACCGAGGTGCTGCTCGTGGCTCACTCGTACCAGCCAGTGATTGTCGCAGTCACACCAGAGATCATTGGAGCCCAGGTAGAGCAGCAGGTCGGCCGAGTTCTCGGGAAGAGCCGACTCTGGCAGGTGTCGTAACTGATTGTGGCTCAGGTCCAGCGTGTGAAGCCTCGTCAAGCCGGAGAACGTGTGATGATTCACATGGTCAATGACGTTGTGGCTTAGATCGACATAGGCCAGCGAAGGATTAGAGTCATGCAAGCGGCCGTGGACTGTCGTGATGTGGTTATGCGACAGGTCCAGAGTCTCCCAGCTGCGGGAAGAGCGAGATGAAATCCAGGGGCATGAAGTTTATGTCGTTGTGAGGCAGTGCCAAATAGCGGAGTCTGGATACCCCTGCTGGAGCTTTCATGAACATCAACTCCAGGTCTCGCAGCGAACACCGCACCAGCTCCAAGTGAGTCAGTCTCGGGAAGTTCTCAAGCAGGTCAAGACCGAACGATATTGTCGCGTCCTTGACTATCAGAGTCTCCAGGTTCTGCAAGGGGTTTGTGTTTTGTTGGCCCAAGAAATCGAGGAACCGTGTGAATGTGTGTGGCCGGTGTGGACTGACTTCGAAGACTTTCAGCTCTGGCAAGTTATCGAAAAAGGAGCTCTCGATTTTCACCGTCTGACCAAGGCGAAGTTCACGCAGGTGGCTGGCTCCTGACAGAGCAGTTCTGGGGATGACGTCGATATCGTTCCCTATCAAGTTAAGAGTTTCTAGGTTCGTCAGTTGGTTCAGGAAATTTGGGAGGGTTTCAATGTTGTTGTTACTGATGTCCAAAGACAACAACGAAGACGTTTGATGATTGTTGAATATGTTTTCGATGTCACCTGGATTTCCTATTCTATTCCCGAATAAACGTTCGTTGTTGGCAAACAACAAATGCATGATGTGCAAATTCCCAAAAGCATTTACAGGGAAGTGGTCAAAAGAGTTCCCGGATAAGTCCAGAGTGACAACATCCATGGCTGGTAGCTCGTTGAAGCGTGGCCAGTGCTCCAGATCGAGGTCTTTACAGAATATTGTCATTCCTGCGAGAGCCTGACACTGACATCCGATGTCGAGAAGTTGCTGAGGACAGGTGTTGACACTAGACAAGAATCCCGCTTGCGTACCCGGTATAAGTTGTAGCATACAGCAACATAATAAAGCCGTGATCAGAGATTCCATCTTGTCTGCCTTCCTCCAGCTGCAAGAATATTGCCTGACTCTGTTGATCACTTTTACTGCTATGGATAGAGTAGAATTTTTTGACAACGATACGGGTCACTGACATATGACGCCAGTGTGTGTATCATGGTGCCACAGTGGGAGCAATTAGCTCTACATCGTGCAGTCTTCTGAAGCAGTGACAAATTGAGTAGGTCAGCCTAGTTGGCGCTCATTACTTGTGACCTTTTGACAATGCACTACATAATCTAATGATGCTTCTGATGTGCCAATTTCTCACTGGTGATCATTGTGTATAACTAGAGAAAGATTAAAATTTTTAGCGGTAAAAATGTATGGGTAACAAATTGTTCACCATTATAACAGATGTGGGCACGCAGGAGATGCTCGAACATCTGACGCATTCATGTAATTTATAGAACACGAAACTCAACCCAAATTGACTGAATTAGACGTACCGACCTTACACATGTTCCAAGGATGGTCAGATAAGCTATTGACTCAGAGCTACCTGTATCATGTTATTAGAAAAAATATAACACTTAGATGAGAAAAAAACATGCACCGCTTTAAATAGGTATATTTAAAGCTGCTCGACCATCAGACATGGTTTACTTTCAACAACAACAAAACAATCAGATATTGCAGACTATCGCCCCACATATTCAGTAACTTGAGAGGTTTAATTTAACGTCACTTCACAAAATTTGAAATTTCATGAAGAAAATACAAACATACATGCTGCATAATTATACCTATTATGTTCGATATTTGTTCCATGATCTCAGTAATTTAGCAATTATGACTTTAGCAATTATGACTTGATCAAAGATATCAGTAGTTCTGAATTTACAATTATTCGAAATATTACAGATATTTCGAATAATTTCGAATTTTTTTCTAAATTCGCCTTTTCATTGACCTTGAGCAATGATTTAGGGAAAATACATCACCAGAGAGAGAAAACTGGCTTCATGATTTGGTCTTGAATTTTGGTAATTTCTTATAAACAGTTTAAAACGTTTAACTGCATTTTGGTCACATAACCATAGACAATCTTTTTACCATAAAATCAGGAATCGACCAGAGAAAAATACAAAATAATTGAAAAAAGTGATCTTGAACCAATGTGATTGCTAATCAACCGGTGCTCATTTTCCCATTGGTGTGGTAACATTTTTCATTCGATTTTTATTAAGGATATATATGTGAAACTATAAGATTGAGTTATTTTATTAAATTAGTTAATAAATTTCGTTTATTTATCAATGAACCCCTGTGTATGGTTTTGAGACAATGATACAAACAAATATTGGGTCACCGTGCTATTTTTTTTTTTAAATATTCTAGAATTATATGGATATACCCGCAACATGTATCCATATAATCCTAGAATAGAAAATTTTACCTAAATTTACTAAGATTTTGATAAATTCACTGACATTCTTAATTTTGACAACATATAACAGAAAAGTTAGCAAACTGACTTCCATATTTTTAAAATCAAAAACATGCAAATCGATTCGTTGATAAATAAACAAAATTTCAGAGAAATCTATTCACTAGTTTTCAATCTGTGGTGAATCAATTATTGATTTTCGTAAAAAAAAAAATGACCCAATTTGACATTGCTGGTATTTTTTTTGGGGGGGGGGGGGGGGAACTTACCCATAACTACACGCTTAAGAGAATATTTGATCCCAATTTTATGTTTTCGAATGCACAATGTTTGTTGAAAAATTTTACGACAGGCGAGCAGAGCTGATGGGGATTTTGTCCTGGAAAGGAAGAACATTTGCTACGAGCATTTGAATCAAAACATTTTAACATTGGTTCATGGGGAGGCAGACCCGGACACGGCATTGGTGGTGTGTAGCCACTTCCCACCACCGCTCACAGGTTTCTAATCTGCTAATGGTACATTTTGTCCGTCATGTGAATTCCATTGCTACCACAGCTTACTCGTTACCATTTCACAGTATGGCATGGTCCATCAAAAATTTTGTTTCACGAGTCAGATGATATTTGTTGAATATTTCCTCGCCTTCGGGTCAAATGGGGAATGTCAAGGGTATGTTTTGATATTTAATTCCCATCCATTAAGTCTAACTGTCTCATAAGATCTTACTTGTTTATCTGAGTAAAATTCAAGAGCAAATATGTCCCATCGTCATGCATGTTCGTGTGGACTGCGTGTGGACTGTGGTGAATCATTGATATGATCATGACAACGTTGTCATTGTTGATGGACTTTCTGCGACCGTGTACTCTCTGTGACTTACGTCAGTCATTGTAATTGTCTGTCATATGTCATGATCTGTGTTCATGTGGTTTGTAGAGGTCTACAATGCTACATCTCATTTAGACAAAGTACGTCTTTCGGGAATACATATTGTAATGAACAGTTAACTGGATTTACTGGTAGACAGTAGAAAAATAGAATGAGCTCCTTGGAATAACATTTCGCTCTGTTATCATGCCATAATATATTTCTTGAAGTACTTGTACTGGTAGTTTGGTAACTGTGTCCGTGGTTAGAGTAGCCCACCATAATTGCTTGGGTTAAGGCCCATGTCTGGGTAACGACCCACGCCCTATTTTACAGTAAAGTCCTTGTATCTGAATGTGTGTTTGTTGTTAATAATCTAGTGAGAGTAAAAAAAAGAAGCAAAACGCAGCAAAATTCCAAAGCAACCGAAGCAAGTGCTTTCTGGGGGATCGGGGGAATGGGGGCTCCGTAAGCCCCCAGAGAAAATTTTGCAGTTTGCACTCTGTGGTTATGGATTTGAAAACATTTTAGGATGTTGAATAAGACTTTCTTTTCCTTACTCGAAGTACTTGCCTTGACTATCAAGTTAGACTGGACCTAAAACTGGACATCTTTTTATGGCACCGGGTGGCGCGTGCCTACTGCCTCCGTCTCCAACCACCCCCCCCCCCCTGCCCCCCACTGAATCCGAGCCTAGCCCAGGGCTTTGACCCAAAAGATTACAGTATGTAGCAGTATTATTCTCCATTGCTGTGAAAGGAAGAATTCAATTCATAAATAACTGCTGCAAATGAATATTTTAGCCACAATTGACTTTTATCATATGATTTCCGTCATCACAATGTCACATGGTTCTGTATAGTTAGCAAATTGATCAGAATATCAGACTTACCTCTCATAGTCAACAAATTTATCTACCATAAGTACATGCAAATATAATTTAGAACAAAATAAGAAAAAGCCCAATGGTTTTTAACTGCACCCATAATTTCCTGTAGGTAACTTTACTAGGTAACACACCTGAGCCAGAAATTTAAATTCACACCCAATGGAGCTCATACTAAATGTCATTCTATACAAAAATTTTAGGTGTTCTTCGTAATAGTCTAGAATATTCATTCGTTCATGTTCAAAAGCTTTTACAGTCCTCAAGCTCCCCAATATTCAAGGTGACAAGAAGTGTTTGTACTGTTTGAAAACAGTTTTGACATTTACTATGCTAATGAGTCGTGTGTCAGCTGCAGTATACGGTTGGGATACTTTGGACATAGAATCAATACCGTGATGCATACTCGGTCCAAATATCACGTGACATATGCATAGCTACACATTATAGTCACAAAAACTAGTTGACCCAATAGATCAATACTAAACTTTCAATATTAGAAATTTCTAAAAATCAAAACAATAAGTTGGCCTGATGTTCAGTGAACTCAAAGAAATACCAGGGAATATAGGATTTTAAGAACCATGCGAATAGGTGGGTATGCCAAATTTTTTCCCACATTAAATGTTTTACATGTACTTTTGTTTGTATAATAATGATATGCCTAGGGGCGTGTGCAAATTATTGTTTGATGATGTGCACATTCTTGTTTTTCGCTCAAGAAAATCATCTTTTGTGATGGTAAATTCATGTGTCTGCATACAGTAAACTGTACATATATTGGTCATATTGTGGATATCCTTCATCAATGCAAGTACAAATAATATTCTGCTCACAGTTTTGTTGCTGAAGTATCTGTAACCATGGTAACATGATAGCTTGTGTAACATTGTGCCGCTATTGAGAGGTCGGATATCATGCAGACACATCCAGCGTGGTGTCAGGGGTTTTAGCTAGCTATGTGGATTGATGAGGTTAATTTACTCTATGTACAAAATCAGAAATACACAACGAGAGGTGTTTGTACAATGTACATGAACAGGATTGACAGATGTACATACCTATAGTGCATAAACATCTGATCTGTCTGTAAACAGATCAGTGTTAAAGCAAACAGTTCACATACACCTACCTCCAATGTTTCTCCCAGTAGCAAACTATAAGGCAGGTTAGCCTCACCGCTGTTTATAGAGTGTGGTTTACAAACATTAGCATAATTTATGTACACTCTGTAAGCATTTTGACCTGAAGAATGCATTGCTCGAGTGATCCCTTTGACACAGTTAGCTCCTGCTGGTTGAAGCTGCATGCGACTTGCTTCCAAGTAGATGTGTTAAACCTGTTTAATAGCTTCAAATGTGGAAGACATTACGTAACTTGTGACGTGTCCTCAAGTTACTTTTGTCGAACCTATGTTCGTGTGAACTAGAGTAGAGAGACACATATACTGTGGCCAACGACCTGACACGCCTCGTGCCTCGGTCATCACTCCGTCCTCAGTCCTAGACCTGTGTGGAGTGAAGGAGAGTTCATGTAATACTTGCAAGCTACTGGGCCAGGAAACGGCTGTATTGTTCATTGTTCACTGTACACAAGATATATGATTTATCAATTATCATGGATGTACTTTGCTTAAGATGTCCAAAGGATGATTTTTCGCTGATTGACACCAATACATAGGTTACACGCACTTACAAGTGGTATCATGGAGTGGGAATAAAGCTGTACATTTTTATTTGCTGGATGATTATGTTTGTGTGTGGCATGAGTGCCTAGTTGTACATGTAGATTGTGCACTGCACTCACTGGAAGTAACAAAATGGAACCCACAACGCCTCTTGAAAAGTCAACCCTAGAACTCTTGTCCCACCAGTCACGGGAAGATCTACCAGGTACTGGCGCACCTGTAACACTTGCGCCTCAAACTGAGGGATATCATGAAAACATCAAAATGAATCTCACTTTTGTGGCAATGCATGTTTTGAGAACATACTGTAAAAAGACAAGTATTTGTGGCTAGAAATATTTGCAGTTTTTATGTCCAGACAAATATGCAGAGATTTAATTTTGCGGATTTTAGCTGTCATATGTATTATGTATATAAAAGACAAATATTTGCTGTAAATTTAAATTTGCGGTTGGAAAAAAATGTGAAATCCGCAAAATAAATCGAACGAAAAATTTGTCTTCACAATATATAGGCTCACCTATCACTGTATCAGACATTACACCAGATATTGTGTCTGATACTGAAGAATGGGTGTTTAGCCTCAGTGATGTAATGCTACATAAGTACACACAAAAATGTACCGATACATACTGACTTGATTGTTTGACTTTGCAGGAGATTTATTTCCAGTTTTGTATTTATTGAGGCTTGTTTGTCTGATGTGTGTCTTTGTTTGTCCATCGACAGGCAGGGACAAACACGGCGGGGCGGAGGTTCCCCCGGAGCAAGGGAAGACATTTGTCAACCATGGCCAGGAGGACGAGATGGTCAGTTTATGTGCTGGTTAGAATAGTGTGTGTTTTTTTGCACTGTTAGATCTTCATCTGAAAAAAAAAATTCAAAAAGATATTTTATCCTCTTGAAAAATTATACTCAAGTGTATCCAATCCAATGTTCTGAAATGCCTGTTGGAATCTGCCCCCAGTTTGTGTAGGTTTTTCTCTGCACTTTATGCATGAAGTATTTACGCATTCTTGAACTGAATTAAGGCATTTCGGAAGAAATGCCTTTATGGTTTTAGCAGAATTTTTTTTCTTCTTTTTGTTTTTTTGTTTTTTTTTTTTTCCCGCCGTTTTGGTTTCCGACCGATAACTTTAGTTTGCCTCGATGTATCTTCGCCAAATTTTCAGCATTCTTCAGACATATTATGTGGAAGAACCCTATTGTTTTTCAGCCGGATCCGAGGTCCGTGAGGTCCGTGAGGATGAAATCAATGTCGTTTTTTGGACTTTGTTTCCGCACGATAACTCAAAAAGTATGTAGGCAATGGCTGCAGAACTTCGCATGGAGGTTCATATATCAACATGGAAGAACCCTATTGATTTTGGGATCAATCTGTCAAACGACCTTTGACCTAGAGGTCGGAAGAGTTTTCGCCCAGTCATCCTTGAGGTTTCCTGCATATCTCGGAAACGTTGCGTCGTAGAGCGAAACGGACGTTATTTTCGGACTCATCGTCCTAGACAAACATGTCTAAGGGGTATTAAGGATGACCTTTGACCTTCACCTTGAATTTTTCTGCCGAGTCGGCATTTTTCATTTTCGTTGATATCTCGGAAACGGTGCGTCGTAGAGCGAAACGGACGTTATTTTCAGACTCGTGGCACTAGACAAACATGTCTAAGGGGTATTATGGATGAATTTTGACCTTGACCTAAATTTTTTTCGCCGAGTCGGCATTTTTCGTTTTCGTCCATATCTCGGAAACGGTGCGTCGTAGAGCGAAACGGACGTTATTTTCGGACTCGTGGCACTAGACGAACTTTGTCTAAGGGGTATTAAGGATGACCTTTGACCTTCACCTTGAATTTTTCTGCCGAGTCAGCATTTTTCATTTTCGTCGATATCTCGGAAACGGTGCTTCGTAGAGCGAAATGGACGTTATTTTCGGACTCGTGGCACTAGATGAACATGTCTAAGGGGTATTAAGGATGACCTTTGACCTTGACCTAAATTTTTTTCGCCGAGTCGGCATTTTTCGTTTTCATCCATATCTCGGAAACGGTGCGTCGTAGAGCGAAACGGACGTTATTTTCGGACTCGTGGCACTAGACAAACTTTGTCTAAGGGGTATTAAGGATGACCTTTGACCTTCACCTTGAATTTTTCTGCCGAGTCAGCATTTTTCATTTTCGTCGATATCTCGGAAACGGTGCTTCGTAGAGCGAAATGGACGTTATTTTCGGACTCGTGGCACTAGATGAACATGTCTAAGGGGTATTAAGGATGACCTTTGACCTTGACCTAAATTTTTTTCGCCGAGTCGGCATTTTTCGTTTTCATCCATATCTCGGAAACGGTGCGTCGTAGAGCGAAACGGACGTTATTTTCGGACTCGTGGCACTAGACAAACATGTCGAAGGGGTATTATGGATGAACTTTGACCTTGACCTAGAATTTTTTCGCCGAGTCGGCATTTTTCGTTTTCGTCCATATCTCGGAAACGGTGCGTCGTAGAGCGAAACGGACGTTACTTTCAGACTCGTGGCACTAGACAAACATGTCTAAGGGGTATTAAGGATGACCTTTGACCTTCACCTAAAATTTTTTCGCCGAGTCAGTATTTTTCGTTTTCGTCTATATCTCGGAAACGGTGCGTCGTATAGCGAAACGGCCCTAGACAAACATGTCTGAAGGGTATTAAGGATGAACTTTGACCTTGACCTTGAATTTTTCTGCCGAGTCTGTTTTTTTCGTTTTCGTCGATATCTTTGAAACAGTGTGTCGTAGAGCCCATGGTAAACATGTTATAAATTAGTCTTAACACCGAAATGCCTCCAAGGCATCTTTAGGCCTTGACGTCTAGTTGGTTCATTTTTTCTACTGGATCTAGCCCCCTATGTTTCGGTGATTTCAGCTCCGATATATTAGATCTAAGCATTTACAGCTTGTAAATTATGCACATGTGGTAAGAAACTTCATGTACCGATACTTTTGAATTGTGGGACTTTCCATCTTACAATATCAAAAAAACACAATTTGACACAAATGCATCAGTACTTATGATTGCAAGAAAAATATCAGCAAATCAGAACATATCATAAAATATCAGCAAGAAAATTGCTAAGATTACATTACATTGCAACAACTATAATAACCAGTTCACATCACTGTAGTAATGTACGTGTGTGCTGCAGGAGATCAGTGGGTACATCCGGAGTCGGGTGAAGACCGTGGTGACGTGGATCTTTATTGTGCTGACTGTCGGGCTGCTGAGGCTGGTGTTCTACTGGAAACCGGCGTGGATGCTCATGTGCACTCACAGCAAGTGCTCCCTCAGTCAGGCCACCAGCGTTCTACTCAAGGTGCAGGCTTCGTGAAATGTCTTGTTCTGTCTGAACTCCTGAATTATACATTTTAGTCATTGGAGACCACAGTTGTCAAATTGTGAGCCTTTTGTTGACGAATGTACCAAACACATTACAATGATAGTTCAGAGGTCAAGTACATGTATACCAATTGTCTTGTGTTGGCTATCTGTGTTTCCACATACAAAATGTTTCTTCAACATTTTAGTTTATTTTTGTTACAGGACCAATACCTGCAACTGTTTGTGGAAAAGATTTTGTATATGACCCTGGATAACCCACAGTGAGTCATCAACTATGATAGTAAATGCTAAACTTTTCTGTCGACTTTAGAGGACATGTAGTTATCAACTGAAATGAATGTAGTAGTTAGTTTTCATGTTTTATGTACTTCTGTATTCAGATCCTCGTCTGGGGCATCAACTGAATCTTCCGATGGCAGCAAGCAGCCAGTCAGTGGCACAGTGGCAGCTCAACAGATGGCTGATGTCAGTACCTGTGTTATGTTTTAATTAGGCATCCCGATTGAAAATCGGGAGGCCTTATGTTTTTGTCTGTTTTTTTTTTTTTTTTTTTCTTTTTTTTTTTTTTTTTTTTTTTTTTTTCTTCCGCCGTTCGGTTTCCGGATCATAACTCTTGAACGCCTTGATCTATCTTTCCGAAATTTTCACAGCTCATCCGAAATACTTTGCTCCTAACCCCTATTGTTTTTCGTCGAGATCCGAAATCCAAGATGGCCGCTGGCGGCCATTTTGGAAAAAAAAATCGGGCGATTCCTGTCAATGTCATAATTTGATTCAGGCAATTTCCAGGAGAAAAAAATTTTTTGGGTGTATTTTTTTTTGGACTTGCCCCCATGCAGATGTAATACTGTGACTGAGCCATGCTACTGTATTCACTGACTGCAGCCTGCATGTCCAGCATGAGGCTAGGCTCTGCCCTCTCAGCCAGTGCAGTATATGAGAGCCCTGCTCAGTAATGCCTGTGATAAGGCAATACCCCCCCCCCCCCCCCCCTCTCCCTCCCCCACCTCCACTGTCAGCCAGTCTAATCTGCATATGAATGTAGCAATGTATCAGTGACTTGTATGCACTGCCCCTCTTCCCCCCCCCCCCTCTCCTGTCCCCTCACCCCAGTTTACTATACTAACACCAACAAGTTGGAACAATGCCCTCCTTCCCTTTCTAAAGAAAACAATAGGTGGTTATATAATGATGACCCAAACTGAAGATAACAGCTTTGAAGGTCTGCCTGGGCCTTGGTTGCCGGTCAATTGTTCATTGTATTCAGTTAGAACAGCACTGTGTTTATCTGGATGAAACTACATGCATTGTTTTGTTTTCTAGCTGTATTTCACATGCAGTGACCAAATTATCATTGTTTTACTTAGTCAGAACCCAGAATAATTTCCTTTTTGCTTGTATTATGAATGTCTGTCATGTCTGTACATTTAATACCTATTGAGATTAAAACAAATATCTGATGGACATTTGTCTAGTGAGCAACTGCTATAATTTGAACTCTCACTCCCACCTGTGTTCAATAATCCTGGTATATGTATTATAATAACAGTCAAGTTTCACCATTAGAAAAGAAAAGAAAAATTGGGGGATGCCACAAAGCCTATAGGCTTTTATGTCTAGTTTCTTCACCGTACTAGAACCTACATAATCCCACATTCAATATTCACTTCTTAAGGCATTTTCTTTTTGCATCGAAGATGATACACAGTATGCTTCAGAGTTCATACACATTCTTGTCTGTCATCTTTGCTATTTTCTCTATCAATATTTCTCGCTCAAGTCATGGTCACTATAGATTAAGTCTACCTATCTGTAGGAGGGAGGTTCTCTGCGGTACTTTGTGTCCAAGAAGGTGATGTATCTATGGAGCAAGGAGACGGAGGCGTTCTCCAAGCTCATGGGCCTCGATCACAACCAGACTTGCTCCTTCTTCCACGAGACTGTGCCGCTCTCCATACGCCAGGAACAACAGAGGTGTGTACATGACATGGCTCATTGTCCTGATGCAGGGTACAGAGATTCGGTATGCTTGATAATTGACATCTTTTGGCTTGAATGTTATCATGGTATATTGTTCAATGAACTCAGAGAAAAATACTTTTGAGGGGGAGTTGTTGTTAAATATGATGACAACTTGTGTAATTTGCTGCTCTACAGGCGCCAACTTTACGGCGAGAATCTCATCGATGTACGGGTCGACTCAATCGTGAAACTGCTGCTTACTCAGGTATGAAACACTAGAGTAGGCCTATGAATGTAAATGTACATGTAGATGGCAACTTGAATATTCGTGAATACTCTCTTGTGATGATGTTTGCCTGTCCCATTGCAGGGCCTGAACCCGTTCTACATCTTCCAGCTGTTCAGCTGTATTCTGTGGTACTTTGATGTGTATTACTACTATGCTACAGCTATTGTCATCATGTCAGTCGTGTCGCTCAGCGCTGAGATCTACCAGACTAGAACAGTCAGTACTTTACTTCCCTCTTCATCCACGATTATATGTTTCTGTTTGCTCTCTGCATCATACTCGGTCTCGTTTTGCCGTGTTTTACAGATGCAGCGAGCTCTCAAGAGCACGATATCAGGGAGTGAAGTGGTCAGTGTATTCCGATCAGAGGACCGTAAGTCAATTGGATATTTTCCAACAGTAAATTTTCTCTGACAATTCCCACCTTTTATCAGTTTGGACCGAATGTCCAGATGCTTTACAAGCTTGTGTTCTGCTGTTCCAGTGTGTGAGGACATGATGTCAGAGCAGCTGGCTCCGGGGGATGTGATCGAGGTTCCGCGTCATGGCTGTACCATGCAATGTGACGCCGTGCTCATCACCGGCAACTGTATCGTCAACGAAAGCATGCTTACTGGTCAGTGTCTCCGTACTGGGCATTGGTGTGTGAACACTTTGTGTCATTATCATCTTCCATCATTTCAATCTTTATACAGCTTGAAGTGTAATTGAGATGATACTATTGTAAATGTTCTAGTAAGTGGTGTCGGGCAGGTTTATGTGACAATATAATGTTCCTGTTTTGTGTGTGACAGGTGAGAGTGTTCCTGTGACAAAGACGCCACTCCCTAACCCCCAGCTGATGCCGGGACAGCCTCGGATACCTTTCTCCCTCAAGGAACACGGCCGTCACACACTGTTCTGTGGCACGCAGGTCATCCAGACCAGGTACTATGGCAACCAGAAGGTCAAGGCCGTCGTCATCCGAACAGGTATGATTGGTCGCTGTCACAAATGGGGAAGTTTGTTGGAAAATTGAGTTGACTAATATATGGATAAATACTGTCACTAAACTTACCCTCTGCAGTCTGCTTTAATTTTTTTTTCTTTGACTTACAGGTTTTGCCACTGCCAAGGGTGAACTTGTGCGATCAATCCTGTTTCCCAAGCCTCTGGATTTCAAGTTTGCTCGGGACACGTACAAGTTTATCGGGGTGTTGGCAGGCATAGCCAGCATTGGCATGGTTTACACTCTGGTTATCATGGTCAGTTGATCTTAGACTTATTTCATCTGTTCAATTCCATCTCTAATAATTATCTATATGTACCATATCTGATATATCCATTTGACAATGTTTATCTACTATTTACATTGTGATTGACCTGCAGACCCAGGATGGGGAGGACGGAGGTACCATCACCAGGCGTATGCTGGATCTGATCACCATAGTGATACCCCCTGCGCTGCCGGCAGCCATGACAATCGGCACGGTCTTCGCTCAGAGACGACTCAAGAAGTCTGCCATCTTCTGTATCAGTCCCAAGTCCATCACGCTCTGCGGAACTATCAACACTTTCTGCTTTGATAAGGTGAGTACCAAGTAAGCAAAGCATGCATCTTGTGCCCTAACTTATGTATTAAAAAGTGACCGGTGTTGGAGATTCAGTTGTATATTATGAGGTGTCATGTGGTAATAATGAGAATATTTCAGACTGGGACTTTGACAGAAGACGGCCTGGACATGCGTGGAGTTGTTGCAGTAGAGGACGGGAGGTAAAATATCTATGATCTATGTGCTGCCATTCATATCTACAAAACATTCACAAAATAAGACTCAGTACAATCTGTGATAACGTGTGTGTATCCCAGCTTCAAGGATGAGCAGAAGTATGTACCAAACCTGGGTCAGAAACCGATCATGATCGCCATGGCAACCTGTCACTCACTGACAATCATCGAGGGAGAGCTGACGGGGGACCCTCTTGACCTCAGGATGTTCCAGTCCACGGAATGGGTTTGTGGCTTTGTCGTTTGACAATACTCTTCCATACCAGGACAATTTGCTGTAAATATACGATATGCTTTACATTGTACCTGTACCTCTGAGCATTGTCAACATGTTGTGGACTTTTGTTTGACAGCTCCTGGAAGAACCTGGTGAAGACACCTCCAAGTTCGATGTCTTTATGCCAACACTGGTCCGCCCAAAGACCCCCGACCTCGTCCGAACTTCTCAAAATTTTGGCAGCACAGAGGTATGTGCCTTTAGCAGCAAATAAAATCCTGTGAACTACATTATCTATTGGATTTCTAATTCTAACTGCATGGTATCAACTTAGTTCATATCATGGTTACAATTTCTGTTCCTATGTTGGTCAATATATTTTGCCAGAACATCCCATTCGAAGTCGGAATCTTGCGCCAGTTCACGTTCTCATCCAAGCTTCAGCGAATGTCTGTGATTGCTCGCACACTCAGCAAGCCTCACTTTGATCTCTACTCCAAAGGTGCTCCGGAAATGATAGCGTCCCTTTGTAAACCAGAATCAGGTACAGTCATGATAACACAATTCTGATAACGGTTCAGTTATAAGATGAGGATTTCTCATGGAAGTTTTTGCCTGCCTCAAATTATGCATTGTTTCTTCCAGTCCCGAAGGACTTCCACGAAGTACTGCTCAAGTACACGCAGCACGGATATCGAGTGTTGGCCCTCGCCTGGAAACCTCTGAAGAAACTCAACTACGTCAAAGTCCAGAGAGCTCAGAGGTTTGTTTATACAATACGATAGTATATATACATTGTAGTAGTATAGTTTATTGACATAAACAATCATACTTTATATTGGCTTATAATTGACATTTACTATGCCACAAAAGACGTAGTCTGTAAAAGAGTTTGAGCAGAATATCGGGTGAGAGAATTTAGGTTTCGTAGAGAGAGATCTTCCTTTCCACATTTGTAAAATGTTCGTAAAAGTCAATTCATAGATTCAGCACATGTTATGAATATATGTTACGTCCTAAAATATGACAAAGTCTGATAACAATAAAGTGTTTTACCAGACTTGAATACATTATCTTCCACCTGTTGTTGCTATGAATTTTGGAGATTAGCTCTGCATATTTTGATGTAGGGAGCAGATGGAGTGTGATTTGACATTCCTGGGTTTGTTGGTCATGGAGAACCGTCTCAAACCAATGACCACACCTATCATACACCAACTCAAGGAGGCCAAAATACGCACAGTTATGGTAACAGGTAATATCACAACGAGAACAACTTCCATCAATGTGCACAACATTGTGAAAATTTTCTCTAATATTGTGAAAATCACCTAATCATAATGTGTCAGATAAAGAGCATTATGATTTTACCCCATCAGGTGACAACATGTTGACTGCAATAAGTGTGGCTCGAGATTGTCACATGATAGACGCTCGAGACAAAGCGATCCTGGTACATGTCGTACCGCCGAGGGACGGCCGGGAGGCATACATAGAGTGGAACTATGCAGAGGACGCCAGCGCTGATGTCAAGGAGATCATGACCAAACGGCTCCAGGTCAGTTAGTGGGAGGTGCAGTAAACGAAGCATTAATGAACTGTCAACAGCTTGTACTAGGCAAGCATGATATATTGTGAGAAAAGTGGTGGTATTTGTTACCTGAAATTTCCACTATTCTAAAGTTTGTGTAGTATACAAATGTATAAGTAATATAGTATAATATATTATAAACTCTGTTTATCCAGAGTGTAACGACAGTTCTCCAGATGGAACACCCGGAGCGTGTACACTTTGCTATTACTGGGACGTCATGGCAACAGCTGAGACAGTACTTCCCGGAGCTTGTCAGCAAGGTCCTGATTTACCTCCGTATTCTTCTTGCCATGTCTGATATCATACTTGGACAGAGATTTACAGTATATCCATAATAGCAATCATACGTGTATAATATAGTAATGAGTGAGCATGGTTCTTGTGTATTTGACTTGCAGTTGGTTGTGAGGGGGACTGTGTTTGCGCGTTTCTCTCCTGAACAAAAACAGCAGCTTATTGAAGCTTTACAAGAACTCGGGTAAGCTGGTCTGAGCGTGCTTGTATGCAACAATGAATGTGATTTGGCCCCAGTCAGAAAGTACATGTCAAACCTCAAATAGTTGGTCAGTTTTGTATGATGTCTATGGCAGATATTACGTGGGTATGTGTGGAGACGGCGCTAACGACTGTGGCGCTTTGAAGACCGCTCACACCGGGATCTCTCTGTCGGAGGCGGAGGCTTCCGTCGCTTCTCCCTTCACGTCCAAGACTCCGGACATCAGCTGTGTGCCTAGAACTGTCAGGTATGCTCACCACACACAGGCCACATGCTACTGTACCGATGCTACTTCATCAATCATCGCTCATCAATCAGTCTATTCTGGTACTTATGAACCTTGAAATCTCAGGTTACAACAGTGAGTATGTGCATATACGTCTGTAGTTTGTTGTTGCCATGGTTACAGGGAGGGTCGTGCTGCACTTGTCACAACGTTCGGAGTGTTCAAGTACATGGCTGGATACAGCTTGACACAGTTCTTGACTGTCTGTATGTTGTACTGGGTGAGTGAGTGTTCAAATTGTAGGAAATTTTACTCATAAATCTTCCCAATACTTATATATGCATACTTTTATGCGATGGATCTTAATACATGACACATGACGCGTGTTTGTTTTTCTTAGGTTGGGGCCAATTTGAGTGACTTCACATTCTTGTATATAGATCTGTTCATCATCACAACACTGGGAGCCACATGTAAGTCATCTTGACTCAGTCACAAAAACCATTGTTACACAGAACATACACAAGACTGAAGCTGAACGTTATTGTCTTCTTGTTACAGTTGGTAACACGGCAGCGTACCCCACACTCGTACCACAGGCGCCACCTATCAGCCTCGTCAGCGCTACGCCCATCATCTCCATCATCCTTCAGCTGATCATCATAACGGCCTTCCAAGTCTTCATGTGGTTCTTCGTCATAATGCAACCATGGTATGCGTCGGATCATTTATGCAGACTATTGTTAAAACCAAAGAATCAAGCATAAAAATCAAGTTATATGCCTATATCTTACCTCCAAAACACATTACGGGTTATGGCTTATTAGCCTTACTGACATAGGAGTTCTCCATAGAGAGAACCCCATTTGGAAAATGGGCTAGACAATGAATTGTCCAAGCCACTAACCCACGTGACCGGATGGTGACGTCATTCTCGTCTCCTATGGCTGCTCTACCACATTGGATTTGCCTTGCTGACATAACTTTGCGAATTTTTTAGTTTTCATCGTCTTACGAACACTTTCTTTGCATGCCTTTTTGGATATTTCTTTTCCTCGCTCTTTTGGCGTGCTTCGCGTGGATAGTTTCCGCTCCTCGGACTTCGTTTTGTGTTTGGAGCGCGGACTCCCCTCTTGCCGTGATGCGCCGCTGTGCTCAGTGCGGGCAGCAGCTTCCGTCGTGGGAAGTACACTCAGAGTGTATTGCGTGCCAGGACCCGGTGCATACGGATCAACTTACGTGCGGTTTGTGTGCGGACCGTTCGCGGGAGGAGTGGGGGCAGGTTCTTGGAGCTGTTCTCGCACGGAGAGACAAGTTGTCCCGTCAAGTGTCTCCAGCCCCGTCCTCTTCATCTTCCGCGTCGTTGGCCAAGCGTCGCCGCCGTCAGGAGAGGAAGACTTCTGCCCTGCTGGGCAAGCTGGATCGTACCCTGGTTTGCCTAGAAGCTAAGTTTTCTTCCCCTTCCTCTTTGTTTTGTTCCGCGGGTGATCTGCTGGTGGGAGAGTCGCACTCGACCCACGGTGGCACGGCCCGGGAGTCAATTCACTGTGTATTTCATGTACCGTCAGCGGGGATCCTGTTTGCGCGTGTCACCTCCGCTGTTATCGGCGAACAGGTTCCTGCAGCTGCGCCCGCGCCTTTTCTGGCCAGTTCTCCCGCGTTTTTCGGTTCCCGGCCCTCGGGGTCCGGACCCCGTACGGGGTCCGGTCCCCGGACTTCGGTCCAGGGGCTTTGTGTGGCCCGTCGTAGCGGTGCTCTGGTTAGTGTGATGGCGCGGAGTCCGGACCCCGTACGGGGTCCGGACCCCGACCCTTCGGGTATTCTGCGCTTGGCACAGCCTCAGTCGCAGAGGCCGGCCCCCGTGCTTCGGGGGCCGGGCCCCGTGTCTCCGTCTGGAGTTCCCCCAGCGGCCCCAGCGATGGATGTGGCTAGCCTTGTTACGGCTGTTTTGGCAGCCCTGGACGCCCGCGCGGGTGTGTCCCTTCCCCCCACGTCAGATGCCTTACGGCGTACTCAGGCCTTGGAGCCTCCCCAGCAGTTGCCTGCGGAGATCTTCGGGGAGGAGTCTGATGAGGACTCTGGGGAGGAGTCGCTTGCGTGCGGGCAGGATGTGCCTACTCCTTCGGCGCCACTGGCTCCAGTTTCCAGGAAGCGCCCAGCTTCCGTCGTGGCTTCCGTGGCTCCCAGCGACAAGCGCTCTCGTCTTGACGCCGAGCCGGCCAACAGTGAGGAGGGAGAGGAGGACCTTTCCTTTGATCACAAGCTCGACCTCGTGCGTTCGACCTTGGAGCCCACCCTCTTTCCAGCTGAGCCGAAGCCCACAGTGTCTAAGCGTCCGACGTCGCTGCTGGCATCCCAGCGCTCCCCGGAACGTCAGCCTCGACGGGGTCTCCCTATCCCGGACGGGCTCCGCGAGGAGTTTTCCCGGCGCCGCTGTGAGACACTGGACCAGGGGAAAACAGAGTTGGGGAAGTTTCCCCGTCGGCCTCCTTTCCACAAGAAGGACTACCTCCCGTCCAACCCGGACTACCTGGATAAGCCAGCGGTATTCCCCGAGGCGGCGGCCCAGTACCTTGGCGACAAGGCTCGCCCCGTGACCCTTCAGCCGGAGACCTTACTCTCCCTGAACCACGCCGTCCGCGCCGTCACCTGTGTGTCCTCCCTGGAGGACTGGTTCCGTACTGCGGCTTACCGCCAACTACAGTCTGCCTTAACAGCGCTGGAAGACCTGGAATCCCCACCGTCTCAGCTAGTGTCCCTGGGGGACCACCTCCGTTCGGCGTCCCAACTCCTGGAGTCTTGTGACTTGGCGTCAGCCCACCGGATGGAGCAGTCCACGTACGTGGAGTGGGTCCTCCACTTACTGAGGAGAGACGATTTTCTAGGCCAAGCTAGGTTCAAGCTTCCCCCGGCCTTGGTGACGGAGCTTCGCTGTGCCCCGCTCGTAGATCCAGAGGCAGGGGCTGCTCTTACCTCTCCTCCATCTCTCTTCGCCGGCCTAGAGTCTAAGCTGCCTGCAGCTCGTGAGCTGGCCCGTCAGGAGGAGTCGGTCTCGACCAGTAAGCGTCTCACGGAGACGATCGCCAAGCGTCTGGCCTCCCCTCTTCAGGCGTACGCCCCCTCTTCCTCCAAGCCTCCACCGACCAAGTCCAAGGAGAAGAAGGAGAAGAAGCCCTTTCAGAGGGCCCCTGCCGGCAGTAAAGCGACCAAGAAGTCAAAGCACAAGGGCAAGCCCAAGCCAGCAGGGGAGAAGAAGTCCTCCGCCCCCGCAGCAGGTGAGTACTTCACAGAATCAGCTCCCTGCGATGGACCCTGCGATACCTCGGGCTGTCCCACCCTCGTTCCAAAATTCAAGCGAGCCTGTGGGCGTCCGTCTAACAAATTATTGGCAAGAGTGGCAGACACTCGGAGCCAGCCCGTGGATCGTGTCGGTCCTTCGCAGGGGCTTTCGCATCCAGTTCAGTCAGCGTCCTGCACTGGCTACCGAGCCTATTCCCTTTTCACTTCCCGGAGCTCACGCCAAACGGTTAGCACTCTCGCTCGAGATCGCCGATATGCTGGCCAAAAACGCGCTCGAAAAAGTAGGAATTTCCTCTCCAGGTTACTACAGTATCCTGTTCTTGACTCCCAAGAGCTCAGGCGAGTGGCGCCCCGTGATCGACCTGTCCGCTCTAAACCGCCATGTCAAGACCCCCAAGTTCGCCATGGAGACGGCGGAATCGATCCGCTTGTCCCTTCCAAAGAACTCTTGGGTCGTCTCCCTGGATCTGAAGGACGCGTTCTTTCACATCCCGATTCATCCGGTCTCCCGCAAATATCTGCGCTTCGTGCACCGGGGCACCGTGTATCAGTTCCGTGCCCTGCCATTCGGACTGTCCCCGGCTCCATGGATCTTCACAATGGTGGTGAAAGAGTTACAGATACTCGCCCACAAGGAGGGCATCCTCCTCTACCAGTACCTAGACGACTGGATTGTCTATCACCAGTCTCCCGAGGTTCTGACTCGGCACTTACAGTGGGTCCTGGACTTGTGCAAACGCATGGGTTTGCTGGTCAATCTCCAGAAATCAGAGCTAACGCCGGCCCAGGACTTCGTGTTTGTCGGGTACCGGTACAAGACACAGCTGGGTATGGTTTTTCCCACGGAGGAGCGGCTGTCAAAGATACGGTCCTTACTCCGCAGATTCTTGGACGAGCCCAGTCAGTCAGCACAGGTCTGGCAGTCGATGCTCGGGTTGCTGGCAGCAACCGAGAAGTTAGTTCCTTACGGTCGACTCCACATGCGGGAGTTACAGATCGACCTTCGCTCCCAGTGGATCGCAGCCACGGATTGCCCTCAGAAACCGGTCGTCCTTTCTCCAGCAGGGAAGGCGTCCATACTGTGGTGGATGTCCGCTACCAACCTCACTCGGGGCTCACCCTTCCGTCAGCCTCCTCCCTCCAAGCATCTATTTACGGATGCCTCTACGGAGGGCTGGGGGGCACACCTGGACTTCAAGGAAGTGTCTGGGGTGTGGACAGAGCCCGAGAGCTCGTGGCACATCAACCGCTTAGAGTTGGAGGCGGTTTCCCTGGCCCTGGCCCACTGGGAGGAGGAGTGTGCTGGTCGTGCTGTCCTGGTGTCCACGGACAACTCCACTGTCGTGGCCTACATAAACAAACAGGGGGGTACAAAGTCCGTTACCCTGTGTCGGCAGGCCACGACGCTTCTTCTGTGGTGCCGGTCTCGGAACATTCACTTGCGTGCACGTCACATCCCGGGCCGGTTGAATGTGTTGGCGGACCAGCTGTCACGCAGGGGGCAGATCCAGCCAACAGAGTGGTCTCTCCATCCTCAGGTGTTCAGTTCCCTGTGCCTCAGGTGGGACCGCCCTACAGTGGATCTCTTCGCGACCAGGTGGAACAACAAGCTTCCAGTGTTTGTCTCTCCGCTTCCGGACCCCCTTGCGATGTCCATCGACGCGTTGTCCACGGATTGGGACGGCCTGTTCGGGTATGCATACCCTCCGGCGATTCTGCTGCCCAAGGTTTTGGCCAAGATCAGGTCCCACACATGCCGTATTCTCCTGGTCGCTCCATACCAGCCACAGCGGCCTTGGTTCCCAGAACTTCTGGGCCTGTTGGTAGATCAACCAGTGGCCCTACCCCCTCGGGACGACCTTCTCAAACAGCCCCGGGCGCAGCTGTTTCACAGCCGACCCGCGAGCCTGAACCTCCACGCGTGGCTTCTGTCCAGCGATCCCTTCGCGCAAAGGGATTTTCTTCAGAAGTGTCCAGTAGGATCGCCCGCCCTAATAGAAACTCATCCTTGGGAGTCTATGAGTCTAAATGGCGAGTCTTCGCTGCTTGGTGCGATGGCAGGCAGGTTGATCCATTCAACGCCTCTGCTCAGACAGTAGCTGATTTCCTCTTGGAGAAATTCCAAGCGGGTGCGGCCCCTTCGACATTAGCGGGTTATAGGACCGCTCTAGCCAAGACTATTTTGCCTCACACTGGCATCAATCTCGGCGAGGATCAAGATCTGAGCGCCTTGCTCAATAACTTTAAAGTTGAGCGTCCGCTTACCCGTAACTCAGTTCCGGAGTGGGATCTATCCCTGGTTTTGAACCGTTTGGCGTCTGCTCCCTTTGAACCTATGTCTTCCGCCCCCCTAAAGTTCCTTACTTGGAAGACAGTCTTCCTGCTGGCTCTGGCTTCTGGACGTCGCAGGAGCGAAATCCACGCCTTGGATTTCTCAAAAGTTAGATGGCGAGAGGATGGCCTCCAGGTCTCCTTACAGGTCATCCCTTCTTTCCTGGCGAAAACCCAGCTGGCGTCGTCTCCCCCGCTGGCCTTCACGATTCCGGCTTTGTCGGCGTCTGTAGGCCCGAATCTCGAGGAAGACTGTCTCCTGTGCCCGTTGCGGGCTTTGCGCTTGTACCTTAAGCGGACAAAAGGTCTCCGGGCTGGCAAGCGACTGTTGTTCATTTCACATCAGTTGAAATTCCAACGGGACATACGTTCCGCTACCATCTCATCCTGGATTCAAAAATGTATCCGCACCTGTTACGATTTGGCCGAGCAGGACTCCGCCTGTTCGTTCAAGGTACGCGCCCATGATGTTCGGGCCATGGCGGCCTCTCTTGCATATATGGGACGGGTTCCACTTGATCAGGTCATGCAAGCATGTTCATGGCAATCCCATAACACCTTTACGTCTTTCTACCTTAGAGACCTGACGTGGACGGGGAGTGAGGGCTACCACCTCGGGCCCGTGGTAGCTGCTCGGAGCGTCGTCACCCCTTGAGGATGACGTGGCCCATCTTGTACATACGTTCCTCTTGTACATATGTTGAAGTTCCGTGTTGCGAGTTCCGGTTCCGATTACCGTTAAATTGGTCTCCTATGTCAGTACGGTCGTACTCCTTAGTTCGGTATGCATTGTGACTCAGTTGCGTCAGCAAGGCATATCCTCATGTACATACGTTACGTCACTTATGACCGGAAGCCAGTCACTCGACACTCGGAGGTAAGTGGTTTTTAGGTTACCGGACCTATGGTCCGATAACCTATTGGCATGGCGTTGCGTCCGTCGTCTGTCGTCCGTCGTCCGTCGTCGTCCGTCGTCGTCCGTCGTCGTCGTCGTCCACATTTTTATCTTTTTTGTTTACGGGCGAATTTTTCTGAAATTTTGCAGAAAAATACTTAAAAATAATTCAAGAAGGAGGTATTTTTTAGGTTTTTGATTTTCGCTTTTTCTTCAAAATGGCGGCCGTTTTCGACGAAAAAGGCCTGATTTTGGACTTTGGCGGCCATTTTCTCAAAATCTGTTCAGTAACTTTTTTTCTCTTTGATACATAAGACTCCTCATATGTACTTCTATGATGTCTATAAATTTCGTTGCGCTTGAATCGCTCGAAGTGGGCCATTTTGGCCCAAACTCGGCCCAAATGGGACTTTCCCATGTTAAATTCTCCTATGCTTTATAATGGGACACATTAAAGCCTAATATCTCACTTAATATTGAGATTAGAGACTAGGAATCAATTGTGGACATATAGGAAATGATATATGCTGAATATTGTCGTGACCTTGAATTTGACCTCTGACCTTGGTTTCAAGGTCAGAGCGGCCGTTTTCGTCGAAAAATGGCCAATTTTGGACTTCGACGGTCGTTTTCTCAAAATCTGTTCAGTAACTTTTTTTCTTATTAATGCATGACACTCCTCCTATGTACCCCTGTGACATGTATAAATTTCGTTGCCCTTGAATCGCTCGAAGTGGGCCATTTTGGGCCCAAACTCAGCCCAAATGGGACTTTCCCATGTTAAATTCTCCTATGCTTTATAATGGGACACATTAAGCCTAATATCTCACTTAATATTGAAATTAGAGACTAGGAATGAATTGTGGACATATAGGAAATGATATATGCTGAATATTCTCGTGACCTTGAATTTGACTTTTGACCTCATTTTCAAGGTCACAGGACAAAATGGCTAATATCTCGCTTATTATCGACTTTACAGCTTAGGAATCAGTTGTGAACATATAGGAAATGATATATGCTGAATATTCTTGTGACCTTGAATTTGACCTCTGACCTCATTTTCAAGGTCACATGACAAAATGGCTAATATCTCGCTTATTATCGACTTTACAGTTTAGGAATCAATTGTGAACATATAGGAAATGATATATGCTGAATATTTTCGTGACCTTGAATTTGACCTTTGACCTCATTTCCAAGGTCGCAGGACAAAATTGCTAATATCTCGCTTATTATCGACTTTACAGCTTAGGAATCAATTGTGAACATATAGGAAATGATATATGCTGAATATTCTCGTGGCCTTGAATTTGAGCTTTGACCTCATTTTCAAGGTCACAGAACAAAATGGCCAATATCTTGCTTATTAGCGACTTTACAGCTTAGGAATCAATTGTGAACATATAGGAAATGATATATGCTGAATATTCTCATGACCTTGAATTTGACCTTTGACCTCATTTTCAAGGTCACAGGGCAAATTGGCCAATATCTTGCTTATTAGCGACTTTACAGCTTAGGAATCAATTGTGAACATATAGGAAATGATATATGCTGAAAATTCTCGTGACCTTGAATTTGACCTTTGACCTCATTTTCAAGGTCACAGGACAAAATGGCCAATATCTTGCTTATCAGCGACTTAACAGCTTAGAAATCAATTGTGAACATATAGGAAATGATATATGCTGAAAATTCTCATGACCTTGAATTTGACCTTTGACCTCATTTTGAAGGTCACATGACAAAATGGCTAAGATCTCGCTTATTATCGACTTTACAGCTTAGGAATCAATTGTGAACATATAGGAAATGATATACGCAGAATATTCTCATGTCCTTGAATTTGACCTTTGACCTCATTTCCAAGGTCACAGGACAAAATTGCTGATATCTCGCTTATTATCGACTTTACAGCTTAGGAATCAATTGTGAACATATGGGAAATGATATATGCTGAATATTCTCGTGACCTTGAATTTGACCTTTGACCTCATTTTCAAGGTCACAGGACAAAATGGCCAATATCTTGCTTATTAGCGACTTTACAGCTTAGGAATCAATTGTGAACATATAGGAAATGATATATGCTGAAAATGCTCGTGACCTTGAATTTGACCTTTGGCCTATTTTCAAGGTCACAGGACAAAATGGCCAATATCTTGCTTATTAGCGACTTTACAGCTTAGGAATCAATTGTGAACATATAGGAAATGATATATGCTGAAAATGCTCGTGACCTTGAATTTGACCTTTGACCTATTTTCAAGGTCACAGGACAAAATGGCCAATATCTTGCTTATTAGCGACTTTACAGCTTAGGAATTAATTGTGAACATATAGGAAATGATATATGCTGAAAATTCTCATGACCTTGAATTTGACCTTTGACCTCATTTTCAAGGTCAACAGGACAAAATGGCTAATATCTTGCTTATTATCGACTTTACAGCTTAGGAATCAATTGTGAACATATAGGAAATGATATATTCTGAATATTTTAATGATATTGAATTTGACCTTTGACCTAAATTTCAAGGTCAGTCATTTTATTTTCAAAGTCAGATTACAAAATGGCTTATATCTCGCTTATCATCAAATTTACAGCTTAGGGGTCCATAGTGAACATATAGGAAATGATGTATGCTGAATAGTTTGGTGATCTAGAATTTAACCTTTGATCCCAATTTCACGGTTAGAGATATGGCGATTTCAGTGGTCACCTTGAATTTGACTTTCAACTTTCTCGGCTTAACTCTGTATATTTCTCCGGTAACCTTACTAGCCCATTGGGCTAATTTTTTTAGGTTACCGGACCTTTGGTCCGATAACCTATTGCCGTGGCGTTGCGTCCGTCGTCCGTCGTCGTCGTCCGTCGTCGTCCGTCGTCGTCCGTCTACATTTTTATCTTTAAAGTTTACGATCGAATCTTTCTGAAATTTTGCACAAAAATGCCTAAAAATATTTCGAGAGGGAGGTATTTTTTAGTTTTTTGATTTTCGCAATTATTTCAAAGTGGCGGCCGTTTTCGTCGAAAAATGGCCAATTTTGGACTTTGGCTGTCGTTTTCTCAAAATCTGTTCAGTAACTTTTTTTCTTATTCATGCATAACACTCCTCATATGTACCTCTGTGACATGTATAAATTTCGTTGCCCTTGAATCGCTCGAAGTGGGCCATTTTGGGCCCAAACTCGGCCCAAATGGGACTTTCCCATGTTAAATTCTCCTATGCTTTATAATGGGACACATTAAGCCTAATATCTCACCTAATATTGAGATTAGAGACTAGGAATCAATTGTGGACATATAGGAAATGATATATGCTGAATATTGTCATGACCTTGAATTTGACCTTCGACCTCATTTTCAAGGTCACAGGACAAAATGGCTAATATCTCGCTTATTATCGACTTTACAGCTTAGGATTCAATTGTGAACATATAGGAAATGATATATACTGAATATTCTCATGACCTTGAATTTGACCTTATACCTCATTTTCAAGGTCACATGACAAAATGGCTAATATCTCGCTTATTATCGACTTTACAGCTTAGGAATACATTGTGAACATATAGGAAATGATATATGCTGAATTTTCTCGTGACCTCGAATTTGACCTTGACCTCATTTCCAAGGTCACAGGACAAAATTGCTAATATCTCGCTTATTATCGACTTTACAGCTTAGGAATGAATTGTGAACATATAGGAAATGATATATGCTGAATATTTTTGTGACCTTGAATTTGACCTTTGACCTCATTTTCAAGGTCACAGGACAAAATGGCCAATATCTTGCTTATTAGTGACTTTACGCCTTATGAATCAATTGTGAACATATAGGAAATGATATATGCTGAATATTCTAGTGACCTTGAATTTGACTTTTGACCTCATTTTCAAGGTCAACAGGACAAAATGGCTAATATCTTGCTTATTATCGACTTTACAGCTTAGGAATCAATTGTGAACATATAGGAAATGATATATTCTGAATATTCTCATGACCTTGAATTTGACCTTTGACCTAAATTTCAAGGCCAGTCGTTTTATTTTCAAGGTCAGAATACAAAATGGTTTATATCTCTCTTATTATCAAATTCACAGCTTAGGGGTCCATAGTGAACATATAGGAAATGATGTATGCTGAATATTTTGGTGATCTAGAATTTGAACTTTGATCCAATTTTCAAGGTCAGAGAACAAAATGGCTAATATGTCGCTTATTATCATCTTTACAGCTTAGGAATCAATTGCGAATATAGAGGAATGATATATACTGAATCTTTTCATGAACTTGAACTTTGACCTCATTTTCTAGGTCACATCACCGATCACAGAATGGCTAATATCTCACTTATTATCGACTTTACAGCTTAGGAATTTATTGTGGACATACTAGAAGTGATATATTTGTTGAAAAATTATTTTCAAGGTCACTGGACAAAAGGCTAATATCTAAAATGTATATTGTCCGGTAACCTTTCTTAGCCCTTGGGCTAATTTTTTTTCTACTTACCCTATTCTTAAACCATAAATGTTTTGGTGACCCTGAGGACACCCTCCTTTGGTTCCTCCAATCATTCAGGGGAAAAGCCCACCCTGTCCCTCACTGAGGCCCTAGGGTTGAGCTTTTGGTTATGTCAGAGTTCTTTTTGGAGCACCCCGCCTCCAATCTTTATTCTGATTTTACCCGTAATGTGTTTTGGAGGTAAGATATAGGCATATAACTGGCTGTTTTATGTTAATAAAACTAGTGTTATATACTATACTTACCTCCAAAACACATTCAGAGTGCCCACCCGGCCGGCCCCGCGTACTCCTTCTGGTTGGTTCCTAGAATCGACGAGAATGACGTCACCATCCGGTCACGTGGGTTAGTGGCTTGGACAATTCATTGTCTAGCCCATTTTCCAAATGGGGTTCTCTCTATGGAGAACTCCTATGTCAGTAAGGCTAATAAGCCATAACCCGTAATGTGTTTTGGAGGTAAGTATAGTATATAACACTAGTTTTATTAACATAAAACAGCCAATTATGATGAAATATTACAAATGATGAGGCAGTTTATCGATAAAAAAAACTTGTATTTGACTTGGTTCAGGTTTGTACCATTCATACCCAATGAGGACGATGACTACACATGCTACGAGCACACAGCCCTGTTCTCAATCTCCAGCTTCCAGTACGTGACGCTCGCTATCGTCTTCTCCAAGGGTGCCCCCTACCGCAAAAACCTCTTCACCAACAGTGAGTCAACCACTTGTGGATCAATGTTTCAGCTCTTTCTAGCTCAAGTGTTGTTGATGATGTTGATATATCTCCGGAGGACAAACCAGAGATACTATGGTTTTGGTCAAGTTACATCAGCATCCGTAGTTCTGTCATAACCAGGTACAGGTCACAATTTTGCACTAATAGTTCTACAGTTTAGTACAGCAGCTGTAATAAGGGGTATGATGGAAGGAATACAAACTTGTCTCAGTTAGCGACATAAATAACGTTCGTTTATTTTAGCTGTCATATCAGAGTTAATACTAACAATTACTCACTCTTGTTTTGCAGAAATTTACCTTGTGAACATAGTTGTGTTGACCGCGCTGAATCTATGGGTCGTTATCTATCCCACTGCTGGCTTTGCTGACTTCCTGGACGTGAGTTGTCCCTTGTAACTTCTTGATTATGGCCCTCAATCAGTACAATGTTTTTGTCAAACTGCCAATTTTCATGATAATCTGAATGGAAATTTTTCATCACAGATGAAAGAGTTCCCATCATTACCATTCCGAGGATTCGTAGTCGGACTTGCGATTGCCAACTTCTTCCTGTGTTTTATCCTTGAGGTCAATATTCTCTCTGCATGTATGATGCAGTTCCCGTATTGATTCCAGGCTTTGAAAGAGTAATGTGTCCAGTGTTAGTAGTGCTGGGAAGTAAGTGCCTGTGTCTCTCATGTATTGACAGGTGTATGTTTTGGAGAGTGACTTCATCCAGCGGCGTTGCCATGCATCTGCGGAGGAGCGCGGCAAACATCGTCACAAGAAGTACCTACTGATTGAGGAGGAGCTGAGAGCATCGCCCGAGTGGCCTCCTGTCTCCCAGTCCTCCCACAGCCTCGCCGACCTCATGCGCCTTGAATCCATGCCTCACGCAGGCGCCAAACCATCCCACACACTGCTCAATGACGAGGAAGGCGAAGACGATGTCATGGGTTGTTCCACTGGACTCCGAGCTTCTCTGCGCAAGAAACGGCGCCGAAACAAGTCCACGTCATCCATGGGCTCAAGGATGTCTGCAGACGAGTCATTCGAGTCCAGCAAGTCAGAGAAGCAGAATGAGGTGGTGCTGGGTCTGCCTGCAGATATCCCCACCACTTACCGAACGAGGACCACTAGCGGGTCTCAGTGGGAGAATGCAGGGTGTGACGACCGTACGCCGATCCTGCAAGCCCAGCCAGAGTCCCCGACGTCCCCGACATCCCCGGCTACTCCTCTAACACGAGGCTCCGGCGCAGACATCCAGCCGCTACACGTCCAACCAAACACAGTTGCTCCAGACCAAGTCGTGGTGTCAGCTGGACTCTTTGCTGGTCCACGATATCCAGAAGAAACCCAGTTATGATACAGGCTTGGGATGGGGTGGATTCACAGGTCATACCCTGTCATGTTATCTGTTCATACGTATGCTGCTGCATGTATATATCCCGCTCTGTTACCATATGCCAGTAACTACACCATCTACATGTTTTCTTTCGATAAAAAAACCAAGATCAGCTGATATTTAAATATGCATCTAACTATTGTGTATAGTTTTTGTACAATATAGGGAATCTGAGCTACTTCCTTATTGGGTATACTGTACTTTACTAGTATGCACCACATTGTATGAATTGTCCTGTAGAGGGACTTTACGTACCTGTTGTCATACTCCTGCTGATAGATTACACCCCTGCCTTTATCAAGGTGGCAGGTCATCATTGTAGCCAGAATTCCCACAGGTTTTTCACTTCTGTTTGTTTATAAGTGTTACGTGTTTTGTTTCATGAACAAAAAAGTAGATGTTTTTGTCACTTTCTTGTTTATATTGTGTAGATAAGAACAAGTTGCTGTATGTACACAAGTATTTTAATAAACATTTTAAAATCAATCTGTGCAGTATTTTCAGTTGATTTCATGTGTAAATGGCTCCTACCAAACTGGGTCAAAACCTCACCTAGACTGGAGTGGGATATACTTCTATGATCACTAATATTATGTGAATTGCTCTTTTGTTCGCAAGGGAGTTTGGGCTTCACTAACCAATAAAACATCGTTGCATCATTGTTGGATGAGCAATTAGGCAAACCGGTTAAATGGGTCCATGGGCGCCAACACAAAACAATTTCATAAGCCCCTATACTCTGATTTTTCTAACTCGTTTACACAGTCTTTTGCTGATATTTCTGCGACGCTAAATGATATCATTCTATAACTCCGTATGCTTCTACCAAATTTCTACCATATTTTGGACTTCTATCACTAAAATTGTAAAAGCTGGCAATCTGCCACAATGTTACATCTAGTCCTGTCATTTAATTTCTAGGTCTGCACACAATTTGGTGCAATTGCTCGTTTTTGTAGTGGTGCTTTTTTTTTTCAAATCGACATGTTTGTGTTAAATAAACTCCAATATAGTCTTCTGGTCCAAAATTACCATAATACTTCAAATCCTTATGGATGTAAACAGGACCAATCCTCGAATATGCTCAGATTCTTTAGATCCCGTTTTGGGCTGAAATTTAACAGGGGTAGAATACCAACTTTTTAAATTTTCGTAATAAAAGTCCGAAATTCGGTAGAATTGCCGTTTGACTCCCGGGTGAAGTATGCCAAGTTATAGAATGATACCATAACATTTAGTATTGCAAAATTATCGTTAAAAACTGTTATAAACAAGTGAGAAAAATCAGAGTATACATACTGGTATATACAAACCAGTCGTGTTAATAATCACTACATAATAATTCAACCTGGAGCTGAAGAATAGGGGATATCTGAAAACTTGCAACACTTGCAAACAATTGCAACACTGTTCTTGATGGAGGACACCAAGAAACTGTTTTGCAAAGAGATGCTATAGGCTCCATTTTAGGCGAAAGGTTTTTTATGTTTGGATGTCGGCGAGGATGCACCCGGTAGATAAGTTTGAAACCAGTCATTCTAGTTTGAATGGCGGTAGGCATGATGCCCCTGTCACACTTGATCGTACCGGTAGGCCTCCGCACCGGTGACGAATACACGAATAGCAGTTCGGCGTTCGTCCGGGAGTCTGAAGAACTGGGGTCTAGAAGCTTAAATGAACGCACTGATGCATCCAGTTTATGTACGGAATACCAACGAATTTATACAGAACAAGAAATATGTATTTCAAGATGAAACGAATACCCACAAATAATTAATGGTGACCAGATAAAACAGCACCAGATACTTCTTCTTCCAATACTACATCAACCTCAACTTGCTGAGGGCTATTTGTTGGGTGTGTTGGTGGGAAAAGTTATAGGGTCCTGAAGGACACAGTAGTTTGGGCAGTGACTATACTTAGTGGCAGGGCATTCCACTGAATTATTGTGTAGGGGAAGAATGATCTTTTGTAGTGTAATGACCTTGTTGGAATTGGAACCTGTATGAAACTGTATGGATGTCTGAGGCGAGTCTGTCGAGTGACCGGTACAATTTAAGGCATGGTGGTTGTTGTACCATGGTATGGTGGTGTAAGATTTTGTATACTCTGATTCTTCTAACTTGTTTACACCGGTTTTTGACGACATCTTCTCGATGCTTAATGGTATCGTTCTATAGCTTGGCATACTTCACCTCGGAGACAAGCGGCAATTTTCTACCAAATTTCAGATTTCTATCGCAAAAATTGAAGAAGTTGGCAATCTACCCCAATGTTAAATTTCAGCCAAAAACGGGATCTCGAGAATCAGAGCTTATTCGATGATTTGATCCTGTTTACATCCATCAGGATTCGAAGTATTGTTGTAATTTTAGACCAGATGACACATTGGGGGTGAATTCTACACAAACATATTGATTTTCAAAGATTGCACTACTACAAAATCGAGCAAATGCATGAAATAGTGTGCGGACCCAGAAATTAAATGTCAGAGCTAAATTTAACATAGGAGTAGATTGCCAACTTTTTCAATTTTCGTGACAAAAGACTGAAATTTGGTACATAATTGCCGTTTGAGTTAATGGTGAAGTAGGACAAGTTATAGAACGATAGCATTCAGCATCGCAAAAATATCAGCAAAAAACTGTGTAAACGAGTTAGAAAAATCAGAGTTATAGAGCATTGTAAATCTATTATCTGTGCGTCTGTGATCCAGGGACCGCCATCTTAGATGTTGTAGCATGGTGGATACGCTAGATGTGTTGTGATGCCTGTGTAATACCCACCTGGCCGCCCTGCGTTGGACCATTCCTAATGTTTTAGTGTGTTTGACTGTGTGTGGTCCCATACAGTGGCACAGTACTCGAGTTTAGGTCGTACCAGGGTTTTGTATGCTTGTTCAGGGAGGTTTCTCCTCAGGAATCCGAGTGTTTTGTTGGCTGACTTGGGAGATATTGTTTACTTGGTGATCCCATTTAAGGTTATTTGAGATTTCGATCCCAAGGTATTTGATGCTGTCTACAGTGACTGACATGTGGTTTTGTAGGGAGTAGTCGATGAGGAATCTTTTTTCTTGCAAATCTGATGGTCTGGCACTTTCCCGGTGAAATTCCATCTGCCAATCTGTCTTCCACTTCTCGAGGTTTGCGAGGTCTTGCTGGAGGATGATGGTGTCCCAGTTGTTTTGCATAGTTCTGTAGATTATGGTGTCATCTGCAAATAGTCGACCTTGGGAAGATACTTGGTTTGGAAGGTCATTTATGTAGATAAGGAAAAGGATGGGTCCAAGTATAGATCCGGGGAACTCCGGATGTTACAGGTGCAGGCTGAGATGAGCAGGCTGAGATGCCATTGACCACTGCTCGCTGGTGTCTGTCCTTCAGGAAGTTCTCAATCCAGTTGAGTGTGATGCCTGTGATTCCATGTTTCCAGTTTGTACAATTTCTGTTATGGGCCACCTTGTCGAATGCCTTGCTGAAATCCTTGACAACAGCATCAATTTGGGATCCCGATTCTGTTATATGTTGTCTCGTGTAGGTCATGCAGATACTTGAGGAGTTGTGTTTCGCATGACCTCTTGGTTCTAAATCCATGTTGTTTGGCGAATATTTGAGTCTTCTAGGTAGGTGGCAAGCTGACTGGTGATTATGTGTTCCATTAACTTACATGCTACACAGGTGAGTGAGACAGGTCTGTATTTTTGAGGGTATACATTTGCGTGTTTCCCGTCTGTGGCGAGTGATTTACGGAATATTCTGGTCAGGATTGGTGCTACTTCTTCTGAAGTTTATTTTAGAATTCGTGAGCTGATTTCATCAGGTCCCATGGCTTTGTGGGGTTTCAGCTTACTGAGGAGGAGCTGCACTCCGTGTACTGTTATGTTCATTTCTGGCATGGTGTTTGCTGATGCTGATGTTCTCCATATTGATGGCAATGGAAAAAATTAGCCCAAGGGCTAAGATAGGTTACCGGACAATATGTAATAGCTATTTTTTTCCGTGGTCTTGAAAATAAGGTCACTTGTCAAGTTCAAAGTCACGAGAGTATTCCGCATACCAGTACAAATGTATATGATTTCCTAGAAGCTCACAATTGATTACTAAGCTGTAAATTCAATAATAAGTGAGATATTAGCCATTTTGTGCTCTTGACCTTGAAAATGAGGTCAAAGATCAAATTCAAGGTCACGACAATATTCAGCATCTATCATTTCCTATATCTCCACAATTGATCCTTAAGCTGTAAAGTCGATAATAAGCGACATATTAGCCATTTTGTCATGTGACCTAGAAACTGAGGTCAAAGGTCAAATTCAAGGTCATGACAATATTCGGCATATATCATTTCCTACATGTCAACAATTGATTCTCAAGTTGTAAAGTCGACAATAAACGAAATATTAGCCATTTTGTGCTCTGACCTTGAAAATCAGATCAAAGGTCAAATTCAAGATCATGACAATATTCAGAATATAACATTTCCTATTGGTTCATAATTGATTCCTAAACTGTAATGTCGATAATAGCGAGATATTAGCCATTTTGTGCTCTTGACCTTGAAAATGAGGTCAAAGATCAAGTTCAAGGTCCCGACAACATTCAGCCTATATCATTTCCTATATGTCCACAATTGATCCTTAAGCTGTAAAATCGACAACAAGCGACATATTAGCCATTTTGTCATGTGACCTAGGAACTGAGGTCAAAGGTCACATTCAAGGTCCTGACAATATTCGGCATATATCATTTCCTATATGTCAACAATTGATTCTCAAGTTGTAAAGTCGACAATAAACGAAATATTAGCCATTTTGCGCTCTGACCTTGCAATTGAGGTCAAAAGTCAAATTCAAGATCATCAGAATATTCGGACTATATCATTTCCTATAATGTTCACAATTGATTCCTGAGCTGTAAAGTCGATAATCAGCAAGCTATTAGCCACTTTTTTTAGAATATTCAGCATATATCACTTCCTATATGTCCACAATTGACTCCGAAGCGGTAAAGTCGATATTAAGTGAGATATTAGCCTTTTTGTGCTTTGACCTTGAGAATTAGGTCAAAGGTCAGATTCAAGGTCATCAAAATATTCGGACTATATCATTTCTTATATGTGCACAATTGATTCCTAAGCTGTGAAGTCGATAATAAGCGAGATATTAGCCATTTTGTGCTCTGACCTTGAAAATCAGATCAAAGGTCAAATTCGAGGTCATGACAATATTCAGAATATAACATTTCCTATAGGTTCACGATTGATTCCTGAGCTGTAAAGTCGATAATAAGCCAGATATTAGCCATTTTGTGCTCTTGACATTGAAAATGAGGTCAGAGGTGAAATTCAAGGTCACGAGAATATTCAGCATATATCATTTCCTACATGTCCACAATTGATTCCTGAGCTGTAAAATCGATAATAAGTGAGATATTAGCCATTTTGTCCTGTGACCTTGAAAATGAGGTGAAAGGTCAAGTTCAAGGTCATGACAATAATCTGCATATATCATTTCCTATATGTCCACAATTGATTCCTAAGCTGTAAAGTTGATAATAAGCGAGATATAAGCCATTTTGTGCTCTGACCTTGAAAATGAGGTCAGAGGTCAAATTCAAGGTCACGAGAATATTCAGCTTATATCATTTCCTATATGTCCACAATTGATTCCTAGTCTCTAATCTCCAGTCAGAAATTGGTCGTTTTTCGTCGAAAATGGCCGCCATTTTGAAGAAAACGCGAAAATCAAAAAACTAAAAAAATACCCCCGTTTTGAATTATTTTTAGGCACTTTTGTGCAAAATTTCAGAAAGATTCACTTGTAAACTTTAAAGATAAAAATGTGGACGGACGACGCCGACGCCGACGCCGACGACGCCGACGATGGACGACGGACGCAACGCCATGCCAATAGGTTATCGGACCATAGGTGCGGTAACCTAAAATGCCCAATTTTGGACTTTGACGGCCATTTTCTCAAAAACTGTTCGGACAGTTTTGAGATTTTTGTTTCAAAAGATTCCCCTTATGTACCTCTGTGATGTGTATAAGTTTGGTTGTCCTTGAATCGCCGGTCTCCGTGTGGCAGTCATTTTGAATTTTTGACGAGTCGGTGAAAAACATTTTTTGTTGCCCCAAATTGCATTGCTATCCATTTTGGGACATTTCTAGGCAAAAATGAATTTTCACCCTTTGAAAAAAATTTCGGACTTAGAAATTTTTCTGCACTTTTTTTCCTTCATAATGGGAGCTGCCAGGACTGTACTCATGGAACGCTTGAAGATAGAGCTTAGAAATTAGCACTTTCAAATGGGAAGTCATATATGGCGACTTGTGTGGTGAGCTTGAATTTGACCTTCGATGACCTTGAAAGGTCAAAACAGCCATTTTTGTGTCAAAAAATTTGCCTCTGTAGATGAAATGCATGTAGATAGAGCTCAATTTTGCATTATGAACATATAGGAAGTCATATATGGAGCAACTAGTGATGACCTTGATCTTGACCTTGGATAACCTTGAGTGCTAAATGTCCGACTTGAAATCTGTAAAGTGGCATTTGAGATGAAATGCCTGTAGATAGAGCTTTAGTTTGCATTATGAACATATATGAAGTCCTACCGGTATATGGAACAACTAATGATAACCTTGATCATGACCTTGGATGACTTTGAGTGCTAAATGTCTGACTTGAACTCTGTAAGTGGCCTCTGAGGCTTAAACACTTGCACATACAGGTTAGGATTGTGAATAAGCCTATAAAAAGTCATGTATATATGGCACATCATTGGTAACCTCGAACTTGACCTTAAATGACCTTGAAGGGCAAATCTCAAAATCTTGCCTGACCTGGCATGTGTAAGTTTGCCTCTACAGACAAAAGACTTGTTGATGAAGCTTATATGTTTGTATTATGAAAAATTAGCCCAAAGGCTAAGATAGGTTACCGGACAATTTTGGTTTGGCCATGGCAGCAGTGGCAGGTAACAGGCCTTAACCTTTTCACTACTGACCCACCCCTCAGCCTCCATACTGAACCAATTCATAAATGAAATGACAGGATTTCTACATGTTTGATTATTTTGATTTAAAGATGTTTCAGAATAAATCTATGTGACTATAAAGTTATAATAGTGTGCTATTTCTATATTGTATCCTTTTCAAAGCCTTGCCATTTGTTACCGTGACAATAACAAAAAATTCTGGGGACATACACGTAATAAATGGCTGTTTCCATTTTCTCTACCGCACAGCCATTTTTTTTCGAATTTGTAATGAAAAATAACCCGATACGTTTTACTTGAGTACTTGTAATATTAATTATTTGTGATGAAGTGAATATAATGGGTTTTGATAGTGTTTACAGAATATAAATATCTTGATTAGGTATGAAGATATTGAAGATTTAGTGGAAATTGGCTGTAGTTCTGACCCATTGTAATTAGTGCTTGTGACGTCACAGTGTTATTGGCAGGTTAGTTATTAATTAACTGAGCAGTTAATCAAGCTTCCAATTTTCAATCGGGGACAATATGTATGTGCTAGTTTAGCGTGTAGGTACATTTTCGGTCATATATAACGTTAAATACAATTAGTCGATAACTACCTATGCATTTATTGGTTGCCAAAGTTATGGTTACGCAGCGTAACCATCAGTACAGAGGCAGGGGTGTGGTATGGTTACGCAGCGTAACCATGAGTAGTGAAAAGGTTAAGATTTACCAATCAAGGTTCGCAGTGTGAACATATGACCTTGAGATTTACCAATCAAGACCATCTGTGTGTACTTTGATGTCACCATTGCATGTAAGTGTGCGGCATTTGATATTCTATATGTTCATAATACAAAGATATATCTGGGTGGAACCGTTTAGGCCGCTCAAGTCAATTTACACATTCCGAGTCAGACATTTGGCACTCAAGGTCATCTGACGTCAAGTTCAAGGTCATCATTAGTTGTGTCACATATGTCTTCCTATATGTGCATAATGCAAACATAAGCTCTATCTGCAAGCATTTCATCTATAGTAGCAAATCTGGGCATTTTTTAACCTCAAAATGGCTGTTTTGACCTTTCAAGGTCATCCAAGGTCAAATTCAAGGTCACCACACAAGTCGCCATATATGATTTCCCATTTGAAAGTGCCAATTTCTAAGCTCTATCTTCAAGCGTTCTATGAGTACAGTCCAGGCAGCTCCCATTATGAAGGAAAAAGGTGCCGAAAATTTTCTAAGTCCAAAATTTTTTTCAAAGGGTGAAAATTTTTTTTTAGAAATGGCCCAAAATG